>CM035628.1:64946964-66146964 GCA_020496765.1 Gossypium stocksii
GGGAAAACGGCAAGAAATTGTTATTGGAAAAAAAAGAAGGAATAAAAAATTTGCAAAACACAAAAAGATACCCCCCTTAATCCTTTATTTTTCTCCCTAAATCACTCCCTTAGTCGCCACTACTCAGACTTCTAATCTAACTCAAACTCACCCGAGTGAACAAGCATAAAAATAATGCCCACATCACGAATCAAACACAAGACCTCCAGCCATTTAACACACCACTTAACCACCAGACTAGCAGGCCCATTCTGATAAGCTTTTACAAATAAATACTTATAAGCCTCTTAGCTAAAAGTAAGGCTTTATTCAAATAAAACCAAAATTTTGCCAAGCAAATGGCTTCAACTTGAGACCTCCCCAACACACCTAGAACACTTAACCATTGAAGCAGACATATTTTTATGACAAATTATTGCAGAAACATATTCATAAATTTTTTTACATAATAAATCACAAAAGCCGAAATTAAGGAAATTTGGGCCGTTACAATCATGCTATGGTAGATATATATGTATGTGTTAAGTAGTTGATCAAATCATGTTCAACACATGGATTAAATCAATGTAAAGTTGTAGGCATGTATGCATGCAATGATATGCCATGTTGAATGATGGAAATTATCTAATTTGAATGCTTGAAATGGTTGGAATGTGTTTGGATTGTTTTAGTGCAGGAAAATGATAAATTTGAGTGATAAATAAGGCTAGAAAATGGTTTTATTTTGTCCACACGGGCAGACACATAGTGTAACAGTCCGATTTTAAGTCTAGTCAGAATAATGGTTTTGGGGCCACAAATCTGATGCAGAAAATTTATTTTTAACATATTTCTATGGTCGTCAGTTTTATGGAATGATTTCGCGAAAAATTCGTTCAAAAATTTTGACGTTAAAGCACTCAATTTAGTCAAAACGACTAAATTATAATAAGTGCAAAATGTGAGTTCTATAGCTTAAAGGTGTCTAATTATTATGAAATTTTACATCGGAGGTCCTTAAATGGTAATTAGACCATTGGTTAAGTTGGTGGACAAAAATGGACATGGTTAGGTATGTTTCTAAAGTTTTTCATTAAGGGCATTTTAGTAATTTGGTAATTAAATGAATTAAAAAGCCAAATTAAAAGCCAATTTTTTCTCATCTTCCACCCCATGGTCAAAGTTCTTAAGGGAAAACCATGGCTAGGGTTTGCCAAGCTTCCAAACTCGATTGTAAGTTCGTTTTAGCCTCGTTTTTAATGATTTTTACGTTTTTGAAATCATTGTAACCTAATCTAGTTTTTCCAAGGACTATTTTGAAGTATTATCATAGCTTAAAATTTTAACCATGTTAGACATGCATGTATTTTGATGTCTAATCGTAGAAAATGTATGTTAGTTGTAAGATAAACGACTTTTGCCAAGTGATTTTTGGTAAAAATGTCAAAAAGGACCTATTTGTAAAAAGTTGTGAAATGGGTGGTAAAATGTGAATAAAAGAAAAATGTGGGCTACTATAAGCATGTATAAGGTTCAACTAGGCATGGGTATTGAAGAAATTGAGTACATTTCATTTTACAAGCCTAGGAACTAAAATGTAAATATATGAAACTTTAAGGGCAAAAATGTAATTTTTTCCATAATGTGATTTTGGGCTGATTTGAATAGTATAATGATTAAATAAGTTGAATGTGACATTATAGATCGAGAAAAATGATGTTCGAAATTAGAACGGGAGGAAAAAAAGTATTTAATAGTTAGCTTTTTTTTGCCACTTTTATGTTGAGGTAAGTTTGTATGTAAATAATGCATCATTATATTATGTTTAAATACTTTAATATTGCATGAATTGTTTGGAAGTACTCGATAAAGTTTCGACAAGTGAGAAATCTCGGTTGAACCTTAGGAATAGAATAGGATACAAGTGACATGTCGCTAAAAATCCATGTGTATATCTATGTTTATGTGGTCCGGGTGCTGGTCTTGGACGTCTTACCAATGGCTGGGTAAATCCTGCCTTTGCTGCGTATCACCTAATAGCTTATGTGAGCAGCACTGTGTAGCTACACTTTGATCGACAGATTGTGTGAGTAGGCCCGTGAATAGCTCGAGAGTGAGCTTATGTATGTTATGAGTTGTAACAGCCCATTTTAGGGCTAAATTAGAATAGTGGTTTCGGGACTATCGATCTGTAGTAAAAAAAGTTATTGTGATATTATTTTAAGATTTATAGTATGATTGAATCCATGTGTGAAAATTTCGTTAAGAAATTTTATCAATAGGGTGTCTAATTTGACTGATAGGACTAAATTGTAAAAGGTGCAAAATGTGTGTTCTAGAAGCTTTGGGTGCTTAATTGTAATGAAATTTTAAATTGGAGGTCCTTAAATGGTAATTAGACCATTTTGCATTTTGATGGACAAAAATGGACATGGTTAGGTGAAATTTCAAAGTTAGGCATTAAGGGCATTTTGGTCATTTGACTAATTACTGGACTAATAAGTAAAGAAAGATGAAATTTTTGTCCATCTTCTTCCTTCCATAGTCAAAAATTTCAAGGAGTGCATAGCTAGGGTTTTAGCCACTTTCAAGATCGATTGTAAGTCCATCCTAGCCTTGTTTTAAATGATTTTTATGTTTTTGAAATCCTCTTAACCTAATCTAACTTTTCCAAGGACTAATTTGATGTATTATCAAAGTTTAAAATTTACCCATGCTAGACATGCATGTATTTTGATGTCTAATGGTAGAAAATGTATGTTTGGTGTTAGATAAACAACATTTACTAGGTGATTTTTGAAGGAAATGTCAAAAAGGACCTATTTATAAAAAAGTGATGAAATAAGTAGTAAAAGTGTGATTAAATGGAAAATATGGGTTAGTATGAGTATGAAAATGGTTTGGTCAGGCTTGGGTTTTATGGAAAATGATCACATTTCATTTTACGAGCCTAGGGACTAAAATGTAAATAATGGAAAAGTTAGGGGTAAAATGTAATTATGGCATGGATAGGGACTTGGTTATTTTGTATATGTGTCATAGTTGATTTGGCCAAATGTGTTGGCTTATATTGGTGTGATAATCATTTGTATACATGGCCTGCTCACATGGGCGTGTCCTAAACCACACGGTGTGTGACCCCTGTTCTGTGAAAAAATTTTCTAAGTGTTGTAAAAATTTCTAAAGTTCACAGTTTAGTTCTGAACCACCTCCAATGCATGTTTTGGGCCTCGTAGGCTCGTATTAGGGACTTATGATTAATTGCAAAGAGTTTTTATTTGGATGCAAGTTTGTAACCCAAAATTGAATGTTTATTCATGTGTTAAGTCTGGTAATGCCTCATACCCTGTCTGGCGTCGAATATGAGTAAAGGATGTTACATTTAGGGGTATCAAAGATATGGTTTAGTCGATTCTTGGACTAACTTAGCGTGTGTAAAAACTAACTATACATGCCATATATAAATTGTGATAGTGTGACAACTCTTGACAATTTAAATTGTGTTTTCCTATAGTAAATGGATTCCGACCGAGCTGTAGCTAATGAGGTAGAAAGTAATGTGCCGGCTCCCATTCAAGGGGTAGCACCATCTGATAGTAGACCTCACACGATTGGCCAGGGAGAGGGGGCTAGGTGAGCTTTCCTCCATATGATGAATGAGTAGCATATGGAGTTTGTTCGAACAAATCCGACCACTCAACACCCTCCAGCCCCTCCTTATCCCCAACCGGTTCCTGTAGCTCCTCAAGGTGTGGATTTGGTAAGACTAAATAAGCCTCTAGTTGATAAGATTCGAAAGCAAGGGGTTGAAAAATTTAGAGAAAATATAGATGATGATCCCAAGAGAGCCGAGTTCTAGCTCGAGAATACTATCAGGGTATTTGATGAGTTATCATGCACATCCAAAAAATACTTGAAATGTGCTATATCGTTATCGACGGACGCAACATATCACTAGTGGAAGACATTAGTATCTGTGGTACCGAGCTGGGATTTCTTTCAAGAGGAATTCTGGAAAAAATATATTAGTCAGCAGTTCATTGATCATAAGCGTAAGGAATTTCTTGAGTTCAAATAGGGTCGAATGTCAGTGACCGAATATGAGCGGGAATTTGTCAGATTCAGTAAGTATGTTCAAGAATATGTTTCCTCCGAGGCTATTATGTGTAAGAGATTCGAAGATGGGCTGAATGAGAATATCAAACTGTTAGTTGGAATCTTGGAAATAAAACAATTTGTTGTGTTGGTTGAACGAGCTTGCAAAGCCGAATAACTAAGCAAAGAGAAAAGAAAAGCTGAGAGTGAGTCATATCCATCTCAGTCGAAGAAATCTAGAGAAGTGTACTCTCGTTTGAATGCTTCAGCTGTATTCACGCAGAGACCGTGGGAAACAATATTCAGGTTCTAAAGCTCAAGCTACTTTAAGGGCGAGTGTGGGTAATGTTAGGTCTAATACACTTGAATGTCAACATTGTGGTAGGCAGCACCCCAGCAAGTGTAGAACAAATACTTGAGCTTGTTTCAAGTGCGCTTCTCTAGAGCATTTCCTCTGAAATTGCCCTGAGAGGGATAAGGAAGAAAAATCTTCGAGTGTAGCGCCAAGTAATACTACCAATAGAAGTAGGTCATCGAGGAACATCGAGAATGGAACTAGTGCTGTGACCCTAGCTCGGAAAGTTACCACTAAACCCGTTGAGCTGCCACAAGGACCTATAACTTAATTTTGTGCTAAGAGGTTCCAAGATGCGTTAGCAAGCTATATTGATCAAGCTTGGGGGGAGCAAGTAGCCGGATCCATTGATCATGCTTGGACTAGCTCAATAGGCATCCCTTGCAATTTATTTCAAGTTGAACTATATTTTTAATTAAACTTACCGTAGTTAATAATTGAGTTGTTGGAATAAATTACTGTTAAATGTGTTTTTAAGTTTATTAATTAAGTTAGTTAAGTGCTAAATGTGTTTATGAATTTAGTTTATTAATTAAGCCTATTAAGTTGTTTTTTTTTAGATGAATGTTAATTAATGCTTGTAGGTGACTATTTAGATGGAATTAGTTATGTTAGTTATGTAAATAGACAATATTTAAGGAGAGCATTATGCACCATTTAATTTGGCAGCCTATTCCTCTTCTCCAAGGGGCTGTTCAAGAATAGCAATGGATAAAGGAGTGTTCGCACATGGCAATTCAATTCATGAATCCTTTTCACATTCCATAACCGATTGCTCTCCTTAAAGGAGCTTATTCTAAATTCTTTGGCTGCTCAAGAAAAAATTTAAAGCTTAAGCATTCAAGCTCATTAAACTAGTCCATTTAAGCTGAATCCAAGTGGCTATTTGGCTATGTAACGCCTCAATTTTTCGGGTTTTCAGATTTTTGCTTGAATTTATCTTTGCATGTCTTGATAGGCTGTTGGAGTAAATTAAATGTGTTTAGTGGGCCTTTGGAAGGCCTAAATTTAAGTTAAAGCCTGGTTGAATTTTTAAATTTTAGACTTAAAGGAGAAGGGGCATTGGCTAAGTGGGCTTTTAAACAAAAATTGGGAAATTAAGACACAAGTAAACCTATGTTAAAGTGGCAAGATGGTGCCACTGAGAACACAGGGGGTGGCGTGTGGAGGCTATGTAAGAGCTAAGGTTCGAACCCCATGGCAAGCAAGGTGCTGTTTTGTTTTTTTTTAACATTTGTGCATGGTAAGTGATGGAACTCAAGTTGAACTCTGGAAGGAAGTGTTTGAACTACACATGAGATTGAATCAAGGAGAGATAAGGGGAGAAAATTCAGGAATTTTGAATGGGAAGTTTGAGTTGGTCGATTGGAGGGTTGAAGGTGCATATTCGGCTTAGGCTTTTAGGAGGTTGTATTTTTGGCAATTATAGTTGTATGTGCCGACATCTTTAGGGGTTAGTCTTCGGGTTTTGGCAAGTTTGGTCACTCTCTTTTTGTCGAATAGGTATAGAACTTTTAGGGCTCTATGCTCTTTCTTTTGTCTTTCTCTCATTTTGATTCAAAAAGCTGAAAACACAATTTACAAACCTCTTGTGCCGATTTGCTCAAAGAACCCAAACTCTTTCTTCTCTTTTCTTCTCAAGCTGAAGCTATTCTTTCTTTCTCCTATTTCTTCTTCACTTCATAGCCTGTCTCGGCTCACTTGGAACCTCACCTAGCCGACTTCTCAAAAGCCTAAATCCCAAAAGGTTTAGTTTTTGTGTCAATTTCTCCTTGGCTGAATCTCTCCGTTCTTTTTCTTCTGTTTTAGCCAAATCACCTATACTTCTCTTTTCTATTTCTTTATTGATTTCTCTTACACTCCTTAATAGCTGAATCTTGTCATCTTTTCGCAAACATTCACCTTTTAGCTAAAAACGTTAAACCTCTTCTGTATTTTTGGGTTTTGGGGTAGATCCACTAAAGATTGAGATTTAGTTTTGGGAAAGGCGACTACTGTGACATCTATCGGATTGAAAAACTTCTTGGGTAAGAATTTCAAATCCCCTCTTACTGTTGGTTAAGAGAAAAGCCAAAACCCCCTAACCCTTTTGGGGCTAATCGGTCTAGACTCTCTCTATGGGTTTGGATGGTAGGTTTTTGTTACAAATGGAGTTCTATGGTTTTCATAAGGTGGATCTCGTGGAGGCTAGAGGGGTTAACGATATCAAGGCAATCTAGGTCTAGATCTAGTGATCTGGATTTCGGCAAAGGTAAGGGATGGTGTTTTATTGATAGTTGCGAATGTGTAAGTCAATATGGGGTTAATTTTTGATTAAGTTATGGTTTAACGTGAAATTAATTATTTTAGGATATATACTCACAGGAGCGTCGAATTTAATCGTAAGCAGGTGTGTGATCGACACCCTCTGGTAAACTAGATCGGTAAAAGCCAAAATGCTAAAATGCAAAAATGCCGGCATTTCGAGGGCTTACAAGCATGCGAGTGCTCGTGGGTCGGTTTGAAACTGTGAAAATGGCAATAATGGACGGTAAGACTACTATGCGCGTTTTCGTGCACGTTAGTGGTATTGGGCCTCGATGGGCCAAATTTCGGCCCAATGGGCTTACGGGCCCATATGTTTAAAATTAGGCGGTAAGTATATTCTGCTAATCTGGTTGTTAGATCTGCTAAAACGTGTGCAAAATTTGGACTTAGTGGGCCACAGTAGTAAGCATAAAACCCTTAAACATAGTGAAATTACCCAAATACCCTTAAAGGGGAAAATTACTATTTTACCCCTAGGTACTAAATGACCATTTTACCCCTAGGGTTAAGTTGACTAATTTGTATGCTATTATATTGCTTTTTTGTATGCCATGTCATTTATATTCTGATTGGATGGGTTGGGTTGCATTTATGGAGGAAGTGCTAAAATTGGCAATGCCACGTATACTACTTAGAGGCTCTGCCTCGTATTACTGTTCTGGTGGCTTGGCCACAATATCTGATTTAGCAGCTATGCTGCGATTGTGGTGTGTAGGGCTTGGTGGGTTGAGTTATTCCCCGCATGGTGTGTAGGGCTGGTACGGGTGGTGTGTAGGGCTTGATTGGGCTTGGGCATTGCATACATGCATAAAATACTGTGATCTGATCTATTACTGTAATGGGCCCAAGGCCATACTATTTTTTGAATAGGGTCAAGGCCTAGTTAACTGTATCTGAATAGGGCTTCGACCCAGTCTATGCTTGAGCTGATCTCTGACTCTGGTTGGCCTAGTTTACACACTGAGTTTTCACAAACTCACCCTCCTTCCTTCATCCTTACAGGAAATCCCCAACCGTAGAGGACTTGGAGCTGTAAAGGATTCGAGGTGGCCACGTGATTTCTTTTTCTGAATTCACTTTATATTTTTAGTTTATCTCTTTTTCTTTTAATTTGGGTTCTTCTTATCAAGCTGTAATAAGGCTGCTTATATTTTTATTTGGGTAATTCTGTTATTTTCATTAATAACTTGAATAAATCACTAGACTAGTCTGCGCGGGTTTTAATTCAAACTTAACAAACGCTTTCAAAACATACAATATGTGGCAAATGGGTAAACTAATAACGATGATTAAATGGTAAGATCTTTTAAAAGAAATATTTAACCGGTAGTGGATAGGGCTTTTATAAACTAAATAAGTTTCTTTCCAAATGAAGGTAATTCGGGTTCATTTAAGCTAACATAGCAACTAATAAAAAGAACCAACGCGTAATTAACTGTCTATGTGACACACCAGATCTAGCCATAACGTCTGGGCTGGGTTGGGGTGTTACATTTAGTGGTATCAGAGCTTAGTTGCAATAACTCGACTGTGGATCGGGTCCAAAGGTTTTCTTAAAATTTAAATTAAGGCCCAAAATGGTATTTTGAAAAAAACGGTTTTGAAAACCTCCACAAGAAAACCCTTTTTAAATTGATTTTCTTCAAGATGTTTTTATTTTACTAAAAATCTAAGTTTTTTGGAAACAGAGTCTATTCAAAGGATTTAGTATCACCAAAACTTGGTTTTTCTGAAATCTAGTTTTTGAAGAATGGCACACCAAATCTCCGGCACCAAGTCTGTAAGTACTCTCTCTTTACTGTATTTGATTAAGATACTCTTACACTGAGGAATTACTATAGATAGTTCTAAGACCCTACTGAGATTCTGTAGTTAGGGCAACATTGAGACTGTAAAGGACTGAGACAGTGGGAAAACTGAAAACTCTAGAAGACTGAAACTGTAGCTAGGCTACGATTCTACAAAAACAAACTCTGAAGTACTAGCTATACATAAGACATCTGTAATAAATGCGGAATATTGAACTAATCCATAAAATTTGTAATCAAATAATACGATATGAGTACGAGGGCAGAACGTGGAAGAGGCCGTGGACGTGGCCGAGGAAGTGTGCAAGCTAGGTCTTCATCTTCGGGACATATGCCAGCTGAGGAGGCGCGAGCGCCACCGGTAACTGAGACTGGTTCCTGTGATCGGGTTGCAAAGGACAACGCTTTGTCCCAGTCGATGTTACAGGTTTTGGAAAGGGTTGCTGGAGCAAGTACTGGGACAGTAAACCGAGGATCTATTTTTGACCAACTCTGAGCTAACGTAGCGGAGATTTTCAGGGGCGTATCTGGTGTAGCCTCGAATATGGCCGAATATTGGTTGGAGGCCACGGACGGATCATGGATGATCTGGACTGCTCAGTGGAGCAGAAGCTGAAAGGAGCAGTATTGCTGCTGCATGACGAAGCCTACCAATGGTGGATCACTGTGAGGGATAGTACTCTAGCTGAGCGAGTGACATGGGAGCTGTTTAAGATGACCTTCAAAGGGAAGTACGTCGGGGCGAGCTATGTGGATGCTCGAAGGAAGGAATTCCTAAATCTAACTCAGGGAAATAAGACTGTCCTAGAGTATGAGGCTGAGTTCTTCAGGCTAAGTCGGTATGCTAGTGGGATAGTCGCTACGGAGTATGAACGTAGTGTACGATTTAAGGATGGTCTCAGAGATGAGATAAGGGTGTTGATTGCTCTGCAGAGGGATCGTGACTTTGCTGCTCTAGTGGAAAAGGCTAAGATAGCTGAGGAGGTAAAGCGCATGGAGCGACAGAACTGTGAGAAAGATTGGAATTGATTCAGGAGAGATTCTGGACCCTCTGGTGCTATGGGTAGGACTGCCAAAAGGGCTAGAGTGGATGAGCCGGTTCAGCAGTTCCGGTGAATGTGGTTAGACATCATGCTTGTGGGGACTGTGGAAGAGTGCACCTAGAAGAATGTTGGAAGTGTACTGGAGCATGTTTCCAGTGTGGGTCCAAGGATCATAGAGTCAAAGATTGTCCTTAGAGGCTGGCTCAGATGCAAGCTGCTAAACAGAGGGTTGCTCAACCACTAAGAGGTGGGCCACAACCACCAAGAGGCTGTGGTCAAGCTAGGGCCGACAATGGAAATAGGCGTGGATGAGGAGCACCGGGCAGGGGTACTGGAAATCCTGATGCACGTCAGCTGGTGTTGGTTTATGCTGCTCGTCGCTAAGAGGAAGGTGACGCACCTGATGTCATAACTGGTACGTTTTTAATTTTTAGCACGCCATGCCCTACCTTGATTGACATAGGATCTACCCATTCGTATGGTTCTTGTAATGTATCTGGGTCATTGGGTGTGCAATCTAAGGAAATTGTGAGTGGGGTATCTGTAATAAGTCCACTGGGTCACTCGGTTAGGGTAGACAAACTCTTTAGAGACGTACCTTTAGTGACACAAGGTAGGATTTTCTCTGCGAATTTGATAGAGCTACCCTTTGGAGAGTTCGATCTCTTTCTGGGGATGGATTGGCTGGCTAAGCATTGAGCGACTTTGGATTGCGCTGCTAAGCAGATGGTGTTAAGGACTACGGAGAATGAGGAGGTGATGGTTATAGGGGAGTGAAAAGATTACTTGTCCAAAGTTATCTCGGCTTTAAGAGCTGAAAAGTTGATTCGCAAGGGTTGCGAAGCATTTTTGGCATATGTGAGTTAGTCTGATTCTGAGAATTTGACCGTAGAAGAAGTTAGAACCATCAAAGAATTTCAAGATGTCTTTCCTGATGAGCTTCCAGGGTTGCCTCTGAATCGTAAAGTCGAATTTGGAATCGACTTGCTGCCTGGAACGGCTCTAGTATCTATCGCTCCTTATACGATGGCACCAAAGGAGTTAGTAAAGTTGAAAGCTCAAATTCAAGAACTTCTAGATCGGGGTTTTATTAGGCCAAGTGTGTCTTCGTAGGGAGCACCGGTACTGTTCGTGAAGAAGAAGGATGGGACGATGCGTATGTGCATCGATTATCGTCAGTTGAACAAACTGATGATTAAGAACAAGTACCTTCTGCCAAGGATCGATGACCTGTTTGACCAGCTAAGAGGAGCTTCGGTATTTTCCAAGATCGATCTTCGATCTAGATATCATCAATTAAGGGTCAAAGAGGTGGATATTCACAAGACAGTATTCAGGACTCGGTATGGTCATTATGAGTTTCTGGTAATGCCATTTGGATTGACGAATGCACCAGTGGCCTTTATGGATCTGATGAATTGGGTATTCCAACCCTACTTAGACCAATTCGTGGTTGTCTTCATAGACGATATTCTGGTGTATTCGGAAACTGAGGAGAAACATGACAAGCATCTCCGTATTGTTCTACAAGTGTTGAGGAAGAAGCAACTGTATGCAAAATTCAACAAGTGTAAATTTTGGTTGGAGATGTGATGTTCTTAGGTCACGTGGTTTCTGCTGAGGGGATTAGGGTGGATCCTCAGAAAATTGAGGTAGTTCTGGAATGGAAGCCACCGAGATCTATGTTGGAAATTCAGAGCTTTCTAGGTTTGGCAGGGTACTACAGAAGATTTGTGAAAGGGTTTTCTTTGATTGCGGCACCATTGAAAAAACTTTTGAGGAAAGGAGTACCATTTGTATGGACTGAGAAATAGCAAGAGGCTTTCGAGAAGTTGAAGAAAGTTTTGACTGAGGCGCCTGTCTTGATTCAGCCGGAGTCTGGGAAGGATTTCACTGTGTACAGTGACGCATAGCACATTGGTTTGGGCTGTGTGCTGAGGTAAGATGGTAAGGTGGTCACTTATGTATCACGACAGCTTAAGCCTCATGAAGCGAAGTACCCTACACATGATCTGGAGTTGGCAGTAGTGATTTTTGCATTAAAGATTTGGAGGCACTACTTGTATGGAGAAAAGTGTAGTATATACACGGACCATAAGAGTCTCAAGTATTTGTTAACTCAGAAGGAGTTGAACCTTAGGCAACGAAGATGGATGGAGTTGCTTAAGGACTACGATTGTTCTATTGAGTATCACCCAGGCAAAGCGAATGTTGTGGCTGATGAACTGAGTCAAAGAGCTGTAACTAAGTTGAGAGCAATGTTTGCTCGTCTGAGTCTATATGACGATGGTAGCTTGTTAGCAGAATTACAAGTAAGACCAACCTGGATAGAATAGATTAAGGAAAAACAGTTAGATGATGAGTCACTGGTTCCTCAATTTCAACAAGTTGAGAGAGGGGAGACTTTTGATTTTGGATTTAACAGTGAAGGAGTTCTGTGTTTTCGAGGTAGATTTTGTATTTCGAGGGACTCTGACTTGAGGCAATCAATTCTAAGAGAGGCTCATAACGATCCTTGTGCCATGCATCCTGGAGGGAATATGTTGTATTGGGATCTACGATAGTTGTATTGGTGGCCTAGACTTAAGCGCGAAGTAACAGAATTTGTGGGTAAGTTCCTGACATGCCAGTAGGTGAAAGCTGAGCATCAACTGCCTTCTAGACTTCTGCAACCAGTGAAGATTCCACTTTGGAAGTGGGAAAGAGTCACCATAGACTTTGTGACCCTTGACGCCTACCAAGAAAGACTCAATTTGGGTGGTTGTGGATAGGCTAACTAAATCTACTCATTTTATATCTGTCCGAACCGACTACTAACTTCAAAAGTTGGCCAAGTTGTATATGGCAGAGATAGTGCACTTCATGGAGTGCTAGTTTCGATTATTTCTGATTGGGATCCTAGGTTTATATCTCGGTTCTGGCAGAAGTTGCATGAGGCGTTGGGCACACGGTTAGATTTCAGCACTACTTTTCACCCTCAGACGGATGGACAGTCAGAAAGGGTGATTCAAGTTCTGGAGGACATGTTGAGGGGATGTGTTATTGATTTTCGAGGTAGCTGGGAAGACTTCTTGCCGTTAGTGGAGTTTATGTACAATGATAGTTATCAGGTAAGTATTCGAATGGCTCCGTATGAGGCGTTGTATGGGTGTAGGTGTCGTACGCCTACTTGTTGGACAGAATTGGGAGAAAGATAAGTTCTTAGGCCAGAGTTGGTAGCGGATACTGAAGATAAGGTTAAGCTGATCAGGGATCGGTTAAAAGAAGCATCTGATAGGCAAAAATCTTATGCTGACTTGATGCGTAACGAAATTGAATATTCGGTGGAGATATGGTTTTCTTAAAGGTTTCATCGTGCAGAAGATATTAAGGTTTGGAAAGAAGGGCAAGTTGAGTCTGCGGTTTATCGAGCCTTATCTAGTTCTTAAACGGGTGGGTCTGGTAGCATATCAGCTAGAACTACCTTCGGAGTTGGACCGGATTCATGACGTCTTTCGTGTGTCCATGTTAAGGCGGTATCGGTCTGATCATTCTCAAGTTGTACCGGTAGAAGAAATTGAAGTGGAAGCTGACTTGACTTTTGAAGAGGAACCTGTGCAAATTCTGGACCGTGATGTCAAGGTATTAAGAAAGAAGTTAGTTCCCTTGGTGAAGGTGCCCTAGTGAAATAATGGCAGAGAAGAAGGTACATGGGAGCTAGAAGAGGCGATTCGTCAACAATACCCTCTTCTATTTGAATCAGGTAAAATTTCTAGGCCAAAATTTCTTTAAGGGGGTAGAGTTGTAACACCCCAATTTTTTGGGTTTTTGGGTTTTTGCTTGACTTTATCTTTGCATGTCTTGATAGGCTGTTGGAGTAAATTAAATGTGTTTAGTGGGCCTTTGGAAGGCCTAAGTTTAAGTTAAAGCCTGGTTAAATTTTTAAATTTTAGACTTAAAGGAGAAGGGGCATTGGCTAAGTGGGCTTTTAAACAAAAATTGGGAAATTAAGACACAAGTAAACCTGTGTTAAAGTGGCAAGATGGTGCCACTTAGAACACAGGGGGTGGCATGTAGAGGCTATGTAAGAGCTAAGGTTCGAACCCCATGGCAAGCAAGGTGCTATTTTGTTTTTTTTTTTTTAACATTTGTGCATGGTAAGTGATGGAACTCAAGTTGAACTCTGGAGGGAAGTGTTTGAATTACTCATGAGATTGAATCAAGGAGGGATAAGGGGAGAAAATTTAGGAATTTTGAATGGGAAGTTTGAGTTGGCCGATTGGAGGGTTTAAGGTGCATATTCGGCTAGGGCTTTTAGGAGGTTGTATTTTTGGCAATTAGAGTTGTATGTGTCACCATCTTTAGGGGCTAGTCTTCGGGTTTTGGCAAGTTTGGTCATTCTCTTTTTGTCGAATAGGTATAGAACTTTTAGGGCTCTATGCTTTTTCTTTTGTCTTCCTCTCCTTTTGATTCAAAAAGCCAAAAACGTAATTTAAAAACCTCTTGTGCCGATTTGCTCAAAGAACCCAAACTCTTTCTTCTCTTTTCTTCTCAAGTCGAAGCTATTCTTTCCTTCTCCTCTTTCTTCTTCACTTCATAGCCTGTCTCGGCTCACTTGGAACCTCACCTAGCCGACTTCTCAAAAGCCAAAATCTGGAAAGCTTTAGTTTTTGTACCGATTTCTCCTTGGCCGAATCTCTCTATTCTTTTTCTTCTCTTCTAGCCGAATCACCTATACTTCTCTTTTCTATTTCTTTATTGATTTCTCTTGCACTCCTTAATAGCCGAATCTTGTCATATTTTTGCAAACGTTCACCCTTTAGCCGAAAACGTTAAACCTCTTCTATATCTTAAGGTTTTGGGATAGATCCACTAGAGATCGAGATTTGGTTTAGGGGAAGATGACTGTTGTGATATTTATCGGATCGAAAAACTTCTTGGGTAAGAAGTTCAAATCTTTTCTTACTTTTGGTTAAGAAACAAGCCGAAACCCCCTAAGCCTTTTGGGGCTAATCGGTCTAGACTTTTTCTATGGGTTTGGATGGTAGGTTTTTGTTACTAATAGAGTTCTATGGTTTTTGTAAGGTGGATCTCGTGGAGGCTAGAGGGGTTAACGATATCAAGGCAATCTAGGTCTAGATCTAGTGATCTGGATTTCGACAAAGGTAAGGGATGGTGTTTTATTGATAGTTGCCGAATGTGTAAGTCAATATGGGGTTAATTTCTGATTGAGTTATGGTTTAACGTGAAATTAATTGTTTTAGGATATTTACTCGCGGGAGCGTCGGACGTTAATCGTATGCAGGTGTGTAATTGACACCCTCTGGTAGACTAGATCAGCAAAAGCTGAAAAGCCAAAATACCGAAATGCCGACATTTCGAGGGTTTACGAGGGTGTGAGTGCTCGTGGGTCAGTTTGAAACTGTAAAAATGGCAGTAATGGACCGTAAGACTACTGTGCGCGTTTTCGTGCACATTGATGGTATTGGGCCTCGATGGGTCAAATTTGGGCCCAATGGGCTTACGGACCCATATGTGTGAAATCAAGCGGTAAGTATATTCTGCTAATCTAGTTGTTAGATCTACTAAAACGTGTGCAAAATTTGGACTTAGTGGGCCACAGTAGCTTGTAGGCTCCGTCGGGCCCATTAGGGGTTTTAGGGCCCAATGACTCTGTGTTAATGAAGTGGGCTAAGTAAGTTACTCAAACAATGTTAAAACTGTTAATAGACTGTAGTAAGCATAAAACCCTTAAACCTAGTGACATTACCGAAATACCCCTTAAGGGAGAAAATTACTATTTTACCCCTAAGTGCTAAATGACCATTTTACCCCTAGGGTTAAGTTGACTGATTTGCATGTTATTATATTACTTTTCTGTATGCCATGTCATATATATTCTGATTGCATGGGTTGGGTTGCGTTTATGGAGGAAGTGCTAAAAGTGGCAATGCCACATATACTGCTTAGAGGCTCTGCCTTGTATTACTGTTCTGGTGGCTTGGCCACAATATCTGATTTAGTAGCTATGCTGCGACTGTGGTGTGTAGGGCTAGGTGGGTTGAATTATTCCCCGCATGGTGTGTAGGGCTGGTACGGGTGGTGTGTAGGGCTTTATTGGGCTTGGGCTTTGCATACATGCATAAAATACTGTGATCTGATATGTTACTGTAATGGGCCCAAGGCCATACTTTTTTTTGAATAGGGTCAAGGCCCAGTTAACTGTATCTGAATAGGGCTTCGGCCCAGTTTGTGCTTGAGCTTATCTCTGACCCTGGTTGGCCTAGTTTGCACACTGAGTTTTCATAAACTCACCCTCCTTCCTTCATCCTTGCAGGAAATCCCCAACTGTAGAGGACTTGGAGCTGTGAGGGATTCAAGGTGGCCACGTGATTTCTTTTTTTGAATTCACTTTATATTTTTAGTTTATCTCTTTTTCTTTTAATTTGGGTTATTCTTATCAAGCTGTAATAAGGCCGCTTATATTTTTATTTGGGTAATTCTGTTATTTTCATTAATTACTTGAATAAGTCACTAGACTAGTCTACGTGGGTTTTAATTCAAACTTAACAAACATTTTCAAAACATACAGTACGTGGCAAATGGGTAAACCAATAACGATGATTAAACAGTAAGATCTTTTAAAAGAAATCTTTAACTGGTAGTGGATAGGGCTTTTATAAACTAAATAAGTTTCTTTCCAAATGAAGGTAATTCGGGTTCATTTCAGCTAACATAGCAACTAATAAGAAGAACCAAAGCGTAATTAACTGTCTATGTGACACAACAGATCTGGCCATAACGTCTAGGCCGGGTTTGGGGTGTTACAGGCTAAGCATTAATTAGCATTATAAATACTTTGTAATCAGCTTGTTTTAGGGACTTTTGCTATTTTTATGTTTAAATTGAAACTTGTGAGATATCCAATTCTCATAGTTCTTTTCGAGACTGAATTGACTTATCAAGTTGTCTTGTGGCATCATTCTTTCCCTTGCTAAACCGAACTTATCACCTTTGGTGTGGCGTTCATATACCTTTGGTTCTTATCACTTTTTTATAGCGGGTCAAGGTTCTTGCTGATTTTTCCTAAACCAAAATTTACCTAAGAGCTACTTTAAGATTTGGGTCAACTATTCCAATATTGTTAGTTCATTCTCGGCCCTTAGCCAAACTATCCATTTATGAATTTAGCCATCTTATTTTGAACCTTGTTTGAGTCCAAATATTCTATCTTTTCCATTTAACTTGAAAAGAACATATCCTTACCCAATTCACGATCAGGCAAACTAATACGACTCGAACATCTACAACTAAGTTCGTATCATTTAGTATCAGAGCTAGTGGGATTGAGTAAGAACGACGTTCTAGGCACAACTGTATTGTAGATTCGATAAAAAATTTCGTGAATTCAAAGAGTTTATTGAAAATTAGCATTTTGTAATTGAAAAAAAAAAGAAGAAATTCAAAATTAAAAAAAAAAGGTGTTCAAGTTCTTGTTGCCGAATTGAAATTCTACTTGCTACACGAAACATCCATTCAATATCCTACTATTCGGCCATACTCAACCCTTTCCAATTCTTTGTTTCAAGCCTACCCTCTTTGTCTTAGAACATTCCTACCAAAATCATACATCAATTTTGCCAACCGACCCACAACGACTGCTTCTAAGTCTAACTAGTCCCTTAAAAACTTAGAGAGGCGGATTGAGTGGAAAAAGGCACGAGGGTTGTGAGCTCATCCAAGCGTAGAAAAAAGCCAAGTGTGAGTGATTTTCTTTGTGAGAGAATTGGTGAGTTTTTTTGTTGTGAGTTTCAAAAATGTTGCAATGTTCGGAAAGAAATTCAAATGAGGGAGTTGGGTTCCATCCTATAAGAAACGTTGGAGGAGGCATGCCAAATCTCACCCTTCAAGCACTCATGCGAGAAATGGAGCAGTAATTTGATCGTAAACTCGAACCAATCAAAGATCAATTATTTCGAGTCGAGACACGAGAATAGCGTGAGGCAACTTTGGAAGTTGCAAGACGAGGGCACGGGCGTCTAGTTCAAGATCCCTATGAAGTGAGTGATCAAGAAAGTGATCATTCATCTACCCAAAGTGTACGTCCATGAGGCTGCCAACGAAATTGGGGCCCTAGAGATCAAGACCGTCCCGATGACAACCTTAAGAATATTAATATGAGGATCCCACCATTCCAAGCTCAGAACGACCCCGAAGCTTATTTGGACTAGGAAAAGAAGATCGAGCTCGTCTTTGAATGCCATAATTATTTGGAGAGCAAAAAGGTAAAGCTCGCCGAAATTGAGTTTTTAGATTATGCCATTATGTGGTGGGACCAGCTCGTGACAAGTCGAAGATGAAATGGTGAAAGACCCATCTCTACTTGGGCTTAAATGAAGTCGGTCATGTGGAAACGATTTATCCCTTTGTACTACCATCTGGATCTTTATCAACGACTCCAAAGCCTTACTTAACGCAATTGAAGTGTTGAAGACTATTATAAAGAAATGGAGATAGCAATTATCCGGGCTGATATTGAGGAGGACTGAGAGGCGACAATGGCCAGATTCCTTGCGGGCCTAAACCGTGACATCGCCAACATAGTTGAATTACAACACTATGTTGAAGTGATGGACATGGTCCACATGGCAATAAAAGTAGAAAAACAACTCAAATGAAAAGGAGTTATTCAATCCTACACCAATCCCTCCACTAACAAATAGAGCCACGGAGTCAACAAACCCCTTGTTCAAACAAAGGAGTTGGTTGTAGCAGCTAAATCCAATCAGCCCATTGGCGAGTCAAGTCAAAATAAAAAGGAGCCATTGCCAGATCGAACGATAGGCATAAAATGTTTCAAGTGTCAAGGCCGGGGGCACATAGCTAGCCAATGTCCCAATCAGCGAGTTATGGTGGTAAGGGTCGACGGTGAAATCAAATCCAAGGAAGAGGATGAAAATGAGCCCGAAATGCCATCTGATGAAGAAGAATATTTAGAGTTACCGGTTGAAGGTGAAATCCTTGTGGTGAAGCCAAGTCTCAGCATCGTGATGAAACTGAACAACAAAGGGAGAATATTTTCCACACCTGATGCCACATCCAAGGTACGGTGTGTAGTATGATCATCAACGGTGGAAGCTGCACTAATGTTACAAGTAGCATGCTGGTGGAAAAGCTCGTTTTGGCCACGACCAAACACCCAACTCCATATAAGTTGCAATGGTTGAATGATAGAGGTGAGCTTAAAGTGATGAAGCAAGCGGTGGTAGCATTTTCCATTGAGAAGTACCAAGACGAAGTGGTGTGTGATGTAGTTCCCATGCATGCGAGACTTCTCCTTTTGGGGCGTCCATGGTAGTTCAATAGACGTGTGATCCATGACAGTTACACAAATCATTATACATTTAAGCATCTAGGAAAAAATATAACCTTAGCCCCACTTACCCCAAAACAAGTGTACCAAGAGAAATTGAAATTGAAAGAATCTATAGAAAAGGTAAAAGAAAAAGTACAAGGAAAAAATTGAAAAAGAGAAAGAAAAGAAAAACGATAAAAAGAAAGGAAAAGATGAAAGAGTAGAGGTAAAAAGGAAAAGATAAAAGAGTAGAGGTAAAAGCACGAAAGGAAAAGGGAAGTCAAAAAGAAAATGAGAGTGATACAATAAGTGTATTTGTGAGGAAAAGAGAAATAAGAAAGTCTTTGTTAATGTGCCATCCCGTGCTTGTACTTATGTACAAGGAATGTTTTTTTGATGCTAACAAACTTGATAATTCTTTGCCTTCTTCTGTTATTTCGTTACTTCAGGAATTTGAGGATCTTTTCCCGGAAGAAGTGCCTAGTGGGTTGCCTTCTCTCTGAGGTATCGAACACTTTAATAAACTTCGTTCTCAGAGCTACAATTCTGAATCGACCAACTTACCGAAGCAACCCCGAGGAAACTAAGGAGTTGGAGCGACAAGTAACGGAGTTAATGGAGAAAGGTTATGTAACACCCCAAAATAGGGCTTAAATGGAATAGTGGTTGCGAAACCACAAATCCGAGATAGAAAAGTTTATTACGATGAATTATCATGATTTACCGATTGACTAGATGCATGTGTTAGATTACCAATAAAAAATCTTATAGATGGCATGTTTAATTTGCCTATTAGGGCTTATTTGCAAAAGTTGCTATAACAGCCCGATTTAGGGCCTAAAAGAAACGATGGTTTTAGAACCATGAATCTGAGGTTGAAAAATTTATTCCGATTAAGTTTTAAGATTTATTTATTGATTGACTAAGTGTGTGAAAATTTTGAGAAGAAATTTTATGTATAGGTGCCTAAATTGATAATTAGGACTAAATTGTAAAAATTGTAAAATGTGAGTTCTAGATGCTAAAGGGGATTTAATTGAAATGATTTCTTAAAGTGGAGGTCCTTATTTAGCAATTAGACCATTGGATAATTTGTTGGACAAAAATGGGCATGAATAGGACAAATTTGAAAGAAAAGCCTTTAAGGGCATTTTTGTCATTTGGTAATTAATAGAATTAAAAAGGGAAAATAAAGCCAAAATTAGTCCATCTTCTTCATGGAGGACGAAATTAGCATGGAGAAGCCATGGCTAGGGTTTTTCAAGCTTCCAAGCTCGATTATCCTGGAAAACGAGATTTGGACCTAGAACGGGAGAAAAATTGAAAATCGAGAAAGTTGGTAAAATGGTCGTTTTGACATCGAGGTAAGTTCATATGTTTAATAAGAATTTAATTATGCATATTTTGATGTTAAATTGGTATTTTAGCTATAAATAATAGTATTGAATTTCAGATATAGAAATTATTGCTCGATAATAATTCGACATTGAAAAGATAAATTATAAAAAGTAATATGAAAGCCCATAACTGAAATATGGCCTTGTATGATATTGAGAAAGTCTATAAAAATATAGTTTGAAGGGGATAAGTTGAATCGAAGAAGAGTCAATAGATAAAAAGTATCAGAAAGCCCCGTTTGAACCTTAGGAATGTTAGGATACGAAATGTCATGACATTTGGGGTTGACAGGACAGGACAGAAATGAGCCATGTAAGCCCATACTAGACATATGGCTTTGGAGACAGGAATGAGCCACGTAAGTACATATCAGATATATGGCTTTAGAGACAGGAATGAGCCATGTAAGTCCATATCAAATATATGGCTTTGGAGACCGGAATGAGCCATGTAAGCCCATATTAGATATATGGCTTTGGAGACAGGAATAATTCATGTAAGTCCATGTCAATGACATGGCATTGGCAGGATATTATCAGGAAGGAAACCCATATCCTTAATATTCCAAGTGGTTCAACGGGAAAATTTAAGAGAATCTTAAGTTAAGGCAAAGTAAGCTGAGTTATGTTAAGAAGACAAGACTAGTATATGTGACAAGGTAAGTAAGCAAGTGAGTAAGTAAGTAAGTAGTGAGATATGTTTATGAGTTTCAGCATACAGTAAGTAAATGATACAAATTGAAATACATCTATATCAGGAAAGAATAGGATTATGTTCAGTGAGATGATGCAGGTATACAAGGGAAGCTAATAAGTGAGGAGTCTATAGTATATTGGACCTTTGGTAAGGTCACAGACGAGTAAGTTGAGATAGTAAGAACTTAGCAGTATTTATTCAAGTTATGACAGTCTATTAGTAAGATAAATTCATTGCTTGTGTTTATTATTAAGCATGTGAACTTACTAAGCTTCATAAGCTTACTTTTTCTTCCTTTCCCATATTCCAGAGTACTTAAATGCAAGCTCAGGTTGGAGGTCGTCGGAGATCGCTTCACACTATCGATTATCAAGTTTCCGAATTGGTATCTTCATTTACAAATATCCTAGTTTATGGCATGTATAGGGACTTAATATTTAGTAAGTGTCAATTATGATATGTTCAATGAATGGTGTGTAAATACTTGTTAGTGAATAGTTAATGGAATGGCTAATCATACATGTGTTTAATGGTATGTATGCTTGAATAATAATTATCACAAGGAAACCATGAAAAAGGTGAAAATAGTTTAAAAACAGATTTGAATAGCAGAAATGATGTGACTTTGAAAAATCACTAAAAATAGTAGAAATAGAATTAATATGTGACTGAGACATGAAATTAAAGCCTAGTGAGTCTATTTTCATGTAGAAGAAGCAGATAAGCAAAAGAGTTGTATTTTATGATTTATTTGCACTTGAGTGAGACTGCTCCAGATTGACTCTGTGATCCCCTATTCTGAATTTAAAAATTCACCATAAATTGTACATAAATAATTAGGATTATAGTTTATATTCCTAGATTCCTTATTGAGTCTAGTTTCTAATGAAATAAACGGCATGCCTATTTGAATTTTTTACAGAGATAAAATTAATTCGTAGTGAACAGAGGTCAGAGTAGTCAAACTGTGTAACAGGGGAGATTAAAATGTACTAATTGGCTAGACCAAAAATTCTAGAAAAAAATTGGAAAATATATATATGAGTCTAGATTCAAGAAAAATTTACGGATCTTGATTTCGAGTTTTGTAACTCGAGATATGATTTTTTTTGTAATCATGATACAGTTGGACAGTTTTCTAAGGAATAGGGAAATAATTCATTTTGGTTCGTTTAAGTAATCAGAAAAATTTTATTGATTTCGGTTTAGTCCCGAACCATTTTGATATCATGGTTTAGGGTCTCGATGAACCTTTTTAGGGATATATTGAACAAATGAAAATAAATTAATTTCAAAAGCAAATTTTTATGCCCGTTTGAGTAAGTTAAGTCCGGTAACACCTCGTGCTCCACTCCGATGACGGTCTCGGGTAAGGGGTGTTACAGGTTATACATGGGAGAGTCTAAGTCCATGTGCAATACCCATTTTTTTGGTGCCTAAAAAGGATGGTTCGTGGAGGATGTGCGTAGATTGCCGAGCCATCAACAAGACTACTGTCAAATATCATCGTCCCATCCCTAGACTCGATGATATGTTAGACGAGCTTAGCGGTGCTAAATTGTTCTCTAAAATCGATCTAAAAAGCGACTATCATCAAATTCGCATGTGGGAGGGGACGAGTGGAAAACCGCATTCAAGACCAAATACAATTTGTATGAGTGGCTAGTGATGCTGTTCGGCCTTACCAATGCCCTGAGTACTTTTATGAGGTTGATGAACCATGTTTTGAGGTCATTCATTGGTCGTTTTTGTGTAGTCTATTTTGACTATATTTTAATTTATAGTAAATCCTTATCTAATCATCTTGAACATCTGCATGCTATTTTAGAGGTTTTGTGAAAGGAAGTCTTGTATGTAAACCTTAAGAAATGTAGCTTTTGTACTGACAAAGTTATTTTTCTAGGTTTCGTTGTAAGAGTGAGTGGCCTCGAGGTGGATTAAGACAAGATTAAGGCGATACAAGAATGGCCACGTCCGATCAACATCAGCCAATTAGAAGCTTTCATGGCCTTGCAAGCTTCTATAGGAGGTTTGTGCCGAACTTTAGCACTCTTGTTTCTCCATTAACCGGTATTATCAAAAAGAATTCTCCTTTTATTTGGTCTGATGAACAAGAATCTGCTTTTGTTAAAATCAAAGATTGTTTAACTAAGGCTCCACTTTTGTGTTTACTGGATTTTAACAAAACTTTTGAGGTGGAATGTGATGCCTCTGTTATAGGTATAGGTGTAGTTTTAACCCAAGATGGGCGTCTGGTGACTTATTTCAGTACGAAACTTAACGGGGCTAGGCTCAACTACCCCACCTATGATAAGGAAATGTACGCGTTGATACATGCATTAGAGACATTGTAGCATTACCTTTGGCCGAAGGAGTTCATTATACAGACGGACCATGAGGCCTTGAAACACATGAGAGGATAAACCAAGCTCAACAAACATCACACCAAATGGGTCAAATTCTTAGAATCCTTTCTTTATGTGATTAAACATAAGCAATGTAAGGAAAATATCTTGCTGATGCACTATCGCGTAGGTATGCTCTTATAAACTCTTTGGATGTTAAATTCCTTGGTTTTGCTTATTTGAAGGATTTATATGCTGATGACTCTGATTTTGGAGAAATTTACAAGCTATGTGTGCAAGGTGCGTATGATAGGTATTTTCGGCAAGATGGATTCCTTTTTTGAGAAAACAAGTTGTGCATACCCCAAGGATCAACTAGAGACGTGTTGGTTTAGGAAGAACATAGTGGGGGTTTAATGGGTCACTTCGGCATAGCCAAGACTTTGGTTGTACTTCAAGAACACTTTTATTGGCCAAAGATGAAACGAGACATGGCTAAAGTTTGCGAGCGCTGCGCTGTATTGCTTGCAAAAAGGTGAAATTAAGGATCCAACCACATGGGCTTTATATAAGTTGTCTATTGCAGAAGCACCATGGATGGATATTTCTATGGATTTTGTTCTAAAAAAGAATGGCAAAGACTCTTTGTTTGTTGTAGTCAATAGATTTTCAAAAATGGCTTATTTTATTGCGTGTAATAAATTTGATGGTGCTCTAAATGTTGCTAATCTATTTTTTAAGGAGATTATGTGGTTGGATGGAGTTTTAAGGACTATCATTTTAGACCAAGATACCAAGTTTCTCAGCCATTTTTGGAGGAGCTTATGGGGTAAGCTTAGCACCAAGCTATTATTTTAAACAACAAGCCATCCCTAAACCGACAGTCAAACGGTGGTCGTTAATCAGGTTTTGTGAACACTACTGTGGGCAATTATTCGAAAGAATCTAAAGACTTAGGAGAAGTGTCTACCCCATATCGAATTCGCGTACAATCGATTAGTACACTCGGCTACCAAGTATTCACCATTTGAGGTAGTGTATGGTTTTAATCCCTTAACTCCGTTGGATTTGTTGCCCTTACCCTCTGATTAGTTGGTGCATGTAGATGGAAAGAAAAAGGCAGAATTTGTGAAACAATTGCATTAGCAAGTTAGGGATAATATTGACCGAAGAACCGAGCAATATGCTCGTAAAGTCAACAAGGGACTTAAACGAGTGACATTTGAACCTGGTGCCTGGGTTTTGTATTTACATGCGTAAGGAGAGATTCCCAACTCAATGACAATCTAAACTTTTTCCAAGGGGAGATGGTCCTTTTCAAATCTTGGAAAGGATTAATGATAATGCCTATAAGTTAGACTTACTTGGTGAGTAAGTGGTTAGTGCTACTTTTAAAGTTGTTGATTTATCCCTTTTTGATGTAGGTGATGATTTGGGGACAAATCACCTCGAAGAGGGGGGATGATGCTTCCCTAGCTTGGGAAGTTACCCCCTAACCCGTTGAGCTGCCACAAGGACCTATAACTCAGTCTCGTGCTAAGAGGTTCCAAGATGCGTTAGTAATCTATGTTGGTCGAGCTTGGGGAGAGCAAGTAGCCGAATCGATTGATCATGCTTGGACCAACTCAATAGGTGTCCCTTGCAGTTTATTGCAAGTTAAACTTTATTTTTAATTAAACTCATCTTACTTAATAATTGAGTTGCTGGAATAAATCACTGTTAAATGTGTTTTTAAGTTTATTAATTAAGTTAATTAAGTGTTAAATGTGTTTATTAATTTAGTTTATTAATTAATCTTATTAAGTTGTTTTTTTTTGGATGAATGTTAATTAATGCTTATAGGTAACTATTCAGCTGGAATCAGTTATGTCAGCTATGTACATGGACAACATTTAAGGAGAGCATTATGCACCATTTAATTCAGCAGCCTATTCCTCTTCTCCAAGGAGCTGTTCAAGAATAGTAATGGACAAAGGAGTGTTCACACATGGCCATTCAGTTCATGAATCCTTTCACATTCCATAACCAATTGCTTCTTAATGTTCACACCATGGTTTGTTTGTGTGCATAAAATGTAATCAATGTTGCTGGTGTCTATTCGGCTGCCCAAGGGAGAATTTAAGGCTTATTCTAAACTCTTTGGTTGCTCAAGAAAGAATTTAAAGCCTAAGCATTCAAGCTCATTAAATCAGTCATTTAAGCTAAATCCAAGTGACTATTTAGCTAGGCATTAGTTAGCATTATAAATACTTTGTAATCAGCTTGTTTTAGGGACTTTTGCCATTTTTGTGTTTAAATTGAAACTTGTGAGATATCCAATTCTCATAGTTTTTTTCGGGTCTAAATTGACGTATCAAGTTGTCTTGTGGCATCATTCTTTCCCTTGCTAAACCAAACTTATCACCTTTGGTGTGGTGTTCATATTTTTTTGGGTTCCTATCACTTTTTTATAGCGGGTCATGGTTCTTGCTTGTTTTTCTTAAACCGAAATTCACCTAAGAGCTACTTTGAGATTTGGGTCAACTATTCCAATATTGTTGGTTCATTCTCGGCCCTTAGCCAAACTATCCATTTTCGAATTTAGCCATCTTATTTTGGACCTTGTTTGAGTCCAAATATTTTATCATTTCCATTTAACTTGAAACTAACATATCCTTACCCAATTCACAATCGGGCAAACTAATACGTCTTGAAACATCTACAACCGAGTTTGTATCAGCTAGCAGTAAAGGTGTGACGAAGGATTCAACTTTGAGATCAGAAGCTAGATCACCTGTTAGAGCACTTGCTAAAGCTTATGCCATACGTGCTCGTGAGAACGCGTCATCTCCTGATGTGATTACTGGTACATTTTCTCTTTATGATACTAATGTTATTGCATTGGTCAATCCTAGATCGACTTATTCTTATGTTTGTGTGAATTTGGTATCTAGTAAGAATTTGCCTGTTTTGAATTTACTGAGTTTGTAATTAAAGTGTCAAACCCCTTAGGCAAACATGTGTTCGTTGATAATGTTCGCAAGAATTGTCCTTTGATGATTCGAGGTCACTGTTTTCTGGCTGACTTAATGTTGTTGCCATTTGATGAATTTGATGTTATTTTGGGTATGGACTGGTTGACACTGCATGATGCCAAAGTAAATTGTAGACAAAAAACTCTTGAATTGAAGTGTGAAAATGGTGAAGTTCTTTGGGTTGAAATAGATGAATCCAGTGAATTGCCTATTGTGACTTCGTCTATGTCTACTTAGAGGTATGTAAGAAAGGGTTTTGAATCATTTCTTGCGTATGTATTGAATACAAAAGTGTCTAAATTGAAGATTGAATCAGTGTCGATAGCTTGTGAATATCTGGATGTGTTCCCAGAAGTGTTGCCAGGGTTACCATTAGATAGAAAGGTGGAGTTTGCTATTGATTTGGTACCGGGGATTGCATCAATATTTATAGCTCCGTATAGAATGGCTCCAACCGAGTTAAAAAAATTGAAGTCTCAGTTGCAAGAGTTGATAGATAAGGGTTTTGCGAGACCGAGTTTTTCACCATGAGGTGCACCGGTGTTATTTGTCAAAAAGAAAGATGAATCAATGAGACTGTGTATCAATTACCGATAGCTTAACAAGGTGACTATAAAGAAAAAGTATCCTTTGCCGAGGTTTGATGACTTGTTTGATCAATTAAGAGAGGCAACAGTGTTTTTAAAGATAGATTTGAGGTCCAGCTATTAGCAGTTGAGAGTTAAAGACTCGGATATGCTAAAAACCGTATTCAGAACAAGGTATGGGAATTATGAATTTCTTTTTATGCCATTCGAACTAACTAATACACCTACCGTATTTATGGATTTGATTAATCGGATCTGCCGATCGTATTTGGATAAGTTTTTGATTGTGTTCATTGATAAAATTTTAATTTATTCTTGGGATGAGACTGAGCATGCCGAGCATCTAAGAATTGTGTTGCAGATTTTGAGAGATAAGAAATTGTTTGCTAAGGTCAGTAAAAGTGAAATTTGGCTTTGAGAAGTAGAATTTTTAGGGCATATTAACTCTATAAAAGGTATAAGGGTTGATCCGAGTAAGATTTCAACAATTGTTGATTGGAAACTGGCGAGGAATGTATCCGAGGTTAGAAGCTTTTTGGGCTTAGCCGGGTATTATAGATGTTTTGCCAATAGATTCTCTATGATCATTACTCCTATGACAAGGTTGTTACAGAAAGATGTTAAGTTTGAATGGTCTGAGAAATGTCAAAAGAGCTTTGAATAGTTGAAAGTGTTGTTAACTGGGGCACCAATATTAGTGCAACTTTAGTCGAGAAAAGAGTTTGTGATTTTTAGCGATGCGTCTTTAAATGGCCTTGGATGTGTATTGATGCAAGAAGGCAAAGTGATAGCTTATGCCTTGAAACAATTAAAGCCACATGAGAAGAACTATTCGATGCATGACTTGGAATTGCCTGCCATTGTGTTTACTTTAAAGATTTGGCGACATCATTTATTCGATGAGAAATGTCATATATTTACCGATCATAAGAGTTTGAAGTATCTGATTACTCAGAAAGATCTGAACTTGCGACAACGAAGATGGCTTGAGTTATTGAAAGATTATGAGCTAGTGATTGGTTATCATCTAGGAAAGGCGAATGTAGTCACTGATGTTTTGAGTAGGAAATCTTTGTTTGCCTTGGGAGCTATGAATACGAGATTGACTTTGTCTGATGATGGTTTGATTTTATCTGAGTTAAAAGCTAGACTGGTATTCCTTCAGCAAATTTGCGAGGCTTAGAAAAGTGGCAAAGAACTTCAAGTTAAAAGAGTTCAGTGCGAATTGACTAGTGATTTAGATTTTTGAATTGGGGCTGATGATTCTTTGATGTTCCAAGGTAAAGTTTGTGTTTCGAAAGATGCTGAGTTGATTCAGAAAATTTTATGCAAGGCACATAGTGGTTGTTTATTAGTCCATCTGGGAAGTAGAAAGATGTATAATGATTTAAAGAAATTGTATTGGTGGTCAAGTATGAAACGAGATATTTCTTAATTTGTATCAAAATACTTGATTTGTCAACAAAGAAAGGCCAAACATCAAGTGCCTTCGGGTTTACTTCAGCCAGTGATGGTACCTGAGTGGAAATGGGATAAGATTACGATGGACTTTATAACGAGTTTGCCTTTGACTCCAAAGTTGTTTCAGTCATTGTTGATCGATTGACGAAATCGACTCATTTTATTCTGGTACGTACTGACTATTCACTTGATAGACTAGCTGAACTATACATGGTTGGTATTTTGTGATTGCACGGAGTGCCTATTTCTATTATTTCGGATAGAGATCTGAGGTTTACTTTCAGGTTTTTGAAAGAGTTGCAAGAAGCTTTGGGTAAAAAATTGAATTTTAGTACCACGTTTCATCCGCAAACCGACGGTCAATCCGAAAGAATAATTCTGATTCTTGAAGACATGCTTCAATGTTGTGTTCTAGAGTTCGAAGGTAATTGGGAGAAATATCTACCTTTGATCGAGTTTCCTTACAACAGTAGCTTTCATTTTGAGTATAAAGATGGCATCGTATGAGGCATTGTATAGCCGCAAATGTCAAACTCCTTTGTATTGGACCGAGCTCAGTGAAAGACAGATTCACAGGGTGGATTTGGTTAGAGAAACCGAAGAAAAGGTGAAAGTAATCCGCGACTATTTGAAAGCTGCTTCAGATCGACAAAAGTCGTACGCAGATTTGAAAAGAAAAGAGATCGAATTTCAGGTGGGTGATAAAGTATTTCTAAAAGTGTCTCCGTGGAAGAAGATTTTGAGATTTGGCCGTAAAGGCAAGTTGAGCCCGCGTTTTATTGGTCCATATGAGGTTATTGAAAGAATAGGACCAGTGACGTATCGGTTAGCTTTACTGACAGAGTTGGAAATGATTCATAATGTGTTTCATGTGTCGATGTTGCGACGATATCGTTCTGATCCTTCGCATGTGATGTCTCCCACAGAGGTTGAAATTCGACCTAATATGAAATATGATAAAGAACTGATTAAGATTTAAACTCGGAAAGTTCAATAGTTGAGAAATAAAAGTATAGCCCTAGTGAAAGTTCTATGGCAAAGACATGGGGCAGAAGAGCTATGTGGAAACCTGAGGAAAATATGAGAAAAAAGTACCCAAACCTCTTTTTCGGTAAGATTTTTAAGGACGAAAATCCCTAAAGGGGGAGAGTTGTAACAGGCTGTTTTAGGGCCAAATTGAAATAGTGGTTTCGAGAGCACGAATCCAAAGTAGAAAAATTTATTATGATATTATTGTAAGGGTTATGGTATGATTGACTGCATATGTGAAAATTTCGTTAAGAAATTTTATCGATAGGGTGTCCTATTTGACTAATAAGACTAAATTACAATAGGTGGAAAATGTGTGTTCTAGAAGCTTTGGGTGCTTAATTGTAATGAAATTTTAAATTAGAGGTCCTTAAATGGTAATTAGACCATTTTGTATTTTGATAGACAAAAATGGACATGGTTAGTTGAAATTTCAAAGTTACGCATTAAGGGTATTTTGGTCATTTGACTAATTAATGGACTAATAAGTAAAGAAAGATGAAATTTTTGTCCATCTTCTTCCTTCCATAGCCGAAAATTTCAAGGAGTGCATAGCTAGGGTTTTGGCTACTTTCAAGCTCGATTGTAAGTCCATCCTAGCCCCGTTTTTAATGATTTTTATGCTTTTGAAATCCTCGTAACAAAATCTAGCTTTTCCAAGGACTAATTTGATGTATTATCAAAGTTTAAAATTTTACCCATGTTAGACATGCATGTATTTTGATGTCTAATGGTAGAAAATGTATGTTTGGTGTTAGATAAACAACATTCACTAGGTGATTTTTTTATGGAAATGTCAAAAAGGACCTATTTGTAAAAAAGTGATGAAATGAGTAGTAAAAGTGTGATTAAATGAAAAATATGGGCTGGTATGCGTATGACAATGGTTCAGCTAGGCTTAGGTTTTATGGAAAATAAACACATTTCATTTTACGAGCCTATGGACTAAAATGTAAATAATGGACAAGTTAGGGGTAAAAATGTAATTTTTGCCATAATGTGATTTTTGGGCTGAATTGAATAATGTGAATATTAAATAAGTTAAATTGTTATTATAGATAAAGAGAAACAAGGTTCAGACCTAGATTGGGGGAAAAACAATGTGTTTGACGATTAGGTCCCATTTCTACTATTTTTGTACCGAAGCAAGTTTATATGTAAATAATGCATCGTTATATTATGTTTAAATGTTTAATTATTTCTTGAACTGTATAATTGACCACATGGATGAGTTTAATTGTATGAACGAGTTCGACGATAATTCGATAAGTGTGGAATTCCAATATAAACCCTAGGAACATTACAGGATATGAGGGTCATGACATTTAGGTTATTGAGATGTAATTATGTGTAAGACCATATCTGGGATATAGCATCGGTATGGTATACGTGTAAGACCATGTTTGGGACATGGTGTAACAACTTAACCTAGACCCTAGTCAGATTAGTGGTTTTGAGACCACACATCTGAGGTCATAAAAATATTTTAATATTATTTTCTATGTTTTCAACATGATATATGATATGTCTGAAAATTTTGTCTGAAAATTTTAGCGTTTGAGTGGTTAATTTGACGAAAGGACTAAATCGCATAAAATGCAAAAGTTGTGTTTTAATTGTTAAAGTGTCGAATTGCTATGTTTTTAAAATGTGTGAGTCCTTATGATGGAATTAGACCACTAATGGCTTGAATGGACAAGTATGGACATGAGATAGTGGAATTTTAATGTTATTATAAAGGTTAATTTGGTAAAACATGAATTAAGGTTAATAAAATTAAAATAAAAAAATGTTCATCTTTCTCATGCGTTCCACCACTGAATATTGAAGAAAGGAATAGCCATTGAAGTATTTTAGGTTTCGGCACACTCATAGCTCAATTAAGGTATATTTTGAGCATGATTTTTGATGATTTTTACGTTTTTTTAGATCGTTGCTTTGTACACTAGCTAGCACGTACCTCGATTTTCAAATGTGTTGTTGTTTTTGTGAGTTGCCATTGATGATATTTTGATATTTGTGAATGTTAGTGCTGAAAAATGAAAAGTGGTTGATGTATTGAAATGTTTTGTATAATGATTTTTGATGAAATTTCAAAATGAGGATTAAATTGTGAATTGTGCAAAATGTGTGGTTAAAATGTGAAATAAATAAAAGTTATGGGTTTTTAGGGGCATAAGAGAAATTTGACACTCATGGGTTTTAAAGAAATTATTGTAATTTGTGATTTTTGTGAATAAGGACTAAATTGAGAAAAATATGAAATTATAGGGGTCAATGTGTAAAATGCCCTAATTGAGTGTTTTGGATTGAAATGAATGAAATGTGTTATTAAATAGTCAAATTTTGAATTTATGTAGATCAAGAATGAAAGAAAACAGAATTAGATTGGGGGAAATCAAAAGTGGTTGAACAGTCGTTCCTATCCGTTTGTTTTCTGTGAGGTAAGTTCATATGCAAATAATTGTATTTGATTTGATTTATTCATGCTAATATGATATTGAAATGTATTGAATGGTTACGGAAGATGAATATGTGATATAGAGAAAGTATCGACAGTGTTATGAAGTCCGAAAGCCCCGTACAAACCATAGGAATAGATTAGGATACATATGTCATGACATAGGATTTCGAGATATGATATCATATAAGACCACGTTTGGGACATTGGCATCGATTTGAGATTACGTGTAAGTCCATGTCTGGGACATTGACATCGTATATGATTTTATGTAAGACCCTGTCTGGGACAGAGGCATCGATATTTGATAACGTGTAAGACCATATTTGGGATAAGGCATTGTATGAGCTTTATAAGCAATCCGAGTATCCTTGTCAATTCTGAGTGGTTCAATGGGCAATACCAAAATATGAAAGACTATGTGAATGAGTATCTGATCCAAGTACGTATGAAATGTATTACGTTATTTAAGAATGAAAGATGAGTATGTTTACAAAAGATGACATGTGAATTGCTTGAGAATTATGCAAGTGACTTGAGAACAAGTAATTTAGATGTGAATTATGAAGCTTGTGTATGTGCTTTGCTATGAATTCTATGGATATTATGGTTTATAATTGTTTTATGTGTTAAGATTATTTGTATATGGCTTACTAAGCTTTTGAAAGCTTACTTTGTGTGTGTTTTTGTAACACCCTGAATTTGGGCCTAGAAGTATTAGGCTTATGTAACGCCCTGATTTTCGGGATTTTTCGGGATTTTTGTGATTTTGGTGAAAACTTGAAATTTTGGTATTTTGGTTACTGAAATTATGTTTAAGTGTGTTAGTGGGCCTTTAGAAGGCCCAAGCCTAAGTTAAAACCCCGTAGAAATATCAATTTTGGTTTTCAAGTGAAAGGGACTTGGTTAAGTGAGCCTTTAAGAAAAAGTTAGTAAGTTGAGACACAAAGAGGGCCTTGGTAAAGTGGCAACGTGGCGCCACTAAGTTCCTAAAAAAGTGGCGTGTGGACTGAGTTTAAGGGCTAGAGTTCAAGTCGCAAGGTAAGTAAATGGTACTTTTATTTTTGTGCATGTGCCGGGCATGTGATAGAGCTTAAGTAACATTCGGCTAGGGCCTTAGGGGGATTAGGCCATTGGTTTGAATGGCCATTAGGGCAAGCTTTATTTTCTTTTTGTCTTGCCGAATTAGGGTTAGCCACCTAGAGCCTTCACTTTCATTCTATTCTCTTCTCAGTGTTGCAAAAAGCTGAAAACGCAAAGTTAGATCTCCTAAGTGCCGAATTCTTCCTTCTCTTCTCCTCTCTTCCATTCTTTCTTTTTCTTTTCCTCTCTAGTCGTAATCACCTCTCCTCCTCCCTCATCTTTCATTTTCTTCCCTTCAAAAACTAAAATTATCACTCTTTTCTTCTCAAACTCATCAACTACTAAAAATCGAAATCCTAAAATGTTGCTTCCTGTGCCGTTTTGCCTAGAGTCGAACCCCCTTTGTTTTTCCTCACTTGTAGCTGAATTTCATACTCTCCAAACCCTTAGGCTCTATCGACAAATACCTTTCCAACCATAGCCTCAAATCATATCTTCTTTCACCACTTAAAAAGCCAAAAACACCATAGTTTTTAGGGATATATAGCTGAATAGTTAGATCTCTAAGATTCGAATTCTGCTAGTTTTAGGGGCTAGATCTGCATCAGATCTGAGTAGAAGAATCACCTTGATTAAGGAAAACCTGTGGTAAGTACTTGACATCTCAGATCTACTCGTTACCTTTGAATTTAAGAAAAGCTAAAATCCCTAAAAGTACCCCAGCTGAGCGGGTGACTTGGGAACTGTTTAAGACGTCCTTCAAGGGGAAGTACGTGGGAGCAAGTTATGTGGATGCGCGTAGGAAAGAATTTCTGAACCTGACCCAGGGTAATAAGACCGTTGCTGAGTATGAGGCGGAGTTTTTGAGGTTGAATCATTATGCCAGCGGTATAGTTGCCACTGAGTATGAGCGTAGTATTCACTTTGAGGATGACCTCGAGACGAGCTAAGGGTGCTGATAGCTCCGTAGAGGGAGCACAATTTTTCTGCACTGGTGGAGAAGGTTAAGATAGCCGAAGAGGTGAAGCGAGCTGAACGACAGGACTGTGATAGGGATCGGAACCGCTTTAGGAGGGATGCTGGACCATCTGGAACTATAAATCGAAATGCCAAGAGAGCTAAAGTGGAAGAACCGGTCCGAGCAGTTCCGGTGAATACAGTTAGACTGCAACCTTGTGGGGACTGTGGGAGAGTGCATCTTGGAGAATGCTGGAAGTGTACTGGAGCATGTCTCCGATGTGGATCCAAGGAACATAGGATCAATGACTGTCCTAGAAGACCGGCTCAGACTCAAGTTGCTGAATAAGGGATTGCTCAACTAGTGCGAGGTAGACCGCTACCGCCGAGAGGTCGTGGACAAGGTAGAGGTGGCAATGGAAATGGTCGTGGTCGTGGACCACCTGGCAAGGGTGCTGGTAATGTTGAAGCTCGTCAGCCAGCTTTGGTTTATGCTGCTCATCGCTGAGACTGGGGTGATGCACTTGATGTTATAACAGGTACATTTTTTATCTCTAGCATGCCTTACACTGCTCGGATAGATGTGGGTTCAACCCATTCATATGTCGCATGTGAGATTTCTGGGTCATTGGGTGTGCACTCTGAGGAAACTGTGAGTGGCATAACTGTGATTAGTCTAGGTCACTCGGTTAGGGTAGATAAACTCTTTAGGGAGGCTGTCGAATGTGATGATAGGTAAAGACAGTTCTTTTAATTGGTTTTATGTGTACTTGTTGTGGAAGGGGTGATCTAGCAAGGAACATAAGAGGGTTGGATCTTTGGAACGACTAGATCTAGATCTAGTCATTAGTTTTGGCAATGGTAAGATCTCAAGGGCCTTAGGTGGTGATGGCCAATTATGGTAAGTAGAATTATGAAGATTGTCATTGTATTTTGGATCTGATGTGTCTAGTAATCGATTGTAGGATATCGTGGGAGATCTCACTAGCAGTCGTCGCAAATCAGGTGTGTATCGAACACCCTCTTGTAGTTCAAATTGGCAAAAGCCGAAAAGTCGAAATGCCAAAATTCTAGCATTTCATGGGCTTGTGAGTGTGCGAACGCTCATAAGTCGTTTGGGAATCATTGGATCCGTAATCGCGAGTGGTAAGTTAGTTGAATGTGCAATTTCGTGCACTTCGGTAAATTGGGCCTTGATGGGCTGAAATTGGGCCCAACGGGCTTACGGGCCCATATGGGTAAAAAAATAGGCAATAAATGCATACTGGTAGACCGTAGGTCTAAAATTGCTAAAACTAGTAAATTGATCGTAAAATTTGGACTAGATGGGCAAAATTAGCTAATTGGCACTGTAGGGCCCATTAGGGGTTTTTGGGCCCAATGACTGTAATATGCTAAAATGGGCTAAATAAGCTATCGAGGTAAAAGTTAGTCTATTACTGATTAAAATGTGCATGAAAACCCTAAAAACTGGTATAATTACGGAAATATCCTCGTAGGTGCAAAATGACTATTTTACCCCTAAGTGCTAAATGACCGTTATACCCCTAGGCTAAATTTGACTGAAATGCATGATTTACTGTTTCTGTTTACTGTATGCCATATCATGAATATCTATTGCATGGGGCTGGATTATTGATGGAGGAAGTTCTGAAAGTGGCTTGACCACGTACTGGAGGCTTTGCCTCATCTTTCTGTTATCTGAGCAGCTATGCTGCAACTGTGGAGTGTAGCGCTGGGTGGGTTGACTTATTCCCCACATGGAGTGTAGGGCTGGTACAGGTGGAGTGTAGCAGTTGGGTGGGTTGAGTAGTCTCCGCACATGTAATGGGCTTGTATTCATAATTAATATCTGTTCTACTACTGAAATGGGCCTATGGGCCGTACTGTTATCTGAAAAGGGCTAAGGCCCAGTTTACTGTATCTAGATAGGGCTTCGGCCCAGTAATTACTGAGACTGGATAGGGCTTAGGCCCAGTGGGCTTGAGCTAATTTGGGCTCTAGATGGGCTTTCCTTACACACTAAGTTTCCAAACACACCCCTTTCTTCCCATCCATGCAGGTGAGCCCTAGATCGGTGGACTTGGAGCTGGGAGGGATTCAGAGTGGCCACATGGACTGTAGTTATTTAATTAAGTTCTATTTTAACTCATTTTATTTCCGTATTTATTTTTAAATTATGTTTATTATGGTTTTGGCTTTGAAATAAGGCCGCTCTAATTATTTTTATTTTGGGTTTTTAAATTACTTAATCATACATTACTTTAATTCTTTTGAATATAGCTGCGCAAGTTTTTCTTAAAATTAATTGAGTGTTTTCAAAATCTCATCACACGTTTCAAATGAGTAACAAAGTTAAGTTTTATCATAAATATCTTAATAACTAGTATTGAATAGGACGTTCATCAATAAACTGGGAATTTCTCTTAAGACTTAAATATCAGTTTCGCAAAGCTCACTCTAATCTTAGTAACTAGGTAATATGGTTAGTTGTAGGTGATGTGACACACAGGACTTGGCTGTAACGTCTGGGCCGGGTTTGGGGTGTTACAGTTTTCATTATTTTATAGATTATCGAAGCTACTGTAAGCTCAGGGATAGTTGAGGATTATCAACACACTATCAATCAATATTGTGGTACCTTTTGAAGTGGTATATGTTAATGTATGGCATGTATGGGCTAGAGATGTTATTATATGTTTTGAGATTGAAAATCTTGCCATGTGATATGGCTTGATTATGGTTGAGATTATGGTTTGATTTTGGTATAAGTTATGTGATGAAAGAATGGTATATTTGTTGTATATATATGGTCTTATGTGAATGGCCATTTTGGTATGTTTTGGTGAAAATGAAATGGTATGATTCATGTTTGATTTCGTAAATGCAATGTTGAGTAATTGGCATGTTTTGAAATGTTTTATAATGAGGTATGAGATATGTAGTTTTGGTATGAAAATGGTACATGGAATTGGTATTTTTGAGTTGGAATTGTGTATGGAAATGAATGATGATGTTGTTATATAAATGGTGCATGTTTTGGGGTTGAATTTGGCTGAAACTGTTGTGTGAATGGTTCTTGGATTTGGACTTGTAGGGATGACCCTTAAGGGTGGCAATTCGGCCTTGCAAATGCCCTATTTTTGGCCACACAGGTAGGGACACAGACGTGTGTCTCTATCGTGTTGATCGAGGGCCAATATGAATTGAGCTTGGGCGCTCCTCACGGCCTCACACACGGGCGTGTGATAGGCCGTGTGGCCAAGTCAGTATACCCAACAGGGTTGACACGGCCAAGCACACGGCCCAGACATGGGCGTGATAGGCTATCTCAAATAGCCAGACGGGTTGGACACACGGGCGTGTGACTGGCTGTGTAAGCAAGTTAGTAACCTCCCTAATTTTCACACAGCCTGGCACACAGGTGTGTCTTTTGACCTTGTGGACAAGTCAGTATGTATGCACTGTTTTGCCACGGCCTAGACACATGGGCATGTGTAATGCCGTGTGAGGCACACAGCCTGATCACACGGGCATGTGATCTATGTTACTTTGAAAATTTTTATGTTTTTCAAAAAATTTTGTATGTGTTCGGTTTAGTTCTGACCCCTTCCTAAAGCATGTTTAAGGTCTCGTAGACCTTCTCAAGTGACTATATGTGTGTGAATTTCTAAGAATTGATGATGTATAATTTATGTTTGTGAAATGACCATAAAATGTTTTGAAATGTCCGGTAATACCTTTTAACCCTATTCTGGTGACGGATACGGGCTAAGGGTGTTATAGAAATGTAATTGTGTACCCAGAGCTTCTTGCAATTTGCTCTAAAATCGAGATGTGAACTGAGGTTCTCTATCTGAAATGATAGAGACAGGTACTCTATGCAATCTAACAATCTCAGAGACATATAATTCAACTAATCTATCCAAGGAAAAATCCATATGCACCAAAATAAAGTGTGCAGACTTTGTTAACTGATCAACAATCACCCAAATGGCATCTTTGTTCTTTGGAGACAATGGTAATCCTGATACAAAGCCCATAGTAATTATTTCCCATTTCCATTCTAGTATCGTAATTGGTGGTAATAGTCCAAAAGGCAACTAATGTTTAGCTTTTACTTGCTGACATATCAAACATTTAGACACAAATTTAGAAATATCTTGTTTCATTCCTGGCCACCAGTACATCTTTTTCAGATCATTGTACATTTTATTACTACCAGGATGAAAATACATGTTACCATTATAAGCTTCATTCAAAATCTTCTGTACTAGTTTTGAACTTTTCGGTACACATACTCTGCCTCTGAATAACAAACAACCATCAGTCCTGATCTAAAATTCCAAGTCAAGAGCCGATTCACTTTGTATCCGTTTCACTTGCAACTTACTATCATTTTTCTAAGCTTCAGATATCTGCTGAAAAAATGTTAGTCTAGCTTTTAACTCAGCTTTAATTGAACCATCATCAGATAATGACAATCGAGTATTCATTGCTCACAAAGTATACATGGATTTTCTGCTCAAAGCATCTGCCACCACATTGGCTTTTCCCAGATGGTAATCAATAATAAGATCATAATCTTTTAGTAATTCTAGCCATCTACGCTGTCTTGAATTCTAATCTTTCTGTGACATCAAATATTTCAGAATTTTATGATCAGTGAATATGTGACATTTTTCACCAAACAGGTAATGTCACCAAACTTTCAATGCAAACGCTATAGCTGCCAATTCAAGATCATGTGTCGGGTAGTTTCTTTCATGTGGTTTTAGCTGTATTGAAACATAGGCTACTACTTTACCTTCTTGCATCAAAACACAGCCTAAACCATTCAATGATGTGTCACTGTAAACTATAAATTCCTTAGCCAATTTTGGTTGAACTAACACTGGAACCTCTGTCAATAAAGCTTTTAATTTGTCAAAACTTTGCTAGCATCTATCAGTCCACTCAAATTTCACATCTTTTTGCAATAGGCGGGTCATCAGAGAAGCTATCATTGAAAACCCTTGTACAAACCTTCTGTAGTACCTGGCCAGTCCCAGAAAACTTTAGATTTCTAACACATTCTTCGAGGGCTTCTAATTTACAATGGTTGAAATATTATTCGGATCCACCCTGACACCTTCAGCAGATACAATATGCCTAAGAAAACAATTGTTTCTCTCGTAAAGTTTGTAACACTATTCTTAAATGCTCCGCATGTTCATTTTCATCTTGGGAGTAAACCAAAATATCATCTATAAATACCACCACAAACCTGTCTAAATATGGGCTAAAAATTTAGTTCATCAGATCTGTAAACACTACAGGTGCATTTGTTAAACCTTATAGCATCACAAGAAACTCATAGTGCCCGTATATGGTTCTAAAAGTTGTCTTTGGTACATCCGAATCTTTTACCCGTAACTGATAGTAGCCAGAACGAAGATCAATCTTTGAAAATATAACGACACCTCTCAACTGGTCAAACAAGTCATCAATACGAGGCAATAGATACTTGTTCTTTATTGTAACTTTGCTGAGCTATCTGTAATCAATGCATAGCCTCAACAATCCATCCTTCTACTTTACAAACAAAACCGGTGCACCCTAAAGTGAGAAACTAGGTCGAGCAAAACCACTGTCAATCAATTCTTATAGCCGTATTTTCAACTCTTTTAATTTAGTAGGGGCCATTCTGTAGGGTGCTATTGATATCGGTGTCATTCCTAGTACAAGATTTATAGAGAATTCCACTTCTCTAACCGACGGTAAACCAGGTAATTCTTCTAGGAATACATCAGGAAATTCACATACAACTGTCACTGACTGGATTTTTGACTCAGATACTTTAGTATCAAACACCTATGCAAGGTAAGCGTTATAACCCTTTCTAACATATTTTTGTGCTGATACTACTGAAATCACATTAGGTAATCCATCTAGTTTATCAGACTCAACATGAAGTAATGCACCACTCTAACATCAATACAATATATTCACCACTACATCATATTGGGTTAACCAGTCCATTCTCAGAATCACATCAAATTCATCAAATGGCAATAACATCAAACCAGCTAGAAAGAAATGACCTTTTACCATCAACGAATAGTTGTTACAGACCTTATTCACCATAACATAGTGACCCAGGGGGTTTGAAACTTTAACCACAAGTTCAGTGAATTCAACAGGTAAATTTTTAACAGACACTAAGTTGGTGCATATGTATGAGTGTGTGGAACCAAGATCAATCAAAGTAGTAATTTCAGTATCAAGTAGAGAAAATGTACCAGCAATGACATCTGGTGCAGAGGCATCTTTCTAGCACGAATAGCATATGTCCTTACTGGTGCTCGTGCCTATGATTTAGCTATCGTATCCTTTGTAGCACCTCAGCTACCACTGACATTGTTGGGGTGACGGGGTGGTCTGCCTCTCATAATAGGATTACTCAGCTTCGAAGTCGGTTCTATTTCCCTTTCAACTCTTTTAGGACAATCTTTAAGAAAGTGTTCAAGAGATCCACATCTGTAGCAGGCTCCACTTCTCAAATGACATTCCCTAAAATGAAATTTGTTACAATGGTTACATTTTAGTTTGGGATTACCGACACTACCCACGTTGGTCATAGAAAGAGATGAAGACCTCGGGTTAGAGCATTGAGATCCTCGCTTTTTTCCTGAACATCCCATAGAAGTGGTAACATGATCATAATACTTCTTGGATTTCTTAGGATTAGATGAATGTGACATACTCATAATTCTTTTTCCAAAAACCTGAGCCTCTCTTTTTGCTTGTCTCTTTTCTTTACTCAATTCTTTAGCTTTATGTGCTCGATCGGCTAACACCACAAATTCCCTTATCTCGAGAATTTCTATCAACAATTTAATGTCTTCATTTAAACCCTCTTCAAAGTGTTTACACATATCAGCCTCGGTTAGAACCATTCCCTGGCATATTTGGTCAACCGAACAAACTCTCGTTCATACTCAGGTACAGTTATGTTTCCTTATTTGAGTTCTAAAAATTCTTTCTTTTTCTGGTCTATAAATCTCTGACTAACATATTTCTTTCTGAATCCGGCCTAGAAGAATTCCCATGTAACTTCTACCTCGGTATCACTGAAGTTATGGTATTCCACTAACGAAAAGATGTGTTTTTCAATAGAGATACTGCACATTTTAAACACTCAGTAGGTGTACAAGATAATTCATCAAAAATCCAGATGGTATTTTCCAACCAAAACTCAGCCCTTTTCGAATCAACATCTGCGGTGGCTCTAAATTCCTCTGCCCCATATTTACAGATTTTATCTATTTGGGGCTTACCAGTTCTAACGGGTCCAGCATCCTACAACATCTCAAGAACCGGTTGAGGAGCAGGTGAGGGAGGTTGTTGTACAATGGGGTTTGTTCTTAAATACTCAGTAAACCATTCATTCATCAATTGAAACAAGGCTTGTTTTGCCTCCTCACCTCGGCCCTTAGACACGGGCCTTTCACTACCAGATGCAGATGCAACTTTTTCAATTGAAGCTGAAGCATTGCTTCCATCTTCCTCAGGTTGGTTGGAGGACATTACTATATCAAAAACACATTTAAAATTATCAGGAGACATCACACTATCACAAAATATATAATGGCATGTATAGCTAAACTCGTGTTTGCTACATTATATCTGAGAATTGGCTAAACCGTAGCTCTAATACCACTAAATGTAACACCCCTAACCCGTATCCATCACTGAAATAGGGTTTCAAGGAATTACTAGAGTTTACAAGACACTTTTAAATAAATAGAGTTAAACACTATTTATTTTTTGAGATTAGTTATAACGTCCCTTAGTAGGGCCCTCGAGGCCCAAAACATGCATTAGAATTGATTCGAGACCAAATCAAGATCTCAGGGAATTTTTTGCAAATTCCCAAAATTTTTCTCATTATTAAGAGTCACACGCCTATATAGTATGAGACACGCCCATGTGGTCAAGCCGTGTGAAATCACACGCCCGTGGTCCTAACTCGTGTAACTCTGTAACTTGCAACTCATGAACAAATTGATGTTATACGGCCAAGTTACACGCCCATGTGCTAGGCCGTGTGGTTAATTCAAATTTTTAAAAAATAGGTCCAAGATTCACATAGCCAAGAGACATACCCATGTTCTAGGCCATGTGCCTCACACAACTGAGACACACACATGTGTCTCTACTCGTGTGCTCAATTCTGAGCATTCTATTACTCGAAATTATGATGCAGGGGACACAAGGCCTAACTACACGCCCATGTATCGGGCCATATGTCACACACGGTCTAGACACACCCGTGTGTCTACCCGTGTGGACAAAATAAAGCCATTTCCTAGCCTCATTTGTCAGCCAAATTTACCATTTTCCTACACTAAAACAAACCAAACACATTCCAACCATTTCAAGCATTCAAATTGGACAATTTCTACCATTCAACATGGCATATCATTGCATGCATACATGTTTACAATCTTGCCTTAACTAAAGCCATATGTTAAACATGATTTGATCAACTACTTAACACATATATATATGTATATATAGGTACTATTGCATGACATTTCATGTATATCAAAACAACCATCGCTAGCCATTCCAATGGCTAGGTTACAAACATCGTTGTCAAGCATCAAGACACTAAAGGCCAATTTATCCTGTACATGCCATTACTGTAACTCACCTTACCCGTGTTCAACGCTGGAACAGGAATAGTCATACAATTTCGATACATAAATATGCGTTCAAATTAAAACCGGTCACATTTAATCATAATATCCCTAAAACGAGCGTACGAGGTCCAAAATATACATGGAAAGTGGTTCTAGACTAAACTGAGAACTTTAGAATTTTTTTTCAAAAACTTAAAAATTTTCTATTACATAGGGGTCACACACTCGTGTGGTTGTGGGACACGCCCGTGTAGGCAGGCCGTGTGGTCTTACACACCCCTGTCCCTACCCAGTGTAACTCTCTGTTTATGATGTCATCAACATTTGAAGGTTACATGGCCAAGTCACACCCCCTGTGCTTAGGCCGTGTGGTCAATTTAATTTTCATAGTTTTTCATAAAATAGGTGCAGACTTCGTACGCCTTGGGCACATGCTCGTGTTCCAGGCCGTGCCATCCACACGGCTGAGACACACGCTTGTGTCTCTGCCCGTGTGGTTCATAATGGGCATTTTGATTCTCAAAATTAAGTTACAGGGGACACACGGCTTATTCACACTCCCATAGTGCTGACCGTGTGTCAAACAAGGCCTAGACATATGCCCGTATGTCTATCCGTGTGGACAATATATAGGTTATTTGCCTAGCCATTTGCCACCCTGAAACACATACACACAAACACCAATTCATAGGTAGAAATCATAGCATTCTTAGGCAACCATAATGTCCACAACCAAGACATCAACACATCATTCTCATGCCATTTCCATTACACTCAAACAAACACATACTCATCAACCCAAATCATGCATAATACCACATCTATAAAATGCATCATCATGTGATTTTACTTATAAGCAACATTAGCCAATTTTTCAGTGGCCTTATACAAAACAATCACTTAACCAATATGAGTTATCACGATTAACCCAATCACTATGACACTTATACAAAATAACCAAGTACCTATACATGCCATACTTTCAAAATATCAAGATCATCTATACCCAAAATAAAGTCTTGATAGTGTGATGCAAACTCTGATGATTCTCGATCCCCTAGCTAGCTTGGTGACACTATAAAACAATGGAAAGAAAAGAGGGGTAAGCTATATAGCTTACTAAGTTTATATGTAAATAATAAACATCATATTTATAACTTTATTGTACAAAATTAATAATGGAAACTGGTATAAACATTGCTAAACTCTCATAGCCATTTCTTACCCAATAGTAATCTTACCATAAGAGCATTACTAAACAACATATATTAACTCATCATTATTCTTCCATCCAATTGTCATATAGACTTCGTACGTATTTGTATTACTTACTTTGCATGTATTTTCATTCTTGTTTAAACTAGGACAGTTGAACCATTCAAAATCACTAAGGATACTCAAGAGTCATACATATGTAACGCCCCGAAATTGGGCCTAGAAGGATTGGGCCTTGAGCGTGGGAGCACATGAAAGTTTATGTGTGTGAAAAATATCACAAATTATGTGTTAATTTAGTGGCTAAGTGACTTAAGAGTAGTTGGGGGTGTCTGAGAAGTCCTGGGTTCAAACCAAAGCTTTAGAAAAAAATTTTGCTTTTCCCTTAAGTGAACTTGGTGTTAGGTAGAAGGCCTTATTAATATTTGTGGCAGATTTTTGACATAAGGAAGCATGTGGTCTAGTGGTTGTAGCGTCATTAAGGTTGCAATGGAGCAAGGGTTCAAGTCTTGGCTCTTGCAATTAATTTTGTTTTCCTTTTAGAGGAACCGGGACTTTAGTCTATGGACTTTATAAGTAATTGTGTACAAAATGGGACACCAAGAGAGCTTGCAGCTTGGTGGAAAAGTGGCGTGTAGAGCATGTGAGAGGGCAAGGTTTCAAATCCCACTGCAGGCAATGGACTTCTATTTTGCTACATGGGGGTGGCGAGTGGTTGTGTTGGATTTAAATACTGGAAGGTTGTTTTGGACTTGGTAAAAGGTGAAGTTTGAACTGGTCAAGGTTTTTGAATTGAATTTGAATTTGGGGGAGTTGGAGTGTATCAAGGAGAGATGTGGGGAGAAAATTATGTAGTTGTTAAGGAGGGAGGTTTGGCCGAATTTGGAACTCCTTGGGGTGCATATTCGGTCATTGGTATCAAATTTGAGTGGGGACTATTCATAATTGGGGGATTGAGAGTTTGAGTGTTCATTTTGCGGCAATTTGTGAGAGAGTAGGTGCCGAGTTTCTCCTCTTATATTTCAGGTTTTGGTAATTGGAAATTCTTGTGCTGAAACCCTTTTTTGAGCGTTTCTCTTCCACTTTTGCCAAACCACATTATCATTTATTCTCTTTCTCCTTTTCTAAGCGTTTTGCCGAACTTGTCCTCTTTTCTTTCTATTCTCTGCTTCTGCGTAGGCCGAATACTTTTCTCTAGTTCCTCTCTTTTTCGTCCTTCTACAAAACCAAATACAACCCCTCTTTTCTCTTTTTCCCATTCAATTTCTCTCTTAGCCAAACCCTCTGTTTCATTTTTGGAGTTCCTATTGATCATTTTTCTTCTTTCTTCCTTTCTCAATCCTTACCAAATTCTTTTTCCCTTTTCTCCTTCATCTTCTGTTTCTTTTCTCTTATTGTTCGGCTGAATTGATTCTTAAGGCCTCTTCTGTGAACTTGCTCCTTATCACTTTCTCTTATTTTGGGTGCTGGGCCGAATATAGTAATCTGTTCTAGTTGATTCCTTCAACTTTTCCCTTCTCTACCAATCAATTTTAGGTAAGTATTGTTTCGACTATGATGTTGTGTTCTTATTTCTTGATCTTCTTCATGGGTTAAAACCAAATGTTCAGTCTTTGTATGCTAATTCTTTGCTCTTTTGGTTACGAATATGTGTGGTTGGGTTCAAGTCCACGAAGGGAGAGGAGTTATCTGAGGATTTAGAAACCCGATCATCGATAATGGATTGGTTTCGAGGTAAGCGTTATATGGCCGAATGCTCTATAACTATGTGTTGGGACTTTAAGCCATTTTCTCATTGATGATTTTGTCTAATAAAGTGTGTGCTATTATAGATATTTGACTAAGAAGGGTAGTCAGCTGTAGTCTGTGGCTTTAGGAGATCTAAGGACTTCGTTCATGCAAGGTAAAGAAGTTGGTATTTTGGTTAATTTTTGGGAAATGTTTAACCCTAAGGTAGCGGTTGGCTAACAGGGTGTTGTTGGATTCTAGGTTCGATACGAGTGTTTTAACCACACGATTCGTAATCAGGTGTGTAATCATACACCTGATTCTATTACTGTTGAGTGGCTAGATAAAGGTGTGTATTCACACCCTTAATTACTGTGATTCGACAAAAGCCGAAAAGCCGAAAGGCCGAAGCTTGGGCATTTGTGATTTCATGAGTATGCGAACACTCACGTGGTAAATCGAGCCCACGAATCATGGGCATTAGACTTAGAGGCCACCACGAGCACTCTCGTGGTCTTGGACTGTTCTGGGCCTCGTTGGGCCGAAATGGGTTGTGTAGGCCTAATGGGCCTTTAGGCCTCACATGGATTAAATTTGCATATTGTGGTGGATATTAGACCGAGTTGTATAATCCACGTGGCTAGAATCGTTTTTAGGTTAAATAGGCCTTGTTGACCCAATGGGCTTGTGGGCCCCGCACGGACGAAATGTATGATATATGGCTACTGTTGGTTTGGACTATGTAGTTCGTATAGTTGAGGCTATTTCTGGGCTAATTGGGCCACCCGAGTCTATGGGCCCACTTGGGTCGAGTAATGGGCCTTGAGCCCATTTACACTAATATATCTATTTAGGTTACTTAAGTCGCTCGAGGCAGCAGTGGACCTTCTGTTGGGTCGTTAAGACCTTGATTTATAAAATTATCGAAATGCCCTCGATTTGTGAAATTACCGAAATGCCCTCAACTTGTAAAATTATCAAAATGCCCTTGATTTGTAAAATTATCAAAATACCCTCAATTTGTAAAATTACAGAAATGCCCTCAATTTGTAAAATTACCAAAATGCCCTCGATTTGTGAAATTACCGAAATGCCCTTGACTTGTAAAATTACCGAAATGCCATTGATTTGTAAAATTACTGAAATACCCTCGAGTTGTAGAATTACCAAAATACCCCTATAGGGTAAAATTATCGAAATAACTCTATAGGGTAAAATAACCATTTTGCCCTTAGAGTGTAAAATGACTATTTTGCCCTTGTGGGCAAGTGACAGACTTGGACTATGAATTTGACTGATTTGACTGTGATCGTATGGCAGTGTTTTAACTGATGTGATCGTGGTTGCATGACTGATATGTTTTTAATATATGTGTTTAAATGATTGTTACTGAGCATGACCATTATACATACACGTGTGATGATTGAGCATGACATACATGATATTCTGCATGGGGTTGGGCTTGATTTGGAGGAAGTTCTGTGCTAGTGGCTTTGCCAAGTGTTCTAATTCTAGTGATTCCACATGTTTTCTGTTATTAGCAACCTTGTTGCGTTATTGGTGTGTTGGCTGGGTGGGTCAATTTAATCCCCATATGGTGTGTTGGCTGGTACAGGTGGTGTGTTGGTTGGATTAGGTTGGGTTTCATATCTACTCTGTTCTGATTCTATTTTGGGCTTAGGCGCACTTGCTCTGTTATTGGTTTGGGGCTAGGCCCAGTTGACTCTATTATGGGATGTGACCCAAATAATATTATAGTGGGCTTTGGCCCACATATGCTTTGAACTGAACTGTACTGTAACTGTTAAAGGGCTCTGGCCCAGACTGTCTCTCTTTCTATTTCTGTATACTGACTGTTACTCTAGTAAGGGGATTACACACTGAATTTTCATAAACTCACCCCGTTTATTAACTGTGTAGGTCATCCCCAGCAATAGGAGGATCAGTGTTGCGAGGGACTCGGAGGTGGCTACATGACTATAGCTATTATGTTTGGACTGTATATATGTTTTAAATTCCATTTGGGGTTTTAATTTCTATAATAAGGCCTCTCTGGATTATGTTTTAAGTTTGGGATTTTATTACGTTTTATATCTGTTAGACGTAGACGATATTTCAAACTAATTTCTGTTTTTGAAAACATACGTTTTAAACTTCTTTACTTCAATTAGCTTCTGCAACCAAAAGAGATTTTCAACGAGATTTACAACGCTTTTAAAAGTGATTGACTTTTCAATGAACCATGTTTTGAAATTCAATGAACACAAACTAAGTTTTTACTCAAGTTTTAAATAAGAAAGGTTTTCAATGAAAACATGGTTTTCGAAAAACACTTCCATGTGACACGCCAGATTCAAGCCTAACTTCTAGGCCGAGTTTGGATTGTTACAACATAGGTTGTACAATGCCATATCCCAGATATGGTCTTACATGCAATTCAATATCGATGCCAATAGCCCATATATTGTCTTACACGAAAACTCATATCGATGCCATGTACCAAACATGATCTTACACGAAATCTCGTACCGACACCATGTCCCAAGCATGGTCTTATATGTACTGCTATACTGATGCCATATCCCAGATATGGTCTTATACAGAATCAAATCACATCCCGATAACTTCAATGTTATGACCCATGATTCTTGTAATGTTCCTAGGGTTCACACTGGACTTCCACACTTATCAAATTATCGTCAAACTCGTTCATGGAATTAAACTCATCGACATGGTCAATTATACAATTCAAGCAATAATTACACATTTAACATAATATAGCGATGCTTTATTTACACATAAACTTACCTCGGTACAAATGTAGTAGAATTTGACCTAATCGTCAAATACCTTGTTCATTCCTCGATCTAGGTCCAAACTTCATTTTTCTTGATCTATAATAACAAATTTAACTCGTTTATTACTGACATTACTCAAGTTGGTTCAAAAATCATATTATGAAAAAATTACATTTTTCTCCTAACTTCTCACTTATTTACACTTTAGCCCTTAGACTCGTAAAATGAAATGTGTTCATTTTTCTCAAGAACCAAGCCTAGCTACAACTTATACATGCTTTTAGCAACCCGCATTTTTCATTTATTCACACATTTCTACACACATTTTTTTCAACTTTTGCATTTAGGTCCTTTTTTACATTTTCACCAAAAATCACCTAGCAAAAGTCATTTATCACACAACTAACATTCATATTCTACCCTTAGACATCAAAATACATGCATGTCTAACATGGGCAAAACTTTAAACATGAACCTTACTTCAAAATAATGATAGAAATAGGTAAATCAGGTGATAACGACTTCAAAAACGTAAAGAATGGTGATAACGACTTCAAAAACGTAAAGAGTATTAAAAATGAGGTTAGGATGTACTTACTATCAAGCTTGAAAGTTGAAGAAACCCTAGCTATGATGAGCTTGAAATTTTCACCTAAGGCTTGAAGAAGATGGACAAATTTTTGTTTTATTTTCCCTTTTTTATTCTTTTATTAACCAACTGACCAAAATGCATTTTAGTATTTCTTTGAAATTTTACCCTTCCATGTCCATTTTTGTCCATCATGATATATAATAGTCTAATTACTAAATAAGGACCTCTAATTTACAAATTCATTTCAATTAAGCACCCAATGCTTCTAGAACACATATTTTGCAATTTTTGTAATTTAGTCCTACTAGTCAAATTGGACCCTCTATCGATAAAATTTCTTAACGAAATTTTTACACATGCATTCAATCATACTATAAACCTCAAAATAATATCATAATAAATTTTTCTACTTCAAATTCGTGGTCTCAAAACCATTGTTCTGACCTGGCCCTAAATCGGGCTGTTACAACTCTCCCCCTTTAGGGATTTTTGTCCCCAAAAATATCACTGGAAAAGAGGTTTTGGGTACTGTTTTCTCATGGCCTCCTCAAATTCCCATGTAGTCTCTTCAACCCCATATCTTTGCCACAAAACTTTCACTAAGGCTATACTTTTATTTCTCAATTCTTTAACTTCCCGGGCTAAAATCTTGATCGGTTCTTCATCATACGTCATATCCAGTCGAATCTAAATTTCTGTTGGAGAAATCACATGTGAAGGATCAAAATGGTATCGTGGTAACATCGATACAGGAAACACATTATGAATCCTTTCCAACTCTACTGGTAAGGCTAACCGATATGCCACTGGCCCAATTCTTTCAATAACTTCAAACAAACCAATAAAACGTGGACTCAACTTGCCTTTACGACCAAATCTCAAAATCTTCTTCCATGGAGAGGCTTTCAGAAACACTTTATCACCAATCTAAAATTTGATTACTTTTCTTTTCAAATCTGCGTATGACTTTTATCGATCTGAAGCAGCTTTCAAACAATTATGGATTACTTTCACTTTTTCTTCGGTTTCCTTAACCAAATCAACCCTGTGAATTTGTCTCTCACTGAGCTTAGTCCAATACAAAGGAGTTTGACATTTGCGACCGTACAATGCTTCATACGGTGCCATCTTGTTGTTGTAAGTAAACTCAACCAAAGGTAGATATTTCTCCTAACTACCTTCGAACTCTAGAACGGAACATCGGAGGATATCTTCGAGAATCTAAATTACTCTTTTGGATTGACCATTCGTTTGCAGATGAAACTCGGTACTAAAATTCAATTTTGTACCCAAAGCTTCTTGTAACTTTTTCCAAAATCTCGAAGTAAATCTCAGATCTCTATCCAAAATAATAGAAATAGGCACTCCGTGCAATCTCACAATTTTAGCTATGTACAATTTGGCTAGCTTATCAAGTGAATAATCGATATGTAGCAGAATAAATTGAGTTGATTTCGTTAATTGATCAACGACGACCCAAATGGCATCTTTCTTCTTCGGAGTTAAAGGAAAACCTATTATGAAATCCATCGTAATCCTGTCTCATTTCCACTCCGGCACCATCACTGCTAAAGTAAACCCGAAGGCACTTGAAGGTCGGCCTTTACTTCTTGGCAAATCAAACATTTTGATACAAACTCAGAAATATCTCTTTTTATACCAGGCCACCAATACAATTTCTTCAAATCATTGTACATTTTCATACTACTGGAACAACGAAATGTGCAAGTGTACACAATCGCAACAAGTAAAAAAGTGACAAGTAAATGTTGAGTTATCGTACCCACAGGGACTATAAAAAGGATTATTTATGAAATTAATTGTAAAACACTTTGGTGAAGGGAAAATATTTTGGTTTGAAAAAGATGATTAAAAATTAAGGGTTAAAAACTAAATAAAATATTTAAAATAAAACAAAGAAATTCTAATGCACGATTTCAAATATGATTTAATCAAGATGATATAATTGTGTTGAATTAATTACATTTCTTTACCTTAGAATTATTAAACTTATGTTTACACTTGTTATGAATAAATACACGGCAACTCGGTAATTTGCTAACTTATGAACATATATGCTTATCAAAACCCGTTCATCTCCTTAACATATCTCTATGTCAAGATGATTAAACAAATCTTAATAAACAAATAAAGACTATGTGAGGTAACAAAGTATCCCTACCTTGAAACAATTTAATCACAATAATCTAAGTTATGCAAGACATATGTATCGTCAAATACAATGCTAATTTAATCTTCAACTACCTTAGAAGAATTAAACATGCACTGATTAAGTACTGTGTCCATTAATTACAATTTCGATGCATTTAAATAATTAATTCATTAGTTATCTAACAATTGTAATGCAAGAATAACTTAGGCATGATTTTACTTAATCAAGCATTTTACCGAGGCCTATAATAGCATAAACGCAATTTTAATAAATTAAGAGAATGAAATGCAATCAACCCAACACGAATTAAATTCAAGCTAAGTTGATTAAATTAACCATTTCAATAGCATAAAAATTCATAAACATGTTTGTCAAAACAACAGCGAAAATTTAAAAAGATAGGGAACAAGAAACAAATCCGATGTTTCACTGTGGCTTGAATGGTTGTTCCGTTCTTTGTTCTCCATTGTCCTCAGAAACCAAGGTGACTTATGAACACTTAATTGCTGCTCCAAATGGCTGAGAAAACACCTCTTTTCCAAGAGAAGGAATCGGCACTAGAAGGCCTCGCTTTTTGGAGAAAAAGAGAAAATAGAGAGAAGAGAAGTCAATAAGAGAATGAACAAGTGAGGGATGATTTGAATGGGTAGCAAAAAGGGGTTTATATAGCTGAGGATGGCTGATAAAAATAGTAATTTTTAACAGCCAAAGAGCCCCCTCATGGCCGGCCATCTTACATGGCAAAGTTGAGACTTTTAACTTTGCCAAAATTAGCTTGGGGAAAATCCATAAAGCCTTAATTTAAGGTGGGGTTTGAATGCAATTTAGAAGTCTTTCAAGGGCCTTTTCTCAAACTAATTTAATCAGCTAAAATGCTGATTTGGGTCAGCATTTGAACGGTTCTAGGCTGCCCAACTGGTGGCTGGTTCGGTTCGCTTAATTTGGTTCAATTAGTGTGGTTCAACTGGGCTCGTTTTCTATAATTAATTAAAATTAATTTATCTAGTCCAAATTAAATTGGGAATAAATTAAAATTAATTATATTATGAATTAATACACATATTTGGACTATCTTAGGGTGGAAATTATTTCGCCTTGTTACTTTGAATTGCTTCTCGGTTTTGTTCTTCTAAAGGTGCCTATTGGGTCAATTTTCGCCTTTTGTGCGAATCTGTCAAAAATAATCAAAATTTACTAAAAATAATTCTAAAATTGAATAAAAATTAACATGTTCAAATTTTTAATACAATTTTATTATTTTATAAAAATTAATTATTTTATGACAAAAATTCTATCACAAATGCATGATTTTAAGTAAAATTAGGTATGACAAAGTATATAAATTTTTGAGTTTCCACACCCCAAACTTAAATCATTGCTCGTCTTGAGTAATACACAAATTTCGAAAAGAATTCCTCGGAAACACCTTTGAAAAATTCCTTCAGAACAACATTTTTCCTGAAATTATGAAATTAATATACTCATGCTCAAAAACAAGAAATTTGATAGTTATGCTACTTAAGTATATATATTATTCCAATTAAATTCAACAACTATTATAATAGCAAAATTAGACTAAATGCTTCTTTAATAAAGACATGCTAACCCTTACCAATTTGATTTTTATTCCCTTATTCAAGACTAAGCTACAATCTTTATGTTTAACTTATGTCTTCATATGTTGATCTTAGCAATTTCTCTCCACTAATGTAGGTAGCATAGAAACTTGAATCAATAGGTATTTATTAAGGTTGTAACATGGCTAGGCTAGGGGTAGGTAAAAGATAGATACTTTTTGGCTTAAAACCCTAGACTCAGCGTAAATCGAACCTTCAAAATTTTTACCTTCGATACACCAACTTACTTTACTTTCATATGCTCTTTTCTACATCAATTTTATTTCGAGCACTTGTATTTTTTTTTTCACGAGCACCTGTTTCATGTACTGCAATTTTTGAGCATTTTGATACTTCTTGTCAACTTCCCCAAACTTATTTTCAAACGATATTCTAAACAGTACTGAGTCTAGTGTTTGGGACAATTTTAAAGATAATTAAGAGAAAAGTGATGGCTAAATATTGCAAAGATCCAAATAAAATTAGGCCATATAGTCTCAAAGTTGGGTTTCAAAGGATAAATTTTTCATGGTCGGCTTGAAAGGCTCAAATAGTCCAAACAATAATTGCCTAAGTCATTTTCAATATTCCATGCTTCCTAGGATTTCGCCTCAAGAAATTACAAAGTCAATTCTAAAGACTTAAACTTTCATGCATGCCTAATTTTTTCACAAGGAACTAAAAATTTTTATGGTACGATTCACATGCTTTATTAAAAAAACACTCATATCATTATTAAGCTAACTTAATAATTTACTGAAATAATAGAACTTTATTAATACTAAAGTTTAGCATAGTTAACAAAATTTCAAATTTATTGAACAAAATATATCCTAATCATAATTAAAAGAAAATTTTTATTCTAAGAATAATTCAAATTTTCGAATTATCGGTCCCCCTACTTAACGTGAACAATGTTCTCATTGTTTAAAGTGAATAGATACTATACACCAGGTAGGATTTTATAAAAGAGGAGCTGAGTCAATTTTGACTGCCTAAGTACCAAGCTCTTTCAACACGTGTGAAATATTCTCTTCGACACGTGTGAATTCCTTGCTTTGACACAGTTCACTTAGAACCTGGAACTGTAAGTTCCTCGAGTATCTCTTGCAGATTTTTCGGCTTAGTATTGCTCAACAAAAACGAATATTTATCGTTTTCGAAACAAGTAATTCAAAGAACTCATTAATAGCATTTGAATTTATTGGTACCTTGATTCCGCGAACTGGAAATTTGGTCAACTCGCTTGAGGTTAAGTTCGCATAGAATTCACGAACTAGTTCCTCATCCACAATTGATCTCTTTTCACAAAACAATTTTCCAATTGAGGGCTTCAACAACTTGATGGATACGTGCCATAAAAAGTCTCAGTAGTTGCTTTCCTTTAATGTGAAGCCTTTCTCTGGATGCATCTATTGATTATTGAAGATACTTTCGTATCTTACTTTAGCTTCTTTATAGTGGAACTTATTTTGTGTTTCATCAATTTGGGTGGAAGCACGAGTTCTCTTGCAAGGCATAATTGACCTAAACATAAGATGAAAAATTTATTCTCTCAAAAATCTTAATAAAAATTATTAATAATTTAAGAAATTGAAAAATTAAATAATTTAATAAAATTAAAATTTAAAAGAAAATTAGGTCTTACCACCTTTTTGCAAAAATATAAAAACTCTTAAAAAAATTAATAATGAAGAAGTCAGTGATAATTTAAACTGAGGGTTGGAGGCTTAAGGGCTTGGTGTGTGAGTGTAGGACGTGTGCCGCACAAGTGCTAGGGCGCAACAAGTATTAGCGCACGGGGATGAAGCAGGTAGCCTGCGCAGGAGTTGATCCGGATGTGCGGGTGATGTGCGGAGCTTCGTCGAGCAAACCTGGAGCTAGTTGCATGCAAGGTCTAGCTTGGATCAGGAAACAACACGTAGCATGGCCTTTGGTAGTAGGCTGAATGGGTGCGCAGGTGCTAGGACGTGCGTGTGTTGCGGCCTGGGCAGGAGCAACAAGTGCACGCGGATGGGCATGGGAGCAGGTATGCGCACGGGCTACTGAGGCACGCTGGCCGATTGCTGTGGCTCGAGTGCTGGCTAGGAGGGCTCAGTGCTAGGTGGATTGGTGTTTGGAAGGTTTGGGTGATGAATGAATGGGAAGAAGAATTTATAGAGTGAGTAATAGGACTTAGAGTAGAACTCTTAGTATAATTTAAAAATTAAAATAAGAGTCTAATTCTAATCCTACTCAAAATTAACAACGACTAATAATTAAATATATGCATATGAAATTATCAATTGCTATTAAATTATTAAGATAACATAAAATATAATTAGAATAAAATTAATCCTAATTCTAAGCTAAGTTGATAAAAATTAATATATAAATTATAATGGATATAATTATATATTAAAGTTTATCATATTATTAATAATATATAGATATAATATTAAGCAAAAAATTTATTTCTAGATGCCTTTTAAAAATATTTACAAAGAGAAACACCTAGTTTTTATTATTTACGAAAAAGTGCAATTAAATTTTAAAAATAATTCAATTAAGTCCCTAGACTTAATGAAAATTTAAAATTGAGTTGCAAATTAAAACTTGGATCAAAATTGACCCTTTTATTTGAAAAATCAAAAAATTATTTCGTTATTTAGGGAATAATTTCTCGGGAAATTATGTAAAAATCAATTCCTAAGAAAGATTGGAGGGGTTATAAGCGGTCCCACTTAAGTTCGAATCTCCTAGACATAATTTCTTTAAACATAATAAACCTAGAAATTTGCCCTAAATAATTTATTAAAAGCAAGAAACTTTAAATATCTGATAAACTGAACAAGACTTGATCTCATTCAGGCTTTTCTCGGCAATAATGTTTCAGACGTTGAGCATTGACTTGAAAATTACCTCTCTTACCTTGGAGTTCAATAACACCGTATGGATAAACGCGATGAATCGTAAATGGACCGAACCAACGTGATTTGAGTTTACCTGGAAAGAACTTTAATCTGGGATTGAATAACAAAACTCGCTGACCAGCTTCAAATTCTTGAACTCAAATGTGCTTGTCATGCCATTTCTTGAGTCTCTCCTCAAGCAATTTGGTATTTTCATATAAGAACATTCAGACTTCCTCTAGCTCATTGAGTTGGATCATCCGTTTCTCTTCAGCAAGCTTTAGATCCAAATTGAGTTGTCCAAGGGTAGATGACAGGCTTTCCCAAAGACCAACCTATAGGGTGACATCCCTAAAGGTGTCTTATATGCTATTCTGTAAGCCCATAAAGCATCATTTAGTCTTTTGGACCAATCTCGTTGATTTAGGCAAACTACCTTCTCAAGTATGCATTTGATCTCCTTATTCGCCAGCTCAGCTTGTCCATTCATCTACAGATGGTAAGTTGTAGCAACCTTATGTTTCACTCCATGCTTGTCTTACAACCATTTTAACCACTTGTTCACAGAATGGGACCCTTCATAACTGATAATAGCTCTTGGGGTTCCAAACCTTGTGAACACGTGTCTCTACAAGAACTTCATCATAACCTTAGCATTATTCATTGGATAAGCTTCAGCCTCGACCCATTTGGACACATAGTCTACTGCTACCAATATGTACTTGTGACCAAAAGATAGAGGAAAAGGACCAAGAAAGTTAATACCCCAAGCATCGAATAATTCTACCTCAATGATATGTGTTCGAGGCATCTTATTTCTGTTAGTGACATTTCCAACCCTCTGACATCGATCACAACTCTTTACGTAAGCATATGCATCCTTGAATAGTGTTGACCAAAAGAAGTCAGCTTGTAATACTTTGATCGTAGTACAAGTACCTCTGAAGTGTCCCCCACTCAGAGCTAAGTGACAGTCGTACAAAATCTTCAGTATTTCATCTTCTGCCACACATCTCTTGAACATCTGATCTGCACACTTTTTAAACAAATATGGCTCTTCCCAGAAATAGTACTTCACATTGTGAAGAAACTTTTTCCTTTGTTGATACGTTTTATCAATTGGCATCAAACCACAAGCTAAATAGTTAGGAATATCAGCAAACCAAGGGGTGCTATGGACATGATTTACCTTCAGTATGTGTTTATTGCAAAGATCTCATGAATCGAAACAAGTGGAGAATTTCCCTCTTGAGGCTCCAATCTGGACAAGTGATCTGCTACTTGGTTTTCTACTCCTCTTCGATCTTGAATTTCTAGATCGAACTCTTGAAGTAGAAGTACCCATCGGATCAATCTTAGCTTAGCGTCTTTCTTGGCAAGTAAATATTTAATTGTCGAGTGGTCCATATAGACAGTCACTTTAGTACCTACAAGATAAGATCGAAACTTGTTGAAAGCAAATACAATAGCAAGTAACTCTTTTTTTGTTTCCGTATAGTTCAGCTGTGCTCCTGTTAGAGTCTGACTTGCGTAATAGATGGGATGAAAAACTTTGTTCCTTCACCGGCCCATGACAGCTCCAATTGTGAAGTCACTCGCGTCACATATCAATTCGAATGGCAAATCCCAACCTAGTGTGACAATGATGGATGCCGTAACTAACCGATTCTTCAAATCTTTGAATTCTCTTAAACATTCATCATCAAACTTGAATGTTGCGTCCTTCTCCAATAATTTGGACAAAGGTTTTGCAATTTTGGAGAAGTCTTTGATAAATCTACGATAGAAACTGGCGTGGCCCAACAAGCTCCTAACACCCTTTACAGATGTTGGAGGTGGGAGTTTCTCAATAACATCTACCTTTGCTTTGTCTACCTCGATCCCATGTCTCGATATCTAATGCGCTAGAACAATCCCTTCTTGTACCATGAAATGGCACTTTTCCTAGCTGAGTACTAGGTTTGTTTCTTCGCATCGCCTTAGTACCTTCGCTAAATTGGCTAAAAATCATCATAAGTGTCTCTAAATACTGAAACGTCATCCATAAAAACTTCCAAATACTTCTTAACCATGTTAGAAAAAATAAACATCATACATCTTTGAAATGTAGCAATTGCATTACATAAACCAAAGGGCATGCGTCTAAATGCAAATGTACCATACGGGCAGGTGAATGTTGTCTTGTGTTGATCTTCCGGTGCTACTGTAATATGATTATACCTTGAGTATCCATCGAGAAAATAGTAATAGTCTTGCCCCACGAGTCTATCAAGCATCTGGCCCCAGAATGGCAAAGGAAAGTGATCTTTCTTAGTCGCCTTGTTCAGTTTCCGATAGTCGATGTAAACTCTCCATCCCATAACTGTTCTAGTTGGTATCAACTCGTTATTCTTGTTCTCAACGACCGTGATACCTCCTTTCTTCGGCACGCACTGGAGCAGACTCACCCATGAACTGTCTAAGATAGGGTAAATTATACCCACATCTAACCACTTGATAATTTCCTTCTTTACTACATCTTTCATGATGGGGTTCAGTCTTTGTTGTCCATCAATTGTTCCTTTCTCACCATCTTCTAGTATGATCTTGTGCATACATACAGATAGACTAATACTGCGGATATCGGCTATGGTCCATTCGATAGCCTTCTTGAATTGTTTCAATACTATGATAAGTTTCTCTTCTTGCTCAATAGTTAATTCTGCTGAAACAATCAGAGGCAAAGTAGAAACGTTACCTAAATAAACATATTTTAAATGTGAAGGTAATACCTTGAATTCTAATTTGGGTGGCTTCTCGATTAACGCTTTGAGCTACGTGTAATCACTTTTCTCTAATTCTAAAAATTCAAAATGAGATTGCGGATTAAATCCCTTTTGATTAGCTTCTAGTAAAGCTAAGTATTCATCCTCCTCTTCATCATTTGGAGGGTCTGATGTCAGAATTCGTTCCAACGGATCCTCAACATAGTTGAGTTCCTTCTCCACTATTAATTCCTCTAAATCGGATACTACAGAACAATCATCAATTATGTCAAGAAATCGCATTGACTTAAAAACATTAAATGTTACCTAATCATCCTGAACATGCATAGTAAGCTCGCCCTTATGCACATCAATAAGGGTCCTTCCAGTTGCTAAGAATGGTCTTCCAAGGATAATTGGCACTTCTTTATCTGCTTTAAAGTCTAGAATTACAAAGTCAGCAAGAAAGATAATTTTATCTACACGTACCAAAACATCCTCAGTTTTTCCTTTTGGATGCGCTAAGGATCGATCTGCTAGTTGAAGGGTAACCGTAGTAGGCCTAACTTCACCTATCCCCAATTTTCTAAATATTGACATAGGCATCAAGTTGATACTCGCACCTAAGTCACATAATACCTTACCACAATATATTGCTCCAATATTGTACGGTATGGTAAAACATTCAGGATCCTTCAATTTTGGGGGTAGTTTGTTTTGAAGATATGCACTGCATTCCTTCATCAGAGCTACTGTCTCAAATTTTCCAAGTCTTCGTTTTTTAAACAGGATATCCTTCATGAACTTGACATAATTTGGCATTTGCTCAAGTGCTCAAACCAACGGGATGTTGATGTGAATTTGCTTGAGTACATCTAAGAACTTCTTGAATTGAATCTTTTGACTCTACTTCTGAAGTCTTTGAGGGTAGGGTGGCGATGGTTTCTTTTCTAGAACTGGTAATGGTTGATTCATCTTCTGTGGTAATTCTGCATCTAACAGAGTTGTTAGTTGTTCAGAATTAGCTGGTTCTAAGGTTACCTTGTTGGGTTTTGCGTTTGTAATTCCATCGATTACTCGCCTATCAAAAAAATGAGTTAGTTCGGCCAATCTTCTTATACCTTTTGTTAAGGATATTGAATAAAACATATCTATGTAACCACGATTATACGACCAATCATATATCAAATATATCATTTTATCTAATAATTTCAACACTCGGTTGAACTTCCTCTGAGTCTTGAGCATCAGCTTGCTCCTTTTCAGCTTCGATAGCGTTGGGCTCTACCGTCTTTCCACTCCAAAATGTCAACGTTTTGCAGTACTCCTTTCCCAAATTTCTCAGATTTTCCGTATCACTAGGTAAGGTACCTTGTGGTCGGTTTCTAAGTTCAGTTGCAAGCTAGCCCATTTGGTTTTCCAAATTCTTCAATGTAGCTGCTTGGCTTTAGATTAAGGCATCATTCTTTGCCATGTATGCCTTCAGCAAACTCTCTAAGCTATTGGATGCTTAAGCTTGAACTGGTTTCTAAACTTTTTGAGGGAAACTAGGCGGCTGGGTTGGTCTGGGTTGGGTGTAAGTGTTACTGGTTCCAACCCCTTGGTTACTCTAGGAAAAATTCGGGTGATTTTGCCATGATGGATTATAAAAATTGGATTGCAACCCTTGCCTTCCTCGATTTTGGTTCTTATTACCCATGTAGTATATAGATTCTAGGTTTGATTGACATTCTTCAAACAAATGTCCTTTCCCACAATAGACACAGGCTATATTCTCAAATTGGTTAGGCGGCTATGCCGCAAAACTATTAGACTCATTAGTAGTAAGATTTTTAAGCATTGAGCATATTGATGATACCTGAGATGCGAGTGAAGTAAGAGCGTCTACTTCATGTATTCCAATGACTCGTCTTCCTGACACTGCTCAATTGGTTGGCCATTGATAATTGTTATTGGCGATCCTCTCAATAATTTCATAAGCCTCATTATAAGACTTAGAAAGGAGAGCACCATTAGTAGAAGCGTCTACTACCATCCTCGTGTGAACGTTAAGACCGTTATAAAATGTCTCAAGTTGGATGCAATGCGGGATTCCATGATGAGGGCACTTTCGTAATAACTCTTTATATCTTTCCTATGCCTCATACAAGGATTCATCATCCATTTGTTGGAAGGCAGCAATCTCGTTCCTCAACTTAGCATTCTTGCTAGGCAAGAAATATTTCATAAGAAATCTTTCTGCTAACTCTTACCATGTGGAAATTGAATTTGGTGGCAATAAGTTCAACCAGGCTCGAGCTGTGTCCCTTAGCGAATATGGGAACAACTTCAATTGTAATGCATCTTTGGGTACTCCGGCTAACTTGAAAGAGTCGCTCACCTCCATTGATAGTCTCAAGTGCAGGTGAGGGTTTTCAGTAGGCATTCCACTGAATTGGCCCACTATCTGAAGCATCTGGAACATGACTGGCTTCAGCTCAAATTGTTGTGCCTCAATTTCGAGTCTCCTAATACCCGGATTAAGATCATTGAACACTGGCATGGCGTATTCTCTTAAGGCTCTATCCCTATCATCAACAATAAGGACAAGATTTTGAGCAGGGTTTGCTCCATTTCCTTGATTCATATTTTCAATGTTCATTTCCTCAGTCCTTCTTTGATTCGCTTGCCTCCTTCACTGTCAAATGTTTCACTCTATCTCAGGGTCTACAGGGAGTAAATCGATAATTCAGTCAATACTCATAAACACCTGAAATATTCACAAAAAAATTAATTAAGTTAAAAATTAAACAGAAAATTAAACCAAAATGTAAAATTAACAAATTCACAAATAATGACTTTTAAAAATAGTCCCCGGCAATGGCGCCAAATACTTGGAACGACGAAAATGTGCAAGAGTACACAATTGCAACAAGTAATAAAGTGATAAGTAAATGTCGAGTTATCATACCCACAAGGAATGTAAAAAGGATTATTTATGAAGTTAATTGTAAAACACTTAGGTGATGCGAAAATATTTTGGTTTAAAAAGATGATTAAAAATTAAGGGTTAAAAACTAAATAAAATATTTAAAATAAAACAAAGAAATTCTAATGCACGATTTCAAATATGATTTAATCAAGATGATATAATTGTGTTGGATTAATTACATTTCTTTACCTTAGAATTATTAAACTTATGTTTACACTTGTTACGAATAAATCCACGGCAACTCGGTAATTTGCTAACTTATGAACATATATGCTTATCAAAACTTGTTCATCTCCTTAACATATCCCTATGTCAAGATGATTAAACAAATCTTAATAAACAAAGACTATGTGAGGTAACAAAGTATGCAAGGCATATGTTTCGTCAAATACAATGCTAATTTAATCTTCAGCTACCTTAGAAGAATTAAACATGCACTGATTAAGTACTGTGTCCATTAATTACAATTTCAATACGTTTAAATAATTAATTCATTAGTTATCTAACAATTGTAATGCAGGAATAAATTATGCATGATTTTACTTAATAAAGCATTTTACCGGGGCCTATAACAGCATAAACACAATTTTAATAAATTAAGAGAATGAAATGCAATCAACCCAACACGAATTAAATTCAAGCTAACTTGATTAAATTAACCATTTCAATAGCATAAATATTCATAAATATGTTTTTCAAAACAACAACAAAAATTTAAAAAGATAGGGAACAAGAAACAAAACCGGTGTTTCTCTGTGGCTTGAATGGTTGATCCATTCTTCGTTCTTCGTTGTACTCGGCGACCAAGGTGACTTATGAACACTTAATTGCTGCTCCAAATGGCTGAGAAAACACCTCTTTTCCAAGAGAAGAAATCGACACTAGAAGGCTTGGCTTTTTGGAGAAAAAGAGAAAATAGAGAAAAGAGAAGTCAATGAGAGAATGAACAAGTGAGGGATGATTTGAATGGGTAGCAAAGGGGGCTTTATATAGTTGAGGATGGCTGCTAAAACTAGAGATTTTCAACAGCCAAAGAGCCCCCTCATGGCTGGCCATCTTACATGGCAAAGTTGAGACTTTCAACTTTGCCAAAATTAGCTTGGGGCAAATCCATAAAGCCTTCATTTAAGGTGGGGTTTGAATGCAATTTAGAAGTCTTTCAAGGGCCTTTTTTCAAACTAATTTAATCAGCTAAAATGCTGATTTGGGTCAGCATTTGAACGGTTCTGGGCTGCCCAATTGGTGGCTGGTTCGGTTCGCTTAATTTGGTTCAACTAATGTAGTTCAACTGGGCCCGTTTTCCATAATTAATTAAAATTAATTTATCTAGCCAAATTAAATTGGGAATAAATTAAAATTAATTATATTATGAATTAATACACATATTTGGACTGTATTAGGATGGAAATTATTTCTCCTTGTTACTTCAAATTGCTTCTCGATTTTGTTCTTCTAACAGTGTCTGCCAGGTCAATTTTCACCCTTTGTGCGAATTTGTCGAAAATAATCAAAATTCACTAAAATAATTGTAAAATTGATTAAAAATAAACATGATCAAATTTTTAATACAATTTAATTATTTTTTAAAAATTAATTATTTTATGACAAAAATTCTATCGAAAATGCATGATTTTAAGTAAAATTAGGTATGAAAAAGTATATAAAATTTTGTGTTTCCAACTACCCACATGAATAGACAAACAACTACTGTGTGCCTCATGTAAAATTCTTTGAATAATCTCATGATTTCTCGGTACACATACTCTATCTCGGAACATTAAGCAATCATTCGAATCAATCTGAAAATCTAAATTACTACTCAATTCACTCTGAGCTCGTTTGGCTTGCAAATCACTGTCATTCTTCTGAGCTTCACAAATGCAACACCCGGAATTTTGGGCCTAGAAGTATTGGGCCTCGAGCTTGGGATTGGTTAGAAGGTGGCTTAAGTGATTTAAATGTGCTTACAAGTTTCATAGTTGCATGCTTAATTTAGTGGCTAAGTGATTTAGAATGAGTTAGGAGCGTCAGAGAAACCCTAGGTTCAAACCAAGACACTAGCAAAAGGAAAAGCTTGGCCTAGTGGCAAAAGGTGTTAGGAGCAAGAAGGGGATCTGGGTTCAAGTCGCAGCACGCTCTGAAATTTTTGCTTGCGTCTTAAACAACCTGGTTAGTGGTAGGTAGGCTTCTTAATTAGTTAGGGAGGAAAGTTGACGCAAATAAGCCAGGCAGCATAGTGGCAAGAGACGTGTAGCATAGCCTAGAGGTTGGAGGTTTGAAACTGGTTAATAGTGTGCTATGGGTTCTAAGACTGCTCAGGTTCATTTCCCATGTCATGCAAAGTTTTGATTTTTACTCTTTAAGTAAATCGTGGCTTTAGCGTGTAGCCTTATAATTATTTATGACCGATTTATAGCACAAGAAGAGTTGCAGTGAAGTGGCAAGTAACGTGTAGGGAGCTTGGAGGTCAGGAGTTCGGGCTACCATATGCACAAAAGGGAGATATATTTTACTATTGGGACATCCAGTGTTTGAATTGGAGTGAAGTTCTGCTGAGTAAATGTGGAATCGATCTTGGAGGAGAAATTTATGGGATGAAGATAAAGGTTGGTAAGGTGTTGGAAGAGATAAGAAGGAGAAAAATAAGGAATTTGGATTGTTGTGGAGTTGTGCATTCTTTTTACTTTCGTATCATTTTCTTTTTCTCCTTTTCATCTCATAGCTGTATATTTCCTCTCCAATTCTTTTGGCTTCCTTGCCGAATTCCTTATTGTGCCGTCACAACATCCTACCTTTCTCAAAAACACCTAAACCGAGTTCTCTTTTCCCATTCTCACACTATTTCTCCATTTGCCGACTTCAAGAAGAGTTCTTTCGTGTGGGCTTTATTCCTTATTAATCGATTACTCCCTATCCTTTCCAAGACAATTTTGCTTCCTAAGACTCATATACTTGGTGATTCGACTTCTTGTTTGGCAAGCGATTTTGTATCGGTAAGTGAACTAAATCTCCCTCGTTTAGTAGGGGTATAAGTTGATTTCTCTTTTTCCCCAATATCATTATCTTTTGATCTTAAGAAGAGAGTAAACTAATTACCAACATCTTTTTCTTCTGATCACTAGCCTTTGGAATATCAGATCTATAGTTCTCTTGAGGGTTGACGAAGTTTGTTCTAGTTGTTAGCCGACAGTTGGGTAAGTGACTATGTATTTGCTAATCGTAGTTGATTCTTAGATCTTTTGTTGGGAATATGGGCGTAATTCTGAGTTATTGGTTAGTAATAGATGATGGTGGTAGTGATACAGTGAATCGCATGGAGGAGTGATCGATTCTTAATCAACAGTTTAGGTGATAAAAGCTGACATTGCCAAGGTAAGGAATTAGTCTTAGGATTCAGCTTCGGTATTTGGAAGACTATCGAATCTTATTAATCAAGGGCTTAACCAAGTGTTTTATTCGAATTTAGGTTCTTCACTCGTGGGCTATTATGTTCTCTCCAATAAGGTGTGTACATACACCGCACACACAACAAATCGGCAAAAGCCAAAATCTCGAAAAGCCAAACTGCTGAAAAGTTAAAAAGCCGAAAGGTTGGCGTCAGCAACCCCATGAGTGTGCAAATGCTCATGTGGAGAGATCGGTACGATGACAGAGGCCCCATGAGCGATCTCATGGTCTCAGGCCACTTTCTAGCCAACCGGGCCGAAATGGGCCAAGTGGGCCCACGTGAGTAAAAATGATGGTTTGGTAAGATTTGACGAGCCAGTCAGGCTAATCACGTGGATTATGGTAGATTTGGGACTAATGGGCCATATGAGTGTATGAGCCCTTTAGGCTATGTATTGGGCTTTTGGGCCCTATTGTAATTGTAACTCTCATGAAACTGACGTAAAACTCATTGAATAAATTGTGAAATTGTTAAAGGGTCGAATTGTGTACTTAGGCCCACGATAAGATACGACCGATATCCCCCTAAGGGCAAAATGACTGAAATGCCCCTACTCGTTGTATGTATGTGTAAGTATGCCATACGTTATTTGCTACATTCATATGATATTATGTTGCATGTGGGATGGGTTTGTATTGGAGGAAGTGCTATATGAGGATCGCATAGTCACTTAACGATCGTTGATCCAACGAAGACTTTTAAGGCCATATTATGATTATCAGCTCTGTTGCAACACTGAGTAGTGCCGCAACTGATGCTACAATGGATATTATGATTAGCAGCTCTGCTGCAATGTTGAGTAGTACGGCAACTGGTGCTACAACGGGTGTGTAGGGATGGGTGGGTCGAGTAATTTCCCATAGGAGTGCAGGGTTGGAAAGGGGTGTATAGGGTTGGATGGGGTAATTGTGGATTACATGGTCATATTGATATTTTTGATATGGGCTCAGGCCAAACGAGGCGAATGGGGCTGAGGCCCAATTGCCACCGTTATTGGAATAGGGATTAGGCCCAAATTGATTAGTACTTGTTTTTATGTTTGACGAGGGTCGTATACACTAAGTTTTTGAAAACTCACTCCCTCTTTTAATTTTTTTCAGGTGACCCTTAGTAGGCGATTCGATGGTTGGAAAGGACTCGGAGGTGGCCACGTAGCAAGAGGATTAATATTTTAGTAGTTACTTTTATTTTATCGTTAATTGTTTTTATTTGGGGTTGTAATAAGGCCATTATCCAGATTTAATTTTGCTTTTTGGATTATACGCTATTAATTGCTAAATTGTAACTAAGCCTGGTTTTTCAAAAAAAGTAAACAATATTTTGATTTTAAACTAGCTAAAACGTGAAACATTTTTGAAGATAAAGCTTCCGCGATAAATGAAATCTGGGATTTAACATGAGATATAAAAACTGAGGTTTTCAAATAACATCTTAAAGTTTTGATAAATCTTGAAGTGTTTTACGCAAGTGCTAATTCATCAGAAATTTCAGAAGGGTTTCTAATGAAAACACGGTTTTTGAAAAACACTTCAATGTGACACGCCAGATTCGGCAATAACGTCTGGGCCGAGTTTGGGGTGTTACAACAAATTTCCTGAAGAAATGCTAGTCTAGCTTTTAGATCAGCTAGAATCAAACCATCATCAGACAAAGTCAAGCTCGTGTTCATAGTTCTCAAGGCAAACAAGGATTTCCTACTCAAAGAATCGGTGACTACATTCGCCTTTCCTGGGTGATCATTGATCACTAGCTCATAATCTTTTAACAACTCGAGCCATCTTCGTTGTCACAAGTTCAAGTCATTTTGAGTCATCAAATACTTTAGACTCTTATGAATGGTAAAGACACAGCATTTCTCACCGTACAAATGATGATGCCAAATCTTCAAAGCAAACACGATAGCAGCTAACTCTAAATCATGCGTCAGATAGTTCTTCTCATGTGGTTTCAACTATCTCGAGACATTAGCTATCACTTTGCCTTCTTGCATCAATACACATCCAAGACTGTTCAAAGACAGATCGCTAAAAATCACAAACTCTTTTCTTAACTTAGATTGTACTAACACCGATGCTTCAGTCAATAAAGCTTTCAACTGCTCAAAACTTTTTTGGCATTTCTCTGACCATTCAAACTTAACATCTTTTTGTAACAACCTTATCAACGGAGTAGCAATCATCAAAAACCCTTAAAAAATGCCTATAGTACCTGGCTAAACTGAAAAAGCTTCTAACCTCAGATACATTTCTTAGCAGTTTCCAAATAACAATTGTCGATATCTTACTCGGATCAAACCTTATACCTTCTGCAGAGACAATACGTACCAAAAATCTGACTTTTTTGAGCCAAAACTCACTTTTTCTAAACTTAGCAAACAATTTCTTCTCTCTCAAAGTCTGCAACACAGTTCTCAAATGTTCGGCATACTGGAACTCATCCCGAGAATAAATCAAAATATCATCAATAAACACCACTATAAACTTATCCAAATACGATCAGAAGATCCAATTCATCAAGTCCATAAAAATGGCAAGAGCATTAGTAAGTCCAAAAGGCATAACAAGAAACTCATAATGTCCATACCTCGTTTTAAATGAGGTTTTTTGCACATCCAATTCTTTAACTCTTAACAAGTAGTGGCTGAATCTCAAATCTATCTTCGAAAACATTGTTGCTCCTTTCAACTGGTCAAACAAGTCATCAATTCTTGTCAATGGATACTTATTCTTTATAGTCACCTTGTTAAGCTATCAATAATTGATGCAAAGTCTCATAGGTCCATACTTCTTCTTCACAAATAATACGGGAGCACCCTAGGGAGAAAAACCCGATCTCACAAATCCCTTATCTATTAACTCTTGTAACTAAGCCTTTAACTCTTTCAATTTAGTCAGATCCATTCTATACGGAGCAATCGATATCGGTGCAGTCCCTAGTAACAAATCAATAACAAACTCCACCTCTCTAGGAACACATCTGGAAATTCACAAACTACCGTCACTGATTCAAATTTCAATTTCGATACTTTTGTATTCAATACATACGCAAGAAATACTTCACGACCCTTCCTTACATACCTCTGAGTAGACATACACGAAATCACAATGGGTAGTTCACTAGATTCATCTATTTCAACCCAAAGAACCTTACCATTCTCACATTTCAATTCAACAATTTTTTGTCTACAATTTACCTTAGCATCATGCAATGTCAAATAATCCATACCCAAAATAGCATCAAACTCATCAAATGGTAATAACATTAAGTCAACCGGAAAACAGTGACCTCAAATTATCAAAGGACAGTTTTTGCAAATTTTATCCACTAACACATATTTACCTAAGAGGTTTGACATTTTTATCATAAACTCAGTAGACTCAATAGGTAAATCCTTATTACATACCAAATTCATGAAAATATAAGAATGAGTCGATCTAAGGTCAATTAATGCAACTACATTAGTATCATAGAGAGAAAATATACCAGTGATTACATCAAGGGATGATGCATCTTCTCGAGCACAAATGGCATAAGCTCTTGCAGGTGCTCTAGCTTCTAATCTCATAGTTGAATCCTTGGTCACACCTTTACTGCTAGCTCCATTCCTGGTGCTCCTTGGTGGCCTGCCTCTATTGGTAGTATTACTTGGGCTTGCACTCTGAAATTTTTCTTCTTCATCCTTCTAAGGGCAATCTTAGATAAAATGCTTCAGAGAACCACACTTGAAACAAGCTCGGCTATTTGTTCTGCACTTACTGGGATGTCGCTTACCACAATGTTGACATTCAAATCTATTGGACCTAACCTTTCCCACACTAGCCATCAAAGTAGCTTGAGCTTTAGAATTCGAGTATAGCTTTCCTCGTTCTCTACGTGAATGCCCAGCTAATACATTTGAACAAGAATACATTTCTCTAGATTTCTTTGACTGAGATGGGAAAGACTTATTCATCGACCTTTTTCTTGCATCTCTAGCCTCACTCTCGGCATTTCTCTTCTCTTTACTTAATTCTTTGACTTTGCAAGCACGTTCAACCAATACGACAAATTCTTTAATTTCTAAGATCCTAACTAACAGCTTAATATTCTCATTCAACCCATCTTCAAACCTTTTACACATAATAGCCTTGGAGGAAACACACTCTTGAGCATACTTATGAGCCTGACAAATTCCCATTCATATTCTGTCACTAACATTCAGCCCTGTTTCAGCTCAAGAAATCCCTTACACTTCTAATCGATAAACTGTTGACTAATATATTTCTTCTAGAATTCTTCTTGAAAGAACTCCTATGTAACCCTTTCTCTCGGTACCATCGATACTAGAGTCTTTCACCAATGATATGTTGCATCCCTCCGCAGTGATATAGCACATTTCAAACATTCTTCAGGTGTGCATAAAAGTTTATCAAATACCTTAATGGTATTTTCAAGCCAAAATTTAGCCCTCTCGAGATCATCATCTATATTAGCCCTGAATTCTTCAGCTCTGTACTTTTGAATCTTATCAACAAGAGGGTTAATCAGTCTTACTATTTCCAAACCTTGGGAAGCTAGGGGAACTGGTTGAGGAATAGGAGGGGTGGAGGGGGTTGAGCTTTTGAATTCGCCCAAATAAACTTCGTATACCACTCATCCATCATGTGGAAAAAGGCTTCCCTAGCCTCTCCTCCTTGACTAGTCGTCAAATGCCTACTATTAGGTGGAGTGGTCCTTGGGCGGGAGCCAGTGCATTCCTTTCAATGTCATTAACAATGGCTCGATCGGGATCCATTTAGTATATGAAAACATAATTTAAATTCTTAGGAGTCGTCACATTATCACAATTTATATATGGCATGTATAGCTAGAGTCGTACACATGTTGGGTTAGTCCGAGAATTGACTAAACCATAGCTCTGATACCATTAAATGTAACACCCCTTACCCGTGTTCGACGTCGGAAGATGATACAAGGCATTACCGGACTTAACACATGAATAATCATACAATTTTGATACATAAATATGCGTCCAAATTAAAACCAGTCACATTCAATCATAATGTCCCTAAAACGAGCCTACGAGGCCCAAAACATACATGGAAAGTGGTTCAGGACTAATCCGAAAAATTTTGAATTTTTTTCAAAAACTTAGAAAATTTGCATTACATAGGGGTCATACGCCCTTGTGGTTGTGGGACACGCCTATGTGGGCAGGCTGTGTGGTCTTACACGTACGTATCCCTACCCTGTGTAACTTTCTGTTTATGATGCCACCAACATTTAAAGGTCACACGGCCAAGTCACAAGCCTATGTGCTTAGCCCGTGTGGTCAATTTAATTTTTATAATTTTTCATAAAATAGGTGCAAACTTCACACACCCTGGGCACACGTCCGTGTTCCAGGCCGTGCCATCCACACGACAGAAACACACGCCCGTGTCTCTACCCGTGTGCTTTATACTGGGCATTCTGTTTCTCAAAATTAAGTTATAGGGGACACACGACCTATTCACACACCTGTGTGTCTACCCATGTGGACAATATATAGGCTATTTGCCAAGCTATTTGCCACCCTGAAACACATACACACAAACACCAATTCATAGGCACAAATCATAGCATTCTTAGGCAACCATAATGTCCACAACCAAGACATCAACACATCATTCTCATGCCATTTCCATTACACTCAAACAAACACATACTTATCAACCCAAATCATGAAAAATACCACATCTATAAAATGCATCACCATGTGATTTTACTTATAAGCAACATTAGCCAATTTTTCAATAGGCTTATACAAAACAATCACTTAACCAATATAAGCCAACACCATTAACCCAATCACTATGACACGTATACAAAATAACCAAGTCCCTATACATGCCATACTTTCAAAATATCAAGATCATCTATACCCAAAATAAAGCCTTAATAGTGTGATGCAAACTCCGACGATTCTTGATCCCCGAGCTCGCTTGGTAACACTATAAAATAATGGAAAGAAAAGAGGGGTAAGCTATATAGCTTAGTAAGTTTATATGTAAATAATAAACATCATATTTATAACTTTATTGTACAAAATCTGTGACAGCCTTAAAACGACCCTAGTTGGAATGTGGTTTCAGACCACAAACCGAGCCACAAAAATAAATTAATATTTATTTTGATGCCTATTATATGTGCCAATTCATGTGTGACATTTTTGGTGTTTTAATTTAGAGTTATAAAGGTGAATTTCACTAAAAAGGACTTAGTTGTGAACTTTGAATATATGATGGGTAAGTTTGTGATAACCAATTTATACATGCATGTAAAATAATGGACTTGCATGTCAATTTTGCCACCCTTAGTTAGTGGACGGTAATGATGCCTTGTTTTGGCATTTTGTGCCTTGTATTTTTGTTAAAAAGAAATTATATTAATAATATTATAAGTAAAGTTAACATAAAATAAATGAATAAAACATGTTTGAGGTGAAAATAACAAGGCCATTCTTTTATTCTTCATCCTTGGCTGAAACTAAAGAAAGGAAAAGCTAAGACATTCGGATACTTAGGCCTTTCAATTCAAGGTGATTTTTCATGCTATTTCTTGTTAATTTTGGTGTATTTGGGAGCTATATGCAATCCTTAGTTAAGCCCATGTTGAATTCTTGATTTTTGGTCAAGGAATGGCATTCGGCCATAAGAGTGTGGGTAAGAAATTTATGTTTTCTTCGATGCTTTTGTTAGATAAAGGAATGGGGAGGTTGTTTGAGCTAGATAGATGTTTATTCATGAATGGATAGGGTCAGTTTGTCTGCCTAGCTTTCTTTCTTCTAATTGCCGATTCTTAAAGGGTACTTTGGGTCAATGGATTGAAATTTTATTGATTTTATTTTGTGCTTGTCGAATGGAATTGGGGGTTGGAGCATAGCTTGTGTAACTTGTGAAAGAGATATTTGAATGTATGCATTAAGAGCATGAGTTTAATCGGCAATTTAAGATAAAGTGTTAAAATATGCTTAATATTAGTATTACTTACTTAATTGACAAATTAAGCTTGGAATGGGTGAAATTGTGAGCTTGGGACTAGGTGTTCATAGTCGCCATTAGTTAGATTTTTGTTAATTTGGATAATGGAGATTTTGGTTAATGAATTGTGTATGTGTTGTAAATTTAGATGGTTGAAGGTGTGATTTAAATGTTAGGTAACATTCGACAAATGTGTCCTTGTGTTAATGCATTGCTGATTTTGGTTTTAAGTGATAAAGTTGTATATTTGTCGATCATAAGTGATTAATGATTTGATTAAGTCATTGCTTAATGGTTAAAAAGATTTGGATGCTAATGGTTGTTATTTCCTTTAATGACCGAATGTGTTTGAACCAATGCAAAAATAAGTTATTAGTAATGTGTGATAAAATGAAGGATTTGAGTTGTAAGAGTATAGTTGAAAATTTGTTTAATAGTTTTGGTAATTGTATATGTGGTTGCCGAATCTAGAACTAAGGAAGTGATTAATAAACTTTCGGCTTTGGACTTTTAGGTGTTATTAAATGCTAAGATATATGGTATTATGAATGCTTTATGGAGATGAGGCATGTATTCGGTCATTGTTCAAATGTGTGCAAATTCATGTTAGTTGATGTCTTTAAATAGAATGATAGGAATTTATAAATAAGTTTTTAATAAACATTGTGAAATCTATGCTTTGTGTGAGTAAATTGCTCAAAGGAACATTCGACTATGGGATATGTATATATATTTATATATGGGTATAAGTTGAATTTAAAGTTTCTTAAATAGTCCCTATTAATGCCGAATGTGAAAATGGTTAAAGAAAATTTGTTTAAATGAGTAGTTATTGAAATTCAGATAATAGTGCATGAGTAAAATTATTTGAGGTGGTATTCGGCCTTTGGAAAATTTAGGCATAAAATATGTGAATGTTGTTTTAGTTAATTCACTAATGGCCCATTTGTGCTAAACACTAAAGCATGATTTAGCTTAATTGAGGGAAAATAGGATAGTGTTACTTTGTGCCAATGAACTTAAAAATTTATACAAGGACTAGTTGAGTTATATGGAGGTGTCGAATATGTTTTGGGTCTGAATATAACCTTGTGTGTTCGGCCAATTAGGTAATGTGACTTTGATAATATATTAGCCTTAAAATGAATTGTGAATTATATTTGTGTTTGGCCGAATGTGTGCTTGTGATAAGGGAAGTATATGTGTTTCTTATTTTGACTGTAAGTGAAATGATCAAGTGAGATTTTTGAATATGGATTAATATAATTAAATTATTTAATTTAGCTCAAGAGCTTAGAGGGACAAGTTCGGATAAAGGGAAAGCTAAAGTGGTTGAATAGCGGACTCATAGTTGCTCAGAAAAGTTCGAGGTAAGTTTTGAGTAATCTATCCTAGTATATAATTTAAAGATGGCATGATATTTGAATGATAGACGAATTATGCTTTATTGTCCTTATTTTAGTAAGGTTATATGTGAAATAAATTATGCACATGGTAAATAGCCGAATGGCTAATGGGGGAATAAGCTAAGATAGTGGGGTGAATATGTGATTATGTGAATTTGCTTGCTGAGCCGAAAGTTAGTGTAAAATTTTTGTATATGTTTTAAGGTAAAATGATATTCATAATATGAAATCGAGGTGGGTACTATAAGCCTATATTCGAATGAAGTGAATGAGATTCAAATGTAATTTTGCTATATGAAATGTGGTAACGTGTGAATAAATATGCATGAAACTCTATGATGTAATTCCGGGCTTAAAGACCCGATGGCTATAGGTGGAGATTATGTCTGGGTTAAGACCCGATGGCTATATGCAGAGATTATGTCCGGGTTAAGACCCAATGGCTATATGCGGAGATTATGTCCGGGTTAAGACCCACTGGCTTCGTGGGGAGATTTCATCCGAGCTAAAGGTCTCGCCGATGATCCGAGTTAAGTCTAAGACTAAAAGACTTCATAGTAACAATTGCTAATGAATGCGCTCAATGCGTTAAGCTAAACAGGTATGTACCCTGAGCTTATATGTAAGCTTGTTTTGGACCAAATTGTAAGGTCATTAATGCGATACATATGTGAGTAAGCAATAAGACTAATTATATGATTATGTTACAAATGGGTCAACGTGATAAGTTATGTGAAGATATATATATACTTACCAATGTTTACACGAGATCACTTTCAAGTGAAATTATATCTGTTTATTGTGTGTGATGAGAATTCGCAATTTCGGCCAAGTGGTGACGTACTTAAAAGAGGATTACCATGAAAATATGAATGACCAATTTTATAATTGAACTATTCTGTTTATGTTGCTCAAAATTTACTAAGCATAGAAATGCTTACTCTGTTTACTTTGTTTCCTCTGTTTTATAGATCTCCTTTTGAAGCTACGGACTCGGGGATTGAAGCTTTGATCACCTACACTATCATCGTTATTTTGGTACATTCGATAGTTTTTTAGAACAATGGCATGTATAGGCTAATCTCCCTTCTTTGAATTGAATTACATTTTGAGTTGTAAATATTCTAGCCATGCGAAAATAGCTTGTTTAGTCTTTAAGTTTAATATTATGTTTTGATGAAATTAATATGGCTTGATATTTTGTAGCATAAGTTTTAGATAGTAACAAATATGCAATGAGGTTCGAATATGGTAGATTGTTAATTGAGAATTTGATTTGCCTTATTTGATAGTAGCTACATTATGGGATTTTGCTAAATGCTTATAAAATAAATTCAAGGAGATACGATGCACTGATCGAACCTTTTTGCAAGTGGTATATTCGATTATAGAACTTAAAATGAATTTAAGTCTAGCATGTATCTATGAACCTCCGTAAGATGCATTTAGTTAAGTAATACCTCGAAACCTTATTTCGGCGACGGACAGGGATATAGGGTGTTACATTTTAATTGGTATTAGAGCTACGGTTTAGTCGATTCTCGGACTAACGTAGCGCGTGTGAGTATAGCTATACATGCCATTTTGTGATAATACGATAGTGTGGTGATTTTTGACTTTTGAAATGTGCTTTTCGTATAGTAATGAATTTCGATCCCAATCGAGCCGTAGCGGAGGATGTCGAGAGTGTAGCGGCTACTCCCACGCAAGGGACTGCGCCGGTCGACTCTCAGCCGAATACCAGTCATCGAGATGATGACATGAGACAGAATATTTATGCAATGATGAGTGATTGGTTCACTCAATTCCTTCGAACTAATTCGGCTGTTCCACAACCTCCTCCCCCGAATAATCTGCTTCCGACCCCTGTGACACCTCCTGAGACCGATCCTTTGAGGTCGAGTAAACCCCCAGTCGGGAAAATTAGAAAATACGGGGCCGAAGAGTTCCGGGCTATAGTTAATGATGATGCTAAGCGGGCTGAGTTTTGGCTCGATAATATAATTCGAGTGTTCGACGAATTATCGTGTACGCCCGAGGAATGTTTGAAATGTGCCATATCTCTATTACGTGATTCTGCCAACTATTGGTGGAACACTTTGGTTTTTGTTGTGCCGAGCGAATGGGTTACTTGGGAGTTTTTCCAAATTGAATTCCGTAAAAAGTATATCAGCCTGAGATTTATCGACCAGAAACGGAAGGAATTTCTTGAGCTTAAACAGGGCTGAATGTCAGTAACAGAATATGAGAGAGAATTCGTACGACTTAGCTGATATGCTCGCGAGTGCATATCATTCAAAGCTATTATGTGTAAACGCTTCGAGGATGGGTTAAATGAAGACATCAAATTGCTGGTCAGCATTCTGGAAATCAAAGAGTTCGTTGTACTTGTCGAGCGAGCCTGCAAGGCTGAAGAGCTCGGAAATGAAAAGAGAAAAGCTGATAGCGAAGCCAGAGAGTTCCGTAAGAGATCTTCGGGGAAGTCTAATAAAAAATCATCAAAGAAATTTCGAGGTGAGTCGGACAGACCTAATGCTACCTCGGGTTTTTCTGGACGAGATCGTGATCGACCCCCTGTGATTACGCGAGCCACTTCTGCTACTAGTGTTGGGAACGATCGTCAAGTCAGGGCCGAGTGCAAGTATTGTGGAAATGGCATTCGGGGAGCTGCAGATTTCATGATCGCTCCTGTTATAAGTGTGGATCGGCTGATCACTTTATAAGGGATTGCCCCAGATGGTCTGAGCAAAATATGAATCAGAGTGGGAAACCGAGTACAAATTTAGCACGAAGTAGACCACTTAGGAACACGGGAAATGCTAGCGGCGGTCAGAGAAGAATTAAAGATGTCACGACCAAATCTGAGACTCGTACTCCTACTAGAGCTTACGCTATACGCGCACGCAAGGATACATCTTCACCAGATGTTATTACCGGTACTTTCACTCTCTTTAATACTGATGTGATTGCTTTGATTGACCCCGGTTCAACTCATTCATATGTATGTGAAACTTTGGCATCCAGTAAGACTCTCCCTATTGAGTCTATTGAGTTTGTGATTCGAGTATCCAATCCCTTGGGTCGTTGTGTTTTAGTTGATAGAGTGTGTAAGAAATGTCTCCTTATGATTCGGGATTCCTGTTTTCCAGCTGATTTGATACTTTTGCCATTCGATGAATTCAACGTTATTCTTGGAATGGATTGGTTGACTGTGCCTGATGCGGTAGTGAATTGCAAGCAAAAGACTATTGATTTGCGATGTTCAAATAATGAGATAATTCGGATTGAGTCTACTGATCTAAACGGGCTACCGACAGTAATATCTTCTGTACTGGCTCGAAAATTTATGAAAAAGGGTTGCGAGGCTTATCTTGCTTATGTTTTGGATAGCAAAATATCTAAACGAAAGCTTGAGACTGTACCTATAGTTTGTGAGTATCCGGACGTGTTTCCTGAAGAATTACCAGGATTACCGCTTGTGAGAGAGGTTGAATTCGGCATTGAGTTAGTTCCGGGTACAGCTCTAATTTTGATTTCTCCATATCGTATGGCTCCGACAGAGTTGAAAGAGTTGAAATCTCAGTTGCAAGAGTTGACTGATAGAGGTTTCGCACGACCGAGTTTTTCACCCTGAGGTGCACCAGTCTTGTTCGTGAAAAAGAAAGATGGAACTTTGAGAATGTGTATTGACTATCGGCAGCTGAACAAAGTGACTTAAAGAATAAGTATCCGTTGCCTCGTATTGACGACCTATTTGATCAGTTAAAGGGAGCTTCAGTATTCTCAAAGATTGATTTGTAATCTGGCTATTATCAGTTGCGAGTTCGAGACTCAGATGTACCCAAGACTTCTTTCAGAATGAGGTACGGACACTACGAGCTTTTAGTGATGCCGTTTGGGCTGACTAATTGTGACAGCCTTAAAACGACCCTAGTCAGAATGTGGTTTTGGGACCACAAAACCGAGGCATAAAAATAATTAAATATTCATTTTGAAGCCTATTGTATGTGCCAATTCATGTGTGACATCTTAGGTGCTTCAATTTAGTATTATAATTATGAATTGCACCTAAAAGGGCTAAATTATGAACTTTGAAAATGTGCTAGACAAATGTGTGATGACCTATTAATGCATGCATGAGAAAAAAAGGAGTTGCATGTCAAATTGCCCAAGTTTACTCTAGTGGATGACAATGATGGCTAATTTGGCATTTTGTGTGTTGTATTCTAGCTTAATAAATAAACTTAATATTTATTTTAAGTTATAATGTGATTATATTATTATGAAATGGGAGGAAAAACCAATGTTAGTCCATTTCTTCTTCTCTTTGCCGTGAGTTGAGGAAGAGATTAAAATCTCATGAGCTTGGGGCATTCGGCTAGGGGAAGCTTAAAATTGAGGTAAGATTCATAAAATTTTTCTTTGAATGTTGTGGATTTTGGTTGGTTTTGAAGCTTCCAACAAGACCCGTGTGCTAGATTCTTATGATTTATGTCCATGAAGCTTTCGGTTTTGCCAAAAAGGAAAATGGAGGAAATAAATTGTTTTCTTTGTGTTTTAATGAGCATGGGAGAATCGATTTTCTTGGTAATAGGAGATCATTACCGAATGTATACAGGAAATTTATAGGTGTTTGAGTTTGGTGAATGTGTGAAGAGAAGTTTCGATTGTGGCTTATTAATATTAGAAATTTTGTGAAATTGAGATGGAATGCAAGTTTACTTGAAAGCCTAATTTCAAAATTCTTGATATGTTGGCTTAAGGAGTGTTCGGCCATGGTTATTTTGGCCAAATGGTCTAGATAATAAGGTTGTGTAATTGAGCTAGTTTAAAATGCTTTTGGTTGTTAGATGGCCATAAAGAAAATTTGCTATCATGGTTGTGTGTGTATGTGTAGTGCCGATTGTGAATGGAAGCTTGAGGGACTCTAAGATGTTATAATTCATGTGAATTGAAGTTGTGAGCTCCAATTAGTAAGTTTTGTGTAGCTTAAATGGCAAAGGGGCATTCGGTTCCTTGAATTACGTGATTTGCTTTGTTTCTGATTAGCAAATTGGTTGTTAGCATGATATCAGTCTAATGGAAATGAGTTAAGGTTAATAGAGGCTAAATTGGATGTGGTGAGCTTCTTAAATTGTTTGACCCAAACCTACTTGTAAATTGAAATTTGTGAAGCATGTTAGTTTCGGTTAATTACTAATGTGATAAGGAAAAACTATGCTTTGATGTTGAAATTGGGTTTTTGATGAGCGAATGAACTTGTTTTGGTGAATGGCTAATTATCGAACATATCTTTTTGAGATTTTAGATGGAATTGCCGAATGTGTCTATAATAAGGAAAGGGATGGTTGATTTTGATATTTATAAGTGAAGTTTAAGACCATATGCTTTTGGTCATAGCATGTGAAGTGAATCAAACATATTTGTTAATTGAGCTTTGAATCGATGGAAGTATATGTGTTAATTTGATGAATTAATTTGTAAGTGTATAATTGTTGAGTTTTGAGGTAAGGTATGCATTCGGTCATGGCTCAAAGGATGCTAATTCATGTTAGTTAACGTTCTTATAAAAGAAACCTTACAAGCAAAGGAATTTCTGATAAATAGATTTTTAGAGTAGAGTGAGACAGTGTCAGATTGACTCCGAAATCCCCTGTTCTGTTTTTAGAAAATCACTATAAATTGTATAAAAAATTTTATAAGACAAAATTTATACGCTTAGACTCCTTAATGAGTCTAGTTTCGAATAAAATAGGCGAGGACATATTTTGAATTCTATACAAGGAGAAATTCGATTCGTAGTATAGAGTGGTCAGTTTAATCAAACAGTGAAATAGGGAAAACTTTAAGAAAATTCTGGTATTGATTGGCCAAACCAAAAATTCTGAAAATTATATGGATAAAAGATATATGAGTCTATTTTCAGGGAAAATTAACGGCACTTCATTTGGAGTTTCGTAGCTCCAGTTATGAGTAATTTATTGAATGTTGCTCAGGAAATCAGCTTGTTGCGACTTGTGATATGTATGTGGGTGACCGAATGTGTGTGTGTGTTTGCTATGAGAAGTATATGCATTTATTATTTGACTATAAGTGAAAATGATCAATTGAGATGTTTGAAAAAGGATTAATAAAATTTAATATTTTATTTAGCTCAAGAGCATAGAGGGACAAGTTCGGATAAAGGGAAAGCTAAAGTGGTCGAATAGCCAATTCATAGTTGCTCGTGAAAGTTCAAGGTAAGTTTTGAGTAATTGAATTTGGTATTTAATTTAAAATGCCATGATATACATGCATGATAGTTGAACGATGTCCCATTGAGAAAGTAACCTTATACATGTTTGCTATATAGCCGAATGGCTCATAGAGAAAGAAACTGAAATTGGGATTTGAAATGTATTGTTTATGTATGTTTTCTCATTGGGCCGAAAGTCTAGAAAAGAAGAGTATACATGTATAAGTTTTGAATTATATTTACGATATAAAGTCAAGGAGCATGTCATATGTTTGTATGCGAATGAATTGATTGAATTACAAGTGTGATCTTGCTATGTGAAATGTGGCAACATGTGAATACATATGTATGAGACTCTGTGATGTGAATCCGGGATTAAAGTCCCGATGACTATATGTGGAGACTATGTCCGGGTTAAGGCCCGAAGGCTATATGCGGAGATGATGTCCGGGTTAAGACTCGAAGGCTATATGCGGAGATTATATCCGGGGTAAAGGCCCGATGGCTATGTATGGAGATTTTATCTGAGCTAAAGGTCTCGATGATGATGCGAGTAAAGTCTAAGACTAAAAGACTTCATGGTAACGATTGCTAATGAATGCGCTTAAAGTGTTAAGTTATACAGGTATGTACCCTAAGCTTATATGCAAGCTGGTTTTTGGACCAAATCCTAAGGTCATTATGCTATTACATATGCGTGCATGAAATGAGACTATTAATATGGTCAAAATACAATTGATCAATGCGAAATGTTATGTGAAATTATGCGATATGTCTATGTTTACATGAGCTTACTATAAGTGAAAGTTATCTACTTTTGTATATGATGAGAATGTGTATGTTCGGTTAAGGGGTGACGTACCTAAAAGAAGAGGGAAACAAAAATACGAACAACTATGTTATAATTTAAGTTTTATCTGTTGTCATTGCTTAAAACTCACTAAGCATTGTAATGCTTACTCCGTTTACTTTGTTTCCTCTGTTTTATAGATCTCATTTTAGAAGCTACGGACTCGGGGATTGAAGCCTTAATCACCTACACTATCATCGTTATTTTGGTATTTTCGATAGTAAATTTAGAGAACAATGGCATGTATAGGCTAATCTCCTTTTGTGAACCGAATTACATTTTGGGTTGTAATTATTCTAGCCTTGTGAAAATGGCTGGCCTAGTCTTCTAAGTTGAATATATGTTTTGATGAAATTCATATGGCTTGATGTTTGTGACATGATTTTTAGATAGTACCCCATATGCAATGAGTTAGAATATAGTGTACTGTTATCTGAAAATTTTTGATTTGGCCAAGTTGTTAGTAGCCACATGGTGGGAATTTGCTAGGTGCTTATAAAACCAATTAAATGAGGTATAATGTACTATCCGACCCTTTTTGCAAGTGTTGTATTCGGTCATTGAACCTTAGAAGAATCTAAGTTTAGTAAGTTGTAGTTAGACATGTGATACCTTAATACCCTATTTCGGCGACGGACAGTGGTATAGGGTGTTACACTAATGCCCCCGCTGTTTTCATGGATCTGATGAATCTGGTGTTTAAGCAGTATTTAGATCGATTTGTGGTTGTGTTCATCGATGACATTTTGATTTATTCTCGCGATGAGTTTGAGCATGCCGAGCATTTGAGACTTGTGCTTCAGATTTTGCGTGAAAATCAGTTGTATGCGAAATTCAATAAATGTGAGTTCTGGTTACACGAGGTTAGCTTTCTAGGACATATTGTATCCGCTTCAGGTATACGAGTCGATCCGAATAAAATTTCTGCTATCCTTGATTGGAAGCCTCCTAGAAATGTCTCAGAAGTCCGGAGCTTTTTGGGACTTGCCGGGTACTACCGACGGTTTGTGAAAGGCTTCTCAATGATTTCAACTCCGTTGACAAAGCTATTGCAGAAAGATGTTAAATTCAAATGGTCTGAAAGGTGCCAGAAAAGTTTCGACCGATTGAAGGCCCTTTTAACGGAAGCTCCAATATTAGTTCAGCCCGAATCCGGTAAAGAGTTTGTGGTTTATAGTGACGCGTTTTTGAATGGCTTGGGATGTGTTTTGATGCAAGAGGGTAGAGTTGTTGCGTATGCTTCGAGACAGTTAAAGCCTCATGAGAAAAATTATCCGACTCACGATCTCGAATTAGCTGCTATTGTGTTTGCTCTGAAGATTTGGCGTCACTACCTTTTTAGTGAGAAATATCATATCTATTCCGACTATAAAAGCCTCAAATACTTGATGACCCAAAGAGACTTGAATCTGAGACAAAGACGTTGGCTTGAATTGCTAAAGGATTATGAGCTTGTTATTGATTATCATCCGGGAAAAGCGAATGTTGTTGCTGATGCTCTTAGCTGGAAATCATTGTTTGCTTTACGAGCAATGAATGTGCATTTATCTGTATCTGCTGATAGCGTGTGGATAGCGGAATTAAAGATGAAACCGGTGTTAATACGGCAAGTTTGTGAAGCTCAGAAAGCCGATGACGATTTAATTGCCAAGCGAGCTCAGTGTGATTTAAATGTGAATTCTGAGTTTCAAGTTGACGACAATAATTGTTTGAGGTTTAGAGGTCGAGTATGTATTTCGAGGAATTCCGAGCTGGTTTCGATAATTCTAAATGAAGCTCATAATAGCTGAATGTTGATTGATCCGGGTAGCACAAAAATGTACAACGATCTGAAACGTCAGTATTGGTGGCATGGTATGAAGCGAGACATCTCAAATTTTGTGTCAAAGTGTCTGATATGCCAACAAGTAAAAGCGAAACATCAGGTGCCTTCGGGTTTGTTGCAATTGATTTTGATTCCCGAGTGGAAATGGGATAAGGTAACGATGGATTTTGTATCTGGGCTACCGTTGACACCAGGCAAGAAGGATGCGATTTGGGTTGTCGTAGATCGATTAACTAAATCAGCTCATTTTATTCCCGTGCATACAAATTACTCACTAGATAAGTTAGCCGAACTGTATGTTTCTCAAATTGTTAGATTGCATGGGGTGCCTATTTTTATCGTATCGGATAGAGATCTGAGATTTACGTCATGGTTTTGGAGGAAACTACAAGATTCTCTAGGTACCAAGCTACATTTTAGCACCGCATTTCATCCTCAGACGGACGGTCAGTCAGAACGAGTAATTCAAATACTTGAGGATATGTTGAGATGTTGTATCCTTGAGTTTAGTGGTTCATGGGAATGGTATGTGCCTTTGATTGAATTTGCTTACAACAACAGTTTTCAATCGAGCATTAAGCTGGCACCTTACGAGGCTTTGTACGGTCGTAAATGCCGTACACCGTTGTTTTGGACCGAGCTCAGTGAAAGTAAGATTTATGGGGTTGATTTGATTAGAGATGCCGAGCAGAAAGTAAAAGTGATCCGTGATAGTCTTAAGGCAGCTTCAGATCGTCAGAAGTCATACGCAGATTTAAAACGGAAAGACATTGAGTATCAGGTCGGAGACAAAGTATTTCTTAAGGTGTCACCTTGGAAAAAGGTGCTTAGATTCGGCCGTAAGGGTAAATTGAGCCCGAGGTTCATCGAGCCGTATAAAATATCTAAACGGATTGGACCGGTAGCATATTGATTGATTTTGCCTCCCGAACTTGAAAAGATTCACAATGTTTTTCATGTTTCGATGCTTTGACGCTATAGATCCGACCCATCGCATGTGATTAATCCATCTGACATTGAGATCCGATCTGATTTGAGTTATGAAGAGGAACCAATTCGTATTTTGGCTCACGAGGTTAAAGAGTTGCGGAATAAGAGAATTTCGTTACTGAAAGTGTTGTGGTTAAGACACAGGGTGGAAGAAGTTACTTGGGAGCTTGAGGATTCTATGAAAGAATGTTACCCAAACTTATTCACTGGTAAGATTTTCGGGGATGAAAATTTCTTAAGTGGGGGAGAGTTGTGACAGCCTTAAAACGACCCTAGTCGGAATGTGGTTTTGAGACCACAAAACCGAGGCACAAAAATAAATTAATATTTATTTTGATGCCTATTATATGTGCCAATTCATGTATGACATTTTTGGTGTTTTAATTTAGAGTTCTAAAGGTGAATTTCACTAAAAAGGACTTAGTTGTGAACTTTGAATATATGATGGGTAAGTTTGTGATGACCAATTTATACATACAGTAAAATAATGGACTTGCATGTCAATTTTGCCACCCTTAGTTAGTGGACGGTAATGATGCCTTGTTTTGGCATTTTGTGCCTTGTATTTTTGTTAAAAAGAAATTATATTAATAATATTATAAGTAAAGTTAACATAAAATAAATGAATAAAACATGTTTGAGGTGAAAATAACAAGGCCATTCTTTTATTCTTCATCCTTGGCCGAAACTAAAGAAAGGAAAAGCTAAGGCATTCGGCTACTTAGGCCTTTCAATTCAAGGTGATTTTTCATGCTATTTCTTGTTAATTTTGCTGTATTTGGGAGCTATATGCAATCCTTAGTTAAGCCCATGTTGAATTCTTGATTTTTGGTCAAGGAATGGCATTCGGCCATGAGAGTGTGGGTAAGAAATTTATGTTTTCTTCAATGCTTTTGTTAGATAAAGGAATGGGGAGGTTGTTTGAGCTAGATAGATGTTTATTCATGAATGGATAGGGTCGGTTTGTATGTCTAGCTTTCTTACTTCTAATTGCCGATTCTTAAAGGGTATTTTGGGTCAATGGATTGAAATTTTATTGATTTTATTTTGTGCTTGTCGAATGGAATTGGGGGTTGGAACATAGCTTGTGTAAGTTGTGAAAGATATATTTGAATGTATGCATTAAGAGCATGAGTTTAATCGGCAATTTAAGATAAAGTGTTAAAATATGCTTAATATTAGTATTACTTACTTAATTGACAAATTAAGCTTGGAATGGGTGAAATTGTGAGCTTGAGACTAGGTGTTCATAGTCGCCATTAGTTAGATTTTTGTTAATTTGGATAATGGAGATTTTGGTTAATGAATTGTGTATGTGTTGTAAATTTAGATGGTTAAAGGTGTGATTTAAATGTTAGGTAACATTCGACAAATGTGTCCTTGTGTTAATGCATTGCCGATCTTGGTTTTAAGTGATAAAGTTGTATATTTGTCGATCATAAGTGATTAATGATTTGATTAAGTCATTGCTTAATGGTTAAAAAGATTTGGATGCTAATGGTTGTTATTTCCTTTAATGACCGAATGTGTTTGAACCAATGCAAAAATAAGTTATTAGTAATGTGTGATAAATTGAAGGATTTGAGTTGTAAGAGTATAGTTGAAATTTTGTTTAATAGTTTTGGTAATTGTATATGTGGTTGCCGAATCTAGAACTAAGGAAGTGATTAATAAACTTTCGACTTTGGACTTTTAGGTGTTGTTAAATGCTAAGATATATGGTATTATGAATGCTTTATGGAGATGAGGTATGTATTCGGTCATTGTTCAAATGTGTGCAAATTCATGTTAGTTGATGTCTTTAAATAGAATGATAGGAATTTATAAATAAGTGTTTAATAAACATTGTGAAATCTATGCTTTGTGGGAGTAAATTGCTCAAAGGAACATTCGGCTATGGGATATGTATATATATTTCTATATGGGTATAAGTTGAATTTAAAGTTTCTTAAATGGTCCCTATTAATGCCGAATGTGAAAATGGTTAAAGAAAAATATGTTTAAATGAGTAGTTATTGAAATTCAGATAATAGTGCATGAATAAAATTATTTGAGGTGGTATTCAGCCTTTGGAAAATTTAGGCATAAAATATGTGAATGTTGTTTTAGTTATTTCACTAATGGCCCATTTGTGCTAAACACTAAAGCATGATTTAGCTTAATTGAGGGAAAATAGGATAGTGTTACTTTGTGCCAATGAACTTAAAAATTTATACAAGGACTAGTTGAGTTATATGGAGGTGTCGAATATGCTTTGGGTATGAATATAACCTTGTGTGTTCGGCCAATTAGGTAATGTGACTTTGATAATATATTAGCCTTAAAATGAATTGTGAATTATATTTGTGTTTGGCCGAATGTGTGCTTGTGATAAGGGAAGTATATGTGTTTCTTATTTTGACTGTAAGTGAAATGATCAAGTGAGATTTTTGAATAAGGATTAATATAATTAAATCATTTAATTTAGCTCAAGAGCTTAGAGGGACAAGTTCGGATAAAGGGAAAGCTAAAGTGGTTGAATAGCGGACTCATAGTTACTCAGAAAAGTTTGAGGTAAGTTTTGAGTAATCTATCCTAGTATATAATTTAAAGATGGCATGATATTTGAATGATAGACGAATTATGCTTTGTTGTCCTTATTTTAGTAAGGTTATATGTGAAATAAATTATGCACATGGTAAATAGCTGAATGGCTAATGGGGGAATAAGCTAAAATAGTAGGGTGAATATGTGATTATGTGAATTTGCTTGCTGAGTCGAAAGTTAGTGTAAAATATTTGTATATGTTTTAAGGTAAAATGATATTCATAATATGAAATCGAGGTGGGTACTATAAGCCTATATTCGAATGAAGTGAATGAGATTCAAATGTGATTTTGCTATGTGAAATGTGGTAACGTGTGAATAAATATGCATGAAACTCTATGATGTAATTCCGGGCTTAAAGACCCGATGGCTATAGGCGGAGATTATGTCCGGGTTAAGACCCAATGGCTATATGCAGAGATTATGTCTGGGTTAAGACCCGATGGCTATATGCGGAGATTATGTCCGGGTTAAGACCCGTTGGCTTTGTGCGGAGATTTCATCCGAGCTAAAGGTCTCACCGATGATCCGAGTTAAGTCTAAGACTAAAAGACTTCATAGTAACAATTGCTAATGAATGCGCTCAATGCGTTAAGCTAAATAGGTATGTACCTGAGCCTATATGTAAGCTTGTTTTGGACCAAATTGTAAGGTCATTAATGCGATACATATGTGAGTAAGCAATAAGACTAATTATATGATTATTACAAATGGGTCAACATGATAAGTTATGTGAAGATATATATATATACTTACCAATGTTTATACGAGATCACTTTCAAGTGAAATTATATCTGTTTATTGTGTGTGATGAGAATTCGCAATTTCGGCCAAGTGGTGACATACTTAAAAGAGGATTACCATGACAATACGAATGACCAATTTTATAATTGAATTATTCTGTTTATATTGTTCAAAATTTACTAAGCATAGAAATGCTTACTCTATTTACTTTGTTTCCTCTGTTTTATAGATCTCCTTTTGAAGCTTCGGACTCGGGGATTGAAGCTTTGATCACCTACACTATCGTCGTTATTTTGGTACATTCGATAGTTTTTGAGAACAATGGCATGTATAGGCTAATCTCCATTCTTTGAATTGAATTACATTTTGAGTTGTAAATATTCTAGCGATGCGAAAATGGCTTGTTTAGTCTTTACGTTTAATATTATGTTTTGATGAAATTAATGTGGATTGATATTTTGTAGCATAAGTTTTAGATAGTAACAAATATGCAATGAGGTTCGAATATGGTAGATTGTTAATTGAGAATTTGATTTGGCTTATTTGATAGTAGCTACATTATGGGAGTTTTGCTAAATGCTTATAAAATAAATTCAAGGAGATACGATGCACTGATCGAACCTTTTTGCAAGTGGTATATTCGATTATAGAACTTAAAATGAATTTAAGTCTAGCATGTATCTATGAACCTCCGTAAGATGCATTTAGTTAAGTAATACCTTGAAACCCTATTCCAGCGACGGACAGGGGTATAGGGTGTTACAAAATCCATAATGGAAATTGGTATAAACATTGCTAAACTCTCATAGCCATTTCTTACCCAATCGTAATCTTACCATAAGAGCATTACTAAACAACACATATTAACTCATCATTATTCTTCCATCCAATTATCATACGGACTTCATGCGTGCCTGTATTACTTACTTTGCATGTATTTTCATTCTCATTTGAACTAGGGTAGTTGAACCATTTGGAATCACTAAGGATACTCGGGAGTCATACATAGGTTGTACAATGCCATATCCCAGATATGGTCTTACATGCAATTCAATATCGATGCCAATAGCCCAGCTATGGTCTTACACGAAAACTCATATCGATGCCATGTCCCAAACATGATCTTACACGAAATCTCGTACCGACGCCATGTCCCAAACATGGTCTTACACGTACTGCTATACTGATGCCATATCCCAGATATGGTCTTATACAGAATCGAATCACATCCCGATAACTTCAATGTTATGACTCGTCTATCTTGTAATGTTCCTAGGGTTCGCACTGGACTTGCACAATCGTCAAACTCGTTCATGCAATTAAACTCATCCACATGGTCAAGTATACAATTCAAGCAATAATTACACATTTAACATATTATAGCGATGCTTTATTTTCACATAAACTTACCTCGGTACAAATGTAGTAGAATGTGACCTAATCATCAAATACCTTGTTCTTCCCCCGATCTAGGTCCAAACTTCATTTTTCTTGATTTATAATAACAAATTTAACTCGTTTAATTATAACATTACTCAATTTGGTTCAAAAATCAAATTATAAAAAAATACATTTTACCCCTAACTTTTCACTTATTTACACTTTAGTCCCTAGGCTCGTAAAATGAAACGTGTTCATTTTTCTCAAAACCCAAGCCTAGTCAAAACTTATACATGCTTATAGCAGCCCACATTTTTCATTTATTCACACATTTCTACACACATTTTTTCAACTTTTGCATTTAGGTCCTTTTCAACATTTTCACCGAAAATCACCTAGCAAAAGTCGTTTACCACAGAACTAACATTCATATCCTACCCTTAGACATCAAAATACATGCATTTTTAACATGGGTAAAATTTTAAACATGAACCCTACTTCAAAATAATGCTAGAAATAGGTAAATCGGGTGATAACGACTTCAAAAACGTAAAGAGCATTAAAAACGAGGCTAAGATGCACTTACTATCAAGCTTGAAAGTTGAAGAATCCCTAGCTATGGTGAGCTTGAAATTTTCGGCTAAGGCTTGAATAAGATAGATAAATTTTTGCTTTATTTTCCCTTTTTATTCTTTTATTAACCAAATGACCAAAATGCCCTTTTAGCCTTTCTTTGGAATTTTACCCTTCCATGTCCATTTTTGTCCATCATGATATGTAGTGGTTTAATTACTAAATAAGGACCTCTAATTTACAAATTCATTTCAATTAAGCACCTAATCTTCTAGAACACATATTTTGCAATTTTTGCAATTTAGTCCTACTAGTCAAATTGGACCCTCTATTGATAAAATTTTTTAATGAAACTTTCACACATGCATTCAATCATACTATAGACCTCAAAATAATATCACAATAATTTCTTCTACATCGAATTCATGGTCTCAAAACCACTATTTTGACTTGGCCCTAAATCGGGCTGTTACAATTTAACAAAATGAATTTTATTATATGTACCCAAAATGGCTAATAGATAGTGTGACAATGCTCCAATGATTTCCAACTTTCCTAAGCTTTCGAGCACTATAAAATAGTGGAAAAATAAAATGGAGTAAGCATTACATGTTTAGTAAGTTCTTATAACGGAAACTAAACTTACCAATCCCATTTATTAAATATATCATGTTTTCCATCCATTTGGCAAAATTCCTAAACACATGCATCCAAACAAACATGTTAGTCACAAACTTTACATATACATCAAGTAAGGATAGATGGGCTCATCATGCAATATTCTTTCATGCCATTTTCATTTCATCTCATATTTTTCATAACATGTCAAGAGTTGTGTCTGTTAAATCATTGAAATTCTTATGGATGCTCAAGTGGTACACTCAAGGTGTACGATTCAATAACCCGTCAATTCTTTTTGAAGAATACCCATTAGGGCACTTATTCAAGGAAAACACTCTCAAGCCACATATCGTATAACAGGATTACAGTCCAGGCTAAATCCTTTATATATTGTATGCTTAGAAGAGCTCAATTAGGATTACTAGTCCAGGCTAAACCCGAATCGTAACGTATACTCAAGAGGTATTATATCAGGATTACCCATCCGGACTAAATCCTTTCTATAATGAGGTCAATAAGATTACTCGTCTGAGCTAAATCCATCATCAACAAATGCAGGACCTCATCCATTTCGAGAAAGCACATATATTCATCAAAATTCAATATTCAATCGGGACTTAACCCATTTTTCACCATTTCAAGCATGTATTAAAATTTCTCATATAACATTCAAATAATGTACATTAATATAATTCACATTCCATACAAACACAACATTCAATTAAATATATTTACATGCTCGATTAAGTTACAAGAACTTACCTCGACGCTTGTTTGCGTAAGTAATCTACGAATCCGAAACCTTTTCTTTTCCTCGATCTAACCTCGAATTTGTATTTTCTAGATCTATATAAATAACTTTAACCCTAATTTCACACATTTCTTATTCATTTGGACTCAATCTACGTCCTAGGCAAAATTACCATTTTGCCCCTAACTTTTCCATAAATTCTACTTTCGTCCCTAAGCTCGAAAAATGAAACTTGTGCAATTTACTCCCTATTCCAAGCCTAACCGAATTTTCAAAGTAGAATTTACAGCGCATATTTTCTATAAATTTTAGAATTTTTCATCAATTTTCACAACTTTACATTTTAGTCCTTAAATCATGTTTTCATCAAAAATCAATTTGTAAAAGTTGTTTATCTATCAACAACCCTTCATTTTCTACCATAAATTTCTAATTTTTAGCATATACATCCGTGACCCATATCTCATACTTTGGTAACTTTTCAAATTGATCCCCCAAATAGATAGATTAGACTATCTCGATTTCAAAAATATCAAAATTAGTAAAAGCGGGACAAGGAAACTTACCCAATTAAGCCATGAAAGTTTCTTCTCTCTCTCCTAGGGTTTCTATGTATTTTAGGTTGAAGATGACATAAAAATAAGATGATATCTTTTATCATCTTTTTAATTAATTAAATTATTTCTATTTCCAATTTAGTCTTTGCCTTTTTTCTAAATTTCCATGGGTGAGTCACCAAAATATCTACATACTTTTCTTAATGGTCTGATTACCAAATAAGGACCTCAAATTTTGAATTCCATAGCTATTTACTCCTTATAGCTACTAGAATTCAACTTTTACCTTTTATGTAATTTAGTCCTCGTAATTAAGCACAAAATAAGTAAAAATTTTCTTATCAAAATTTTCACATGACATTTCTAACATAATAAGGACCATATAATGAAATAAAATAAATTTTATTTTCGGATCGGATTTGTGGTCCCAAAACCACTAATCTGATCTCACTAAAATTGGGCTGTTACATGGAGAATGCTTAGTGGCTGAATGGACAGATCGGTTATAGGCAAACTCAATGTGAGGCAATGATTCTTCCCATGTCTTTAGGTTGTTCCTAATGATCGCCTTGTATAAGGTAGATATGACTCTATTAACCACTTCGGTTTGACCATCCATTTATGGGTGGCACGTTGTAGAAAATAGCAGCTTAGTCCTAAGCCTATCCCACAAAGTTCTCCAAAAATGGCTAAGGAACTTGGTATCTCGATCTGACACGATAGCCCTTGGGATCCATGTAATCGCACTACTTCCCTAAAAAATAGATTTTCTATATTCAAAGCATCATCAGTTTTATGGCAAGCAATAAAATGAGCCATTTTAGAAAAATGGTCAAAAACTACAAAGATTGAATCCTTTCCACTCTTAGTTCTAGGAACTCCTAAAACAAAGTCCATAGATATGTCAACCCAAGGTTCTTTGGGAATGGGTAGGGGCGTGTACAACCCATGGGGTTTGATTCGTGATTTGGCCTTTTTACAGGTAACACATCGATCACACACCCTCTCCACATCGTATCACATTTTTGACCAAAAGAAATGCTCGTAAAGCGTGGCTAAAGTCTTGGTCACTCCAAAGTGCCCCATGAGGCCTCTACTATGCGCCTCATTCACAAGTACCTCCCGAATGGACCCTTGAGGTATGTCCAACTTACTTTCTTGAAATAGATAAGCATCATGCTTATAAAATTTCTCGAAGGCTCCTCTTTCTTAAGCCTTATAAATTTCATCAAAATCAGCATCAGTTTCATACAACTCTTTTAAATAAGCAAAACCAAGCAGTTTAGAATCTAAGTTATTAAGTAATGCGTACCTTCTTGACAAAGCATCGACTACAACATTCTCTTTACCTTTCTTATACTTGATCACATAAGGGAATGATTCAAGAGACTCCACCCACTTGGCACGTCTCTTGTTCAACTTGTTTTGCCCCTTGAAGTGTTTCAAAGCATCGTGGTTAGTGTGTATGACAAACTCCTTTGGCCATAGGTAGTGCTGCCATGTCTCCAGTGTTCGGATCAACACATACATTTCATTGTCATACGTTGGGTAGCTAAGTGTTGCACCATTTAACTTCTCACTGAAATAGGCTATGGGTCACCCACTTTGAGGTAACACAGTTCCAATCTCTATTCCTAAAGCATCATACTCAATCTCAAAAGTTTTGTCAAAATCAGGTAAGGATAGTAAAGGAGAATTTGTCAAACAGTCTTTAATCAACATGAAGGACTTCTCTGTTCCTCACCCCATTGAAAATTAGAATTTTTCTTGATAATTCTAGTCAAAGAAGTAGCCAAAGTACTAAAATTAGGAGCAAACCTTCTATAGAAACTAGCTAGGCCATGGAAACTTCTTACTTGGCTAATACTTGAAGGTTGTGGCCATTCTCGAATTGCCTTTACCTTTTCTTGGTCTACCTCAAAACCTTCCGAACTAACCATAAAACCTAGACAAACAAGTTTGTTAGTTCAAAATAAACACTTTTTAAAATTGGTGAACAAAGTTTCCTTTCGCAACACTTCCAAAATAGATTTCAAATGATGTATATGATCTTCCAAAGACTTATTATAAATCAATATGTCATCAAAATAAACCACATAAAATTTACTAATAAAAGATCGAAAGATATGACTCATCAAATGCATAAATGCACCCGGTGCGTTAGTTAGGCCAAAAGGCATAACCAACCACTCATACAAACCATGTTTGGTCTTAAATGCGGTTTTCCACCCATCTCCTTCCCTCATTCAGATCTGATGATAGCCACTCTTGAGGTCTATCTTGGAGAAAAGTTGAGCTCCATTTAGCTTATCCAACATATCATCCAAATGTAGAATTGGATGTTTATATTTGACGGTGATCTTGTTGATTACTTGACAGTCCACACACATACACCAAGAACCTTCCTTTTTAGGCACCAAAAGTACGGGCATGGTGCATGGACTTAGGCTCCCTTGAATGTACCCCTTTTCCAATAGTTTGGTCACTTGCCTTTGTAGTTCCTTGGTTTCTTCAGGGTTACTTTGATAGGCTAGATGGTTGGGAATAATGGCTCCGAGAATAAAATCAATTTGGTGTTCGATGCCCCTAATGGGTGGCAAACCACTCAGGATATCCTCTAGAAACACGTCCTCAAAATCCTCAAACAAAGACACAATAGAGGAAGGAAGAGTGTTATCTAACTCGTTAGTTCCAAATAAACTCTCCTTGTACATGAGTACAAGCACGGGCTATTTCAATAACAAAGATTTTCGAATTTCCCTTTCTCTTGCATAGACACTCAATTTGTCAATCTCATTTTCTACTTTTCTTTCTTTTTCCTCTTGGGTTTTTAACTCACTCTTTCCTTTTTTTTTTTCTAATTTCTTTTCTTCTTCTTTCTCACTTTTTCCCTCTTGATCTTTTGCTCTCAATTTTTCAACAGAGTTTTTCAATTTAAGCTGATCCTCATACACTTGTTTAGGGGTAAGTGGTGCCAAAGTCACATTCTTTCCAAGATGTTTGAAGGTGTAAGCGTTAGTATATTTTTCATATATGACTCGGCAGTCAAATTGCCATGTTCTCCCCAACAATAAATGGCCAGCATGTATCGGCACTACATCACAAACAACTTTATCGTTTTACTTGCCAATGGAGAAAGAAATAACAACTTGTTTAGTGACCTTGAGTTCTCCTCCATCGTTGAGCCATTGCAACCTGTAAGGATGCGGATGTTTGGTGGTTCCTAGACTAAGTTTTTCCACCAACATGCTGCCAATAGCATTCGTGCAGCTACCTCCATTGATTGTCACACTACACATCTTGCCTTGGACATGGCAACGCGTGTGAAAAATGTCCTCATGTTGTTTCTCCTTCTCCGTGCTTTAGAGACTCAAACTTTACTTGATGACTAATATTTCACCTTCTAGAGCATACTTAAGATCTTTGTAACACCCTGATTTTTAAGATTTCTCGGGTTTAGTGTGATTTTGGTGCAGCTGTGGAAATTTTGTGTTCTGACTGTTAAAATTGTGTTTGAGCATGTTAGTGGGCCTTTAGGGGGCCCAAACTCCGGTTAAAATTCGATAAAAATGTCAAAGTATGTTTTAAGTGAAAGAGGGAACTGGATCAAGAGGGCTCTTAAGAAAAACTGGGTAAAATGTGTCACAAAAGGAGCCTTGGAAAAGTGGCAAGGTGGCGCCACTAAGCTGCTAAAAGGGTAGCGCCTAAGAGGTGTAGGAGGTCTAAGGTACGAATTGCAAGGTAAGCATAAAGTCCTTTTATTTTTATGTGTTTGTGTGGTCAAAGTTGGTGCCCAAATAGAACTCTGTCTAGGAGAGTTTGAACTGTTCAAGAGAGTAAATCAAGGAGTGAATTAAGAGCATTTGAATTTGAAGTGGAAGTGGCTGGCCAAGGGACTCTCCATGGTGCAAAAATTGGCAAACAATTCAAGTATAGTATTTTAGGCAATTGAGGGTTAATGTGCCAATTTCTTTAGGTTAGTGCATGCTCTTCTGCTGCCGGTTCTGTTTAGCACGTTAGGGTTCCTTTTGTTACTCTTTTCTTGTTTTTCTGACCTAGTAGCCGCATCTCACACCCAAGAAACCCCTACTGCCGATTTCTATGTGCCCGAAACCACTCTCTAGTTCTTCTCCCTCTTTCGTTCTTCTTCTATCCTCTTGCACCCATAAGCCAATTTCATTCCATCCCTTTTCTCTTCAAGACTGAATCCATCTTCTTATTTCTCTTCTCTTTAACCTCTGTCGACAAAACACTTGATCGAAACCTCACCATAGCCGAATATCCATTTGACCGACAACACACTCTCGTTGTTCATCTTTTGACTGAAACCAGTCATTCTTTCTTCTCTTGAATCTATCAAAAGTCAAACCCCTAGTTCTTTACCTCTTCTGTTGATTCACTCCATCCAATCCCTTGCTAAAGTCGACAAGAGCATATTGCCATAGATCTAAAAGCCGAAATCAACCTCCTTTAAACCCTTCAAAAGCTGAATCTTCTAGGACTATTCTTTACCATCGTATGGGTATAGATCTACCATAGATATAGGATAGAAAGGGCGTGGAGATAGTATTCTTCGAATAGAATCATCGGTAAGTGATCGAAACTTTGAGTTCATGTGTGTTCTTAGAAGTTGTGGAAAAGCCGATATCCTTGTATATATTTAGGGAGGCTGTCGACATAGCCTTTTGGTGTGTTAATAATGAATGTTGGTTTTTATATGTATTAGTTAGCGGAAAAGGAGAGCAAAAAAGGAACTGAAGGCATCGATTCAACCAGATCTAGATCTAAGGAGGATCTAAGTCGACAAGGTGAGATTTTAAGGCCATTAGGGGTACTGGCCGATTGCGGTAAGGAATCTTAGCATCGGTTTTCGTAGTTTCTTTCCTTAATCATTTAAATGATAGATTGTAGGATAAAGCACGTAGAGGATTTCGTCAGTGAAATCACAAACAGGTGTGTGTATCGAACACCCCCTCCATGGTTCAATTGGCAAAAGTCGAAAACCTGAAATGCCGAAGTCTTGGCATTTCGAGGGCTTGTGAGCGTGCGAACACTCTCAAGTCAATAGGAACATGTTAGATATAAAATCACTACTGGTAGGTAGGACGAGTGTGAAATTTTGAGCACTTCAGTATGTTGGGCCTCGGTGGGCCGAATATGGGCCCAATGGGCTTTTGGGCCCATTGGGATAAAAATAGGTTTAAAGGTATTTCGGGATGGACCATAAATTAAAACTGCTAAAATGGGTAATTGGTTATGGAACATAGCCTAAATGGGCTTAAACTGCGAGATGACACTTCAGGGCCCATTAGGGGTTTTAGGGGCCAGTAACTGAAACTGCTAAAGACTGTTGCGATGAATGCTAAGATGGAAAAAAATGACTGTTAACGACTATAATACGTTTAAAACTGGTAATAATAGTGGAAATGACTGAAATACCCTTAGGGTGAGAAATTATTATTTTACCCCTAGGTGTAAAATTACCATTATACCCCTAGGGCTAGGAACGACTGTACTGCTTAATTTGACTGTTACTGTTACTGCATGCTATGTTATATATATCTGTTGCATGGGTTGGGTTGATGTTGGAGGAAGTGTGAGTGGCACCACCACATTTTCTGAAAAGGGGCTATGCCTCGTACTGTTTTCTGAAAGGGGCTTTGCCTCGTTAATCTGTTTATCTGAGCAGCTATGCTGCGACTGTGGTGTGTGGGCTGGGTGGGTTGAGTTATTCCCCACATGGTGTGTTGGCTGGTACGGGTGGTGTGTAGCGGCTGGGTGGGTCGAGTAGTCTCCCCACATGATATGGGCTTGCATTCATGATATTAATCTGTACTGTTCTGTTCTGGGCCTATGGGCCATACTGTTATCTGAATAGGGCTTCGGCCTAGTTTACTGTTATCTGAATAGGGCTTACTGTTATCTGATTAGGGCTTTGGCCCAGCATCTGACTGATCTGGATAGGGTTTAGGCCCAGTGGGTTCGAGCCAGTTTGGGCTTTGGATGGGTTTCTGCACACACTGAGTTTTCCAAACTCACCCTTTTCCTTTCTATCCTTGCAGGTGAGCCTTAGTTCGTGGACTTGGAGCTGGGAGGGATTCAGAGTGGCCACGAGGACTAAACTTGGGTTAACTTGCTTTATTATTATTCCACACTTTTCTTTAATTACTCGTTTTACTTTTATTTTTGGGTTTTGTAATAAGGCCGCTTTAACTATTTTATTTGGGGTTTATTACTTATTTATGCATAACGTATTTTATCTACAACGACACATGTTTTCAAGATTAAACCAAAGTTTTCAAAACCAACCTTGCAATACAACCGGTTTAACTAGATAATGGTTCTAAAATGAAACGTGTATCAAACGAATAGAGAGTAGGATAATTATCAAACAAATCGAGAATTTCTATTAACCCGAAGCACTACTTTACAAAACTCACCATCAGACTTGGTAACTAGGCAACGCGACTTAGTTTAGGTGATGTAGCACACCAGATTTGGCCATAACATCTAGACCGGGTTTGGGGAGTTACATTTAGTAGTATTAGAGCCAGGTTGTAGCAACTCAGCTGTGGATCGGGTCCAAAAAGGTTTTTCAAAATTTTTAAGTCCAAGAAGGGTATTTTTGGAAAATCAGATTTCTGGAAGATTTTTGTTTTAACGAGACTTTTTTTCAAACTTGTCTTCTTTAAAATTAGCATGTTTTGAGAAATTGATCTTAAAAGGCCTAAATCTTTTTGAGTTTCTCTGAAATCTGATAATTTGAGAAGTGGCACACTGAATCCCCGGCACCAAGTCTGTAAGTATCTTTGCCCTAAATACTGCACTGTACTGAAAATAATACTGTAGATAGTACTGAGCCTTTGATATGATACTGTAGATAAGGTAGTGTTGAGACTACAAAACTAATACTGTAGGGTAAACTAAACCCTAGGAAACTGAGACAGTAGCCAGATTACGATTGCGCGAAAACAACTCTGAAACTTTATCTGTTCATAAAATATTTTGTAATAAAGAACTGGAACATTAAACTAATGTCATAAAATATCTAAAATAGATAAGTCGATATGAGTACAAGAGCTGCTCGTGGATGAGGCCATGGACGAGGTTAAGTTAGTGTTCAAGCTGGATCTTCGTCTTCTGGGCACATGCCAACTGAGGAAGTGCGAGCTCCACTAGCAACAGAGACTGGATCTTATGATAGGGCTGTAGAGGACGATGCTCTATCCCAAGCCATGCTAAGGGTGCTAGAGAGGGTGGCTAGGGCAAGCACTGGAACTATGACTAGAGGGTCTATTTCTGAACGACTCCAAACTAATGGAGCCAAGGTTTTCAGGGATATATCTGGAGTAGCCCCAAATGTGGCTGAGTATTGGTTGGAAGCCACAAGCAGATAATGGATGATCTGGACTGCTCAGTAGAGCAGAAGTTGAAAGGAGCGATGTTGTTGCTGTGGGACGAGGCGTATCAGTGGTGGATCACCGTGAGAGAAGGTACTCCAGCTGAGGGGGTAACTTGGGAATTGCTCAAGAAGTCCTTTAAGGCGAAATATGTTAGAGCTAGCTATGTGGATGCACGTAGGAAGGAATTTCTGAACCTGACCTAAGCCAATAAGACCGTTACTGAATGTGGGGCAGAGTTTCTATGACTGAGCCGGTATGCTAGTGGTATTGTTTCCACTGATTATGAGCGCAGTGCTCGCTTCGAGAATGGTCTCAAAGATGAGTTGAGGGTACTGATAGCTCCGCAGAGGGAGTGCGACTTTGCTGTACTGGTAGAGAAGGCTAAGATAGCCGAGGAGGTGAAGCGAGCTGAACGACAAAACTGCGATAGGGATCGCAATCGTTTTAAGAGAGATTCTGGACCATCGGGTGCTGCAAATAGGAACTTTAAGAGAGCTAGAGTGGAGGAACTAGTTCGACCTATACCGGTAAATACGGTGAGACCACAGCCTTATAGGGAATGTGGTAGGGTACATCTGGGTGAATGTAGGAAGCGTAGTGGAGCTTGTTTTTTATGTGGGTCTTTGGAGCACCAAGTGAAAGATTGTCCACAAAGGCCAGCTCAGAATCAAACTGTTGACCAGAGGGTTGCTCAGCCTGTGCGAGGAGGACTGCCACCGCCAAGGGGTCGTGGTCAAGGTAGAAGAGGCAACGATAATGGACGGGGTCATAGGGCACCTAGCAGGGGTGCCGGTAATGCTGCGGCTCATTAGCCAGCCTTAGTGTATGCTGCTTGCCGTCAAGAAAAGGGTGACGCACTTGATGTTATAACTGGTACGCTCTTGATATCTAGTATGCCATATACTGCTTTGATTAATGTAGGTTCAACACATTCATATGTTGCTTGTGAGATCTTTGGGTCGTTGGGTGTGCACTCTGATGAGACTGTGAGTGGGGTAACTGTAATTAGTCCTCTGGGTCACTCGGTTAAAATAGATAAACTCTTTAGGGATGTGCCTTTAGAGACTCAAGGTAGAATCTTTTTGGGAGACTTGATAGAATTACCTTTTGTGGAATTACCTTTTGGAGAATTCAACCTGATTTTGGGTATGGACTAGTTAGCTAAGCACAAGGCGACTTTGGACTGTGCAGCAAAGAGGATGGTATTAAGAACAACCGAGGGTGAGGAGGTAATGGTTATTGGAGAACGAAGGGATTATTTGTCCAATGTGGTTTCTACCTTAAGGGCTGAAAAGCTGATTCGCAATGGTTGCGAAGCATATCTAGTGTTCATGAGTCAAACCGAATCTGAAGCTGTGACAGTGGAGGCAGTTAGAACTGTTAATGAGTTTCAAGATGTTTTTCCTAAGGAGCTTCTTGGATTACCTCCTAACTGAAAAGTTGAGTTTGGGATCAATCTGTTGCTTGGAGTAGCTCCAGTGTCCATTGCACCTTACAGAATGGCACCAAAGGAGCTAATGGAACTCAAAGCTCAAATTTAATAATAGTTAGATAGGGGCTGCATTAGACCGAGTGTGTCTCCATGGGGAGCACCGGTGCTGTTTGTGAAAAAGAAGGATGCAACAATGCGTATGTGTATCGATTATAGCCAGTTGAACAAGCTGACGATAAAGAATAAGTACCCTCTTCGAGAATAGATGATTTGTTTGACCAGTTTAGAGGAGCTTCTATGTTTTCCAAGATCAACCTTCGATCTGGATACCATCAGCTAAAAGTTAAGGAGGTAGATGTTCATAAGACGGCATTCAGAACTCGATATGGTCACTACAATTTTTTGGTTATGCCTTTTGGGTTAATGAATGCACCTGCAGCTTTTATGGTTTTAATGAATCGAGTGTTCCAGCCGTACTTGGATCAATTTGTGGTTGTCTTTATTGATGATATATTGGTATATTCAGAAACAAAGGAGAAGCACGATGAGCATCTTCGAATTGTTTTGCAAGTTCTGAGAGAAAAGCAACTGTACGCAAAATTTAGTAAGTGTGAATTCTAGCTGCAAGAAGTGACTTTTCTGGGTCATGTTGTGTCAGCTGGGGGGATTAGAGTAGATCCTCGCAAGATTAAGGCAGTTTTGGACTGGAAACCACCTAAGTCAGTATCGAAAATTCGAAGTTTTCTGGGTCTGGCAGGTTATTACAGAAGGTTCATTGAGGGATTTTCTTTAATCGCGGCACCATTGACGAAACTGTTAAGGAAGGGAGTAGCATTTATATGGACTGAGAAGCAGCAAGAAGCTTTTGATAAGTTGAAAAAGGTGTTGACTGAGGCGCCAGTGTTGATTCAGCCTGAATCTGGGAGGGACTTCACTGTGTACAGTGATGCTTCGCATGTGGGGTTAGGTTGTGTATTGATGCAAGAGGGTAAGGTGGTCGCTTATGCTTCACGACAGCTTGAGCCTCACGAAATGAATTACCCTACGCATGATTTAGAGTTGGCAGCAGTGATATTTGCATTGAAAATCTGGAGACACTATCTGTATGGGGAAAAGTGTATTATATACACTGACCATAAAAGTCTCAAATATCTGTTGACTCAAAAGGAGTTGAATCTTAGGCAACGAAGATGGATAGAGTTGCTTAAGGATTATGATTGTTTGATCGAATACCACCCAGGCAAGGCTAACATAGTGGCTGATGCATTGAGCAGAAGGACTGTTGCTGAATTAAAGGCTATGTTTTCTCGCTTAAGTTTGTATGATGATGGGAGCTTGTTAGCAGAGTTGCAAGTAAGACCGACTTGGACCGAGAAAATCAAAGAGTTGCAATTGAAGGATGATTCGTTGGTTCCTCGACTTCAGCAAGTTAGGAATTGTGAGAGTGAGGATTTTGGGCTGAATTCTGATGGGGTTCTTTGTTTCCATGGAAGAGTTTGTATACCGAAGGATTCTGAGTTGAGGCAAATGATTCTGAAAGAGGCACATGATGGACCTTGTGCTATGCACCCTAGAGGTAATAAGTTGTATAGGGATTTGCGAGAGGCGTACTGGTGGCCTGGACTCAAACGAGAAGTGACTGAATTCGTTAGGAAATGTCTGATGTGCTAGCAAGTTAAAGCTGAGCACCAATTGCCTTTTTGATTGTTGCAGCCAGTGAAGATTTCGCAGTGGAAATTGGAAAAAGTAACTATGGATTTTGTAAGTGGGTTGCGTTGTCACCTTCGAAGAAAGACTCTGTTTGGGTAATCGTGGATAGATTGATGAAGTCTGCTCATTTCCTACTGGTTAGAACTGACTATTCATTACAGAAGTTGGCCAAGCTGTATGTAGCAGAGATAGTGCAGTTGCATGGAGTGCCAGTTTCGATAATATCTAATCGAGATCCTAGATTTACATCTCAATTTTGGCAGAAGTTGCATGAGGCGTTAGGTACGCGATTGGACTTCAGTACTGTATTTCACCCTCAGACAGATGGTCAGTCTGAAAGGGTCATTCAAGTGTTAGAGGATATGCTAAGATGATGTGTTATCGACTTTCGGGGTAGTTGGGAAGATTATTTGCCATTGGCAGAATTCGCATACAACAACAGTTATCAAGCAAGTATACAGATGGCTCCATATGAGGCACTTTATGGGCGAAGATGTCATACTCCTACATGTTGGACAGAGTTAGGAGAGCGTCAAGTTCTTGGACCAGAGTTGGTAGCTGACACTGAAAGCAAGGTTAAGCTGATTCGAGACCGGTTAAAGGAGGCGGCTGATAGGTAAAAGTCATATGCTGACCTTAAGCGTAAAGAAATTGAGTTTGCTGTTGGAGATATGGTATTCTTAAAAGTTTCGCCATGGGAAAAGAACTTGAGATTTGGTAGGAAGGGCAAGTTAAGTCCGCGTTTCATTGGGCCTTATAGGATTCTCAAGCGGATTGGGCCAGTAGCATATCAGTTAGAGTTCCCGCCAGAGTTGGAGCGTATTCACGACATTTTTCACGTATCCATGTTAAGACGGTATCGATCGGATCCTTCACATATTGTACCAGTGGAGGAGATTGCAGTAAATACTAATTTGACCTTCGAGGAGGAGCCTACGCAAATCTTAGATCGTAAAGTCAATGTCTTAAGGAGAAAGTCAGTTCCATTGGTAAAGGTGCTGTGGCATAACCATGGTAGAGAAAAGGCTACTTGGGAGCCAAAGGAAGCGATGTGTCAACAATACCTCAATTATTTGGATTAGGTAAATTTCGAGGCTGAAATTTCTTTAAGGGGGTAGAGTTGTAACGCCCTAATTTTCGGGATTTCTCGGGTTTAGTGTGATTTTGGTGCAGTTGTGGAAATTTTGTGTTCTGACTGTTAAAATTTGTGTCTGAGCATGTTAGTGGGCCTTTAGGAGGCCTAAACTCCGGTTAAATTCGATAAAAATGTCAAAGTATGTTTTAAGTGAAAGAGGGAACTGGATCAAGAGGGCTCTTAAGAAAGACTGGGTAAAATGTGTCACAAAAGGAGCTTGGCAAAGTGGAAAGGTGGCGCCACTAAGCTCCTAAAAAGGTGGCGCCTAAGAGGTGTAGGAGGTCCAAGGTACGAGTTGCAAGGTAAGCATAAAGTCCTTTTATTTTTATGTATTTGTGTGGTCAGTGTTGGTGCCCAAATAGAACTCTGTCTAGGAGAGTTTGAACTGTTCAAGAGAGTAAATCAAGGAGTGAATTAACGGCATTTGAATTTGAAGTGGAAGTGGCCGGCCAAGGGACTCTCCATGGTGCAAAAATCGGCAAGCAATTCAAGTATAGCATTTTCGGCAATTGAGGGTTGATGTGCCGATTTCTTTAGGTTAGTGCATGCTCTTCTTCTGCCGGTTCTATTTAGCACATTAGTGTTCCTTTTTGTTACTCTTTTCTTGCTTTTCTGACCTAGTAGCCGTATTTCACACCCAAGAAACCCCTACTGCTGATTTCTCTATGACCGAAACCACTCTCTAGTTCTTCTCCCTCTTTCATTCTTCTTCTATCCTCTTGCACCCATAAGCTGATTTCATTCCATCCCTTTTCTCTTCAAGACTAAATCCATCTTCTTATTTCTCTTCTCTTCAACCTCTGTCAACAAAACACTTGATCGAAACCTTACCATAGTCGAATATCCATTTGACCGACAACACACTCTCGTTCTTCATCTTTTGACTGAAACCAGTCATTCCTTCTTCTCTTGAATCTATCAAAAGCTGAACCCCTAGTTCTTCACCTCTTCTATTGATTCACTCCATCCAATCCTTTACTAAAGTCGACAAGAGCATATTGCCATAGATCTAAAGGCTGAAAACAACCCCCTTTAAACCCTTTAAAAGCTGAATCTTCTAGGGCTATTCTTTGCCTTCGTATGGGTATAGATTTACCATAGATCTAGGATAGAAAGGGTGTCGAGACAGTATTCTTCGAATAGAATCATCAATAAGTGATCGAAACTTTGAGTTCATGTGTGTTCTTAGAAGTTGTGGAAAAGCCGAAATCCTTATATATATTTAGGAAGGCTGTCGACATAGCCTTTTGGTGTGTTAATAATGAATGTTGGTTTTTATGTGCGTTAATTAGCGGAAAAGGAGAGAAAACAAGGAACTGAAGGCATCGATTCAACCAGATCTAGATCTAAGGAGGATCTAAGTCGACAAGGTGAGATTTTAAGGCCATTAGGGGTACTGGCCGATTGTGGTAAGGAATCTTAGCATCGATTTTTGGAGTTTCTTTGGCTAATCGTTTAAATGATGGATTGAAGGATAAAGCACGTAGAGGATTTCGTCGGTGAAATCGCAAACAGGTGTGTGTATCGAACACCCCCTCCATGGTTTAATCGGCAAAAGCTGAAAAGCGAAAATGCCGAAGTCCTGGCATTTCGGGGGCTTGTGAGTGTGCGAACGCTCTCAAGTCGATAGGAACATGTTAGATCTAAAATCGCTACTGGTAGGTAGGACGAGTGTGAAATTTCGAGCACTTTGGTATGTTGGGCCTCGGTGGGCCGAATATGGGCCCAATGGGCTTTTGGGCCCATTGGGATAAAAATAGGTTTAAAGGTATTTCGGGATGGACCATAAGTTAAAACTGCTAAAATGGGTAATTGGTTATGGAACATAGCCTAAATGGGCTTAAACTGCGAGATGACACTTTAAGGCCCATTAGGGGTTTTAGGGGCCAGTAACTGAAACTGCTAAAGACTATTGGGATGAATGCTAAGACGGAAAAAAAATGACAGTTAACGACTGTAATACGGTTAAAACTAGTAATAGTAGTGGAAATGACTGAAATACCCTTAGGGTGAGAAATTACTGTTTTACCCCTAGGTGTAAAATTACCATTATACCACTAGGGCTAGAAACGACTGTACTACTTAATTTGACTGTTACGGTTACTGCATGCTATGTTATATATATCTATTGCATGGGTTGGGTTGATATTGGAGGAAGTGTGAGTGGCACCACCACGTTTTCTGAAAAGGGGTTATGCCTCGTACTGTTTTCTGAAAGGGGCTTTGCCTCGTTATTCTGTTTATCTGAGCAGTTATGCTGCGACTGTGGTGTGTGGGCTAGGTGGGTTGAGTTATTCCCCACGTGGTGTGTTGGCTGGTACGGGTGGTGTGTAGCGGCTGGGTGGGTCGAGTAGTCTCCCTACATGATATGGGCTTGCATTCATGATATTAATCTGTACTGTTCTGTTCTGGGCCTATGTGCCATACTGTTATCTAAATAGGGCTTCGGCCCAGTTTACTGTTATCTGAATAGGGCTTCAGCCCAGTATACTATTATCTGATTAGGGCTTCGGCCCAGCATTTGACTGATCTGGATAGGGCTAGGCCCAGTGTGCTCGAGCCAGTTTGGGCTTTGGATGGGTTTCTGCACACACTGAGTTTTCCAAACTCACTCTTTTCCTTTCCATCCTTGTAGGTGAGCCTTAGTTTGTGGACTTGGAGCTGGGAGGGATTCAGAGTGGCCACGAGGACTGAACTTGGGTTAAAACTTGCTTTATTATTATTCCACACTTTTCTTTAATTACTCGTTTTACTTTTATTTTTGTCTTTTGTAATAAGGCTGCTTTAACTATTTTATTTGGGGTTTATTACTTATTTATGCATAACGCATTTTATCTACAACGACACACGTTTTCAAGATTAAACCAAAGTTTTCAAAACCAACCTTGCAATACAACCAGTTTAACTAGATAATGGTTCTAAAATGAAACCTATATCTAACGAATAGAGAGTAGGCTAATTATCAAATAAACTGGGAATTTCAATTAACCCAAAGCACTGATTTACAAAACTCACCATCAGACTTAGTACCTAGGCAACACGACTTAGTTTAGGTAATGTAGCACTCCAGATTTGGCCATAACGTCTAGGCCGGGTTTGGGTGTTACAATCTTCCTCCTCATCGGTGGGTGCTTCGGGCTCATCTTTTTTTCACTTTTAGATTCGATCTCACCATTGTCTCTTAGAATCACCACACTCCTATTGGGACATTGGCTAGCAATATGGCCCCTCCCAAGGCATTTGAAGCACTTAATGTCTCCGGTTCGGCTTGGCACAGCTCCACTCTTGCCTTTGCTTGTTTCTCCACTTAGCTTGTTAGGCTTTGTGGCTCCAACAATTTCTTTGATTTAAAAGGGGGCTTCTTTCTTGTTGGCATGTAGAAGTAGAGTTAGCAAAGGGATGAGGGGCACCTTTTCGCTTTAATCGCTTTTCCACCTTAATCGCCATGTGCACCACATCAACAATCTCAACATAGTGTTGCAATTTCACCATGTTGGCAATATCTCAATTAAAACCAGCAAGAAACCTTACATAGTAGCCTCTCAATCCTCCTCCACGTCAGCTTGAGTCATGGCTATTTCCATCTCTTTATAGTAACCTTCCATACTCTAGTTTCCTTGGGCAAGATTCTGCAATTTTTGGTACAACTCTCGATGATAATAGGCTGGGATAAATCGTTTCCTCATGATGGCCTTCATTTTGGCCCATGTAGACACGGGTCATTCACCACTTGTTCTTTGGCTCATGGTGAGCTGATCCCACCAAATGATGGCATAGTCGGAGAACTCAATGGCAGCAAGCTTGACCTTCTTTCCTTTCAAGTAGTTGTGACATTCGAAGACAAGCTTGACTTTCTTATCCCACTCCAAATACGCCTCGGGATTGGTTTTCCCTTGGAATGAAGGGATCACCATCTTAATGTTTTTAAGGTTGTCATCCACTCGATCTCGCTTCTTTGGGCCTCATTTCCTTTGGCCTCCTCACCTCTCACTTCGATTGGAGGCTTGATCACTCTCCATATCACTAGGCTCGTGGAGATCGTCTTAATTTAACCTAGGTCACCCTTGCTCCTTCCTTGGATTTGTTCACATTGGGTCTTTCCTCGAGTTCGTCCAGTTGCTCTTGCATTGGCTCCAGAAGACGTTGTAGCAGTCAATCCATTTCTCAAATGAGGGCTTGGTATGCCAAATCGGGCACACCACCACCACAAGCGATGTTCCTTACGGGGCGTAAACCACTACCATCAGCAACGTTTGGCACACCACCACCGGTGGAAGCGTTCCTCTCGGGACTACGTGACATGATGTTTCCCTCACCACAAAAATCCTCACTAGTTCTCTCAAAAAGAAAGAGACAAATGTACACTCCACTCGTGTTTACATTCGTGCTTGGCTTTTATCACTCTAATACTCTCACACACTCTTGCCTTTTGCCACTCTTGCTCGTCTCTCTAAGTTCGTAGGTGACTACCTTAGACTTAGAAGCAACCTTATGGAATCAGCTTCAAAAAAATGATGTAGAGGTGGGAGCTGAAGTCGGGTATAGGCTAGGCTAAAAGAAAATTAAAGGTACTTGAAGTGTGGTTAAGAACGTTTGGTACAGGAAACTTTTAAGATCCAGACACAAACACTTTCAAGCTATCTTTTCTTTTTTACATATAATTTCGATCTCCCCTTTTGTATTCCAAACTTGTAATGCAATATGCTGAATTTTTTTAATTGAATTTTTTTGAAAGACTTCAATCTCGGGAGAGATAAAATGTTGGATGCTTGCTTAATTTAACTACTGCTGATACCAAATGATGCAAGCTCGTATTCGTGGTTGACTACGAGTTACAAATGTTCCCTATCGTAAATTAAGAAATTTCGAACTGAGTTCTTAGTAAGGTTGAAAACGAAAGTAGTTAGGATAAACAAAGGGGTGTTTTGTGGGGTAGAAAATGGATAGGATAGGTTTCAGCTTAAGGCTGAAGAAGGAACCTATATTATAGGAAAATATTGATCAGTTTCTTATAACAACACTTAAGATGGATAGAGCAAAAATGACTTGACCGTGACCCACTATTTATAAAGAGATAGGAACCAACCGGTATAAGGTGAATGCCACACTTTGTAAAAGTGATAAGTTCAAAGAGAATCAGATTGATGCCACAAAATGAACTTGATAAGTCAATTTGAGTCAAGAAAGAACAAAGAGAGTTGAACACTTACAATAGTTGTAAAATTCATCAAAAGTTCAAAATGTTTCAAGCCTAGTATTTATAGGCTATACAAAATACCAGCCGAATAGGCATGGTTTACAATCAGGTTTAATGTGCTTAATGTCTATTGAGTTGTCCAACACATCCCTTGAATAATTCTAGATGTGGAAGACGCCAACAGCCGTGTTCACATCTGACATTTGTAATCCTCAAACAGCTAATTCATTGGACTTTGAAAATAAGCTGAATGTGCATGAAGCTGATCGATCAAGCTGGTGTGAACAAGGATTGATGCTTCCTTGGAAAATCGAATGAGCATGTAGCTCTTTATTGCTACTTGTGTTGCACGAAGATCCCTCAAATGTGAACAGCAAAAATTGGACAGTCCCTTAGGTGTGAACATGGCAGTCAATCTGTTAATTAAGTGTGAAAGCACTTGATGCTTTGCTGAGCACGAAATGGCTCTTAGGAGGATGTGTTTAGCTCCTTAATTGTGCCATACGAACAGCTTGAAGGAAGCTTCCTAGCAGCAGCCAATGTGAACAACTTGTTACACATTAAAGAAACGGTTAAATGCAACAGTAAATAAAGTTTCACACACTTTTAATTTGTAGGAAACTAAACAAACATTAAAGATGTTTGAATTTAAACACACTTAAAAACATGTATTAAACATGTTCAAACTATGACATAATTAAAGACTCTTATTAATAATGTTCAGATTATGACATAATTAAAAACTCATATTAATGATGTTCAAATTATGACATAATTAAAGACTCAAACTAAATTAACTAAAATAACTAAAATTGAATTTAAATCTTTATTCTAGCAACTGAATTCAATAGGTTGAAAATTAAAGTTTAACTTGGAGGAAATTACATGGCACGCATGGAGTGCATGCCCAAGCTTGATCAATGAGTCCCACAATAGCTTCTCCCCAAACTCAATCAATGAGGCCCATAATGGCTTCCTTGAACCTCTTGGCTTGAGCATAAATGATTGGCCCCATTGGCAGCTCAATTGGATCACTAGCTGTTTTGGTTGAGTCCTTGTGTAACAGCCTGATTTTGGGCCTAGTCGGAACAGTGGTTTCAGGGCCATAAATCTGACGAGGAAAAATCTAATATTCTTATATTTTTATTATCTACATTTTTACGGAATGATTTCGCAAAAATTTCGTTCAAAATTTTTACGTTTGGGCACTCAATTTAGTCAAAAGGACTAGTTTGTAAAAAGTTGTAAAATGTGTGTAAGTATGTGATTTAGTGCAAATTATGAATTGCTATAGTTATGAAAATGGTTCAGCTAGGCCTAAAATGCAAGGAAATTGAATAAAAATTATTTTTTGAGCCTAGGGGAAAAATCATAATTTTGTGAAACTTTAGGGGCAAAATTGTAAGTTTTGCCATACGATGTTTTTGGGCTAACTTGAATAATGTGGGTATTGAATAAGTCAAATGTGTTATTATAGATCAAGAAAGATGTGGAATTGACCTTGATCGGGGTAAGGAAAAGATTGTGGAATAAATTGCAAAATTAATATATTTTGTACCGAGGTAAGTTTGTATGTAAATAATACATCGTTTTATTTACGTTTTAATATTTTGATATATTTTATGACGTATGGTTGAATATTGAATCAAAATTTGATGTATTCGACAAAGTGGCAATAAGTGAGAAACTTCCCTGTTGAACCTTATGAATATAAATGGATACAAGTGACATGCCACTAAGGATCTAAGTGAAATAAATCCATGGCACCTAAGTGAAATATGTTCATGGCATTGTGCTAAGTGAAATAAATCCATGGCACCTAAAGTGAAATAAGTCCATGGCATTATGCTAAGTGAAATAAGTCAATGGCATCTAAGTGAAATAAGTCCATGGCATTGTGCTAAGTGAAATAAGACCATGGCATCTAAGTGAAATAAGTCCATGGCATTGTACTAATGTGATTAGCTCAAGAACGAGCCTATGAAATAAGTCCATGGCATTGTACTAATGTGATTAGCTCAAGAACGAGCCCATGTGAAACTTTTGAAATGAAGTAGCTTTGGCTACAAGTTTCGCACTATGTGAAACATCCCGATGTATCCATTAATACTCCGATGTGTTCAACGAGAAATGACTAAGTGTAAACGAATATGACTAAGTGATGAATAAGTTTTGGTATGTGTGTGTAAACTTATGAGCAATATGCTCGATATGTGATCGAACTTTGGTAAGGTTGATATGGGTAAGTGTTAGTATGAAAGTTAATACAAAGAAAATTTATGAAAGAGTAAAATTAGCAATAAAACAGTTTTGGATAGCAGCAATTGTATGACATTGAAAAATCACCAAAAATGGTGGAAATCGAATTAGAGGTTGAATAAGATATGAAATTAAATATTTTTGAGTCTATTTTCACATAAAAGAAATGATGTAAGAAAAAGAATTTCATATTATGAGATATTTTAATTTTTGTGGAACAGAGTCAGATTGATTTCGGAATCCCTTGTTCTAATTTTGGAAAATCATTAAAAAATTGCACAAAAATAATTATGGGTTTTCATTTATATTTTTAAAATCCTTAATGAGTCTATTTTTAAGAGAAAAAATGAGAACATTATCCGAATCTTGTACGAGGAGATAATTAATTTTTAGTGAAGAGGGGTCGGAACTATCGGATAACGGAACAAAGAAGAGTTTAAAGAATAAACTGTACTTATTGGCTAAACCAAAAATTCTAAAAATTTTATGGTATTAAGATATGTGAGTCTATTTTTAGATAAAATTAGCGGATCTTAATTTGGATTTCTCTAGCTCCAGATATAAATAATTTAATGACTATGACTCGAATAGACAGCTTGTTTTGAACTTGAGTAAATGGTGGATCTACGTGTAGTTATGATTGTATTCTTTTGAAAATATATTTGAGGTTTTATAAAAGCATGTTAATAATTTTTTTATTAGTTACATACCTACTTACTAAGCTATATGCTCACTCCCCTCTCTTTTCCTTTGTTTTATAGTATCACCAAGCTAGCTCGGGATACGGAGATTGTCGGAGATCCATCCACACTATCATTAATCTTTTGGTATTTTGAAATCAATATTTAGAATTATGGCATGTATAGAGGACTTGGTTATTTTGTTATATGTCATAATTGATTGGGCCTAAAATGTTGGCTTTTAATATTTGATAGCTCATTTTTTATAAGGCCATCGATGTTGGCTAATATTAGTCAAGTTATATGTTTATGACGATGCAATTTATGAGATGCATGATTGGGTTGAATGAGTGTGTGATGAAAATTGAAAAGTTTTAAATTTTGATGTAATTTTTATGTCTCGGTTAAGTTTGACTGTATATGTTTTGTTCCGGTAATGCCTTGTACCCTATTCCAGTATCGAACACAAGTAAGGGGTGTTACACCTTGGCCATGATCGCATCAGAATGCCTAGGTATTTTCACACGGCCTATCACATGGGCGTGTGACTTGTCTGTGTGACCTCTGCACCTTAATTTTATAGCACACAGACATGTGGCTTGACTGTGTGGTCTAAGTCAGAGAGATACATGGGTTGAGACACAGTCGTGTGCCTCACATCAAATGTCCACACAGCCTAAGACACGGGCGTGTCTCTTGGCTGTGTAAACCACATGGCCTATCCATACGAGCCTGTCTCTTGGCTGTGTGAACCACATGGCCTAGCGACACGGGCGTGTGTCTCCTACACGTAGGAAGAATTTTTAAATTTTTGCAAAAAAATCCTTAAGTTTTAGTTTAGTCCCGATTCATTTCTAATTTGTATCTTAGGCCTCGAAGGCTCATATAAGGGACAATATGAGCGATTTATGATTGGTTTCTGATATGTAAAATAAATGTTATGAAATGTACGTATATGATCCAAAAAGTTTAGTAATGCTCTGTAACATTGTTCCGACGACGGATATGGGTTAAAGGTGTTGCAGGGAATGTGTTCCCATTCCTACCCCACATGTAATTCAAACAGAGATATTTTCAACAATTTTAACCAATAAGAGTAACTTAAACACTTGGGTTTCACAACCACAGTCCTCACAACAATTACCTAGGTCTGAGTGTTAGTGAACCTCAAGCTTTGATGCCACCAAATGTAACATCCTATACCCAGCCCAGTCGTCAAGCCCGAATATTAGGACACCACACCACCGTCACACGTCATACGCAAAACAAATGGTATTATTATTAACCAAACATCTTCCATTTTAGCATTTATAAAAATTTATATTTTCATCATCCATAAAACATGTTAAACATTCATCAAGAAAATTTAAAACAAGAGCTAAACATGCTTTTAAACCATTAAACAAAAATTATGAGTTATCCATGCAAGTATCGATACCCATTCAATGGTATCAATAATTTCCATAAATGGTATCAATACCGCTTAGAAAATCGGTACCAAAAAAACATTATGTTTCCCGTCAAAAATCAAAACACATGAAAATATTAGTACATTTCAAAAGTATCAATTTTATTACCCCAAGTATCAATAATCGTGATATGGTATCGATACCAAACTACATTAGTGGCTTCTTACACTTTTGAAAATCATGGAGGTATCATTTTTAAAACTCGAATATTGATAAGTCTGCTCTAGACAACAAAAATACAACATATAAAAGCAATTAGTCCAACCAATCTTAAATCAAACCAACATGCAACTTTTACCACATCAAACAATCGTCAAAACGACTATAATAATAGTTCAAAACATCAAAAATATGTCCAAGTAGGAATCAACATATCAAGGTCCAAGTCCTTAAATCCTAATAACAGATAACTTATGAAAATATCTAAAACATCATGGCAATATTTATGCAAAAATTATACCATATTGCCTTATTCACACAATCCCAAATTAATAACTAATAATCACAAAGTCAAATGCTAACTACTTAGATCAGTTCATTGGAAAATATTCTACACCACTCACACTGCAACGCTCAACAATCTACAAAGGTTTAAAAAGGTGTGTGTGAGCTTAAACAAGCTCAATGAATATCATAGTAACCACAAAGTATAGGTTAAACAAGAGCATACTACAACTCATTCACAACCATATTCTAACCAAGTTAAAATAACATATTCACGTTTCATTAAATCATAAAACTAGCATAGGCTTTTACATGCAATTACATTCAACTTGCTTATATACATATATATATATATATATATAAAATTCATTTAACAATAATTCATCAAGACTAAACAACATATTCATGCTTTAACAACTCACAAGTCTAGCTTATATATTCACATGCATTCACAAGTTAAATGAAAATTACCCAAGCCACAATTACATATATAATTATTATGAGAACATACTAACATTTTCATGAAACTTAAGTAAACTCATTTAGCATATTATTCATATGTTTATGCTTCCATCTCGCATCATATTTTCACAATATATAAGATCACATTTAAACGATAATTTGGAACTTGACGCTATGAAACATAAAAGTAGGCTCCATAACCACACATCAAATACATAGATCTCCAACACACTAAAAGACTTGTAGAGTTGACCATATCCCGAAAGTGTAGTATTTAGCTAACACTCTCTAACATACCAACACATCCCTGTGAATGGAGCTTGGCTCACTGTAATAGCTCGTTTTTGGTGAAATCAAAATAGTAGTTTCGGGACCACAAATCCGAGTCAGAAAGAAAATTTATTTTAATGCTATTGCATGATTTACATTATGATAGGAAAGACGTATGAAAAATTTGTTGTTAAAATTTTACCAATTACATGGTTAATTGTAAAAAGGACCGAATTGCATAAAATACAAAAGTTAAATTCTAGAAGCTAGAAGGATCAAATAGCTATGAAATTCAAAATAAGAGGTCCTTATATGGTAATTAGACCATTTAAGAAAAGTTAGTAGATAGTTTTGATGAATCATCCATGGAAAATTTAAAAAAGGGCAAGGACTAAATTAGAAACTAAAATAATTAAAAGATGATAATAGAAAATATCATCTTATTTTATATCATCTTCCCCAAATTACGATATGGAAACCTTATGAAAGAGAAAAGTGTTCAAGCAAGCTTAATTGGTTCAATTGGATCCGAAAAGATCAAATAAAGAGCTAGATAAAGGAAAAGAAAACGTACCGGATTAGTAGACTTTTATATACGAACAAGTGACGAGGTAAGTTCGTCTAACTTAATCATGTATATTTATATGTATGAATTAAATGTTGTATATGTGAGAATTGTATAAATGATTAATGTATGAATATAATCATATGCCCGATATTTGCTCGATAAATAATGAGTTACGTTTGAATAATGAAATGCGATGGATACAATATTTTCCTGTACTGATTATAGCATCCTGTTATATAGTTCCTGTGAGCATCCTGATCGGTAGTGATTCTACATGTGTTGCGCACTACCGCAACTCTATGTGAGCATCCTATTACACGATTCGATCAGTTGTGATCTAGCATTTATTGCGGACATAAACGTAGCTCTTTGTGAGCATCCTGATATAAGCTTCCTGACATGGCTTGCTTGAACTCTCTTATACGCTATCCGGTGCTCCCTGATAATAACTCTTCGGAGTTACCTATTAAGCTTGTAATATCCTGAATTAGGGCCTAATAGGAATAGTGGTTTCGTGACCACAAATCAGAGATAGAAATAATTATTTTATAATTATTTTGATGTTTGTGATATGATTGCTTGATGGTGTGAAAATTTCGTGAAGAAATTCTATGCATAAAGTGTTTAATTTGAAATTAGGGACTAAATCGAATAAGTTGCAAAACTTGTATTCTAGAAGCTTTTAGTATGAAATTGCTTTGGAATATTAATTAGGAGGCCTTAAATAGCAATTTGACCAATTTCTAAAATTTTGGACAAAAATGGGCTTGTACATGAAAATTTTCAAAGAAAGGCATTAAGGGTATTTTGGTCATTTGGTAAATTAAAAGAATACAATGGGAAAAAGATGACAAAAAACTATCATCTTCTTCATGCCTTGGCCGAACCTTGCTTCTCTCCATAGCTAGGGTTTCTTCAACTTTCAAGCCCATTTTTAATGATTTTTACGTTTTTGGAATCCCGGTAGCTCGATAAAGCTTATGCTAGCAATAATTTAAGCTAGGGTTCATATTTGGAAAAATACCCATAGGTGAAATTTGTGTATTTTGATGTTTTATGATAGAATATGAGGTTTTAAATTATGTTAGATAACTTGTGCTACTCAGTTTTAAGTAAAAACGAGTAAAAAGGGCTTAATCAGTAAAAATATAAATTGTTCATAAGTACATGTTCTAATGAGAATTTGAGCTTGCTAATGGTAAATAAATTATCAGCATGTCCTAAAACATAAGAATTTGGAATAAAATTTAATTTCTGAGCCTTGGGGGCAAAAGTGTAACTATGCAAAAGTTTAGGGGCAAAATTGTAATTTTGCCAAAATTTGAATTAAGGACTATTTGATTAAATGTGAGTATTAAATGAGCTAAATGTGCTATTTTAGATCAAGAAAAACGAGATTCAAGTCGTGAACGAGGAAAAAACAATGTTTTCGAGGAATAGGCTCGATTTCAATATTTGGCATTGAGGTAAGTTGATGTGTAAATAATGTGATATAATTGTTATTTCTAAGTTATTTAATATCATTATATGCTATTGAAGTTGTTATTATGAAATATTATGTTTTGTGAACTATTTCTTATTGATGTGCAAATAAGTATGGAATATAGTAAAGGTTGGTTTCGATATCTCGAGGAAGACGATTGAATTGTGGAATTGAGAGAGAAATCCCGTTTGAACCTTGGGAATAGATTAGGGTACATGTGACATATCACTAGGATGGTTAAGTTCCAAACTCGTTGAGTTGAGTCTGAGTTCGTGAGATGTAACTAGGCATCTGAGCTCGTTGAGTTGAGTCCGAGTTCACTTATGGATGCGAACGCCTGAGCTTGTTGAGTTGAGTCTGAGTTCGTTTATGGGCGGGTTACATAGTAGCTTGGCTACTTGAATTATAAAAGCTATTAAGCTTGTTAAACTAAGGGATGGCACATTTACGTGCATACTATCCACGTACCCAAGTTATATTCCAATGTGTTCAACGGGTGAACCTTAAGGAAATTGGGAGAACACCTAAAATGAAAGTGAATCGATGGTGAGTGGGAGAAATAAAGGTAAGTGAACAGGTATGGACTTATTTCTTTTTGTGAGGAATGTGGTAAGACAAATTGTGGTGAGGTAATAAGTATGCTTATGTCATGAATGGAATGCCTTGATGATGTTTAAGCAAATGATGTTATGTTAAATTGCATGATTATATTACCCGTTATTTGCATGTGAACTTACTAAGCATTTATGCTTACTCCTCCCTTTTTATTCATTGTAGTTTTGGGCAAGCCAGCTTGGGAATCGGGATAGGTCGAAGGCTCGCTCACACTATCCGAAGAACTATTTTGGTAAAATGGCTTGTATAACTTGAATATGGCATGTATAGCAATATACTCATTTTGTGTAATTAATCTTGTGATATGGTTGTGGTTTTGTTGAGAAAATGCTTGATAATGAATAGTCATTGGAATGGTTAATCTAGATCATGTGTCAGACCATGTGTGCTTAAAGTGACACTTAGTCCATGAATATCCATAGAAAAGTGAAATTTGCCATAAAACAGAACATTGCAGCAGCAAAGACATGAGTTTGAAAAATCACTAAAAATAGTAATTGAATTAGGTGATGAATTAAATATGGAATTGAATCTTATTGTGCCTATTTCTATATGGAAAAAGAATAACAGGTAAAGGAGTTATCTGTTGTGAGATATTTGAGTTTTAGTGAAACAGGGCCAGAGCGATTTCTAGATCCCCTGTTCCAACTTTAGAAATTCATCATAAATTTTACAAAAATAATTAGAAGGCATACTGTATATGTACAGAATCCTTATTGAGTATAGTTTTAAGAGAAATAAACGTTATAGTCTTATGAATTTTTTACAGAGAGAAAAGTGGTTCGTAGTAAGCAGAGGTCGGTGCAGGAGTCCTGAAATAGGGGTAATTTTAACTAATAAACTGTACTAATTGGCCCGACCAAAAATTCTAGAAAAAAAATTTAGTAAATAGGTATATGAGTCTAGATTCAGGAAAAATTCACAGATCTTGATTTCGAGCTTCGTAACTCGAGACATGATTTTTTTGTAACCGTGACGCAGGTGGACTGCTAATACTAATGTTGAGATCAACAAGGTAAAATTTGTTAAATGTCAAAACTTAGTTTATTAACACCTCTAGCTCGACTCCAGCGACAGTCTCGGGCGTAGGGGCGTTACATTTAGTGGTATCAGAGCAGGTTTAGTCGGTTCTCGGACTAATGTGTTGCATGTTCGAGTTTTGCTATACATGCCATATGTGTAGATTGTAATAGTGTGACGACTTCTGACCTTTTAAATAATTTTTTTATAGTAAATGGATCCCGATCCAGCTGTGGCTGATGATGTAAAGAGTAACGCACCAGCTCCGGCTGAAGGGGTGGTTCCGACTGAAAATCTACCTCCTACTATTGGTCAAGAAGGAGGAGAAAGGGGTCGGGAAGCCTTTCTCCAGATGATGAGTGCTTGGTATACTGAGTTCGTTCGTACGAACCCGAATGTACAACCTCCCCCACCTCCCCCAATTCCTCAACCTGTACCCCCAATGCCTCAGGGTGTGGATATGATGAAATTTCAAAAAACTCCAGTTGATAAAATCCGTAAACTAGGGGCCAAAGAATTCAGAGCTAATGTGGATGATGATGCCGAGAAAGCAGAAAATTTTGGCTTGAAAATTCTATCCGAGTATTTGATGAATTGTCTTGCACACTTGAAGAATGCTTGAAATCTACTATATCTTTGCTGAGGGATTCAGCCTATAATTGGTGGAAGACATTGATTTCTGTGGTACCGAAAGAGAAGGTAACTTGGGAATTCTTTCAAGAAAAGTTTCGGAAGAAATACATCAGTGAAAGATTTATTGATCAGAAGTGTAAAGAGTTTCTTGAGCTGAAACAAGGTAATATGACAGTTACTGAATACGAAAGGGAGTTCGTCAGATTGAGTAAGTATGCTAGAGAATATGTTCCTACAGAGGCCAAAATGTGCAGACGATTTGAAGACGGGCTCAATGAAGACATTAAGGTATTTGTTGGGATTCTTAAACTAAAAGAAATGGTGGTACTTGTTGATCGAGCTTGCAAGGCTGAAGAACTACTCAAAGAGAAGAAAAAAATAGAATCTGAGACACGAAATTGGAAGAAAAGACCGATGAGCAGTGCACCCTCACAGCAAACCAGGAAATCTAGGAATATGTATTCTCGTTCTACTATTCCAGCTGGACAATCACATGGAAATTTTAAGAAGCAAAATGTGGGTTCTAAATCTCAGACTACAACTGTGTCTAGTGTGGGGAATTCGAGATTTGTTAAACCCGAGTGTTAGCGATGTGGCAGAAATCATTTTGGTCTATGCAGAGCAAATAAATGTTTCCAGTGCGGTTCTCCAGATCATTTTATTAGAGACTGCCTAGAGAGAATTGAAAAAGAAAAATTTCAGAGTACAAAAGCAAGTGGTACGGATTCGAGGGGAAGATATTCAAGAAAAGCTGGGAATGAAGTGAGCAGCAAGAATGTGGTCAGAGATTTAGTAGCTAAATCTGAAGGAAGGGGTCCGGCTAGAACTTATGCCATTAAAGCGCGTGAAGATGCTTCATCACCCGATGTGATTACTGGTATATTTTCTCTTTATAATGTTAATGTTACTGCTTTGATTGATCCCGATTCTACTCATTCATATGTGTGCATGAAATTGGTATTTAGTATGAATATACCTGTTGAGAACACAGAATTTATGATTAAAGTGTCAAACCCGTTAGGCAAATGTGTTATAGTTGATAAAGTATGCAAGAAATGTCCTTTAATGATTCGGGGTTATTACTTTCCGGCTGACTTGATGTTGTTGTCGTTTGATGAATTTGATATTATTTTGGGTATGGATTGGTTGACATTGCATGATGCTATAGTAAATTGCAAAGAAAAGGTCATAAAATTAAAGTGTGAAAATGGTGAAATTCTGCGGGTTGAATCAGATAAATCAGAGGCATTGTCTAGTGTGATTTCTTCAATGTCGGCTCAGAGATATTTGAGAAAGGGTTATGAAGCTTATTAGGCGTATGTGATGAATACAAAAGAAGTTGAAAAGAAAGTGGAATCAGTTTTGATTGTATGTGAATTCGCGGATGTATTTCCAGAAGAATTTTTAGGTTTGCCTCTAGTCAGGGAAGTAGAATTTGGTATTGAGTTGATACTGGGAACAGCTCCGATCTCGATTGCTCCGTATAGAATCGCACCAACAGAGTTGAAAGAATTAAAGTCGCAGTTGCAAGAGTTGACCGACAAAGGCTTTGTGAGACCGAGTTTTTCACCTTGGGGTGTTCCTGTATTGTTTGTGAAAAAGAAAGATGGTTCAATGAGACTGTGTGTTGACTATCGGCAGTTAAACAAAGTGACAATTAAGAACAACTATCCATTGCCGAGAATTGATGATTTGTTTGATCAGCTGAAAGGAGCGACGTGGTTTTCAAAGATTGACTTGAGATCTAGGTACTATCAGCTGCGGGTAAAAGAGTCAGATGTGCCTAAAACTGCTTTCAGAACAAGGTACAGTCATTATGAATTTTTAGTTATGCCGTTTGGGTTAACAAATGCACCTACTGTGTTTATGGATTTGATGAATCGTATATTTCGGCTATATTTGGATAAGTTTGTAGTAGTATTTATAGATGATATCTTAATCTATTCAAAAGATGAGACCGAGCATGCTGAGCATTTGAGGATAGTTTTGCAAACCTTGTGAGACAAGCAGTTATATGCCAAGTTTAGTAAAAGTAAATTTTGGCTTCGACAAGTTGGATTTTTGGGTCATATTGTTTCAGGTGATGGTATACGGGTTGATCCCAGTAAAATTTCAGCTATTGTTGATTGGAAACCACCAAAGAATGTAACCAAGGTTAGAAGTTTCTTGGGGATAGCTGGATATTATGGATGGTTTGTAAATGGATTTTCTATAATTGCTGCTCCTATGACTAGATTACTCCGAAAGGATGTTAAATTTGAGTGGACGGAAGAATGTCAACAAAGTTTTGAAGAATTGAAAAATTTATTAACAGAGGCACCAGTGTTAGTACAGCCCGAGTCAGGTAAAGAATTAGTGGTATATAGTGATGCTTCTCTAAATGGTTTGGGATGTGTTCTGATGCAAGAAGGAAAGGTTGTGGCTTATGCTTCGAGACAGTTAAAACCTCACGAGAGGAATTATCCGACTCATGATTTGGAATTGGCTGCGGTGGTGTTTGCTTTGAAGATTTGGCGACATTATTTATATGGTGAAAAGTGTCGAGTATATACCGACCACAAAAGTCTTAAATACTTGATGTCACAAAAAGACTTGAACTGAAGACAGCGAAGATGGTTGGAGTTATTGAAAGATTACGAGCTTGTGATTGACTATCATCCAAGAAAAGCAAATGTAGTTGCCGATGCCTTGAGCAGAAAGTTGTTGTTTTCTTTAAGAGCTATGAACACTCAGTTGGAAATGTCAGATGATGGTTCAATTCTAGCCAAGTTGAAAGTAAGAAAGATGTTTTTACAAGAGATTTGTGAAGCTCAGAAAAGCGATGAAGACTTGCAAGCCAAAAGAAAGCAATGTGAGGTTGATACAGAGTCAGATTTTAGAATCGGTTCTGATGGGTACTTGATGTTTAAAGATCAAATTTGTGTACCGAAGGATGATGGATTGTGTAACGCCCCACGCCCGAGACCGTCGCCAGAATCGAGTTTGAGGTGTTACTAAACTTAATTTATCATTAAACCAACTTTACATCATTTATTTTAATTTTCGGAATATGCAAAATCTCTGCGTCAAGGTCGCTTAAAAAATCATATCTCGAGTTACGAAATTCAAAATCAAGATCCATAAATTTTCCCTGAATCTAGACTCATATATCTATTCACTAATTTTTTTCTAGAATTTTTGGTTGGGCCGATTTATACAATTTATTAGTTAAAGTTACCCCTATTTCAGGACTTGACTGCACTGACCTCTGTTTACTACGAACCACTTTTATCTCAGTAAAAAATTCATATGATCATGTTGTTTCCTTATCTTGAAACTAGACTAACTCAGGATTCTGTACATATAAAGTACACCTCTTAACTATTTTTTTACAATTTATAGTGAATTTTCAAAGTTAGAACAGGGGATCCAGAAATTGTTCTGGCCCTATCTCACTAAAACTCAAATATCTTATAAAATACAATCCCTTCACCTATTTCGTTTCTTCCATTTGAAAGTAGACATAATAAGCTTCAATTTCATAACTAATCCATCACCAATTCGATTTCTATGATTTTTAGTAAATTTTCAAACTCACATCAGTGTTGCTGCAATGTTCTGTTTTATGGTTAATTTCATTTTCATAAAAGCTTTCATGTACTAGATAACCTATTATCCTTCCATGACATCAAACATAATCTATATTAGCCATTTCAATGACTCATCATTATCAAGCATTTCCTCAACCAAAACACCACCATATCACAAAATTATTTACACAAAGTAGGTATATTGCTATCATAAGCTATACCGAGCTACCGGGATTTCAAAAACGTAAAAATCATTAAAAACGGGGCTTGGAATCACTTACTATGAAGCTTGAAAGTTGAAGAAACCCTAGCTATGGAGAGAGGGAGAATTCGGCAGCAACCAAAGAAGATGATAACTAATTTTGTGTTATTTTTCCCTTTTTATTTCATTAAATATCCAAATGACCAAAATGCCCCTCCTTACTAAACTTTCAAAAATTCCTTCCATGTCCTAATTTTTTCCATGAACTTAAAATTGGTCTAATTGCCATTTAAGACCTCCTAATTAATATTTCAAAGCAATTTTATACTAAAAACTTCTAGAATGCAAGTTTTGCAACTTATTCGATTTAATCCCTAATTTCAAATTAAGCACTTTACGCTTGGAATTTCTTCACGAAATTTTCACACCATCATAAAATCATATCATAAACATCAAAATAATTATAAAATAATTATTTCTACCTCGGATTTGTGGTCACGAAACCACTATTCCGATTAGGCCCTAATTCGGGATATTACAACTCTCCCCCCTTTTAAGGATTTTCGTCCTCGAAAATCTTACCGGTAAACAGATGTGGGTATTGTTTTCTCATAGTTTCCTCGGGTTCCCATGTAGCCTTTTCTATTCCATGCTTTTGCCACAACACTTTCACAAGAGCAATACTTTTGTTTCTTAGTTGTTTGACCTCTCGAGCTAAAACTTTTATCGGTTCTTCTTCATAAGTCATATCTGGTCGTAATTCAATTTCGATCGGTGAAACTACATGCGAAGGATCCAAGCGATACCGACGTAACATAGATACATGGAACACGTCATGAATTTTCTCTAACTCAGATGGTAATGCTAACCGATAAGCTACCGGTCCAACTCTTTTAGTTATTTCATACGGCCCGATAAAACGCGGACTTAACTTACCCTTCCGTCCAAATCTGAGGACTTTCTTCCACGGAGACACCTTTAAAAATACCTTATCACCAACTTGAAACTCGATTTCTTTTCGTTTCAAATCTGCATAAGATTTCTATCTATCCGAAGCAGCTTTCAAACAATCTCGAATTACCTTCACTTTTTCTTTGGTTTCTTTGATTAGATCAACCCCATAGATCTGATTTTCCATGAGTTCGGTCCAATACAAAGGCGTCTGACACTTACGACCATACAATGCTTCATAAGGTGCCATTTTCAAACTTGTCTGGTAACTGTTATTGTAAGCAAATTCCACCAACGGTAAATATCTTTCCCAGCTTCCTTGAAATTCTAATACACAACATCGAAGCATGTCTTCAAGAATCTGAATTACTCTTTCTGATTGCCCATCAGTCTGTGGATGAAAAGCAGTACTGAAATTTAACCTTGTACCTAACGCTTCTTGCAACTTTTGCCAAAACCGCGAAGTAAATCTCGGATCTCTGTCTGAAATGATTGACAATGGTATTCCATGTAGTCTAACAATTTCTCTAACATACAATTTAGCTAACTTGTTAAGAGAATAATCCGTACGTACTGGAATGAAATGAGCCGATTTAGTCAATCTGTCAACTATTACCCAGATGGCATCTTTCTTTCCTGGTGTCAACGGCAACCCTGAAACAAAATCCATAGTAATCCGATCCCATTTCCATTCAGGAACCATAATAGGCTGAAGTAATCCTGAAGGCACTTGGTGTTCTGCTTTCACCTATTGACAAATTAAGCATTTGGACACAAACTCTGATATATCTCTTTTCATTCCATTCCACCAATACATTTTCTTCAAGTCATTATACAGTTTCGTGCTACCTGGATGAATCGACAAATAACCACCATGTGCTTCCTGCAAAATCTTTTGAATCAATTCTTCGTTCTTCGATACACAAATCTGATCTTTAAACATCAAGCAACCATCAGGACCGATTCTGAAATCTGACTCTGTATCAACCTCACATTGCTTTCTTTTGGTTTGCAAGTCTTCATCGCTTTTCTGAGCTTCACAAATCTCTTGTAAAAACATCGATCTTACTTTTAGCTCGGCCAGAATGGAACTATCGTCTGACATTTCCAACTGAGTGTTCATAATTCTCAAAGCAAACAACAGTTTTCTACTCAAAGCATCGGCAACCACATTTGCTTTTCCTGGATGATAGTCAATCACAAGCTCGTAATCTTTTAATAACTCCAACCATCTTCGCTGTCTCAAATTCAAGTCCTTTTGTGACATCAAGCATTTAAGACTTTTATGGTCGGTGTATACCGAACATTTTTCACCATACAAGTAATGTCGCCAAATCTTCAAAGCAAACACCACTGCAGCCAACTCCAAATCATGAGTAGGATAATTCCTCTCGTGAGGTTTTAACTGCCTCGAAGCATAAGCCACAACCTTTCCTTCTTGCATCAGTACACATCCCAAACCATTTAGAGAAGCATCGCTATATACCACAAATTCTTTACCTGACTCGGGCTGTACTAACACTGGTGTCTCTGTTAATAACTTTTTCAATTCTTCGAAACTTTGTTGACACTCTTCCGTCCACTCAAATTTAACATCCTTTCGAAGTAATCTAGTCATAGGAGCAGCAATTATAGAAAATCCGTTCACAAACCGTCGATAATATCTGGCTAGCCCCAAGAAACTTCTAACTTCGGTTACATTCTTCGGTGGCTTCCAATCAACAATAGCTGAAATTTTACTGGGATCAACCCGTATACCATCACCCGAAACAATATGACCCAAAAAATCCAACTTCCCGAAGCCAAAATTCACTTTTACTAAACTTGGCATATAACTGCTTGTCTCGCAAAGTTTGCAAAACTATCCTCAAGTGCTCAGCATGCTCTGTCTCATCTTTCGAATAAATCAAGATATCATCTATAAATACCACAACAAACTTATCCAAGTATGGCCGAAATATTCGATTCATCAAATCCATAAACACAGCAGGAGCATTTGTTAATCCAAACGGCATAACTAAAAATTCATAATGACCGTACCTTGTTCTAAAAGCAGTTTTAGGCACATCTGACTCTTTTACCCGCAGCTGATAGTATCCAGATCTCAAATCAATCTTTGAAAACCATGTTGCTCCTTTCAGCTGATCAAACAAATCATCAATTCTTGGCAACGGATACTTGTTCTTAATTTTCACTTTGTTTAATTGCCGATAGTCTACACACAATCCCATCGAACCATCCTTCTTTTTCACAAACAATACCGGAGCACCCCAAGGTGAAAAACTCGGTCTCACAAAGCCTTTGTCTGTCAACTCTTGCAACTGTGACTTTAATTCTTTTAATTCCGTTGGTGCCATTCTATACGGAGCAATCGAGATTGGAGCTGTTCCCGGCATCAACTCTATACCAAATTCTACTTCCTTGACTGGAGGCAAACCCGGCAATTCTTCGGGAAATACATCCGGAAATTCACATACAATCGGCACTGATTTCACTTTCTTTTCCATTTCTTTTGTATTTAATACATAAGCCAAATAAGCTTCATAACCCTTTCTCAAATATCTCTGAGCTGACATTGAAGAAATTACACTAGACAATGCCTCTGATTTATCTGATTCAACCCGCAGAGTTTCGCCATTTTCACACATTAGTTTAATAACTTTCTGTTTACAATTTACTATGGCATCATGCAATGTCAACCAGTCCATACCCAAAATAACATCAAACTTATCAAACGGCAACAACATCAAGTCGGCCGGAAAGTAATAACCCCAAATCATTAAAGGACATTTCTTGCATACTTTATCAACTATAACACATTTGCCTAACGGGTTTGACACTTTAATCATAAATTCTGTATTCTCAACAGGTATATTCATGCTAGACACCAATTTCATGCACACATATGAATGAGTAGAACCGGGATCAATTAAAGCAGTAACATTAACATCATAGAGAGAAAATATACCGGTAATCACATCGGGTGAGGAAGCATCTTCACACGCCTTAATGGCATAAGTTCTAACTGGAGCCCTTCCTTCAGATTTAACTATTGAATCTCTGGCTGCATTCTTGCTGCTTGCTTCACTCCCAGCTTTTCTTGGATACCTTCCTCGCGAATCTGCACCACTAGTTTTTGTACTCTGAAATTTTTCTTTTTCAATTCTCTCTGAGCAGTCTCTAATAAAATGATCCGGAGAACCACATCGGAAACATTCGTTTGCTCTGCACGGACCAAAATGATTTCTGCCACACCGCTGACACTCGGGTTTAACAAATCTCGTGTTCCCTACACTGGCTGCCGAAGTAGTTTGGGACTTAGGACCCACATTTTGCTTCTTAAAATTTCCATAGGATTATCCAGCTGAAACTTGGGAACGAGGATTCATATTTCTTGATTTTCCGGGTTGCTATGAGGGTGCATTAGTCATTGGTCTCTTCTTCCAATTTCGTGTCTCAGATTCTGCCTTTTTCTTCTCTTTAAGTAGTTCTTCAGCCTTGCAAGCTCGATCGACAAGTACCACCATTTCTTTTAATTCAAGAATCCCAACAAATACTTTAATTTCTTCATTGAGCCCATCTTCAAATCGCCTACACATTTTGGCCTCGGTAGGAACATATTCTCTAGCATACTTACTCAATCTAACGAACTCTCTTTCATATTCAGTGACTGTCATACTTCCTTGCTTTAGCTCAAGAAACTCTTTACGCTTCTGGTCAATAAATCTTTTCACTGATGTATTTCTTCTGGAACTCCTCTTGAAAGAATTCCCAAGTTACTCTCTCTTTCGGTACCACCGAAATCAATGTTTTCCACCAATTATAGGCTGAATCCCTCAACAAGGATATAGCACATTTCAAGCATTCCTCAGGTGTGCAGGACAGTTCATCAAATACCCGGATAGAATTCTCAAGCCAGAACTCTGCTTTTTCCGCATCATCATCTACATTAGCTCTGAATTCTTCGGCCCCGAGCTTACGGATTTTATCAACTGGAGTTCTTTGAAATTTTATCATACCCACATCTTGAGGCATCGGGGGTACAGGTTGAGGAATTGGGGGAGGTGGGGGAGGTCGTACATTCGGGTTCGTACGAACGAACTCAGTGTACCATGCACTCATCATTTAGAGAAAGGCTTCCCGATCCCTTTCTCCTCCCTGACCAACAGTAGGTGGTGGATTTTCAGTCGGCGCTGCCCCTTCAGCCGGAGCTGGCGCATTACTCTCTACTTCATCAGCCACAGCTGGATCGGGATCCATTTACTATATAAAAAAAATCATTTAAAAGGTCAGAAGTCGTCACACTATCACAATATACACATATGGCATGTATAGCAAAATCCGTACATAAAACATGTTAGTCCGAGAACCGACTAAACCTGCTCTGATACCACCAAATGTAACGTCCCCATGCCCGAGACCGTCGCCGGAGTCGAGTTTGAGGTGTTACTAAACTTAATTTATCATTAAACCAACTTTACATCATTTATTTTAATTTTCGGAATATGCAAAATCTCTGCATCATGGTCGCTTAAAAAATCATATCTCAAGTTACGAAACTCAAAATCAAGATCCATAAATTTTCCCTGAATCTAGACTCATATATCTATTCACTAATTTTTTTCTAGAATTTTTGGTTGGGCCGATTTGTACAGTTTATTAGTTAAAGTTACCCCTGTTTCAGGACTTGACTACACTAACCTCTATTTACTACGAACCACTTTTCTCTCCGTAAAAAATTCATATGATTATGCCGTTTCCTTATGTTGAAACTAGACTAACTCAGGATTCTGTACATATAAAGTACACCCCTTAACTATTTTTGTACAATTTATAGTGAATTTTCAAAGTTAGAACAGGGGATCCAGAAATTGTTCTGGCCCTGTCTCACTAAAACTCAAATATCTTATAAAATATAATCCCTTCACCTATCTCGTTTCTTCCATTTGAAAGTAGACATAATAAGCTTCAATTTCATAACTAATCCATCACAAATTCGATTTCTATGATTTTTAGTAAATTTTCAAACTCACATCAGTGTTGCTGTAATGTTCTGTTTTATGGTTAATTTCATTTTCATAAAAGCTTTCATGTACTAGATAACCTATTATCCTTCCATGACATCAAACATAATCTATGTTAGCCATTTCAATGACTCATCATTATCAAGCATTTCCTCAACCAAAACACCACCATATCACAAAATTATTTACACAAAGTAGGTATATTGCTATCATAAGCTATACCGAGCTACCGGGATTTCAAAAACGTAAAAATCATTAAAAACGGGGCTTGGAATCACTTACTATGAAGCTTGAAAGTTGAAGAAACCGTACCTATAGAGAGAGGGAGAATTCGGCAGCAACCAAGGAAGATGATAACTAATTTTGTGTTATTTTTCCCTTTTTATTTCATTAAATATCCAAATGACCAAAATGCCCCTCCTTACTAAACTTTCAAAAATTCCTTCCATGTCCTAATTTTTTCCATGAACTTAAAATTGGTCTAATTGCCATTTAAGACCTCCTAATTAATATTTCAAAGCAATTTCATACTAAAAACTTCTAGAATGCAAGTTTTGCAACTTATTCGATTTAATCCCTAACTTCAAATTAAGCACTTTACGCTTGGAATTTCTTCAAAATTTTCACACCATCATAAAATCATATCATAAACATCAAAATAATTATAAAATAATTATATCTACCTCAGATTTGTGGTCACGAAACCACTATTCCGATTAGGCCCTAATTCGGGATATTACAGATTGATTCAAAAGATCTTGCAGGAAGCACATAATGGTTGTTTGTCAATTCATCCAGGTAGTACGAAAATGTATAATGACTTGAATAAAATGTATTGGTGGAATGGAATGAAAAGAGATATATCAGAGTTTGTATCCAAATGCTTAATTTGTCAACAAGTGAAAGCTGAACACCAAGTGCCTTCGGGATTACTTCAGCCTATTATGGTTCCTGAATGGAAATGAGATCGGATTACTATAGATTTTGTTTCAGAGTTGCCATTGACTCCAGGAAAGAAAGATGCCATCTGGGTAATAGTTGACAGATTAACTAAATCGGCTCATTTTATCCCGGTATGTAGGGATTATTCTCTTAACAAGTTGGCTGAATTGTATATCAGAGAAATTGTTAGACTACACGGAATACCTTTGTCAATCATTTCAGACAGAGATCCAAGATTTACTTCGCGGTTTTGGAAAAAATTACAAGAGGCATTAGGTACGAAGTTAAATTTTAGTACTGCTTTTCATCCACAAACTAATGGACAATCAGAGAGAGTAATTCAGATTCTTGAAGACATGCTCAGATGTTGTGTATTGGAATTTCAAGGTAGTTGGGAAAGATATTTATCTTTGGTAGAATTTGCTTATAATAACAGCTATCAGACGAGTTTGAAAATGGTACCTTATGAAGCATTGTACGGTCGCAAGTGTTGGACGCCATTGTATTGGACCGAACTCAAGGAAAATCAGATCTATGGGGTTGATCTAATAAAAGAAACCGAAGAAAAAGTGAAAGTGATTCGAGATTGTTTAAAAGCTGCTTCGGATAGATAGAAATCTTATGCAGATTTGAAACGAAAAGAAATTGAGTTTCAAGTTGGTGATAAGGTATTTTTAAAGGTGTCTCCGTGGAAGAAAGTTCTCAAATTTGGACAGAAGGGCAAATTAAGTCCGCGTTTTATCGGGCCGTATGAAATAATTGAAAGAGTTGGGCCAGTAGCGTATAGATTGGCATTACCATCTGAGTTAGAGAAAATTCATGATGTGTTCCATGTATATATGTTACGTCGGTATCGTTCAGATCCTTCACATATGGTTTTACCGACAGAAGTCGAACTACAACCAGACATGACCTACAAAGAAGAACCGATTAAGATTTTAGCTTGAGAGGTCAAACAACTAAGGAATAAAAGTATTGCTCTTGTGAAAGTGTTGTGGCAAAAGCATGGAGTTGAAGAGGCTACATGGGAACCCGAGGAAACTATGAGGAAACAATACCCACACTTGTTTACCGGTAAGATTTTCATGGACGAAAATCCTTAAAAGAGGGGAGAGTTGTAATATCCCGAATTAGGGCCTAATCGGAATAGTGGTTTCGTGACCACAAATCCGAGATAGAAATAATTATTTTATAATGATTTTGATGTTTGTGATATGATTGCTTGAAGGTGTGAAAATTTCGTGAAGAAATTCTATGCATAAAGTGTTTAATTTGAAATTAGGGACTAAATCGAATAAGTTGCAAAACTTGTATTCTAGAAGCTTTTAGTATGAAATTGCTTTGGAATATTAATTAGGAGGTCTTAAATAGGAATTTGACCAATTTCTAAAATTTTGGACAAAAATGGGCTTGTACATGAAAATTTTCAAAGAAAGGCATTAAGGGTATTTTGGTCATTTGGTAAATTAAAAGAATACAATGGAAAAAGATGACAAAAAGCTATCATCTTCTTCATGCCTTGGCTGAACCTTGCTGCTCTCCATAGCTAGGGTTTCTTCAACTTTCAAGCTTCATAGTAAGTGATTCCAAGCCCCGTTTTTAATGATTTTTACGTTTTTGGAATCCCGGTAGCTCGATAAAGCTTATGCTAGCAATAATTTAAGCTAGGGTTCATATTTGGAAAAATACCCATAGGTGAAATTTGTGTATTTTGATGTTTTATGATAGAATTTGAGGTTTTAAATTATGTTAGATAACTTGTGCTACTCGGTTTTAAGTAAAAAGAGTAAAAAGAGCTTAATCGGTAAAAATATAAATTGTTCATAAGTATATGTTATAATGAGAATTTGAGCTTGCTAATGGTAAATAAATGATCAGCATGTCCTAAAACATAAGAATTTGGAATAAAATTTAATTTTCGAGCCTTGGGGCAAAAGTGTAACTATGCAAAAGTTTAGGGGCAAAATTGTAATTTTGCCAAAATTTGAATTAAGGACTATTTTGATAAATGTGAGTATTAAATGAGCTAAATATGCTATTTTAGATCAAGAAAAACGAGATTCAAGTCGTGAACGAGGAAAAAACAAAGTTTTCGAGGAATAGGCTCGATTTCAAATATTTGGCATTGAGGTAAGTTGATGTGTAAATAATGTGATATAATTGTTATTTCTAAGTTATTTAATATCATTATATGTTATTGAAGTTGTTATTATGAAATATTATGTTTTGTGAACTATTTCTTATTGATGTGCAAATAAGTATGGAATATAGTAAAGGTTGGTTTTGATATCTCGAGGAAGACGATTGAATTGTGGAATTGAGAGAGAAATCCCGTTTGAACCTTGGGAATTTATTTGGGTACATGTAACATGTCACTAGGATGGTTAAGTTCTGAACTCGTTGAGTTGAGTCCGAGTTCGTGAGATGTAACTAGGCATCCGAGCTCGTTGAGTTGAGTCCAAGTTCACTTATGGATGCGAACGCCCGAGCTCGTTGAGTTGAGTCTGAGTTCGTTTATGGGAGGGTTACATAGTAGCTTGGCTACTTGAATTACAAAAGCTATTGAGCTTGTTAAACTAAGGGGATGGCACATTTACGTGCATACTATCCACGTACCCAAGTTATATTCCAATGTGTTCAACGGGTGAACCTTAAGGAAATTAGGAGAACACCTAAAATGAAAGTGAATCGATGGTGAGTGGGATAAATAAAGGTAAGTGAACAGGTATGGACTTATTTCTTTTTGTGAAGAATGTGGTAAGACAAATTGTGGTGAGGTAATAAGTATGCTTATGTCATGAATGGAATGCCTTGATGATGTTTAAGCAAATCATGTTATGTTAAATTGCATGATTATATTACCCGTTATTTGCATGTGAACTTACTAAGCATTTATGTTTACTCCTCCATTTTTATTCATTGTAGTTTTGGGCAAGCCGGCTTGGGAATCAGGATAGGTCGAAGGCTCGCTCACACTATCCGAAGAACTATTTTGGTAAAATGGCTTGTATAACTTGAATATGGCATATATAGCAATATACTCATTTTGTGTAATTAATCTTGTGATATGGTTATGGTTTTGTTGAGAAAATGCTTGATAATGAATAGTCATTGGAATGGTTAATCTAGATCATGTGTCAGACCATGTGTGCTTAAAGTGACACTTAGTCCATGAATATCCATAGAAAAGTGAAATTTGCCATAGAACAGAACATTGCAGCAGCAAAGACATGAGTTTGAAAAATCACTAAAAATAGTAGAAATCGAATTAGGTGATGAATTAAACATGGAATTGAAGCTTATTGTGTCTGTTTTTATAAGGAAAAAGTGAAACAGGTAAAGGAGTTATCTGTTGTGAGATATTTGAGTTTTAGTGAAACAGGGCCAGAGCGATTTCTGGATCCCCTGTTCCAACTTTGGAATTCACCCTAAATTGTACAAAAATAATTAGGAGGCATACTGTATATGTACATAATCCTTATTGAGTCTAGTTTTAAGAGAAAAAACGGTATAGTCTTATGAATTTTTTACAGAGAGAAAAGTGGTTCGTAGTAAGCAGAGGTCGGTGTAGTCGAGTCCTAAAACAGGGGTAATTTTAACTAATAAACTGTACTAATCAGCTCGTTTTGGTATAAATAGTAAATTTATTTTGGTATAGTGGCAAGTATAGGTTATCTTGGCCAATTGTTGACTTGTAAATGGTTGTTTGTAATCTAGCCATTGGAATGGCTAGTGATAGTTTGTTTTGGTATATTATAAGGTTAAATCATGATAAATATATGTGTGTTTAGTATAATTTAATTGAGTTATGTTAAACATGTATGTTTATAAAATGTAAGATTATAAACATGAATGCATGTGATGATATATCATGCTAGATGAAAGAGTTTGGTTTGGTTATAATGCTTGAATTGGTTGGTATATGATTGCAAGTATTTTTGTAGGTTATTGGCAATTTTGGGTGAGAAATAAGGCTAGGAAATGGCCTTATTTTGTCCACACGAGTAGACACACGAGCGTGTGTCTTTGCCGTGTGAAACCTGCACCTAATTTTCAAAAATTAAATTTACCACACGGCCTAGCACACGAGCGTGTGGCTTGGCCATGTGACCCCTAAACTGAATTAAGTTGCAAGTTAAAGAGTTACACAAGTTAGGGACACATGTGTGTGCCCTACCTCATATGCCACACGGCCTGACAACACGGTCCGCACCTAGGAAAATTTTTGATGTTTTGCAAAAAATTTCCTGAGTTCCCGGTTTGGTCCCAACTCGATTCTAATACATGTTTTGGGCCTCAAAGGCTCATATAAGGGACTTTATAAATAATTTCTGACATGAATGTTAAATAGTATGAATTGTCTGTATTTGATCTATGTATTCCGGTAATACTCTAGAACCCTATTCCAGCGACGGATACAAGTTAGGGGTGTCACACTCACATTCCCTTATCTTTTCAAACTGTCTCAATGCCTCCATGCCCAAATCACAAAACACATGGGAAAGTATTCACAATCCTATGGCATGTCAACTATATCCAATGATTTCAAGAGATCACAAGGCCAAAATATCCAAAATTACACAATTTTAATTACTGATTTAATGCATATCATCTCTGTTCATATTCATCAATTTACATCACAAACTTGTACACAATCCATGCTTATCGGATTCACATTTAATTGTACTTTAAGTGCCACGACAATGCTTATTAAGCCATCACATATACGACCACATATGTGTGCATTAAAATCAGTACATCGTATATCATATACAAGTATTCTCACGTATTACCTATCATAATAATGTCATATTCCACAATTCAACACATATGTACTTACTAAAATTCCGCTCACTTTCACTTCATATTTGCATTATTAGCATATCATTATCACTGTCATTTGGCATGTGTATCATGCTCACAACTCAACACAATTCACAATAGTCATCACACATGTCTCATGTCATAATATCGTATTATAATAATCAATCCATAATTATTCACATAATCATAGATTAAAACAAGGGAAATAGAAAGCTTACACTCGAAACTTAGGATAAGAGTTTAGGCTATTCCTAAGCTCCCAATTAACACTATGAATGGTCAAAATGTGATATCTGTTAGTATGTGATATGAATAAGGTAAGAAAAAAACCTATATATATTATATGTGTTTTCATAACTTTGAAAGCATAATTATGTGTAAAGACATGTATGACATTTGTATGTAGAATAACTATTAGTATAAGTGTAATAGCCCGAATTTGGGCTTAGTTAGAATAGTGATTTCGAAATCACTTAACCGAGGTTGGAAAAAATTATTTTAGAATTATTTTATGTGTTATAGTATCTTTTTTATAAGAGTGCATGAAAATTTTGGTGAATTAATTTACGCGATTGAAGGCTTAATTGCGAAAAATGACTCAATCGCATAAAAGGCAAATGTTGTGTTTTAATAGTAATTGTTGTCAATTAGCTAGAGAACTAAAATTAGAGGGTTTTAAGGAGTAAATAGGCCCTTTAGAGAGGCTTGGCCGGCCATAGGAGTCCATAGGGACAAAGAGAAAGGAGAGGTCAAATTTTGGTGGAGTTGGTAACCCAACTTCAATTAAAAATATGGTAAAATAAAACAAAGACTTCATTTTCTTCTTTTTCTTCCTCACCACTGAATTTAGCAGCCATTAGAGGGGTTTTGGAAGCTCAAAAATTCTAGCAACTTTAAACACTCACAAGTAAGTGATTTTAATGGTTTCTTTTGATGATTTATATATTTTTGGGACCCTTGTAGCATGGGCTACCTATTGAGGGGACTATTTTGCAAAATGGTGAAAAGTTTAGGGCTTTACCATTAGAGTGTTTAAGTTGTTTGTTGGAATTTTATGGAAGAAAATGAGTTATGGTTGTGTAATAAACAACTTTTGTGAAAAAAATTGCATGAAAAACTACAAAATGGACTTAGTTGTAAAGTTGGTTAATAAAGTATGAAATAATGGGAATTATGGGTTGCCATAAGAGTGAAAAGAGTTTGGTTAGGCTTGGTGAACAAGAAAATTCGATAAAAATCAATTTCCAAGCCTAAGGGCAAAATGGTCATTTTGCCAAATTGTGAATTTTGGATTGTTTAAACTAAAGTAGCGATTAAATTGATGAATTTTGTTATTTTAGATCAAGAAGTACGAGACCCAAACCTTGATTGGGGGAAAGCCAAACTAACAGACTAAAACAGATTAAGTTACCACATTTTGTATACCGTGGTAAGTGGGATGTAAATATTACGACTTTCTTCATGCATATTCATTGATTTATTGCTATTGCATGGAATATTAACTTTTGCCTATGAAATGATATTGAAATGTTATGATGATAATTTTCCCGATGGAACCGTCGGAATAGATTGGATAATTAGGCCGTGAGACTAGGGTGACACGAGAGCTAGTGTAAGACCATGTCTGGGAGATGGCTTTGGCCTTGTTATGTGTCAGTGTAAGACCATGTCTGGGATATGGCATCGACACCGAGATGGTGGAGCTAGTGTAAGAACATGTGTGGGACATAGAATCGGCTCGATATGTACTAGTGTAAAACCATGTTTGGGACATGGCATCGGCACAGACCGAGGAGTGCTAGTGTAAGACCATGTCTGGGATATACCATCGGCTCGAGATGCATGCCAGTATAAGACCATGTCTGGGACATGGCATCGGTGATGAGACGGGTGCTAGTGTAAGACCATGTCTGAGACATGGCATCAGCCTCGATATGTGAGCCAGTGTAAGACCATGTCTGGGACATGGCATCGACGCTTAACCTACGTTTGAGGCCATTGAGTATCCTCTCCTATTCCACCGAGTTCTATAGGAAAATTTATAGTTTGAGTATATAAAAGCAGTGATGACCTTGTTGTGAGTGGTACAGGTACCTATATAACATGTATGTGAAATGAGCTCGATCATATATTGTATGATTAGTAAGGAAATAATAATGATGAGTAAGTTATGTTACAATCATTCATGTTTATGTGTCATCATCGATACTTATGAGAATGTTAATTCATGATATTTACTTGTTATTATTTGCTTTCAACTTTCTAAGCTTTATGCTTACCCCTTTCCTTTCCATTTTATTATAGTGCCGCCAAGCTAGCTCGTGGATCAAAGTTAGTTGGAGGTTTTGTTCACACTATCATCCCCAGCTTTCGGTATACTTAGTTTTTAGTATTTTGAGAAATGGCATGTATAGGAACTAGACTTAGTCTATGTCATTCTAATTTGGGCCAAATGTGTTGGCTCGATTTCGAAGTACTCATTTTGTATAAAGCCAAAGATATTGGCTAATATTTGCTATTGGTTTATATATATGCAATTGATCTTTTGTGAATATGTAAGTAGTATGGATGAATAAAAGGATTAGGATAGCATATGAATGCTTAAATGGATTGATTATGTGAATGCTAAATTATGGCCTTGGGTTGATTATTGGTGCTTTGTGATGTTTTGGGTTGTGTGTGATATTGTTTCAGGGCGCCAAAGGGCCTAGTAGATGCCCTTATTTTTGTCCACACGAGTAGACACACGGGCGTGTGATTAAGCCGTGTGTCCCCTGCACCTTAGGTTGATAAATTAAATGCCCATCAGTATACCACACGGCGTGAGACACGGTCATGTGTCTCAACCATGTGAGGGACACGGGCTGAGTACATGGGCGTGTGCCTTGACCGTGTGTCCTTACACTGGTTATAAGCAGGGACGTGTCATAGCCTTGTGTGAGACACAGGATATGGACACAGGCGTGTGCTCAGCCATGTGAAAACCCCTGTAGGTTGAAGTTGAGAAATAAATCCACACGGTGGTGGGACACGGGCGTGTCCCTAGGTGCTTAGGCCGTGTACATCACACGGGCCATTATCATGGCCATGTTTAGAGGCCACACAGACGTGTGCCCTGTTTTTAGTAGTTTTTGATGAGATTTTCTTAAGTGTCTGAAATGGTCCCGGATTGTTTCTAAACCACGTTTTTGGCCTTGTAGACCCATATAAAGGATCGTATGTTAATGTTTGAAAATTTTTTAAATCGGGACGCATTTTATCTAGTTAAAGTTGAATGTTTGCATGTGTTTCAATAAGGTAATGCCTCATACCCTATCCCGGCATCGGATACGGGTAAGGGGTGTTACAATAAGCAATTTGATATGTAGGATCTATAAGAAATATGATTAGGTATACATGTCATACCATTTATGTGATATGTACGAATGTTATTATGGTTGTGCATGTGCATTGGGTGGGTTTTGGATATGATGGAGGAAGTATTTTCTGGCAGTTTTACTGCAATTTTGGTGGTTAAACAGCAATATCTATCTAGCAGCTCAACTGCACTATTATGAGTGGCATACCACCACAACCTGGTGTGATTAGTTGGACAGAATTAGTTTGTAGCGGATGGGGTTAGGATCTATGATTGCATCTGTATCAGAATTTATGTTTGCATTTATATGATTATGTGTCTAAATCTAAATGTGCATTTGTAACCGATTATGAAATACATCTGATTCTATATAAGCGAATGTGTTTGAGATTTTTTATTCTGAAATTATGAATTCCCTTATGATATATGATTATGAAAATATGACATTTCGATGTGATAAATGTTTCTAGTAATATGTGTATATTATAAATAAAATTCTATGTTGGTATTTACATTTGTGTATGTTATAAGGAAAAAAAATTATGTTTGTGGGCTGAGTCACACACTGGACTTGTAGCTCACTCGTTTATTTAATATGTTTCAGGTGACGTACAGACTTAGGACTGGTGGTGATCCCGGAGCTCGGTTCTCGCAATGTGATTTAAGTATATTTTAGATTTTAATATCGAGCTTTACGGTCTTTCGGATTTTAATTTGTTTTGGAATGTTAAATTTTGGTTTTGGTATTTGTTTTCGCAGACGTACTATTTATAACTCATAAACTCACCCAAGACGACATAACTAGTGGAATCCTATGGTTTTAAGAGATAATAATTTTTAAAGTATTTTTCCGCCGCAAGATTTTGAAATTTATTACAACATTTTACAACTCAATTGATTTAATAATTCTGAATTGTTTTTTACAAAATTAATAAAAAAATGTTTCCGTCAAAGTGCTCACACACGTCCTTCTGAAGACTTGTGTTTTTAATAAATTAAATTAAATGACTTTATTACTCTAGAAATAAAATTAAGTTTTCATGTAAGTTAATCAGACAATGTTTTTATGAAAATAGTAACATTCATAATCCGACCATAACGTTTAGGCCGGATGTGAGGTGTTACAAATATATATTAACAAAGAAACAAAAACTCGATTGGACTTGATAGGTACTCAAACCAAAGTACTAAGATACTTGAATCCGACTCATTTGTTAGCTCTAGCTCAACGTTGATCTGGCCAGGTCTCTTAAAAATACCAGAGCGGACAGGCTTCCAGTTAAACTCTTCTGCAGCATCAATAAACACCTTGGACCACTCACTTATCTTTGCATGTTCCTCTTTCATAGCACTCAACTTCGCCTCTAACTTGAATATCCTCAATCCCACATTTTCTAGTTTTTAACGTTCCATTGAACTAATGTATGCACAAGAAATTTTCTTCAAATGTTCCATAGCAAAATCTACCTTGAAATTGATGCATAAAACATCTTTGATTGCAACCCTCCACTTCAACATCAGACCCTCAGTGACTTGCTCCTGCCGTAGATTTCTCATCTCTTTGACAAAAGCACAAAACATGATATAAACGGTCTCGATAGTACTTGGGTTCATCTTACTTTTTGTTGATTTTGATGATGTTGTTTACAATCGTAAGTAGGGTTGGTGCCAAACTATATTTGCCTACAACTATGCGCTCACCGTGTAAGCCAGTGAAGTGAGAACTTCACTTTGCTCTCATCCTCAGCTTCAAGTTTCATAAGAATGTCGGTGATGACTGCTTCATTATTACTGCATGTTCCAGCTTCAGAACTCGTCTTATTTTTTGCTATAACATCATTACCATCAACTACATTTACAAGAACTGTTCCCTGCAAATTTTGCATCTCATTCATCTCCAAATTGTAGAGCTGAGACAATGAATTGTGAGGGAAAACAAATCAGGATTCCAGAATTTGAAGATTTATTAGAAACTTAATACGGTTTAATCCAAGGAATTGAATTCTAAACATAAATTCCAGTTCAAGCATTAGATTTTTCATACATGTAGAACAATTAATATGCCATACCTTGTCAACAGCTTCAGAGTTTGTTCCATAGGCTGTAACAGTTTGAGGGTGAAGCTGCTTGTCGGTTCACTGGGTAATGTAACCATTTTGTCTCTATTAAGCTACTTCTTGGAATTGCCACATTAAAGAGTAGCGATCCAACTTGTTCTTTCAACATACCATTCTCAACATTGAACCGTTGAATTTCCTCTTTCAGGCGTTTCATCTCACCATCTGTTCATCTGTTGTTACCTACACCGAAAAATGTTAATATCAACAAAGACGAATCTAAGAAATCAATTTACATAATTTTGTCTTTGAATTTAATAATTCTATTAGTTAATTCCAATTAACACCACTTGACAAGCTATTTTTTCTTAAAACACCCTCTCTAACATAATAAAAAAACTAATATATATATATACACATATATATATATATATAAAAAAGTTGAAATTTTAAAATTTTAAAAATTTTATAAAATAATAATTTTGGAATCTAAATAAATTATTAATGATTCAAGTTTATCATACTAAAATATTTTTTTATTATGTTTTAAATTTTTTTTAAATAAATATATGATTTCAAATTTATGTACTCAAACATGAAAATAGTTATATTGTAACAAGATTTTAATTTGACATTATTAATTTTTTTAATTTAACTCGAAAAATTTCACTCGATTCGACCGAACGCTCACACTTAATTTTAGTTATTCGAAAATCTAAATAAAAAAAGGTAAAACTATGTCGTTTTGATAAATATTTACCTAGTAGGCTTACTTTCCTTCCCGAGTCACCCCACTTTCCTTTTTTCTTTTACTCAAAATTAATCTAAAAGCTTGTACTTTGTCTAGTAGTTAACTAATCGGCTTATGTAAATGCAATATTAAGTATAAATAATAAGATTCATTAACTCGACTCGAAATTTTTTGACTCAATTCAACTCGATTAAAAAAAAATTCAAATGAGTTCAGTTGCTAAAATAGGATTCGTCAACTCAACTAACTCGAAATTTTTTAACTCGATTCAACTCGACTCGATCAAATACGCACCCCTAATTAAAACTAACCGAACCCAACTCAACTCATTAACACCTAAAAGCCAAACTTAAAAGAGCATTTTAATAATCAGAAAAAAATTATTTAGAATTAATTATGAAATATAAAAATTAATATAAAATATTGATTTAAACAATAATAAAAGCTTTTGGACCAATTCAAGCCCGATCGTCCGAATAAAAAAATTGATCAACCTAGACTTAGATTTTTAAAAAGAAACTTTGAAGCCCATCAAACGATTGGAAGGGGGCAGGGCCCTTTGGATTTTATAAAGGCTCCAGTGAGTTTAAAGTGGAAAGTAAAAATAATTTGAACTACATACCACTCTGTGTTTCATTGGTAGAAATCAAAGCAATGGAATAGCTACATTTCCATGTCTCAACACACAAATTTAGATAATTCACCATCCCATTTCTTTCACATTATTAGGACTTGACTACACCTTATTTCCGGTTATTTCTGATGCTATATATGTTGAAAATTTTGATCGAATCAAAATAGATAATATCTTGTAATTCAGAAACCTAACACCGTCTTTCGACAGGACAAACTAATCAGCCCCTCCTATAAACCAAAAACATTTTGGTCAACACATATTTGACAAGCAGTTCCTCAATAACATGATTTCAATAATTCAAAAATTGCCAAGGAATCAAAAAGCCTTTTGCTAAACATAGAAAAGTAAAATGCCAAATACAATATAAAACTACTGTAAACAAGACTCTCGTGGGGATGATATAGCTAAGGTAAGATGGTTCTTTTGGTAACTATACAAAGAGAGTTTTACAGGGTTAGATCATCTTAATTGCATTATCCTAAATCATTCAGGTCTATACCTTTTTTAATCTAGTTCGACTCATTACCTGATGTGACCTCTTCAAGTTCAAATGCATCAACCTCCGCAAAGTACGCTCTTTGTTTGTTGATGAAATCTTGGGGCAAGTCATGCTTAGATGCATTTATCTCAGCCTTGTCTCAGGTGTTGCTTCTGTGGAGACATTGCAAACCAATAAGCTTAGTTCAAGACATATTAATCACATTATCTTTAAGGATGCATATGCTTAAGTAGGAAAAAAAAGCTTATAAGGAACAAACGCAAGTGAAATGAGTTAATGCAAAAGCAAACATCAAAACATAATAATTAATACTGATAATATAATGTTGTTTGTGCAGAGTAAAGTTGCAAGATATGGCTGATTTGCCTCCTGAAAGATGCTTCAGCCAGATTTAGGTTACATTCCACTCTATAGCTCTGTGAGAAAACCAAGACTGGTCTAAATGCCTTGAAGTATTGCCTCAAATCTTGTAGAAATAGATGACAAGTTTACATACCATAGACCAAGTAAATTTAGATCAGATTACTGGATTTTATAAATGAAAATCTGAATTATTTTAAAGATAAAAAGTTTTTTAAGTTGTCTTAATGAAGACCAAGTAATCCCAAACCAAAGATCAGTAGCGCAATTTCCATTCAACACAAATCAAATGAAAATATTAGGAGAAGTTTTAAGTGAACCTTTTTATGTGGCATTGGACATGATTTGGAGATACCAATATCACCATCTCCATCCTTCTTTTCCTATATTAAAGAGAAGGAGAAGCAACGCTAATGAAGGACTCATCATAATCTGAGAAAACAGTAAACAACAGATATCTTCTAAATTAATGAAACACGGAACAAGTAGAGTGATTAATATTGACGGCAGATAGTAAGAATAAGAAAAGCATAAAGAAGACTAAACATCTGAATATACAAGACCGAATTGTTCAATACCTAAATATGACATCCTACAATTCAAGGAAAAGCCACTTTTATGTCCCAGACTTTGCGGTGAAAAGCCACTTTCTGAGTTGTGAAAGAAACTCGGATCAGAAAGAATCATGACTTAATTGGAAACAGATGTCAAAAACATGACAAAACACAGAAATCTAAAACAAAATTCTTAAGAGGGAACAACAGTCTTTTAGTCTCATTACACTGGTCTCCGTCAAGACTCAATTACGCAGGAGAAGTGGAGGATATATGAATGAAAATGAATACAAAAGACCATTGTAATCAATTTAACAGTTACTTCAGGCTGTTTTCTTTCTACTATCTAATATCCGAATATATGGCCAAGGTAACAAATGTCCAACTATTTGGTACATTTTATTGATCAAAATTTTGGAGTCATAACCTTATAGCCGTTGCCTGAAAGCTAACCACCAAAAGGGTTGAGATCAAAAGATCAAGATCACTTCCATCATCTATTTAATACTTTACAATGACATACAAGTGACAACATTACAACAATGAAATCCCATTTCACTGCATCTATGTCTAACATACCATGCACATTTTGAGTATCCTTTGCCTTCTAAAGTCATCAAAGACTAAAATTTATCCAAAGACCAACTATCAAACCAACAATAAATGCAGAAACTTATCAAAAGAACACCACCTTAAGTTGGGAGTCCTCGATTCAAAAATGCTACTCAAAGGCTCCACAACTTCCTTCCCTCTTTTTCTCAGCAGTGCGTCTCCTGTAAACTGTACGAGGCTCAAAATCTGCACAATCACAAATACATAAGATCAAAGCTATAATGTACAATCCGTTCGGCCCAAAATAACTGCACAATCCAGAAAACTAGGGACAAAAAAGAGGTGGAGAAGACAGTTCCACATCATAGAATGCATTTCAAATATAATTTCTAAAATTGAGCACTTCCATAGATCAGTAACATTAATCGAATTCACAGAGAGTCCAGATAACTTCACATAATTCCATAGCACAGAATGCATTTCAACTAAAATATCTATAGATTTATCTTAGAAGAAAATCTATATAGCTCAAACTGAACCAACAAAGTTCTATTGTCCCAAAACGTTATCAATTCACTAGCATTAAAACAAAAAATAACATTCTCCAGAACCCAAAAACACAAATTCAAGAAGTAAAAACCCTAGACAATCCATAAACCCAAAGATCAAATCCCACTTTAAAAAATCCAACCAAAACTCAGAAATAAGCGAGACCCATCAAAATTACCCAAAACGGAAGTTGTTTTTGACGGCGGAGACGGCTTGGAGCTAGGATCTGCCTTGTCACTCGGACAATTTTCATTTTCCTTCTTCTTGTCATTGTTATCATTATTTATATTTTTGGAGGAGTCAATGGCAGTAAGCTTAGAGGTGAGCTTAAGGCTAGTATTGAGGTTGCTAGGAGGGGATTTAAGAGCCGAAGGGCGCGAAGATTTGATTTGGGTTTTGATAGAAGCAGAGGAGGATTGTGAAGAAGGAAGAGAGGATGGGATTGTATTGGTGAGATCAGTAAGGGGTTTCCTTTTGCTGGCTTTTCTTCTTGGTTTTGTTGTTGTTGATTTTGTTTCGTCCATATTTAATGGGATTTGCAGAGAATTCTAAGCTTCAGTTTCTTTTTCTAGTAGGATGGAGTGGGGTTAGCGGGAAATTTCTGCTTTTTGTTTTTAAGTTGGGCCATGATAATGCTATGAAACATCAATCACATCTTTCAATGAACAGTGTTTGGTAATTGGGTTTTCAATTTATTGGTTTATGTTGGTTTATTTATTGGTTAAGAATTTTGATATCCACTCAAGCTTTCTCTTTACTAGCCGACAGTGCAAATGAGAGCCTACCATAGCAAGTTAGACTACTCGCATTTATCAGAAATTCAATCACAGAAAAAACAAAAATCAAATGTTGATCTCTTAAACCTACATAAAGAGAGAGCATTTTTAGATTGAAATTCAAGGGAAGAGAACCACTAAAGGAAAAGTATACTCTGGGTTAGTTTCAATGAAGCATAAAGATAAATCAAACTATCTTCTGTGAAGTCAGTCTCTAACATGAATTAACTATAATATCTGCTAGGATATTTCCTCAAATCAGTATTGCATTTATATTTCTTCGGGAAAAAGGCAGAAGGCAATGTGAACTAGCCTGGAATTGTTGAACTCTTTAACATATTTAAAAGTTAATTAGTTAGAAATGTACCCTAGGGGATCTTTAATAGTTAAAATGAAACCCGAACATTTAAAGAAAGGGGGGAGGGCTGCTATTCTATGTAATTTCCAGGCCAAAAATAACATTATGACTAAGATTTCATATCATCTATGCAGTTTATTTCTCATTTATTCCTCAATTTCCCAGTCGAAAACAAATAGCTGTAGCGACTCAAATTTAAAGAACTAAGAGGGTTGCTTGGGAATCTGATTCATTGAGATAAATTTGTTGTCCTTTCAACCAAAGGAAATGGAATGCCAAAAATGAAATTAGAAACCAAATTTATCATTCAAAGTACCATAGCAGTACTACAGTAATAGTTCGATGAAACTTCATGAATTAGAAACATGTAAAGTAAATAAATATATGAACAAATGAAAATATATCATCAAGATCAAACATACCCAGCGTAGCCGCCCCCATGTAGACAAAAAACAACTGGTCCTTCTGTTCCTACCATATATAAATGAAAGGCCTAAAATGACAAAGCATATTGGAAGTAAATAGGTATTGAAAATGGAATTTTTTCCATGGAGCTACCAAAACAAATAACACTAACATCATTTGAGTCTGGTATGCAGACATCTTCCTCTCGATCAAAAAAGCTAGACCAATCTAAAGGTGAGTATAAGAACTCCTAAAAAAATGATTATTACAAAAATCTAAAGCATAAAAATAACATAGAAAACATAAATTCAAACAAAAAGTTCAGAACAAAATCTAGTAAAAATAGTTCATCTCTCCCAACTCAAATTAAGAAGAGAATATGAGTGCCATTAGAAGACCACACAGAAAGGATAATGATTAATGGAATATTGAATGTCAATGTTCTGGTTCTTACTTATATAAATGTGTTATCTACTTTGTTTAGGACAGTCTCACATATAAAATTCAAATGAGAAGCATTCGGAAGAGGAATAGGAGGGTAGGGGAACACAGAGAAGGGAAGATCTCTTTGAATCTGCTTTTTCTAGAACTTGACACATCCAATTGGAGAAGCACTCCTCATTCCATCCAAAAATTCAATAAAATGAGAAAGTATTGCGGTCAGTAAGCTTTCCAACTAAAGAAGCTGAACTCATTAGCAATAAATACCATGTAGCAGTAATCAAAAGCACAACTAGATGTTGGAGAAAGGTAGATGCAAAGTAAATCCATCAATATATAACTTAACCCCAAATATGTCTATCACGAACAAATGAATGAAAATGTTTTTCTCTTCACCTAAGAAAAACCAAGTAGGAAAAAGTTAACAAAGACATAACTAAATAAGAAATGGCATGCATCGAACATGAGTGCATCCATAACGTTGTTGAACAAAGAGATCATCAACAATGTCTCCCCCCTCTCATTCTTGGCCTGTCAAAGGCAATTATGTGCTCTCTTTATATTACAATATAATTAACAATTAGGAAACATGATGACAAATAGCACACCAACAAATATCAACTACCTGAATGTGAGCCCCTAACTTAGTCTGCACTCCTCTGATAGTCTCCCCACCTTTACCAATGATTAAACCAACCTGAAACAGGAAAGATAAATTACACGAAATCATGAAGGCCAAAGCAAGCTTGAACAGACATAAGTACCTCTGTACCTGTACTAGCAGGTACCTATAGGGAAAAAGAAAGAAAAGAGAATAATCTTCTCATTAGGAACTTGAATCTCAACATGATCAGCATACCCAATAGCCTGTGTGGTAGCAAGGCCCCTAGCTACAAGGGAAGGAGAACCCCCAACATTAGCCTCAAACAAACACAAAAGTTAAGCTAATGGCAAACCATGTAACAGCCCAAATTAGGGTCTGGTCAGAATAGTGGCTTCGAAACCACAAATCTGAAGTAGAAAAATATATTTTATGATTATTATTAAGTTATTGATATGATTGCATGATAGTGATAAAATTTCATGAAGGAATTTTTATGAAATAGCGATTAAATTGTCCTTTAGGACTAAATTGAAAAGGTTGCAAAATATGAGTTTCTAAAAGGTTTAAGTATGAAATAGCATTATAAAAATTATTATAGGTTCTTATTTAGTAATTAGACCATTTTATAGCTTGATGGACAAAAATGCCCAAGGAAGGGAAAAATATCAAAGAAAGGCCATAAGGGTATTTTGGTCATTTGGTTAATTAATGAATTAAAAAGGGAAAAAGAAGTAAAAATGTGTCCATCTTCTTCCCCAAGTGTGCCAAAAATTGAGGTTTCTCCATAGCTAGGGTTTGGACATTTTCAAGCTACAAGTAAGTGCAATTTAGCCCCGTTTTTAATTCTCTTTGTATTTTTGAAATCCTTGTAACATGATTAAGCTATTTCTGCCACTAATTTGAGCTAGGGTTTATATTCAAAAATATACCCATGCATGACATGCAAGTAATTTGATGCCTAGTGGTAGAAAATGAAAGTTTAAAGTGTAGTAAACATCTTTTATTAGGTGAATTTTCATGAAAGTCCCTAACAGGGACCAAATTGAAAAGGTGGTAAAATGTGTAGTAAAGTTTGAATTGATGAGAAATAGGGGCTGTTATGAGTACATGAAAGGTTCGGATAGGCTTAGATAGTCAAGAAATTAAGTGCATTTCATTTTACGAGCCTAGGGACCATTTTGCAAATATGTAAAAGTTTAGGGGCAAAATTATCAATTTTGCCAAAGTGTTAATTTTGGGCTAACTAGCCAATGTGAATATTAAACAAACTTAATTTATCATTTTAGATCAAGAAACACAAAGCCCAGATCGAAACCGGGGAAAAAGTAAGGTGGTGGACTAAATTGCACGTTCAACCGCATTTTGGACCCGAGGTAAGTTGTATGTAATAATTTAGCATTTTCCATGATGAAAATTATTATGATGATATTTCATGAATTCTATGTATTTCTATAAAATTTATTGTTATGAAATTCACAAAGAAATGATGATGAAATAAATGAGAAAGCCCGGTTAAAAGTTAAGGAACACAAAGGGTACCGTAGTCATGACATGAGATATGTAGGTCCCGTGTAAGACCATGTCTGTGACATAGCTTCGGCACCGAACTGAGATCCCATGTAAGACCATGTTTGGGACATGGCATTGGCATCGACATGAGGTCCTGTATCAGATCATATCTGGGATATGGCTTTAGCACCGAGAAGAGACATAGATCCCCTATAAGACCACGTCTGGGACATGGCATCAGCATCAGCCTACGATCTCATGTAAGACCATGTCTGGGACATGGCATCGACATCGATATGAGATCCCGTGTAAGACCATATCTAGGATATGACTTCGGTATCGACTTGAGATCCCATGTAAGACCATATCTGGGATATGGCTTTGGCATCTTTCCATGAGAATGACTTTACGGGTATCCTTCGATATTCTAAGTACATTAATAGAGAAAGTATTCAAGTTGATTAGTAAACGAGAAAGACTAAAGTTTCATGATGAGTGTTACAAGTACTCTTGAGTAAGTTACGAATAAATAAAAAGTAAGTCATGAGAACGAGTAAGTCATGAAAATGAGTAAATCATGAGAATGAGTAAGTTACGAGAATTAGTAAGAAAGCATATGACTATTTATGATATTTTCTTTGAATGATGTTTCATGACCTATGTTGCTATTTTATTTCATGCAACTTACTAAGCATTTTATGTTTACTCCTTTATTTTCCCCTTTTCCTTGTAGACTTGCAAATTAGCTAGGGGATCGATCGAAGTCGGAGCTCAAAGTCACACTATCAAGCATTTCATTTTGGTATAGTAAAGTTAGTTATTTTGACGTATGACATGTATAGGAAATTTGATTGTTTTGATAAGTGTCATTTTGTGTAGCCAAAGGTGTTGCCTATTAATATTATTCAAGTGTGTTGAACTGGCCTTTGGAGTTGGCTAATATGGTCTAAGTTATATTTTATGCAATGTGGATGAAATTCATGAGTATGCAAGTTTGCAAGTTTAAGTAGAGTAATGATGTATGGGAATAACATGCATAGTGGCATGTAGATGCCTAATTTGTGAATGTTTAAAAAGTATAATTATGCCTTGAATGGTGAGTTTGAAATTAGTATGAGTTAGTTGTGTTTCAGGGTGGCAAAAAGGCTTGGAAAATAGCCTATTTTTGTCCACACGGGTTAGGCACATAGGTGTGTGTCTAGGCCGTGTGTGACACACAGCCTAAAGCAAGGACGTGTAGCTCGACCGTGTGTCCCCTGCATCTTATGTAGTTAAGTCAGTATTGCACACGAGCTGAGCACACGGGCTTGTGTCTTGGTCGTGTAAAATCAAGTAATTCATATGTTTTAACAGAATGGTCCACGGATTAATGAGAAGGGCGTCTCTAGGCCATGTGAGGGACACGGGCCGTAGACACGGGCGTGTGCCCAAGCCGTGTTCAAACCTGTAGGTTTGAAATAAAAAATAAATTCAGTACGGCCAAGAGACATGGGCATGTGTCACCACACCGTCAGCCTGTACGAGCGTGTCCCAACTCACACGGGTGTGTGGCTCTGTTCTAAGCAAAATTTTTCTAAGATGCCCGAAAGTTCTCGAATTTGTTTCAAACCACTCTCGATGTATGTTTTGGGCCTCGTCGGACCATAGTATGAATATTAAGAGAATGAATGTAAATTTTCTAATTGGAAATGAAATTTTATAGCCCGAGTTTACATGATGAGTATGATTAAGTACGGGAACACCTTGTACCCCGTCCCGGCATCGCACTCAAGTAAGCGGTGTTACAAAGTAACCAAAATAAAGCCAGAAAATAAGCAAGATGTCCTTAGAAAAGGGTAAATAATGAAAGCATGGGGGAGATATGAGGAAGAAGTTCTAAAAACAGCATACAACCTCTGCTATGACAGCATTTACAAGCTTCTCGTCCTTGATTATGCTATTCAAAGTCCTTATTATTTCTAAAGGCCTTGTTGGGGAAACTCAATCAGTATCCATATCTCTTGTAATTTGAATTTTTGCTCCAGACTTATATTGCAAGTACCTTATAGTATTCCCTACCTTTCCTATGAGAACATCAACTTGCAGAAAGCATTACTTGGATGAGAAGACATGATTAGGCAAGTTTGTATGAGGAAAAAGGTGAAGGTCACAAGCATTGAACACAAATAATATAAGAAACAGATTTAAGGTTGTCACTCATAAAGATGAGATCCTTGTAATTAGAAGACGTAAGTTAACAGACGACATCCAGGTTAAGAGATGCAGAGAAGAAAAATAGTACGAAACATTAATGGAAAGAATTTAAAATGGACCCCAATTTTCTGGGTTAGAATGGGCATGGGTTTAAATACATTATAATATAAAAAAAAAGATCAATTTTGCAGTTTGTTCATGCATCTAAAGCAAAATAAATTGGGTTTGTAGCTAGTGCGGCTGCCCTTTTGATAGGAAAGGCTATCACAAGAAGAAATGTGATAACAATGAATAGATTAGTCTACTAATGCAGATGCTATCTTTCTACATATATGATGCCATCCACTTTGATGTCCAGAACTGTAGGTATGACACAAGAAAGAAAGATGGATGTTCATGTGGTAAGAATGGGACATTTGCACTAAGGAAGAGAGATAAGGATCTGATTAAGGTGATAGGGACAAGATTCCAAACTTGCCTTATCCCTAGAGAGGACGCAATCTAAGACATTACTATATGAATGAAACTTCATCCTTAACACAATCAAATTCTTAAAACTCTTCATTCTGATTAAGACAGCTAAAAATATTAGCATACTTTAGCATTAGGAACCTCAATTCTGCGAGTAATAGTTGAACCATCATCAACTTCCTGTTGAGGAACCTCGTCAAAAGGTTGCTTACTCTCCTCGTTAGTAGGCAGTTCCTGGCTACCATCTGCCTCACAATTCTCAACTTTACCCAGTTCCTAACCACCATCTGCCTCAAATTTCTCATCTTTACCTAACTCAACATCAGTAGTCACATGATTATCAGTAGATTGTTGCTCAGTTTCCTCTGTTGTTCCTTCAACTTGTTTAGGTTTTACTATTGCTTGAGCCTCCTCTGTTTGAGTAGTACCATCCTCTGCTTGTTTGGTAACCTCATTTTGCAGCAAAGCCTCCTCTTGCTCCTTTACAGGTTCATCCGAGAGCTCAACTTTGAACCCATTCTCACTAACTATAAAGAAAAACAATCATAAAATTAGAATAACCAAAATAAGTAAAGCAATAAGCAATTAGAAGAGATAAAACAGTTGTAATCCAAGATTGGCTATTTCTTTTTTATAACACCCCAAACCTGACCTAGACGTTACGGCCAAGTCTGGTGTGTCACATCAACGACGAACTAACCATGTTACCTAGTTACTAAGTTTAGGGTGAGTTTTGTAAATTCGTACTTGTAATCTGGGAAGAAAATCCAAGTTTAGTTTGAGTTTAACCTATCCACTAACTGTTTAAAAGTTTAACTTGTTCGTTGATTTGTTATTCATTTGTTACGACTACTTTGTTTTGAAAAGATTGATTGATTTTGAGAAAACCCACGCGGCCTTGTTTAAATCATTCAAATCAATTTGTAAATATAAAGTAAAAACCCAAAATTAAAAATAATTAAAGCGGCCTTATTACAACCCAAAACCAAAATAAAAATAATTAAAAATAAATGCGGAAATAAAATGACTTAATTTAAAACCAACAGTCTATTCTATGTGGCCATTCTGAATCCCTCCCAGCTCCAAATCCGCTAATCTAGGGCTTACCTACATGGATGGAAGAAAAGAGGGTGAGTTTGAAAACTCAATGTGTAAAGAAAGCCCATCTAGAGCCCAAATTAGCTCAAGCCCACTGGGCCTAAGCCCTATCCAGTCTCAGTAATAACTAGGCCGAAGCCTTATTTAGTACACAATACAACTGGGCCTTAGCCCTTTTCAGATAACAGTACGACCCATAGGCCCATTTCAGTAGCAGAACAGAGATCATGCATGTATGCAAAGCCCAAAGCCCATCCTATGTCCAACTGCTACACTCCACCCGTACCAGCCATATACATTCCATGTTAGGAAACAACTCAACCCACCCAGCCGCTACACTCCATAGTCGCAGCATAGCTGCTCAGATAATGTGGCCAAGCCACTAACAGTATATCGAGGCAAAGCCCTTTTCAGTAAACAGTACGAGGCAAAGCCTCTTTCAGTAATCGGTACGAGGTAAAGCCTCTTTCAGTAAACAGTACGAGGCAAAGCCTCTTTCAGTAATCGTCGCAATGCCACTTGCACTTCCTCCATCAATAAACCCAGTCCCATGCAACAGATATTCATGTCATGGCATACAGTGAACAGAAACAGTAAAACATGTATTTTAGTCAAATTTAGCCCTAGGGGTATAACAGTCATTTTGCACTAAAATAGTAATTTCGCACCCTTAAGGGGTTTTCAGTAAATATTCCAATTTTTAGGGTTTTATGCATATTTTAGTCCCTAATAGTCCAACTTACATCTCAGTAGTTGATTTAGCCCATTTTAGCAGTTTTTAGTTATTGGGACCTAAAACCCCTAATGGGCCCTACAATGTCATAATACTATCTTGGCCCGTTTAGCTCAAATTCTACGCTAGTTTAGCAGATTTATCCTACAGTATACCAGAATACACTTACCGCTTACTTTTACCCATATGGGCCCCGTAAGCCTATTGGGCCCAATTTCAGCCCATCAAGGCCCAAACTTACCGAAGTGCACGAAATTGTGCACTCACCAACATAACTGATTTCAGTTATAGATCTATCGCTTCTAACCGACCCATGAGTGCTCGCACGCTCGCAAGCCCATGAAATGCCAGAATTTCAGCATTTCGGCTTTTTGGCTTTTGCCGATTTAGACAACAGAAGGGTGTTCGTTTACACACCTAATTTGCGACGAACGCTAACAAGATCTCCTACGGTATCCTACAATTGGTTACCACCAAATCAGATCCAAGATTTCAATGATATTAATTGCAAACTTGCTTACCAAAATCAGCTAACCTCCCTTAATGCCTTAGAACACTTACCTTGTTGAAAATAGGGACTAGATCTAGATCTAGTCATTCCACTTGTCCAAACCCTCAATCGGTAGCCCTTAGATCACGCTAGCACATAATAAATTAACTTTTAAAACCTATAGAGCCTTAAGCCCCAAATCGACAGCCTCCCTATGCACATAGGGGTTTTTGGCTTTTTCTTAAATCTCGAAGTAATGAATGAAACATAGGATTCGAGTACTTACCGAGAGTTTACTAAACCAGAATGATTCCAATCTTGTTTCTAACTCAGATCTGACATAGATCTAGCCTCTAAACACGAGTAAGGAGTGAATCTAGAGATCTAAGGGTTTGGCCACCAACTCCCTAAAAATATGTTAGTTTCGGCTTTTTGTAAAATGAGGGAGAATGTGATTTGGGGCTATGGATTGAAAAGGTGCTATCGATAAAGGTTAGGGATTTTAAGAGTGTGAAGTTCAGCTAAAAGAGATGAAGAACAGAGGAGAGGTTCGGCTAGGAAGAAATCGGCACCAAAGTAACTTTTTCGAGATTTCGGCTTTTAATGTAATCGATTAGGCTTGAAAAGAAGGAGAAGAGAATAAGTAGATCTGGCCTAGTGGAGATTAAAGAGGAAGAGGATGAAGAGAAGAAAGAGAAGAGAGAAGAAGAGAATGACAGAAGAGAGGAGAAGAGAATAATAGGTTTGGCTATGGACAAATCGGCACAAGAGAGTATGGAAGCTTAGGTTTCGGTTTCTAACAAAAAGGAGGAGGAGAAAAAGAACTCTAAGGCACTATACCCTAATTAGGCAAGACATAAAAGAACCCAAACAATTCCTGAAAGCTTAAAGCCCTACACTTGTCAGCACACACCACCTTAATTGCCGAAAGTAAGACCCCTTAACACCCTAGCCGAAAATACTAGACCAAAAACCCTTGACCAATTCGACAATACACCCCCAAGAGTCCCTTGACCGGCCACCACTTACTCCCTATTCAAAATTCCTACATAACTGATCACTCCTCATCCAATTCCATGAGCAACTCAAACTTCTCTCCTCAATAGTTCACTCAAGTTCCATCACATGATTGGCACATGCACAAAAATAATTAAAACACACAATGTTTACCTTGCGACTTGAACACTGGCCCTTAAACACCTGTCCACACGCCACTTTTTTAGGCACTTCAATGGCGCCTCCTTGCCACTTTACCAAGGGCCTACTTGAGTCTTATTTTCCCCACTTTTTCTTAAAAGCCTACTTAACCAAGTCCCCTTCACTTAAAATCCAAAGTTGATATTTTTGTCGGGTTTTATCTTAGGCTTGAGCCTTCTAAAGGCCCACTAACACAAATTTAATAACCAAATCACCAAAATTTCAATATTTCACCAAAATCACAACAATCCCAAAAAATCCCGAAAATCAAGGCGTTACATTCTTTCTTTCCAGACAAACATTTAAACCTGGAAGTAAATATCAAATTTCATATATTAAAATTAAATTTAAAATTTTCATGATATATATTACTTTATTTCTAGATAAAAGAAATATGTTTGAAACTATGTTGCATCTTAACCATATCTACTTTCAAAATATTTACTCTGCTTCTAGCAATTATTGAACAAGTAAAAAGCAAATGACAAAAAAATATTACTAAAAATGGCAACGAAATGGAGCATTAATCTTCTCACTACACATTCACATAGCATAATATTTGATATGAACACTTGGAAAACAGCATTTCCGAAGCTAACTATTAGAGTGGAAGGCTCTAGGTCCATTAAATACAAGGGGAAAATCTCATACTTTTAGTGTGATTATGTGAGATCCAAGCCCAATACCTTGCAAATTGGCAGATAATGTAAATTCAGTCACTAAAACTTCTAAACATCGCCAGTGTTCCTAACAATTTGTTTTATCAAATAGAAAGATTCCACTAAACTCAAAGCCAAAATCACAAGTAATAACAAGGAAACCCTAGAATTAATATTCAATGCATAAATTCCATCCCACAAGTTGCACATTAGAAGGCCCTAAACTAAAACCAGAAGACAATTTTCATTACCCAAGCCATCGGTTTTGTTGTGGACGAGCCTAGGTCACTTAGCCTAAAACGAATCAGATGTTGCATTAGGGTAGGCCCAGTCCGAGGTTGTTTGAGAGTCTAACTGCCCAGAGCCTAAGGTTGGAAAGAAAAAAAAGATAGTTTTTCAACTTTTAATGTAAGAAAAAAATTCAGACTAAAATAAATTAATTAAATATTTAGAACTTTTAATTTTTCATCATAAATACTTCATTTGCTAGGATAAAAAAATTTCTTACTCAAAATGACTACTTGCTGAAATTAGGGTTTAACCTACTTACAAATAGGCATGCATTATTGGCTAGCGTTCTCCGATCTAAGTATAAGCTTACGGATAAAGTTCCTCTTGATATTTTGAGAAGTCAGTGTTCATTTGTTTGGTGATCTCTTACAAAAATCTGGCCACATTTATGTCAAAAAATTGGATGGTCAGTGGGTGATGGAACTCTTATTAAATTTGGATAGATACTTGGATATTGGTCCTCTATTCAATTTCTGTCTTAATACAGATCATATTGACTACTCAGTTACACTTTGTGATATGACTATGACTAATGATAACTGGAAATGGACCTATCTGAACAGGGTTTTGGATAACAATACCGTTTCTTATATTACAGGTATCATTATCCCAAACCCATTAGTTGGTCCTTATGCTTTGGTTTCAATATGTTCGACTAATGGAGTTTTTACGGTTAAGTCAACCTATAAGTCTCTCATGGTAAATAATTTATGTCTTATGGAAGGAAAAAGGAAGCTTGCTTGGCACTTTGATGGCCTATAATGTGTCTGGCAATTCATTTGGCTAGTTTTTAAAGAATGATTACTCACTAATGGTGAATACTACAGAAGAAGTATGTTTGATAACCCTTTATGTAAGCTTTGTGGTAGTGCTGATGAATCTATTATCCATGTTCTTCGGGACTATTGTAAAGCTATGGATGTTTGGAAACAATTTATTCCTTTAAGGATTATGATTGAAATTTTCTCCTATCCTTTGGAATGTTGGGTCACTACAAATTTGGAAAATAAATTTGGGTTAGTCTTCCATGAGGTTGATTGGCGATCTCTCTTTGGTATTCTATGCTAGAAAATATGGAAACAAAGAAATCTATTTGTTTTCGAAGATGAGCAGTTCAATAGTACTAAAATTGTCTAATCTGGTTGGTGTTGGGCAAAAGCAACCAAGCACGAGTTGGGACGAATAGATGGTTTAAATGTGAGGCAATTTCGAAAAAAACAATAGAAACCACTTACGCCAGGATCCATTAAATTGAATATGGATGGGGCACGCAATCCTTACTCGGGGTTAGCGTCAACGGTGGCTGTGGCTAGGGATGATTATGGTAATTGGTTTTGAGGAGTCGAAAAAAATTGAAAGATATAACATTGAGCAAGCTGAATTATTATGGGCTGTGTACGATGGCCTTCAATATGCATGGAAGGCAAAATGGAGAAACGTCATCGTATAAACATATTATATTCTTACCATTGAATCTATTCAAGGTAGATTTTAAGGTCAACTGAATCGAGGTTTAGCTACAAGAATTATTGAATTATGTCGAAGACAATGGAAGCTAGAGATCCAATATATCTCAAGGGAGGCTAATATGACTGCACATACTCTTACCGGCTTGATAAAGTAATTTCCTATTGGCCTACATGTTTTTTAGAATATTCCTTTAAAGGTAGCAGATCAATTACGATGAGAGAACTCTGCATCTAGATTTGGATACAATGGTTAATGTGTAATTGTTTTATTTTATCAATTTTTTTCAATTTTTATTATATTACATTTTATAAATTTTTTTAAAAAAAATGGTCCAATTCATTGTTTCACCTAGAGCCCTAAAAATGTCAAAGAAGGGGCTTGCAACAGAGTCTACAGTAGAGTTGAGAGGCATGTCAATAGAAAAGGCTTGGAGCACGACATCTTCAAGCTTCTGCTTATGATCGGAGGGGACGAGATGGGTTGAAGAAACAAAGACCTCTTCCTCCACCATCAAAATGTATGGAAAATGAAAAACAACCTCTAATTTTATTGAGAGAAGACAGGATAAGGAAGTGAAGTATCAAAGAGTTGGATGTTAAATGATAGCAGCGTATGCTAGAAGCTTGTGCTTTGTTGAAGAGGATCTATGCAATTTAATAAAAGGTTCCATGCCGATTTTTATATCTAGGAAATGGAAACATTCTCTCCAAATTGACAAGTAATTCTTTTTTATTATGCTCTTTCCACCCAATTTTTGTGGTTTGGACTACAGATTCATTAGTATGTTGAGTGCCCCATTAGGCTTTAAATATCCATGCAAAAATTAGGATTGTGTTTGGTTCTGTTCCATGGAATTTTTTAGAATTTTTGTAAAAATTTTTATTTTTGATTTTTGGGTTTTATTAATTTATTTTCATAAAATGATTTTTATTTTTTGATTTTTGAACCATATTTAAAAAATTTTCAAAATATCTTTTATAACTATTGGTAGAAAAATAGTAAATAAAATATACTTGATAACTCTTATATTGTTATGAATATCTTATTAGGTGGATGTCCATCATGATCAAGATAAAGTTTTGATGTACTTTAAATTCTAATAGTTATTAGAATTAGATCTCTACTTCTTTTATACTTCTTATGGCTATAAATAGACATAGTCTATTCCTCTTTTAATCATTCGAATTCGACATAGTGAATTTATTCTTCTCTGCCCGTGGTTTTTTCCCGAAAGAATTTCTACATAAAAATCTGTTTGTTCTTTATTTTTATTTCTTTTTTTTGCGATATATTATCATTACCGACATTATATATTTTTACAAACCGGTATCAGAGCTTCGGGTTTTTCATCTCGATCACAGCAATGGCATCTTTGAAGTATGAAATTCTGCTATTGGATCGCAACACTAAATTTGTGTTGTGGAAAATTAAGATGTAAGCAGTTCTAGCACAGATGGATCTAGAGGAAGCCCTGCTAGGGATAGATAAGATGCCTTCGACATTAATGGATGAACAAAAGAAGCGTAAGGATTGAAAGGCGTTAACACAATTACATCTGCATTTCTCTAACAAAATTTTACAGGATGTGATGAAGGAGAAGACCGCCACTACATTATGGAAGAGGCTGGAACAAATATGCATGTCAAAAACTCTAACCAGCAAGCTGCATATGAAACAATGTCTTTATGCTAATCATTTGGAGGAAGGTGCATCTGTACATGAACACTTAACAGTGTTTAAAGAAGTTCTCTCAAACTTGGAGGCCATGGAGGTTCAGTATGATAAGGAAGATCTAGGGTTGGTTCTACTTGTTCGTTGCCCCCATTTTATTCAACCTTTAGACACACAATTTTATATAGCTGCGAGTCTCTCACAGTTGATGAGGTTTATGATTCTTTAACCTCGTATGATAAGATGAAGCATCTTGTGGTTAAAACGACTCTCAGGGAGAGGGACTCATTGTTCGTGGGAGTCAAGATCAGAATACTGATGATAATCGTGGAAGGACACAGGAACAGAATCCTCGCCGTAAATCTAAGGGTAGATCGAAGTCTTCAAATAGAGGTAAAACTTGTAACTTCTGCAAGAAGAAAGGGTACATTAAATCTGAGTGCTATAAGCTGCAGAATAAGATCAAAAGGGAGGCTGTGAATCAAAAGAGAAAACAATTAGAAAATTTTAGTGAAGCTGATGTTGTAGAAGACTACAGCGATGGTGAATTTCTAGTCGCTTCTGTCAGTAATTCTAAAGTGAGCGACAAGTGGATTGTAACACCTTAAACCTGGCCTAGATGTTATGGCCGAATCTGGAGGTGTCACATTACAGTGCTTTTTCGAAAACGTGAAATCATTGATAAAAACTCGTTTGAAGGTTAAAGCCTCTCAAATCATCTTAGTTGTTTGTTAACCATTTTAAATCGTCATTACTTCTAACACATTATTTGTTGCGGAAGCTTAAAAATTGAGTTGCAGAAACGTAGTGTTTTGAAAGCAGTTATCGTTTTGGAATAAAACGGAAGTAGATTAAAATCTCAAACTTAAAATAAAATCCAAAGAGGCCTTATTACATCAAAAACCCAAATTTAAGTTACAAAAAAATAAATAGTCGATGTAACGCAGTTGGAGTTGTATGGTCACCCTCGAGTCCCTCACAGCACCAATCCACCTAACGCTGGGATTACCTACACAATTAAAAATAGGGTGAGTTTACAAAAACTCAGGTGTAATCCCCTAATATGAAAACATTCAGTTAGACAAATAAAATACAGAAGCAGTCTAGGCCTGAGCCCATTATAGCTGACAGTACCAGATGGGCCTCAGCCCATAACAGTAACACTATCCGGTGGGCCTTAGCCCGTTACAAATTCAGAAACAAATACATATAGGCCTTAGCCCAATACAGTAACAGAATCAGAATGAATAATGTATGATGCATGTACCCCCATCCAACCCTGCACTTGCCTCTGTCCAACCCTGTACTTACTGTGGGGGTAAAATCGACCCACCTAACTAGCACACCAAGAGTTAGCACTGGTTGCGGCACTAACTAGAATGGCAACAAAGCTGCCAGATAAATAAGTGGCTTTAAGCCATCAATACAATCTACTTTTGGTAAAATGAACGGCACTAAGCCATCGATAATATGCGTGGTTCAAAGCCATCAATAAAATGGACAGCACTAGGCCATCGATAATATGCGTGGCACAAAGCCAACGATAAAATGGACAACACTAAACCATTGATAATATGCATGGCACAAAGCCATCGATAAAATGAACAGCACTAAGCCATCGATAGTATGAATGGAACAAAGCCATCAATCAAATGAACGGCACTAAGCCATCGATAGCATGAACGGCATAAAGCCATCGGTTAAATGAACGGCACTAAGCCATTGATAGTATGAACGGTACAAAGCCATAGGTCAAATGAACGGCACTAAGCCATTGATAGTATGAACGGCACAAAGTCATCGGTCAAATGAATGACACTAAGCCATCGATAGTATGAACAGCATAAAGCCATCGGTCGATCTACAATCGTCTTGTGTGGCTCGTACGACCTTAATAGATCAGTACGAATATACGACTTTAAGCCTTCGGTGGGTCCACAATCGTCTCATGCGACCCTAATAGATTAGAACTAACTCCATAACGAAAACTTAACCCATGCAGCATGTCGTGCATGTATGCAAAACACATAAATTTCACATAACATACTAAATCAATCAAACATCATATAAGGCATAACAATCATTCTACCCCACAGGGGTATTACGGTCATTTTACTCTACAGGGGTACTACAGTCATTTTACCCTCTAGAGTAATTCAGTCATTTTACCCTCCAATGGTATTGCGATCATTTTGCCCTACAAGGTTATTACAGTTATTTTACCCTCCAGAGGTAATTCCGTCATTTTACCCTCTAGGGGTAATTCGGTCATTTTACTCTCCAGGGGTAATTCGGTCATTTTACCCTCTAGGGGTAATTCGGTCATTTACCCATCGAGGTTAATTCGGTCATTTTACCCATCAAGGGTAATTCGGTCATTTTATCCATCGAGGGTAATTTGGTCAGTTTACCTATCTTAAGGTCTAGGTACTCCTATCAACCCAGCAGAAGGTCTTCAGTTGCCTCGAGCGACTCATGTAACATTAACGGTCAAATTAGTGTAATGGCACAAGTGGGCCCACGAGCCCGTATGGCCTATCAAGCCTAAAAATTACCCGACCACGCGAACTACACAGCCCAGTCCAGTATTTGCCACATATCGTACATTTTATCCGTGAGGGGCCCACAAACCCATTGGGCCCACATGGCCCATTTCGGCCTAACCTGGCGGCCTCCTCAATCTATCGCCCACTGTTTGTAGGCTCGATTCACCACACGAGCGTTTGCACGCCCATGTGGCACAAACGTCGTATTTTTGGCTTTTTGGCTTTTTAACTTTTGTCGAATTATAGTCTATTCAGTGTGAATAACACACCTATTTATGAACGCACGATTAACACACTCGTATCAGACCCTGTCTAAATGAACATTATTAAACCTCCCAAGATCACTGATCACAATCTAGTACACGCCTTTATCAAAAATCTGTAGTATAACAGATCTCATTAGACAAAAACATTCATAAGTGTGGCTTAAATCCACACATATTGTGTAAGTAGGCACAAAAGCACATTCGGCCAAAACCCAATATTATGATAATCGTTCTCACCTTGATTGAATGATGAACAGAAAATAAAAGTTTGATTGCTTCAAGCCACTTGTACCCCTTCACAACACCAAAATCCCTAAGCCCAACGATGGCCATATCACAGAGAAGAAATGTATTTTGCAGTCAGAAGGCGTAAGGAGAAAACATTCGGTTGTTAAGGAAGAAATCAAACGAAAGCAGAGTTATTGACAAAGGAAATAATAACGAACACATAAGTAAATGTTGATTGTTAGATTCTTTGCAGAATCGAAATAGAAGGAGAACAGTACTATGTTTTGGCCAAGGACAAAATTACAAGGTAAGGTAAAAATGACAAACAAAAATGGTAGAGAGTATTCGGCCAAATAAGAATAGGAGAATCGAATGAGAAGGAACAGAAAATGAAGAAGCAATGATGAGTAGGTTCGGCTATGTGAGAAACAGATTGAAGAAGAAATGGTAAGGGAGAGTAGGTGCTAGATTCGGCCAAGGAGAGAAAGAAAGCAGTAAAGATGAAGAGAAAGAAGCAATCGACAATAGTAAAGAATTTCGGCACCAACAAAAAAATGACACGAATGGTCAATTTCCCACTATGATTCGCAGCACAGAGAAAAATAAAGAGAAACCAAAAATGCAAAAAGGAAAAAAACCCGAAAATGGCAGTAAGAGAATTTGGCAACCCATCACTACTAGCCTAAACTGAATTTCTGAGTAGCTAGCTTAGCAATTTGGCTACAACACTCAACGTTCAAATTCCCCGGTTTTCTCCACATAATTCTCTCTATATCTATACCAACCTTTATCCACATCCCTTGATTCTCTCCCAAGACCAATTCAACTCTCTCTCCCAGTAGAGTTTCAGTTAAACTCCACCTCTCATGCAGCAAGGAGATAAAATAAATTCTTCTTGAGCAAGGAGTAACTCGAACTCAGGTTCCCCAACAGAAGCAACACGCTACCTACCACTGAGCTACAAGCTCATTTTGTGTCATATTTCCACAACAAATATATTTAAAGCCTATGTGCCAACATCAAAGTTCACCTAAGAGATAAACAAAAAATTTTGGACACGCCAAGACTTGAACCTCATACCTTACAGTTACACATCACACCCCCTTGCCACCAGACCACAAGCTCTCTTTGTGTCATATTTTCTCCATAATAATTTATAAGGTCAACATGCTAAAGGTAAGGTTTACTTATGAGGAAAAACTAAACTTTTCCTAAAGCCTAGATTTGATCCCAAAACTTCTCTAACACTTCACAAGACCATTAACCACTGAAGCAGACATTCATTTGTGTCATTTTCTTGCACAATTAAACACTTATGTGCCGTCTCCCAGTTGCTCCCTTACTCAAGGCCCAATACTTCTCGACCCAAATTCGGGGCGTTACACTTCACCTCTCCTTAAAAAATTTTCGTCCTCAAAATTTCCAACTCCCAGGCTACACTACTACACTTCCGCTGCGCACTCTAATCCTAATAATACTAACAGACATCCAAAACATCTATCCACCGGTGTAGATAGATATCACACGCAAACAATTTCTACATTTCCAAAACACACCGAATAAATAACAGTATTTCAACACAGTCTAATATCTAAAAAAATAATAGTATTTCTATCTACTACATTTTAGTGCAAACAAGCAACAGTTTTAGAATGACTTACAGAATCGGCGTTGGAGACTCAGTGTACCACACTTTTCAGAAGAAATGTCTCAAACCACATTCATATTTGAAAACAACTTACTGAAATTCAAAATTTAAAAACCCATTATATAGTCGATTTTGCAACTTGACTCTGATACCACTAAATGTAACACCCCAAACCCGGCCTAGATTTTATGGCTGAATCTAGTGGTGTCACATTGCAAAGCTTTTTCAAAAACTTGAAATCGTTGATAAAAACTCGTTTGAAGGTTAAAGCCTCTCAAATATCTTAGTTTTTTGTTAACCATTTTAAATCGTCATTACTTCTAACACATTATTTGTTGCGGAAGCTTAAAAATTGAGTTGTGAAAACGTAGTGTTTTGAAAGCAGTTATCGTTTTGGAAAACTACGTTCTGATACTAGCAATTAAAACGGAAGCAAATTAAAATCTCAAACTTAAAAAAAATCTAGAGAGTAAATAAATAGTCGATGTAACGCAATTACAGTTGTGTGGCGACCCTCAAGTCCCTCGCAGCACCAATCCACCTAACGTTGGGATTACCTATACAATTAAAAATGGGGTAAGTTTACGAAAACTCTATGTGATATCCCCTAATATGAAAACAGACAGTTAGAAAAATAAAATACAGAAGCAGTCTAGGCCTGAACCCATTATAGCATACAGTACCAGATGGGCCTCAGCCCATAATAATAACATTATCAGGTGGGCCTTAGCCTGTTACAGATTCAAAAACAAAATACATGTGGGCCTTAGCCCAATACAGTAACAGAATCAGAATGAATAATGTATTATGCATGTACCCCTATCTAACCCTGCACTTGCCTCCGTCCAACCCTGCACTTGCCTCCGTCCAACCCTGCACTTACTGTGCGGATAAAATCGACACACCCAACCAACACACCAAGAGTTAGCACCGGTTGCGGCAGTAACTAGAATCGCAGCAAAGCTGTGAGATAAATAAGTGGCTTTAAGCCATCAATACAACCTACTTTCGGTAAAATGAACGGCCCTAAGCCATTGATAATATACGTGACTCAAAGCCATCGGTAAAATGGATAGCACTAGGCCATCGATAATATACGTGGCACAAAGCCAATGGTAAAATGGACAGCACTAAGTCATCGATAATATCCATGGCACAAAGCCTTAGTAAAATGAATGGCACTAAGCCATCGATAGTATGAATGGCACAAAGCCATCGGTCAAATAAACAGTACAAAGCCATCGATAGTATGAAAGGCACAAAGCTATCGGTCAAATGAACGATACTAAGCCATCGATAGTATGAATGGCACAAAGCCATCGGTCTGTCTACAGTCATCTCGTGTGACCCATGCGACCTTAATAGATCAGTACGAATATACGACTTTAAGCCTTTGGTGGCTCCACAGTCGTCTCGTGCGACTCGTGCGACCCTAACAGATCAGTACTTCTTCCATAACAATAACCCAACCTATGCAGCATGTCGTGCATGTATGCAAAACACATAAATATCATATAACATACTCAATCAATTAAACATCATATAAGGCATAACAGTCATTCTACCCCACAGGGATATTATGGCCATTTTACTCTACAGGGGTATTACAGTCATTTTACCCTCTAGAGGTAATTCGGTCATTTTACCCTTTAGGGGTATTAGGGCATTTTGCCCTATAGGGGTATTACGGTCATTTTACCCTCCAGAGGTAATTCGGTCATTTTACCCTCTAGAGGTAATTCGGTCATTTTACCCTCTAGGGGTAATCCGGTCATTTTACCCATCGAGGGTAATTCGATCATTTTACCTTCCAGGGTAACTCGGTCATTTTAGCCACCGAGGGTAATTCGGTCATTTTACCTGTCTTCAGGTCTAGGCACTCTTATCGACCTAGTAGAAGGTCTTTAGTCGCCTCGAGCGACTTGTGTAACCTTAACAGTCAAATTAGTGTAAATGGGCCTAGGCCCATCATGCGGCACAAGTGAGCCCACGCCCCCGTGTGGCCCATCAAGCCCAAAAATTACCCCGGCCACGCGAACTACACATCCCAATTTAATATTTACCATATATCGTAGATTTTATCCGTGAGGGACCTACAAACCCATTGGGCCCACACGTCCCATTTTGGCCCAACGTGGTGGCCTCCTCAATCTATTGCCCACGATTTGTGGGCTCGGTTCACCACATGAGCATTCACACACACATGTGGCACAAATACCGTATTTTTAGCTTTTTGACTTTTCGACTTTTGCCGAATTACAGTCTATTTAGTGTGAATAACACACCTTTTTACGAACGCACGATTAACCCACTCGTATCGAACCCTATCTGAATGAACGTCCTTAAACCTCCCAAGATCACTGATCACAATCTAGTACACGCCTTTATAAAAAATCTGTAGTATAACAGATCTCATTAGACAAAAACATTCATAAGTGCGGCTTAAATCCACACATATTGTGCTAGCAGGCACAAAAGCGCATTCAACCAAAACTCAATATTATGATAATGATTCTCACCTTGATTGAACGATGAATAAAAAATAAAAGTTTGATTGCTTCAAGCCACTTGCGCCCCTTCACACCACTGAAATCCCTAAGCCCAACGATGGCCATATCACAGAGAAGAAATGTATTTTGCAGTCAGAAGGCATAAGGAGAAAACATTCGGTTGTTAGGGAAGAAATCAAACGAAAGTAGAGTTATCGACAAAAGAAAGAATAACGAACACATAAGTACCTACCGATTGTCAGAATCTTTGTAGAACCAAAATAGAGGGAGAACAGTACAGTGTTTCGGCCAAGGACCAAATTACAAGGTAATGTGAAAATGACCAACAAAAATGGTAGAGAGTATTCGGCCAAATAAGAATATGATAATTAAGAGAGAAGGAACAGAAAATAATGAAACAATGATGAGAAGGTTCAGCTATGTGAGAAACCAATTAAAGAAGAAATAGTAAGGGAGAGTAGGTGCTAGATTCGGCCAAGGAGAGAAAGAAAGCAGTAAAGATGAAGAGAAAGAAGCAGTCGACAGTAGTAGAGAATTCAGGCACCAACAAAAGAAATGACACGAATGGTTAGTTTCCTACAATGAATCCGAAGCACAGAGAAAAATAAAGAGAAACCAAAAATGTAAAAAGGAAAAAACCCCAAAATGGCAGTAAGAGAATTCGGTAGCCCCTCACTATAAGCCTAAACCAAATTTCTGAGTAGCTAGCCTACCAATTTGGCTATAACACTCAACTTTCAAATTCCCTAATTTTCTCCATATAATTCTCTCCATATCCATACTAACATTTATCCACATCCCCTGATTCTCTCCTAAGACCAATTTAACTCTCTCTCAACAGAGTTTCAGTTAAATCCACCTCTTACGCAGCAAGGAGATAAAATAAATTCTCCTTGAGCAAGGAATGACTCAAACTCAGGTTCCCCAATAGAAGCAACATGCTACCTACCACTGAGCTACAAGCTCCTTTTGTGTCATATCTCCGCCACAAATATATTTAAAGCCTATGTGCCAACATCAAGGTTCACCTAAGAGATAAACAAAAAATTCTGCACACGTCAAGACTTGAACCTCAGACCTTACAGTTACATATCACGCCCCCTTGCCACCAAACTACAAGCTCTCTTTGTGTCATATTTTCGCCATAATAATTTATAAGGTCAACATGCTAAAGGTAAGGTTTACGTAAGAGGAAAAACTAAAATTTTCCTAAAGCCTAGATTTGATCCCAAGACTTCTCCAACACTTCACAAGACCCTTAACCACTGAAGCAGACATACATTTGTGTCATTTTATTACACAATTAAATCCTTTTGTGCCGTCTCTCAACTATTCCCTTACTCAAGGCCCAATACTTCTAAGCTCAAATTTGGGGCGTTACATGGTTACTTAATTCATGCTGCACCTCCCACATGAGTCCCAATCGGGATCGGTTTATAACTTATGAAATAGTGTCTAAAGGTGTTGTTTTGATGGGAAATAATGCTTCATGTAAAATCACAGGTGTTGGTACAATTAAAGTTAAGATGTTTGATGGAGTTGTCAAAACACTTAGTGACGTACGACATGCTCCAGAATTGAAGAGAAATTTAATTTCGTTGAGTACTCTTGATTCAAAAGGGTACAGATACATAGCTGAAAGTGGGGTTTTAAAAATTTCCAAATTTTTCCTTGTGATGAAAGGGTAGAGAAAGACTGTCAGGTTATATGTTTTGTAGGGTTCCATTGTTATTGGTGATGCAGTTGTCACTTCCTCTTCCTTGTCAGATGATGATATTACTAAACTTTGGCATATGCACCTAGTGCATATGAGTGAGAATGCCATGGCAGAATTGAGCAAAAGAGGACTTTTTGATAGGCAAGGAATTTGCAAACTGAAGTTCTGTGAGCACTGTGTTTTGGGGAAGCAAAAGAGAGTTCGATTCACTAGAGGAATCCATAACATGAAGGGAATGTTGGAGTATATTCATTCTGATCTGTGGGGGCCATCCAGGATGCCTTCGAGAGGTGGAGCTAATTCTATGCTAACTTTTATTGATGATTTTTCCGAAAAAGTTTGGGCATTCTTCCTGAAGTAGAAAAGTAATGTGTTTTTCGCATTTAAGTCTTGGAAAATTATGATTGAAAAACAGACGAGAAAATAAATAAAATACCTCCGCATAGACAATAGCTTAGAGTTATGTTCTGATGAGTTTAATAAACTGTGCAAGTTAGAAGGGATTGTGAGACACTTGACAGTTCGTCATACTCCACAGCAAAACGGTGAATGAATAAAATGATTATGGAGAAGGTTTGATGTATGTTGTCAAATGCCAACTTACCATAGTCGTTTTAGGCAGAAGCAGCCTCTACTGCATTTTTTTAATCAACCGATCTCTATCCGTTGCCATTGAGAAAAAGACTCCACAAGAGGTATGGTCTAGTAATCCTGCTAATTATTCTAATTTAAAGATCTTTGTGTTCCCTGCATATGCTCATGTTGATAATGGAAAATTGGAACCGAGATCCATTAAATGTGTTTTTCTTGGTTATAAAGCTGGTGTAAAAGGGTATAAGTTATGGTGTCCTGAAAATAGAAAACTTGTGATTAGCAGAGATGTTGTTTTTGATGAAACTGCTATGCTACCTAACTTATCTCTTAAAGACTTAGATCAAGAAAGGAAGAATTCAAACTTAGATCGGGGGAAAAATAAAATATCTGACTAGTTGATCCGTTTTATCATTTCCATATACGAGGTAAGTTTGTATGCTAATAAATGTTGTTAAATTGTATTACAAATGTATTATTATTGAATTAAACTATGATAATGGTTGGAAATGAGTTAACAGACATGATTGGTAAAGATTCGACAGTGGAAAGTCCCATTTTTACCTTAGGAATAGTTTAAGATACAAATGCCATGACATTAGGGTTTACCGATGATGATGTGATCCGAGTGTTGGTCTTGTACGTCCTACTAGTGGCTAGGTTCCGGCATGTGTTACGATTCCTGATAGCTTGTGTGAGTAGCTCCGTATAGCTACGTCTTGACTGACAGCTTGTGTGAACAGGCTTGTTGTTAGCTCGAGAGTGAGCATATATGTAATATGAGATAGCCTTAGTTATATGCGTGGCACTTAGGTGTGATGTGTTCCCAAGTATCCTATAGTAATTCCAAATGGTTCTATGTAACACCCCAAACCCGGCCTAGGCGTTACGACCAGATCTGGTGTGTCACACGATCCTAACACTAAGTTTACAACCCTTTTAGTCTTGTCGTGTCTTAAGTAAGGTTTGAATCAAAAGAGTAAGTTTGTTAAAACCAGTTTATTAATCCTTTAAGTTATCCATATTATTCACTCGTTGAGTTTTGAAAACGTTCTTTAGATTTTGAAGCCAGCGTAGCCTAAACTAGCGATTCTATAAAACGTAATTTAATCATCAAAGAAAAATTAAACCAAACAAAACTTAGATAGCGGCCTTATTACAAAATAAAACCCAAAAATAACTTAATAATAAAATACTTTAAACAAAATGAAAACCAGTTCTGCAGATGCTATGGCCACTTCGAATCTCTCGCAGCTCCAAGCCCACTATGGTTGAGTGTTACCTGCAGAGATTAAATAAAAGGGGGGGTGAGTTTGACAACTCAGTGTGCAACATTATCTCAACCATAGGCCAAAACAGATCAAGCCTCAGAATCAGATTAGTTGGGCCTTGGCCCATTACAGAAATCAGGTTAAGCCCATAGGCCCATAACAGATACAGATCAGATATAATATGCAAACAGAAAACCCAACCCAGATCCATCCATAACACCCCCGTACCAGCCTTACACCATGTGGGGAGACTACTCGACCCACCCAACCGCTACACACCACAGATATTTGCAGCGAGGCTGCCAGATATAATTTGCAGCGAGGCTGCCAAATATTGTGACGAGGTCACCAGATCAGATATTGTGGCGAGGCCACCAGATTGCAGTGAGGCTGCCAGATAATAATGTGACAAAGTCACCAGATTGCAGCGAGGCTGCCAGATAATAATGTGACAAAGTCACCAGATTGCAGCGAGGCTGCCAGAACGCTTCCTCCATCATAAACCCATACCCCATGCAACAGATGTAATCATACTAGCATGCAACATATAGCATCTCATGCATCAGATATATTCATAATAAATATTACTCATGCATATACATAAAATTATACATTTCATACAAACTTGACCCTAGGGGTATAATAGTCTTTTCACACCTAGGGGTATTTTGGTAATTTTTTTCCAGTTTCAGGGGTATTTTAGTCCTTTATCATATTTTTAGCGTTTTTATGCAAGTTCAATAAATTATCAGTCCTCATATAACCACGGAAGTCCATTTAAGCCAAATTTCCAGTTTTGCGCTTTTAGCCTAGAACCCCTAATGGGCCTTACTATGTCCAATATCGTCTCGAGCCCGTTAAACCCAATTTTTAGGTTTGGTTTACCAACTTAACCATGTTTTTACTATTCAAGTTACCAGAAGGTCTTTAATGATCATTTTTCAATTTGGGCTCGGAAGCCCATTGGGCCCATCTTGGCCCATCGTAGCCCAACTTACCAAAACGCTCGAAATTGCACCTTCTGCAATTTCGCCACCGTCAATTTCCAATTTGACCACAATAGAGTGTTCGACTACTCTTAGATCCCTCCAAGACTGATTTTCGGTCACTTTCAATCGGTCACTTTAGCACAGTTTATGGTTATTACGGCCTTTAGCCACCCTAGTCTATGATGGAGATACGTTACACACCTGTTAATGGATGAAACAACGACGGAATCCACGTACGAAGAGCCTACAATCGAACGATAATTTTTAGTCTAATAATCTATAACCAAAGAGCCATAAACCCTTACCATAATCGGCCTACGTGGCCTAAGCATCGAAATCTTACCCCTTTTTGTCGATTGTGGACAAAATCCTACTGTCCCGTAGCGTTTAGCCTTCCGAGTCCTTAGTTGCACAGCCTCTTGATCGCACTAACATAATCAAACCAAAAGAGAACGGCCAACACGCCCTTAGTCATTAACGTTAGCCTTCCCATAAGGGGTTTCTGCTTTTCATGCCCTATATATGAATGATTAACGAGAAAGGGTACTTACCACTATGATATCAGCCCAAGAAAGATCTTAGATACGAGTATAATCTTGATTCACAACTACTCCTTCTACGAACCCGCAAGAGAAAAGAGTCGGTTTGAGATTCGGCCCTCAATAAAGGTTTTCGGTTCCAAAAAGAAGAGATAAAGTTCTGATCCTCAGAATATTCGGTTCAACAAGAAACAAGAGGCTTTAAGAAATGGAAGAAGAAAAGAGAGAGTGATGCTGCAAGGATTCGGCCAAGAGGTTATGGAAAAATATCGATAAGAGAATAGGGAGAAGAGAGGTATACGGCTATTGAGAAATCGGCAAGGTGTAAGGGGTTTCGGTCAAATAAGAGAATCGGCAATAGGTTGGTTGTTAGCTTTAGAGACGATCAAAAATAAAAACAAGGTGAAAACAGGGAGATATGGACGATAGAAAGAGGAAATAGAAGAGAAAGAACCTAAGAATTGAGGTTGAAGAGGAGAAAAGGTGAGCAATTGATTTCACAGGGAAAATACGGCACAAGGTTGTATTTTGGAAGTCCTATATTCGACTACCAGCAAACTGAAGAGACAAAAAGGGACCCAAACACTAACCCTGACTACAATTCGGCTAAACAAAAGAAAAAGAAAGGCTAGCACCCAAAACTCCCTTATCACATTCGGCACTCTCCTCCTCAATTGTCGAAATTACAAGCACCAAGCCCCCTAGCCGAATTACACTTGCAGAGTCCCTAAATCGGCCTCCTCCTTTGAAATTCAAAAGCTCCTCAACTCCCTCCTAGATTTGCTCATTGACCGATTCAAACTCCTTCCCAAGCAGAGTTCAATTCTGCTTCAAATTCTTACCTGCTTAAGCTCAAAAATAAAACACTACACTTGCAACCTCTGCAGCTTGAACCTTGGACCTCCAAGCTCATTTAGGCGCCACCTTTTAAGGAGTCTAGTGGCGTCTCCCTTGCCACTTTACCACTGATTCATTTGTGTCTTATTTCGCCCACAATTTCTTAAGACCCTTACTTTCAATGATCCCCTATCTCCTAAGCTTAGAATTCAAAATTTTGCCGAGCTCCTAACCAACACATGGACCTTCCATAGGCCCATTATCATACTCCAAACATGCATTACACACCCAAATACTAGCATTTCAACATTTTATCAGATAAGAACAATCTAAGAAAAACCCAAAATTAGGGTGTTAAATTCTACGGGCATAATTGAGACATGAATGAAAGTAAAACTGATTTAAGTGGTACAGGCACGTACGAAACCTATGCGGGCATTAAATTGAGATAGCTTATGCAATTCATGCTTAATCATGTATTAAACATGTGAAAGGTTTGTGATTCAAAATTATTAATGCTTGCTATGTTCATTTGGTTGAATTATGTTTAGTTAATATGTTAAATTTGTTATCATACGAGCTTACTAAGCTATAAAGCTTACTTCGTTTTATTTTCCATATTTTATAGTGAAATCGAAGCTAGCTCGGATCCGGGGATCGTTAGAGACTTCATCACACTATCAGACATCTATTTTGGTACTTTTGAATTTGTGAATGTGGTGATATGGCATGTATAGGCTATGTGATCTTTTTGATATGTGATAGTATGAATTTTTTCCATGTGATTTGGCTTGTAAATGATATAAGGTTTGATGTGTATATAGCCATATAAGTTGGCTTATTTTCTGTGATTGGTAATGAAGTTATAATTAGCAATTGATCATTTTCATATGTGGTTTGTAGTTTGGTTTTGGAAATGCTTGATTGTGGTTTGGTACTTGGATGTTAATTTGGTTGGCTATACGGTTAGAATGTGAGATATGTGATGTATATGATTTATGGTTAGTAAAGTATGTTAGTTTGTATGTGTTTTGAATAGGTAAATGGTATTGAAATGGTTAAAATAGATATGGCATGATTTGTGTTTTGGATAATGATATTTGGCTGCCTATTGTGTCTTGAATTGGTGCAAATTGAGCTTGTATAGGTATGTGCAAATTGGTTGGCAAAATGGCTTTGTAAATAGCCTATTTTTGTCCACACGGGTAGAGACACAGACATGTGTCTCAGCCATATGTGATACACGGTCATGGTGCATGGCTGTGTGTCCCTTAGTGTTCCATTTGGAAGCAAGTCAGTATGTTCCACATGGCCCCATACACTAGTGTCTGACCGGCCGTGTGGCATAAGTCAGTATACCTTAAGGTTTGACACGGCCTAACACACGGCCTAACAGATGGGCGTGTGTGGCCATTTTGAATAGGCACACGAGCCAAACACACGGGCATATGGTTGACCGTATGACCTAAGTCAGGGAGTTACACGGGGTAGGACATAGGATGGGATACGGCCATGTGATCCCATTTCTAATGCCCACACGGCCTGTGACATGGGTGTGTCCGGTGGCCGTGTGAGACATTTGATGCTTGCTGGCCGAGAGATATGGAGCTAAAGATATTATTAAAAGAACATGGAACAGGGAGGATATTAATATTGTAGACAAAATAGAGAATGTTTGAGAGATGATTGGTCCCTGGTAGCACAATAAATATAGGAATATGGTCAACAACATTAGAAGATTGACGGCGAACATTGATAAGATTATCGATGGCCCCTATGCTGAGTCGAATGCAAATAGATTGAGAGCCACTTGAATCAGGTTAGGTTACCTTTATGACAAAGAAGAAAAATACTGGGAGCAGAGATCTCGAATTAATTGGCTCAAAGAAGGTGATAGAAATACTAGATACGTCCATGTCAGAGCTACTCGCAGAGCCAATAAGAAAAGAGTCAATAGGCTCAATGATGAAAATGGTAGATGGGTTACAGACACCCATGATATTAGTAAAGTTGATGTGGGCTACTTTAGCAAGATATTTAAGTCTAATGAGCCTTCAAATATGGATAATTACATCAATGACAATCAGACTAAGGTCACTCAATGTATGAATGCTAACCTGGCTAAGCACTTCATGGATGAGGAAATCATGGTTGCTTTTAACCAAATGGATCTGTTCAAAGTCCCGAGGATTGATGGTCTCTCAAGTATTTTCTTTAAAGAGAATTGGGAAGTTGTGGGGAAAGACATCCTTAAGTTTTGTCATGAAATTTTAAATGGAAACAAAGATATATCTTATATTAATGAAACGATTATTGTGCTTATACCTAAAATCAAAGAAACTGTGGATATGACTAACTTTAGACCTATAAGTTTATACGGGGTGATCTACAAGATTATTGCAAAGGTATTAGCAAACTAATTGAAGACTACTCTACCTTGGTGTATTAGTCAAAACCAAAGTGCCTTTATCCCAGGCCCGATGATACATGATAATATACTTATTTCCCATGAGATGGTGCACTATCTCCAAAGCTTAAAAACTAGTCCAAACAAAGGGCTAGTTATCAAGCTTGACATGAGCAAGGTGTATGACTAGGTGGAGTGCACTTTCCTTGAAACAGTGATGAAGAGGATGGGCTTTGAGGATGTTTAGATCAATAAAGTTATGCGATGCATAAAACAGTGAAATATGTGGTGAAGTGTAATACAACGCTCTCGAAAACTATTATTCCCGAGCGGGATCTTAGCCAAAGGGACCCTCCTCTCTCTTTATATTTTCTTATTTTGTATGGAAGCATTCTCATGAATGGTACAAGATGCCAACCTTATTAGAGGCATTAAGGCTAGCCGAAATGGCCCTCATGTTAATCACTTATTTTTTGCTGACGATGCTCTTACTTTTATAAGGAACAACAAAAAGGAAGTAGATGCTTTTATGAGAATCATCAAAGACTTCATGCATATGTCGGGCCAACAAGTGAACTTGGAAAAGTCTATGGTCTTATTTAGCCCGAAAACCCCCATAAACCAAAAACGAGTATTGGGCAACGTGTTGTGCATGAAGGTGGTGGCAAGCTCAGACAATTATCTCAGGCTCCCCCTCCACGTTGGAATGAAAAAGTCAAAGGCATTTACAAGCATTACTGACTCATGCAGAATCAATAGTTGTTCTAAAAGGCTCCTCTGCTTTAGGGAAAAAGAAATTTTTATTAAATATATTTTACAATCCCTGCCAACTTACACTTTGTCTGTGTTTCTTGCACTTAGGGGTACAGTCGAAGAGATGCAAGCAATGATGCGAAGAATGTGGTGGACGCTCAAAGATAAAGGATGAGGTTGGGCTATGCTTGACTGGAAGAAAATGTGCATGCTGAAAGGCGGGTTTTAGTGATATTCAGCTTTTCAACATCGCCCTTCTCAGCAGCAAGAACAAGGACACCCTATGTTATGAGCTTCGTAGTGCTAAGTACTTCCCCGAGCGTGACATTTTTCAACATAAAAAGGTTGACAAACCATTGTCGAAACCATTTTTGAACGAGTTTGAAAAACGGGGTTCGACTTTTTGAAAATAAAACTGGGAGTCGCCACCAATCAGTTTAAGTGTGATTGAACCACTTTCAAACCATTTTTTTTGAAATCATTAGTTTTGGTCTACGAAATCAATAAAATGGGTTCGGGAGTCGGTTACATACGAGGAAGGGTTAGCACCCTCGTAACGCCCAAAATTGGTACCAAATTGAATTACTTTCTGTCTTCAATGCTAAAATTTGAAAATATTTGAAAATATGATCCCTTTTGAAATTAGAATGGTTCAAGTTTAAAACCGAGATTCCTTCGTTCAAAAAGAGTACGAACGTCACATCCAGCATGATAGGACCCGATATTCCAAAATTTTTGTAACTAAAATCATCTCGTAATTTATAAAATCATTTAGAAGGATATTTTAGGCATTTAGACAAACGGGAAATTGCAACCCAGCATGTTAGGGCACTATTTCCCGAATTTCTAAATACAAAAACATTGCCTTTGTTTTAAAACATTTTTGTTTACATTATACTTTAGAGCAATGATGCAATCGAGATGATACATTATAAGATACTAAAATTGAACTATTATCACATGTTTTAATACAGGCATAACATATAACATATATTTATATTTCATACAAACAAGCTATAGAGAATAACAATAATGTAAATTACAACATATACTAATGTACGAATACAGATATAAGTAACTTAAATCTATCAATTTTTCAGGCAATATACGGCATAATAAAAACTTGACATAACATACAAATAATGAATATAAGATTACATGGTACATACAATCATATTTCATACGAGTGTAACTTAAAAACAATCAAATAAGTAACTCAATTTCATGCAAATATATAACAATAAATATCATAAAAAGGTAATTTACAAGAGAATATTAATATGTTAAAATAATATTAAACAAATATGAAATGATATGAAGATAAATTAACCTATTTTTAAGGTAAGTAAAAAGCTAAATATAAAAAAAGGGTAAAAAAAAGAAGTTAAAATCATACATAAATAATGAACAAAGAGTGATTAGTATAAAATAAAATATAATAATTTAAAATATTTAATTAATGATTTTCTAAATAATATAAAATATAAAAGATAGAATATATATAGTAAGGCATTTTAAAGAAATATAGTAATATATAGCAACAATACTTAAAAAAACAATATTTTATAATATTTTATAAATTTTAAACCATACATAAGGATATAAAATAAAATATAATTATATGATAAAACCTAAAATAAAATAATAATAATATATATATATATATTAAAAACATAAGATAATATAATATATAGTATTTAATAAAGTATAAAATAATATAAAATAATAAATATTAATAAATAGTATAATATAAAAATGATATAATAGTAATAATATTTAAATATTTACAAGTGTAATAATATTTATAGTAAAATAAATGATATAAAATATTTTAAATAAATAAATTTTAAAGTAAAAAAGGGATTAAAATTAAAATTAAAAAAATATAGGGCTAATTGTAAAAAAGAAAAAAATGAATTGAGGGCCCTTTTGAAACACGCGTTAAAATAGAGGGACTCACTGGGCAATTAGCCCTAATCCCAGAAACGACATCGTTCTTAGAATAGGCATTTAAAGGGACAATTTGGACGAAATTGAAATGAAGGTAAACTATTTGGGCCAAATTAGAATAAAAATAAAATAAAATTATAAATTTTAAAAATGCGGAAGGGCCATTATGGCAAATATCCCACAAATCAAAAACACGTGGATCCTTCCCAGGTTATCGGGTCAACGTACGGATCTAAAGGGTTTAAAACGACGTCGTTTTTGAACTTATCAGACTAAGCCAAAACGACGTCGTGTCCATTAGGCTATAAAAGCCAAACTTAAGCCCAAAAAAAATCATTTTTTAGCATTCCTAAAAAAATTCAGAAATGCTCTGAAAGACCCCCTCTTTTCCTTTTCAGTAGTATTATTTTAAAATTTCTACTATTTTTGCATGCACTTTGAATGTAAAGAATAAAATAACAAAAGAAACAAAAATATCACCTTTCCAGAATCTGTATTTGCTTTTTTCTTATTAATGCATGCGTAAATCGTTACAATGGCTGAAGGAAGGCTTTTATAGCCTTTAGATTACATATTTTGGGAAAGAAATCAGAAGACTTCTTTCCATAGCCTAATCTGTTATGATTTTCTTTCCATTTTTGCTCTTTGCCTGCTGCGGTTTCCTTTTGTTTACAGGTGAACGCGATGATTGAGGCTGAAGCATGGCACGCTGATGATCTCAGTATCATTTGCGCGCCGATAGTGGCGCGATCGGTGGCCGAAATGGTGCGTCGAAAGGGCGTTGACTGAACCACTGAAAAGTCACATCGTGTGATCTGCTCGAAGCTTCTGGAACCTGATTGCGGCGCTGAGGAGAGTTAGGGTTGGAAACCCTAGCTGGTCACTTTAGGTTTTGGGCCATTTGGGCCCTTGTGAGTTTTGGGTCAAGATCTGTTGTTTAGGCTAAGTGGGCAGTGGTCTAACTTGGGCTATTGGGTGCAACGGGTGTTGGGTAATTAGTAACCGGGTTATGGGTGTATTTTGGGTACATGGGTAGTAGGATTTGATTTTAAACTTTTGGGCCAGTAGTGTTGGGCTCCAATGTTTGTAAATTGGACTTTTTAATGGACTGTTAGAATAAATAAATATTTATTTATTTAATTCTTTTATTCCGTCTTAAGCCCGGTCAAATTTGGGCTACTACAACCATCTTTTACTTGGAATAGCATTGCTATAGCGGCGAGAATTCTTAAAGATGGTTTTGGTTGGCAAATAGGGAATGGTAGTAATATCGACATTCATAAGTTCAATTGGGGTATCGAAGGCCTCAACAGCGATTGGATTTATGAAACTGATCAGATTGTGCATGAGAGGAAGGTGTATGAGCTGTGGGATAAAGAGAACACATGCAGGAAGGTTAGTAGAGTTAATGAAATTTATGGTAGCTACATGGGTGATCAATTTTGCAATTTGTCTTTCTCCCGCAATGGCCCGGACGATAGCTAAATTTGCTTCCAAAACCCTCATGGATATTATTCTTTGAAAACCGCTTACTCATGGCTACTTCTCAAAAAAGTTGCCATGGGTCCTCATAGATTTTTTTTGGAGAATGATTTGGAACTTAAAACTCTCCCAAAAATTAGAGTGTTTACTTGGAGATTGGGTCACGATCTCCTCTCTATGAAAGACAAGATAGCCTTGATGCGCCAACTTGCTGATAGAGAGTGTTTCAGGTGCAGTGAAAAAAGACAAACCCTTGTTCATGCCTCTAAGGACTGTCCTAGGGTTGTTCTTACCGCGAGTGGGGTCTTGATGGGAGACTTATTGATAACGATTTTGCTTGTTGTATAGACTGGTTGGAAGAAGCAATGAGGATCCTAGACAAAAAAAGCCATGGTCAAATTCACTATTATCTTATAAAACAGTTGGAATAATAGAAATAATATGTTGTTCAGAGGTAAGGAGGAAGCTGCCTGGGTTATTTGGGAGAGGGCTAAAAGACTTAGCAAGGAGTCTCGCATCCATAATATGATGAACAAACTTATTTTATCACCTCAAATGGTGGAGAAGAAATGGGAGAAACCTCCTATTAATAAAGTCAAAGTGAACTTCGATGCAGCTATGAGTAACGACAAAATTGGTTTTGGTGTCCTTGCACGTGATAATGAGGGCTTAGTTGTTGGGGGTAGCTACGGCTTTAGAGTGGAGAATATGTAGGCTGAGTGGGCAGAATTACACGCATTTGAAAAGAGCATTAAAGTGGCCAGCTCCATGCACACTGCCAATATTATTTTCGAAACCGACTGCGCAAATTTAGCTAACAAAATAAGGAATCGAGGGGTGGACATCACTATTATGGGACAGAGGATTAATGAGCTATTCAATTCTAAGCAAATTATTAAAAAAAAGTGAAATTCAGATGGTTAAATCGCAAGTGTAATAAGGCTATTTTTTGAGAAAATTTGCTATTATGAACAATTGTATCTTGAATTTTGGGATGGACTACCCTTCGGTAGTCTATGATTTTGTAATTGTTGAAGCGATTAATTGAAGTCAACCTTTTGGTCTGTTTTTATCAAAAAAAATGTATGCGTTGGTAAGGGCATTGGAAACATGGCAACATTATCTTTGGCTAAAACAATTCATGATTCACACCAATAACTAATCATTAAAAGTACTTAAAGAGCCAACACAAGCTAAACAAGAGACATGCTAAGTGGGTCGAATTCATCGAAACCTTTCCTTGTGTCATCAAATATAAGCAATGTAAGAAAACATTGTGGTCTATGCCTTATCCCGAAGGTATGTCTTCTGTCTATTTTAGATGCGAAATTGCTTGGATTTGAATATATTAAGGATTTGTATGATGATGATATTGACTTTGATAATGTGTTTATGGCATGCGAAAAAGAAGCCTTTGTGAAATTTTTAAGCATCATGGATTATTGTTTTGAGAAAATAAATTGTGTGTGCCTAAGAGTTCTGTACGTGAATTTCTTGTTAGAGAAGCTCATGGGGAAGAATTGATGGGGAATTTTGGAATGCCTAATACCTTAAAATTTTTATATGAACACTTCTTTTGGACTTATATGAGAAGAAATGTTGAACGATTTTGTGAGAAATGCATCACTTGTAAAAAAAAGCTAAGTCTCAAGTCAACCTTCATAGTTTGTACACTCTTTTGCCCATCCTCAGTGAACCATGGACCAATATTCAATAGCCTTTGTTTTGGGCTTACCTAGAACTAGGAGTGGTAGGGATTTTATATTTGTGGTTGTGGATTGATTCTCAAAAATGACACATTTTATTCCATGTCATAAACTTGATGATGCTTTACACATAGCTGATTTGTTTTTCAAGGAAGTTGTAAGACTTCATAGCATGCCAAGAAGCATTGTTTTTTTATAGAGATGCAAGTTCTTGAGCTACTTTTGGAAGACTTTGTAAGGGTAAGTTAGGTACTAAAATTTTGTTTTCTACTACTTGTCATCGACAAACGGATGGATAAACTGAAGTAGTAAATAGAACTTTATCTAGCCTATTGCGAGCTATAATACAAAGAAATTTCAAATCATGGGAAGAGTGTTTGCGGCATGTAGAATTTGCATATAATTGGAGTGTGCATTCTGCAACTAAGTTTCATCCTTCTAAAATTGTGTATGGATTTAATCCTTTAACTTTGTTGGATTTAATTCCCCTGCCTTCAAATGAGTTTGTTAACCTAGATGGAAAAAAGAAAGTCGATTTTGTTAGACAACTTCATAAAAAGTTCGAGATAACATTGAAAAGAGAACAGAACAATATGTGACGCAAGCCAACAAAAGACACAAGAATGTTGTGTTTAAACCCGATAATTCGGCTTGGATGCATATGCAAAAATAATGATTCCCTGTACAATGAAGATCTAAACTCCTTCCAAGGGGAGATGGGCCCTTTCAAGTGTTAGAAAAGATCAATGACAACTATTATAAGTTAGATCTTCCACGTAAGTATAATATTAGCGTGGGTTTTAATGTTTCTAATTTGCCTCCTTTCAATATACGTAACAATTTGAAGACAAATCCTTTCGAAGAGGGAGGAAATGATGTGAGCACAAGAGTATCGTGGAATGAATATTAAAATTCCTCAGTAAGCCTCAAATGAGATGAATTCTATAAAGCCAATACCCAATCCATTAACCACCTTTGGACATACTAACTTCTAGAATGTGAATACTATAATAAAATATAGAAACACAAGGCAGTATTTGCAAGTATACAAGTCGAGTTGTAATATATTTTTACAACGAAGTAGGTGCGTAATTTGAGAATCATACCCAAGAGAGGCAAGTGTCAGATCAATTCTAACCCAAACACTAAAAGATCTAATTAGTACTTTAAAAGTTTAGCTTTGTGTGTTTCCACTTTGCCTTCTGAATTTCTCTTATTCTTGTACGTCTACTTACACTCTATGGGTTTAATCCCAACCGGTAAGTCTATAAGTTCCTACACCATATTGGATTTCATAAAATCCATCTCAGCATCCATGGCTTATTTTCAGAGCTTGGAATCATCGTCCTGCATAGCCTCCTCGTAAGTATGTGGATCATCACCCTCATAATTGGCTTCCACATCATAAATACTACCATCATAGATGAAGAAGTCTGGTTTCTTAGAAACTCTCCCACTATGACGAATTCCACTATGTTGTATCGTTCAAAGGTCTTTCTACAACTTTCTTGAAATTGAACTTGGTGATTGTCCTACCACTCCCGAAAGTTCCTCAAGTACCATTTTACTTTGAGGCTTAAAGTTTTCCATGTAGCTTTCCTCGACGAAATGAGCATGATTAGAAAATTTAATCCTATTATCTTTCGAATTTTAGAATAATCCTCCCTTTATTTCTTCTGGATATCCTACAAATATGCACAATTTTGTCCATGCATTCAACTTTTTTGCATCCTTATCCAGAACATGTGCTAGACAACCCCATATTCTAAAGTGATTTAGAGCGGGTTTCTTTCCATGCCACAGATCACAAGGTCTCTTACAAGCTGACTTTGCTGGCACGTCATTCAGAATATAACAAGCCATTTTTATCGCATATCCCTAGAAAGAAGTAGGAAGTTGTGAATAGCTTAAGATTGAACAAAACATGTCAAGTAAGGTTCTATTCCTTCTCTCAGCTATGCCATCTACTGTGGAGTGTCTGGCATAGTCAATTCGAATAAAATCTCATTCTCTATGAGGTATCCTAAGAACTCGTTGGACAAGTATTCCCCACTTCGGTCAAATCAAAGATTATTTATGGATAAACCTAATTGTTTTCCACTTCCGCATGAAACTCTCGAAATTTATCAAAGGTTTCACTTTTGCGGTACATTAGATACATATATCCATATCGAGAACAGTCATCGATAAAAGCCACGTAATAATCGTAACTTCTTCAGGCACTAATGCTCATGGGACCACACACATCAGTGTAGTTCTAAAGGTTGGTTGGCCCTTGTACCTTTCGCATTAAAAGACCTCTTAGTCATTTTACCTTTCAAGCAAGATTCATATTATTGAAGATTAACTTCCTTAAGCATACTTAAGGGACCATCTTTCATGAGTCTAGTGATTCTTTCTTGGTTAACATAACCAAGTCTTAAGTGCCATAGGTACTCCTCATTAGAGTGAAAAGTTTAGCTTTTTATTCATTATTTTAGTTTGAAGAATCGAGTAAAGATTGTTTGATAAAGTAGAGATTGGTTTTCATCTATCCATTACAGATTAAATAATAATTTCTTTGAATAGCAATCCTTTATTGAATGTCATGGTATAACTGTCATAAAATAAACAGCTACAAAAATTAAATTTCTCTTAAAATGAGGTACATAAAACATGTTCTTTAAAACAATCTTCTTAAAATTATCAAAATGTAAAATAACTTCTCCCACTGCTTCGGCTGAAACATAGCTCCCATCTCTAGTTTGCAACGAGAGGCTCCTGTCATGAGACTTCTCGTTTCACTAAACCCCTATAAAGAAACACACACATGGTTAGTGGCTCCAGAATAAATAACCCAGTTTTCAATTAATTCTTCCACTGAGAAAGCTTTAACCACAAATAGTTTCATACCTTTGCCCTTTTTGGCTAAGTAATCCAAATACTCCTTGCAGTTTGATCTAAAATGTCCTTTCCTATTGCAGAAGAAACATTTGATCTTTTTAGGATCTTTTGCCTTCTTAGCATTCTTCCTGTCCACATAAGGTGGAACCGAAGACTTAGTTGGTTTCTTCTTTCCATCAGTTTTCTAATCCCCTTAGAGGAAGAGAGGCCTACAACTAAGTTAACTTTAGGTTTCTCATGAACCAACTTAACACCATTCAGTATCATCTAATAAGATTGTAATTCCATCACAAGCTAAGTCAATGTAAGCGCCTTATTCCCCAAGTTGTAAGCAGCCCTAAAACCAATAAACTCATTGGTTAAGGATTTGAACACTATTTCAATCTGAGAGTTCACATCTAGTTTAGCTCCATTTTCCTCCACTTCTACAAAGAATCCCATAAGCTTAAGCATATGTTCTTTAACCAAAGTGCCAATTTTCTATTGAGAATTCATCAAATTTGAAATAGCGGATTCTCGAACCAATACGACTTGGCCTCCAAGCAAATCCTCCAAATTTTTCATGATCTCTGTGGTAATACAAAAATTCTCGTATTGCTTTTGCAACACACTACTCATGCTTCCTAACATATAACATTGAGCAATCGAGTCAGAATATCTTCATGAGGGCATGATTCGTCAAGAACGAATTTGTGTTTCTCATAGTTGAGAACTATTAGCAAGTTCCATTTCCATTCTCGAAAGTTATCCCCATTTAATTTATTCTCAGTAAAAATGCTATTGAAAAAATAATAAAGATTCACTAATTACTATCTTTGTATTAAGCAAATATTTTTTTTTATTTCAGCAACATATCAAGAATGTAGTATGATGCATGCATCTTGTATTAAAACCTTGAAAAAATAATTTTTTTGTTGCTACAATCATTCTCACACCCATCAACCATGTCATCTTGGGGTTCCATGATTAACTAGCAAGAACATGGATTACATACAATTAGCTCATGAATCTTAATTCTCAAGACTCCACACGAACTAATGACCATTTAACATTTGGCCATCGTCTTTAGCTCAAATATCGTTTCTTGAAAAACTATTTAATAAGAAATGATCTTGAGTGTGTAACCATTGACTCAACACCTATCATGAACATGCTCTCATTTGTGAGTCATCTTGGGACAATTTCTCTGAAACTCACGCATGACTAGTTGTTTTTAAAAGGAAATCTCATTTAGTGAACCCACATGACAAAGTTTACCTTGAGGTGTGGCCAGGGTAGGAACCGGCTCAAAATTTTATCATGATATCACTTCAAAACCATCAATGGAGGTCGTAGGTCTTGTTCAATGACCTTCTCCCACTCAATATTTTAAAAACATGCAAGGTTTTTTATCCTAAATTTCAAGAATGATCATACAATAGTTCTAGTGTCATTCTTACCTAATCTAAATGACATGCTTCCAATATATGCATGGCATGCTATAATAATTTTATAATATTCACATTCATTCAAAAGAATTAATCAATCATAAAAACAAACAATTTTGATTGTCCATAATTTTTCTTTTAAAGGAAAAACCGAAGAAATGAATGTGAACCGCACACCAGATATGGTCCTAGGAAAGAGAGGTGAGTCAAATTTAACCACTTAAAAACTAAATCTTTCCTAGTCAGAGCCAATCCTAGACATGCACCTTCTCATTACCACACTTCTCACAGTTATCAAATAACCTAAAGAAGTGAATGGAACAATACAACACATGTATTTTCTGATTACCACACTTTTTATTTTTTTAAACAATCAACTGTGGATCATCTAATATATATATATATATATATATATATAACTCTTATAACATTACATAATATAGATATTATAAACAATTATAAAACATATATATACTTAGGTAATTAAAGTAAAATTATCAGCCAAGGTTTCTATAGTTCTATTTCTAGAAAATAAATGAAAAAATAAAATTACATAATTTTTCTCCACAAGGCGTTCCTTGGGTGCTCAACCACCATCGCATCATTTCCTCATCATGGACTCCTTTTGGAAAAATTACATTTAAGTCCTATGTATGTTTCTAACTCACAAGAATTCTATGAATTTTAAAAAAAATAGCCCTACGTGGAGATGATAGTCCACGATTTATTTCCTAAGAACTACAACCTCGGCAATAAAAAATAATTATATAACAAATATATAATATCGCATCCATTCTCATATATAACTCAAAATAAGCATAAGATCTAAAGAATGTCATTTTCTAAATAATCAAATCATTCAAGAAGAAGAGAATTTATTTTGATTATATGTTAATACTTATAGATAGAACACAACCTGGCTTATGATACCAATTGTTGAAAAAAAAAATGGGTTTGAAAAACGCATCGCAAAAAAATTTAGGGAAAACAGATTATTAAGTTTTTTTCCAAAACAAGATCTTGGTTGTAATATCTAAAATAATAAACACTTAATCAAAATTTTACCTTTTTTATTCGTCTAGAATGAGTGCTTCAACCGAACATTCTTCTCCGCTATCCTCAAGCTCACGTCTGTCGAATGTAGGCTCACTTCAAATCAAAAAAATTTTCACAAAAATTACTAGTGGGGTAATTTCATAATTTCTCTAAATTTGGGTCAAGTTGTGAAACAAAGAAATATCTCTAGAAATTTTCTAAAATAATCTCTTCAGTGAACTTTCTCTCTACAACTTTCTTTTGAACTCAAGTGTGTCAAAAATAATGACCCAAGACTCTCTTTACATAGAAAGAGTTTAGAGAGTTCAACTAAGATTTATCATTTTAATATTAAATATTAACTTAATAGAAATAATAGAAATAAATATTAGATTAAATTTAATATTAAATCTTATTAACATAATAGAATGTTTTTCTACAAGACAAACATTAAATTTAATTTAATATTAATATAATCACTTTAATATTAAATTAATAAAATAATATTAAAATAAGTATTAAAATAAATTTAATATTAAACTGTTAAAATAATATTAATTTTGGAATAGTTAATCTGAAATCAAATTCTCTAGTAGAGTCACAGTAGGAATGCAACTCTTCCACTGCCCAACCATCGAAGTCCAACCGTCGTTGGCCACCAAGACGCCACCGTTGCAACCATTGGCACCGCCGTGTCCAGTGATGCAGATCCGACACATTTACGACACCCTCAGCTAGTTCAAATATTGTTGGTTAGTTTTGGGTCAATAACGACCCAACTGGTCTAGTCTAGCCACCAATTGGACCGTCAACCCGATTTCACATATCAGGCCCAATTCGATCAGTTTTTGGGTCTTGGTCTCAGTTTTGGGGTCACGGGCCCAATTTATGATCTCAGGTCCAATTTTCAAGTTTAATTACCCATTGGGTCAATTGTCTAACTTGAAATTTAATTTCCAAAAATATCATATTAATTTTAATTAATTTGATTAATTTAATTTTACTTTATCAAAATTAATTTTTCCAAAAATCACTTAGATTTTCTAAATTAACTTTTAGGAAAATGATTTAATTAAATTCTCTAGTTGAACAATTCTCACAACCACCTAATTTAATTCCACATCGAATAAATCAACTCAATTAAAATATTTCCAAAGTCGTAAAATTTTCTTCTAATTCAAATGCAACTCGATCGAGCTTTTGTTGAGCTAGCGGAGGGATCAATCGAACATATACAATTAGCCTCTAAAAATTGCAATTATGTTCAGAAGCATCGTTCTAATAGTTTGCAGTTACTCAATTATGGAGTCAGTCTATAAGAAGTACCATGATTGAAAACTCCTTATTGTATACTCTTTACAAAAAAAATTCATCCAACTATTTTTTCCAATAACCTCGTCATGTGTGTGTTACCCTCATATGATATCATTGATTCCTTTTAGTTAAATTCACTCACTTAATACAATCCTATTTTATCTCATTGTCAGCATTGTGTCTTATTAACGATTAATATGATCACTGTTAACAAATGATTGTGATAAATTTCTCGTTTGAGAATAAGCAACCTATAGCCACATTCCATATTTATCAATCCACACAATGCCAATAAGAGTGTATCATTAACTCTTTAAATGAGTTATGAATTCCATTGTTGCTAGTAAAGTCATGTCATACATAAGTCATGTACCCAGCGTACCAATTATGAGCTCAATCATCTTTAAAGCATGAGGTTCAACTTATATCAAAGCACATGAGTTGCATATGCATGGTCAGTGACTAATTCAGGATTTAGGTAAATCACACCATGAACGTCAAATGTGAACAAATTCACAAACAGATTCAAAATTAATTCTTCTTAGGTCCAGCCCAATGTATCATTCTACTAATGAATTCATCTATGTCTCTACCAATATGGTCAACTGCTTCGATAGCCAAGACTAGTCATCTCCCCAATTGGAATTGTAGACAATATAATAATCATTCTCGGTATTTGAATCAAATGCCCACTTTGATTCTTTTACGAGATTACGAACTTATTTAGATTATCTACTGAAGTAAGTTGTCTTTCTCGTAATGTAAATGTTCTTACAATTCCACTTATATCTTTAGTTTGAACTTAGACAATCAATGAGTTAATATTTGTTTGTCATAATTTCGCTATGCATGCAAATTATGAAAGATAAAAATACAAAAAATATAATAGTGAAATGTGAATTTAACTTTATTTATTCATCGTTCAAATAAAAAGAAAACAGTTACATGTTTACTACGATATGGGCACATTTCCCAACATGCTGGACTAAGTATGCACTCGTACAATTTGATGTAAGTAAAAGCCCGAGTTTAAATAGATAAGGAATCGAAAGCTGATGTGTTAGGTGTACGACTTCTATAGTATGTAATGTCATTCACAAAAGTGGATTTTATAGCCTAAAACATGGGTAATGATATCCTCTCATTGGTATTACATGGTTGATGAAAAGTAAACGTAATGACTTGATCACTATTTGATAGTAATTGACTTTTCATGAAGGAAGATGTAATGGTTACCAAGAGATAAATAGGATCATATTGGAAAAACAAATATTATCCCAAAGAGATCAAAGATATCCTATTAAGGTAACACATTTTGACAAGGTCCTTAGACGAGCACTCAGTAATTGCTTTTATAATGGTATGTAGTTGGGGAGAGCTTAGACATTATAATGGAATGACTTCATGACTAATTGAGTTTGTAATTAATAGGCAAAAAGTTGAAACTTAATTATAAATAATTTATCCTCAAATTCATATGTCCAATCGAACCCTCCGCTAGCTCGTTGAAACCAGAAATGAATTGTGTATTTGAATAAAAATGAACGAAATGAATAGAAAAAGAGAAGTGAAAAACATTAAGGAAAGATTATGGTTTTCTCTAAAATAAAGAAATGGAATCATTTGGAAATGAATGTAGGTTTTCCAAAATGAAAACAGAAATTTGCAATCCTATATAGGATTACTTAAAAAATGATAGAAGAATAAGTTTATATTTTTGGACTGCTTTGAAGCCCAAAACTGAAAATAAACCATTTGGCCATGGTGAACATGTTGAGTTGTGACATATTGAACGAATTTTCTTGAAATTTTATCGGGGTAAAATCGTCAAAATTTTACTAGAGTAAAATTGGGATAAGATTATTATTTAATATGTAAATATAAAAGTTCATTTTGGGAAATAGAAAAACTAAATCGGGTGGAATCACATTATAAAGTACTGGGTCAAAAAGGCTCAGGAAGTACTCGTAATTGGACATAATGTAACACACCTTACCCCTTCCCGATGTCGAGATAGGGTACAAGGCTTTACCTTACTTAAACACATGCAAACCTTCAACTTGTATTTATTGAAATGTGTCCCAATTTAAAACTTTTTCAAACAATGTCCTACAGACCTTTATAAGGGCCTACGAATCCTAACACGTGTTTTAGAAATGACTTGGGACCATTTCAGGCACCTAGAAATCTTTCAAGAAAATTCACTATAAACAGGGTAGACGCCCGTGTGGAAGGGCAACACGCCCGTGTGGCCCCTAGACATGGCCGTGCTGAAGGCCCGTGTACCTCACATGGCCTAAGCACCCAGGTATACGCCCATGCCCTTAACAATTGCGAATTTATTTTCTAACTTTGAACCTACAGGGGTTTTCACATGGTCTGGCACACACCCGTGTGCCCAGTATGTGTCCCTCACACGGCTATGACATGCCCGTGTCGCGACCCATGTGCAAAAACTTTAACATTCTGTTTATGACATCAGTAGACGCACGGCCATGGCACACGCTCATATGCTTAGCCTGTATCTGTCACATGGCCATGAAACGCCCGTGTCGATGCCCGTGTGCAAAGACCTGGGTATTCTATTTCTAACGTCAGAAATTACACGGCCATGGCACATGCCCATGTGCTTGGCCGTGCCCTCCACACGGTTGAGAAACACGGTCATGTCTTAGCCCGTGGGTTTACTACTGGCATTTAATTCTATTCATGCAAGGTGCAGGGGACGCACGGTCAAGCCACATGCCTATGGGGCGGACCGTGTGTCACACACGGCCTAGACACACGCCTGTGTGTCTACCCGTGTAGGCAAGACTAAGCTATTTACAAAGCCTCTTTGCCACACTGAAACAAGATTAACACATACTCAAACAATCCAAGACTAGGTAACTCATCCAATAGCCATAAATTGGCATCCACACACATTCCCATCAACCAAATCCAAACTCTAACTAAATTCTCCTTCATAGAACATTGCCAATTTCATTTGATAACCAAAGATAAAAGTTAGCCATGAACTTTGGCCTCATACAAAATAAAGTATTTCAATTTCAAGCCAACACATATGGCTCCAAAATGATATGAAACTTACAAAAGAATAAAGTCCTATACATGTCATATTTTCAAGATACTAAAACTAACTATACCGAGTGATCAAGCCGATAGTGTGAACAAGACCTCCGATGTCCGATGGTCCTCAAGCTAGCTAAGTGGCACTATAGGAAAATGGAAAGGAGAGAAGTAAGCATAAAGCTTAGTAAGTCTATATGCAAACATTTAATACCAAAACCATACATTAGACAATTAAACTATAGCATCAACCATACCAGTACTTCCAAACATAGATTCGCTTACTCTTCCCACAACTTATCCAACATTCTCAACACAATTTTATGCACAAAAGCTCATATTGTTAGCACATACAATCCCTACACTTATTTATCATCACAACACACATAATTTCATTCAAGTGATTTCTCAATAAAGATATCCATGCAAGATAGATTCGTATATAGTCATTCATAATGACATTAACACTAACAAGGTGGTTCCGCTCTTAGCCCACCATCATAAATAATTTACGATGGTTTCGCACATAGCCCACCTTCATAAATAATTTACGGGGGCATCGCACTTAGCCCACCTTCATAAATAATTTATAGTGGTATCGCACTTAGCCCATCGATATTAATCACCAATCAGGCAATTTGCATTTAGCTCACCGATTTCAACTGTTATCTGGTGGTTTCACACATAGCCCACATTTACTCATAATTTATGGAAATTTTCCCATACTCTCATTTCTCCCGATTTCATTCAATGTCCATAACATTTAGCCACGTATCCTATAAGGCATTTATGAACATTAATAAAAGAGGTATCGTTTGCATATATACTTACCTCGGTATACAAAATGCAAGAAATGTGGAATTTAATCCCAAGCCTTACCTTTGCCTCGGTCAAGGTTGACTCCCCGCTCTTCTTGATCAATATGAATACAAATTCACCATTTAATCACTCATTAAATCTAATAAGTCAAAAATCACAATTTTGGCAAAATGACACTTTTGGCCCTGACCTTGGCAAAATGACCATTTTACCCCTAGGTTCAAAAATTGATTTTTATCGAATTTCCTTATTCACCAAGCCTAAATAAACTCTTTTCACTCTTATGGAAACACAAAATTCCTAATATTTCACACAAAGACTAACAATTGATCAACTTTGTAAACTAGTCCAATTTAGGTGTTTTCCATAAACACCCTTTTACAAAAGTTGTTTATTACTCAACCCTAACTCATTTTCTTCCATAAAAACCCAGAAAACAACACGTATTCAATCATGGCAAAATTCTAAACTTTCAACCATTTTTCACAATATACCCCTCAAAATGTAGCTCATGCTACAAGGGTCTCAAAAATGTAAAACTATTCAAGAAAAGATCTCAAAATCACTTACTTGTAAGTGTTCAAAGGTGCTGAAATTTTAAAGCTTTTAAAACCCCAAATTTGCTACAATTTTTTATGAAGAATGGAGAAGAGAATGGAAAAGATGAAGCTAAGCTAACAGGCTATTATTAAAATATTAATTATCTCACCTAATACACCAAAATTTTGACTTTTCTTTTCTTTGTTAACTCCCTTGGCGGGCCATGCTCACATTACTGAGATTATTTTCCATTTCAAACCCCCACATTTTAGTTTTCCAGCTAGTTTACACAATTTGTTAATAATTTGCAACATTTACCTTTTTTGCGATTTAGTCCTTTTTTGCGATTAAGTCTTCAATCGCGTAAATTAATTTACCAAAATTTTCATGTACCCTTATAAACATGCTATAACACATATAATAATGCTAAAATAATTTTCTCAAAACTCGGCTAAGTGATTCCGAATTCACTCGTCCGACTAGGCCCAATTTTGGGCCGTTACAATTCTCTCCCCTTAGGGATTTTCGTCTCATAAAACCTTACCGTTGAAGAGGTTCAGGTACTGATCTCTCATCGTCTCCTCTGGTTCCCACGTGGCTTCCTCGACTCCATGTCGATGCCATAGCCTTCAAGGAAAATAATGACTTCCGGCTCAGCGTATCAGCGAATACATTTGCCTTTTCGGGGTAGAAGTCAATTACTAACTCGTAATCCTTTAGTAACTCTAGCCATCTTCGTTGCCGTGAATTCAAATCCTTTTGCGTCATCAAAAATTTTAAACTTTTATGGTCTATGAAAACTTGGCATCTCTCGCCATGCAAATAGTGCCTCTAAATCTTCAATGTGAAAACGATGGCGTCCAACTCTAAATTGTGGGTCAGGTAATTTTTCTCGTGTGGCTTTAGCTGCCTCAAGGCATAGGCTACTACCATGCCTTCTTGCATAAGCACACACCCCAATCCATTTAAGGAAGCATCACTATACACCATGAACTCTTTTCTCGATTCGGGTTGCACTAAAATTGGGGCTTCAGTTAACAAAGCCTTTGATCTTTCAAAACTCTATTGGCACTTGTCAATCCACTTGAATTTAACATCCTTTTGAAGTAGCCTCATCATCAGAGTAGCTACCACTGAAAACACTTTAACAAAATGTCGATAGTACCCCGCTAAGCCCAAGAAACTCCTAATCTCCGTCACATTTCTTAGCAGTTTCCACTCAACAATAGCATATATCTTACTTGGGTCGACTCTGATCCCATCACCTGACATAATGTGTCCCAAGAATCTGACCTCACGTAGCCAAAATACGCTCTTACTAAACTTGGTATACAACTGTTTATCTCTCAAAGTTTGTGATAAGCCCTTACTTTGGAATGTCTCTACTGGATCCATTGAGCTGGCATGAGGGCCAATAACTCAGTCATGAGCTAAGAAATTTAAAGATGCATTGGCAAGCAATGTAGATCGAGTTTGGGAAGAACAAGAAGTTGAATCCGTCAATCATGCATGGATTAACCCAATAGGCGTCACTTGCAATTTATTGCAAGTTGAATTTAAATTTTAATGAACTCATCTTACTTTAATAAATGAGTTGCTGGACTTTATTCAACTCATCTTAGTTTAATTAATAAGTGTTTTGTTAAACTTTATTTAATAAGTGTTGCTCTTAATTAATCTAGTTACTAGGATTATTTATTGATGCATGAGTTTAAGTTTATTTATTTATGCTTCTTTAATAAACTAGGTTCTGGAATAATTGATGCATATGCTTAGTTCATTTATTTAAGTTAAGTTTTTATTTTTGATATGTTTAATAAGTGTTTAGATGTGATTCATAAGCTCATTTTAATTATGTTTATTGTAGGAGTCTTTTAATTCATAACCGTTACATTACAAGGGCTGTTACAAATTTATTGAAGTGACCTTTCAAGTGTTTTCAGTTAGATAAGAAGGAGTTATTTTAAAGGAGACTTTATTCATCATCAAAAAGTTGTTTTATGAATTAAAGAAAAGCATTAGTCATATTTAAATTTGGTAGCCCCTTTGTTTCACTTTTCATAACCGATTGCTTCATGAGTAATCACTACGAGCATTCAAAATACCATTAAGGAGCTGGTGTCTGTTCGGCTAGCCAAGGGACAATTCAAGAGTCATCTTTCAAGCATTCAAGGACATTCAATTAGCTGAATTGAAGTGAATTCAACGGAGGAGTTATTTGGTTCAAGAATGTCAAAAGGCTTGAACTTTATTTCAGCTTTTAATTAGCACATTAAGATGATTACTTGTGACTATTCAACTACCCTATTCTAGCACTATAAATAGGTGAAATTAGCCTTTGTAAAGGGAATTTTGTTGCTTTATGAATGAAATTCTATCATTTTGGTGAGAACATCTCTCTCCAATTTTGTTCGAAGACTTGTTGGCTTATCTATAAAGCTAGTGGCGTCAACCCGTTCTTTGATTTATCCTAAACTTATCACTTTCGCAAGTTTGGCGTTCAATCCAATGCCGAGATTCCTATCTTTCTAGATAGTGGGTCGAGGTCTTGACCAAATTTACAAACCATCTCAAAGGCCTATAAGTGTTGGGTCGACACTTACTAGTGTTGGTTCTTGCTTGCTTCTTGAGCCGCTTCTTTCCATCATTCGAATATAACCGAAACTCATTCTTCTTTCACCATTGTTTGATAACCAAATATTTTTTTTCAATCCAACTAGCCATTTTTTATCCTTAATCACTACTAAGCCTATTACATCGACTTAGCTAGTTATCTAACTACAATTGAACCATACTTACTCATAAACAATCGGGCAATGTAGATTCGACTCAATTCAACATCGAGGCAAATCGTATCATTTGGTATCAGAGCCTCTAAAACGAGAAGTACAAACGTTCGAAGCTATACTGAAAGTAGATTTGTAAAGTGAAAAAAAAGTTGTATTCAATTTTGTTTATATTCATTCATTGTGAACAAAAAAAGTTCTAAAAAATTTCAAAACGAAAATTGAGTTGAAAGTTTGAATTCACTCTTGTATTTCCTATTCAAGAAAATTCTCGTTCTCATCTATTCCTACCCTTTTCACGCCACACTTAACAGCCCTTTCCATATTTTCTTTCAGCCTACCCAAACCCTTTTTATTACTTCCCTTGTTTCTCAATTTGTGACTGACCCCTAAGCCTACGACCAAGATTTGACTAGTCTGCTTATGAAGTTACGAGAGAAGAAAGAGTGGAAAAAGGCACGAGAGCGTGAGCACAATAAAGTGGAGGTAAAAGCCAAAATATGAGTGCAAGCACGAGTATGAGTGCTATTAATTTTTTTCTTTCCGAGCGAACGTAAGGTTTTGTTGTGAAGTTTTAATTTTCTTTGCATGCCTTAAAGTCCTGTTTGAAATGTTTCGACTCTTAATCTTCAAGCCCTGCTTTGAGAGGTGGAGCGACTCTTTGACCGGAAGCTTGAACCTATTCAAGAAAGGTCGGACTTAGTTGAAGAGAGAGCACATCAGAGTACAACTCAAAGTCCCCCTAGAAATCGTGCCCAAAAACAAGTTAATGAAGATGATCTGTCTGTTCTTAGTGAGGCTGAGATGACCAAGGTCCAATGTGAGTGTTCAATAGAGAGAACAATGAAATCGTGGCCAAAGAGATCAGAGACGAGAAGATAATGATCTCAAGAATATAAAACTCTCAATACCTCCTTTTCAAGGAAAATTTGACCTAGAAGCATACCTAGAGTAGGAGAAAAAGATTGAATTGGTATTCGATTGTCACAACTATTCTGAGAATAAGAAGGTCAAACTAGCCACAATTAAGTTTTCTGACTATTCGATGATCTGGTGGTAACAATTAACCACTAGTCGAAGGCGCAACAGAGAACGGCCTATCACAACTTGGGTTGAGATGAAAGTGACAATGCGACGGCGATTCATTCCTTCATATTATCACCGGGAGCTTCATCAAAAGCTCCAAAATCTCACTCAAGGAATTAAGAGTGTAGAAGATTATTATAAGGAGATGGAGGGGGTGATGATTCACGCGGATATGCAAGAAGACTAATAGGGGACAATGGCTCGTTTTCTAGCTGGTCTCAACCATGATATTGCTAATGCTGTCGAACTTCAACATTATATTGAGGTGGTGGACATGGTACATATGGCCATTAGAGTGGAAAAACAAATGAAGCGTAAAGGTGCCCCCCGAAGCTATTCCATCGCAAATCCTTTAAAATGGGGACAAGGCGTTAGCAAAAGTGTAACATCCCAAAATAGGGCTAATCGGAATAGTGGTTTCGTAACCATAAATCCGAGATAAAAATAATTATTTTATAATTATTTTGAGGTTTATGATATGATTTCATGATTTTGTGAAAATTTCGTGAAGAAATTCTACGCGTAAAGTGCTTAATTTGAAATTAGGGACTAAATCGAATAAGTTGCAAAATTTGCATTCTAGAGGTTTTTAGTATGAAATTACTTTGGAATATTAATTAGGAGGTTTTAAGTAGCAATTTGACCAATTTGACCAATTTGACCAATTTGAAAGTTTAGTAAGGAAGGGCATTTTGGTCATTTGGTTATTAACATGAATTAAAAAGGAAAAAGATGACAAAATTGTATCATCTTCTTCATTGTGGCTGCCGAATTTTGCTCTCTCCATAGCTAGGGTTTCTTCAACTTTCAAGCTTCATAATAAGTGCATCTAAGCCCCATTTTTAATGATTCTTATATTTTTGGAATCCCGGTAGCTCGATAAAGCTTATGCTAGCAATAATTTAAGTTAGGGTTCATATTTGGAAAAATACCCATTGGTGAAATTTGTGAATTTTGATGTTTTATGTTTTAAATTATGCTAGACAACTTGAGATACTCGGTTTTAGGTAAAAACAAGTAAAAGGGCTTAATAGGTAAAAATACCTATTATACATAAGTGTATGTTATAGTAGGAATTTGAAGATGTTTTTGGTAAATAAATGATTAACATGTCTTAAAATACAAGAATTTGTGATAAATTTTAATTTTTGAGCCTTGGGGTAAAAGTGTAAATATGCAAAAGTTTAGGGGCAAAAATGTAATTTTTCCAAAGTTTGAGTAAAGGACTGTTTTGATAAATGTGAATATTAAATAAGCTAAATTTGCTATTATAGATCAAGAAGAACGAAATTCGGGAGTAGATCGGGGAAAGGAAAAAGTAAAGGACTAAATTGTAAAGTTTAGTCACATTTTGGTATCGAGGTAAGTTTACGGTAAATAAATGCAATATTCCTTCATTTTACATTGATATAGTCAATTTCCAGCATTTATATATTTCACTTATGAAAATATTCAAAGTTGAATTAAAGTCGATGTGACAGAGAAAAAGCATTAGAAAGCCCCATTTGAACCTTAGGAGTGTTTGGATACAAAATGTCATGACATTTGGGGTCGACAGGACAGGAATGAGCCATGTAAGTCCATATTAGATATATGGCTTTGGAGACAAGAATGAGCCATGTAAGCCCATATTAGATATATGGCATTGGAGACAGGAATAATTCATGTAAGTCCATGTCAAGGACATGGCATTGGCAGGATATTGTTAGACAGGAAAGACCCTAGTATCCTAAGTATTCCGAGCGGTTCAACGGGCCACTGTACAACTTAAATTACATTGAATTATCAGCAAAGGAAAGGTAGATTGTATTTATGAATAATGAAAGGTTAGGTAAGAAAGAAGGTAAGTGAATAAAGAAGAAGGTAGAAAATGAGATGTAAAGAAAGTTTATGATGCTAGGTGACATTATGCATGATTAGTCCTTGTGTTGAATGCTGTGATTTATTTGCTTGTAAACTTACTAAGCCTAGTGCTTACTCTCTTTATTTCCTTCTTCTTATAGTTTTTGCCAAGCCACTCGGGGATCGAAGGAAATGTCAGAGATCCGATCACACTATCGAGAAATCATATTGGTATAGTTAGACGTTTCTTTTTGTGTATGGCATGTATAGGGACTTGGCTTCTTTGGTATGATATGTTCAATGAATGTTGTGTAAATACTTGCTAGTGAATAGCTAATGGAATGGCTAATCATACACATGTTTAATAGTTTGTATGCTTGAATGGTAACAATCACATGAATATTTATAGAAAAGTGAAAATTTGTCATAAAACAGAACATTGTAACAGCAGTGACGTGAGTTTGAAAAATCACTAAAAATACTAGAGACATGGTTTGATGGTGAGTAATATATGAAATTAAATCTTATTGTGTCTATTTTCATATGGAATAAACAAAATAGGTAAAGGTATTGTATTTTATGAGATATATGAGTTTTAGTGAAATAGGGCCAGAGCAATTTCTGGATCCCCTGTTTCAAATTTGGAAATTCACCATAAATTGTACAAAAATAATTAGGAGAATTACGTAATATTTTCAAAATCCTTATTGAATATAGTTTTTATAGAAACAAACAGCATAGTCATATGAATTTTGTACAGGGAGAAAAGTGGTTCGTAATAAGTGGAGGTCAGTGCAGTCGAATTCTGAAATAGGGGTAACTTTAACTAATAAACTGTACTAATTGGCCTAGCAAAAAATTCTAGAAAAACATTAATAGATAGATATATGAGTCTAGATTCAGGAAAAATTTACGGATCTTGATTTTGAATTTTGTAACCCGAGATATGATTTTTTTGTAACTGTGACGCAGATAGACAGCTTGCTACGAAAGCAGAAATAAAAAAATTCTAAGTTCTTAAAATGGTAAATTATGTTCAGTAACACCTCAAGCTCGACTCCGGCGATGGTCTCGGGCGTGAGGGCGTTACATTTATTGGTATTAGAGCCAGGTTTAGTCGGTTCTCAGAATAGTTAGTGTGAGTAAGAGTTTAGCTATACATGCCATACTTGTATTTTGATAGTGTGATGACTCCTGACAATTTTTAAATATTTTGTTTTATAGTAATGGATCCCGAACGAGCTGGTGATGATGATATGGAAAGTAATGTGCCTGCTCTCGCGGAAGGGGCAGTGCCATTCGAGAATAGGCCAGTAATAGTTGAACAGGGAAGAGTGACTCGAGAAGCTCTCTTCCAAGCTTTGAATTATTGGTTTGCCGAGTTCGTTCGTACGAATCCAGCAGTTAGACCTCCACCCCCTCATGATTCTCAGGCTACCCATATAGCTCAAGCTCCCCTAGTCGCAGGTACAGTGATAAGAGAAAAGCCACCAGTTGATAAAATCAGGAAATATGGGGCAGAAGAGTTTCGAGCAACAAAAGACGATGACGCAGAAAGAGCAGAATTTTGGCTAGAAAATACTATCAGAGTCTTTGACGAATTATCTTGTACACCTGAGGAATGTATGAAATGTGTAGTATCACTCTTTAGAGACTCAGCCTACCACTGGTGGAAGACACTTGTATCGATCGTACCGAAAGAGAGGGTCACTTAGGATTTCTCTCAGGAGGAATTTCGTAAAAAGTACATCAGTCAGAGGTTTATTGATCAAAAGAGAAAGGAATTCCTGGAGTTAAAACAAGGTAATATGACAGTGACCGATTATGAGCGTGAGTTTGTCAGGCTTAGTAAATACGCTCGAGAATGTGTGTCCACGAAGGCTATTATGTGTAAAAGTTTTGAGGATGGGCTAAATGATGATATCCGGCTATCAGTGGGTGTTCTAGAAATAAAAGAGTTCGTTGTTTTAGTTGAGAGAGCCTGTAAGGCGGAGGAGCTATTAAAAAGAAAAGGCAAAGTTGAAACTGAGACGCGAGATATGAAGAAAAGACAGATGAGCAAATCATTTCAGGCTACATCCAAGAGACCCAAAGAGTTTCCTACCAGATCTAGCTTTTCGACAGGGCATTCTAGTCAGAATAGAGGTAGTAGATTTAAGGATTCGAAGGCTCAGGCCACATCGACCGCAAGTGTGGATAATGCTAGACCGGGTAGATCAGGGTGTCCACGGTGTGGTAGACTTCATTATGGACCTTGTCGAGCAGGCAAAAATGTTTGTTATAAGTGTGGTGCTCTAGATCATTTTGTGCAAGAATGTCCAGAAGTGGCTAACCGAGAAGTAACACAGAGTGCTAGATCCGAAAATGCTCCTACTAGAGGCAGATCACCGAGGCAACTGGGAGTAGGAGCAAGTAACAGAGGCACCTCTAGAGATTCAACGGTGAGACCAGATGCTAGAGCCCCTGCAAGGACTTATGCCATTCGTGCTCGCGAAGAGGCATCCTCCCCTGATGTGATTACGGGTACATTTTCTTTACAAGACATTAATGTCATTGCTTTAATTGATCCGGGTTCGATCCATTCCTATGTTTGTATGAGATGCCTAATATGAGTATGCCTATAGAATCCACAGAGTTTGTGATTAAAGTATCGAATCCACTAGGCAAGTGTGTATTGGTAGATAAAGTATGTAGAAATTGCCCCTTAATGATTAGATGTCACTGTTTTCCGGCTGATCTCATGTTATTGCCGTTTGATGAGTTTGATGTTATTTTGGGCATGAATTGGTTTACTGTACATGATGTTGTAGTGAATTGTGGAAGGAAATTCATTGAGATGAAATGTGAAAATGGTGAAATTCTTCGGGTTAATTCGGAGGAGTCAGATAGTTCATTTGCCATAGTTTCTGTTATAACAGCTCAAAAATATTTGAGAAAGGGGTATGAGGCTTATCTTGCTTTTGTATTGAATACTAAAGATTCAGAATTGAAAGTTGAATCAGTGCCTGTAGTGGGCGAGTACCCAGATGTATTTCTGGAAGAATTACCAGGTTTGCCTCCTGTTAGAGAAGTTGAGTTTGGTATTGAGCTGATTCCAAGTACCACACCCATTTCTATTACTCCTTATAGAATGACCCCGTCGAAATTGAAAGAATTGAAAGCTCAGCTGCAAGAATTAACTGATAAAAGATTTGTAAGACCCAGTAGTTTGCCATGGGGTGCACCAGTGCTATTTGTGAAAAAGAAAGATAGTTCAATGAGATTGTGCATAGATTATCGGCAACTTAACAAGGTAACTATCAAGAACAAATATCTATTACCTAGAATTGATGATTTGTTTCATCAGTTGAAGGGAGTCACTGTGTTTTCCAAGATAGATTTGAGATCCAAATATTATCAGATGCGAGTTAAGGAGTCAGATGTTCCGAAGACTGCATTCCGAACTAGGTATGGTCATTATGAGTTTCTTGTGATGCTGTTTGGCTTAACTAATGCTCCCGCTATTTTTATGGACTTAATGAACCGAATATTTAGACCGTATTTGGACAAGTTTGTAGTTATGTTCATTGATGATATCTTGATTTATTCTCTTGATGAGACTGAACATGAAGAGCATTTGAGAACAGTTTTATAGATTCTGAGAGATAATCAGTTGTATGCTAAGTTCAGTAAAAGTGAGTTTTGGCTCCGAGAAGTTGGATTCCTTGGACATATTGTTTCAGGAAAAGGTATTAGAGTTGATCCAAGCAAAATTTCAGCCATCGTCGACTGGAAGCCTCCTAGGAACATTTTAGAGGTCAAAAGCTTTCTTAGTTTAGCTGGTTATTATAGACGATTTGTGGAGGGATTCTCTATGATAGCTACTTTGTTGATGAGATTACTACGGAAGGATGTTAAGTTTGAATGGACTGAGAAGTGCCAGTAGAGTTTTGACAAGTTAAAGGTATTGTTGACTGAAGCTCCCATCTTAGTACAGCCAGAATCGGGTAAAGAATTTGTTATTTACAGTGATGCGTCTTTGAATGGGCTCGGTTGCGTACTCATGTAGGAAGGAAAGGTGATTGCTTATGCCTCTAGACAATTGAAGCCACATGAGAAAAATTATCCGACGCATGATTTAGAACTAGCTGCTATTGTATTTGCATTGAAGATCTAGAGACATTATTTGTATGGTGAAAGGTGTCGGATATTCACCGATCATAAAAGCCTGAAATACTTTATGACTCAAAAAGATTTGAATTTGAGGCAAAGAAGATGGTTGGAATTGCTTAAAGACTATGAGTTAGTGATTGATTATCACCCAGGTAAGGCAAATGTAGTTGCGGATGCTTTAAGTAGAAAACTTTTATTTACATTGCGAGCTTTGAATACCAATTTGGCCATGTTGGATGATGGTTCTATTCTAGCTGAATTGAGAACTAAACCGGTATTTCTTGAAGAAATTTGTGAAGCTCAAAAAGATGATAGTGATTTACAAGCTAAAAGAGTTCAATGTGAGTCAGGCATAGAATCAGATTTTCGGATTGGTTCTGATGGTTGTTTGATGTTTAGAGACAGAATATGTGTACCAAAGAATGATGAGCTTATTCATAATATCTTACAGGAAGTACATAGCAGTTCTTTGTCTATTCATCTGGGTAGTACAAAGATGTATAATGATTTGAAGAAATTGTACTGGTGGGTAGGAATGAAAAGAGATATTTCAGAGTTTTTTTCTAGATGCTTGATCTGTCAACAGGTAAAGGCTGAACACCAGGTACCATTGGGTTTATTGCAGCCTGTGCTATTCCGGAGTGGAAATGGGACAGAGTTACACCGAAAAAGAAAGATGCAGTATGGGTTGTGATTGATAAGCTAACTAAGTCGGCTCATTTTATCCCAGTTCGTATGGATTATTCACTTGACAGGTTGGCTGAGTTGTACATTTCAGAGATAGTTAGACTATATGGGGTGCCATTATCGATTATTTCAGACAGAGATCCAAGATTTACTTTACAATTTTGGAAGAAGTTACAAAGAGCTTTAGGCACCAAGTTGAGTTTTAGTACGGCTTTTCATCCCCAAACCGACGGTCAGTCGGAGAGAGTTATTCAGGTACTTGAAGATATGCTTAGATGTTGTATATTGGAATTTCAAGGCAGTTGGGAAAAATATTTACCATTAGTAGAGTTTGCCTATAATAATAGTTACCAGTCGAATTTGAAGATGGCACCTTACGAAGCTTTGTATGGACGTAAATGTCGTACACCTTTATATTGGACAGAGCTTAAAGAAAATCAGATTTACGGGGTTGATCTAGTTAAGGAAACAGAAGAAAAAGTGAAAGTTATCAGAGATTGTTTGAAAGCAGCTTGAGACAAGCAAAAGTCAGATGCAGATTTAAAAATAAAAGAGATTGACTACCAGGTTGGCGACAAGGTATTCTTGAAAGTATCCTTGTGGAAGAAAGTTCTTAGATTTGGATGGAAGGGTAAGCTAAGTCCACGTTTTATTAGACCGTTTGAAGTGATTGAGAGAGTTGGACCATTAGCATATCGATTAGCTTTGCCGACTGACTTAGAGAAGATTCATGATGTGTTCGATGTGTCGATGTTACGATGTTATTGGTTAGATCCATCACATGTGATTTCTCCGACAGAGGTTGCAATTCAGCCAGATATGACTTATGGTGAAGAACCGGTAAAAATTCTAGCTCGTGAGGTAAAGCAATTAAGGAATAAAAGTATTGCTCTTGTGAAAGTCTTATGGAATAGACATGGGGTGGATGAGGCTACATGGGAACCCGAAGAGGCCATGTGAAAACAGTACCCAAATCTCTTCACAGGTAAGATTTTCGGGGACGAAAATACCTAAAGGGGGGAGAAATGTAACATCCCAAAATAGGGCTTAATCGGAATAGTGGTTTTGTAACCACAAATCTGAGATAGAAACAATTATTTTATAATTATTTTGATGTTTATGATATGATTTCATGATTTTGTGAAAATTTCGTGAAGAAATTCTATGTGTAAAGTGCTTAATTTGAAATTAGGGACTAAATCGAATAAGTTGCAAAATTTGCATTCTAGAAGTTTTTAGTATGAAATTGCTTTGAAATATTAATTATAAGGTTTTAAATAGCAATTTGACCAATTTCTAAGTTCATGGATAAAAATTGGATATGGGTGGAATTTTTGAAAGTTTAGTAAGGAAGGGCATTTTGGTCATTTAGTTATTAACATGAATTAAAAAGGAAAAAGATGACAAAATTGTATCATCTTCTTCATTGTGGCTGCCGAATTTTTTTCTCTCCATAGCTAGGGTTTCTTCAACTTTCAGGCTTCATAGTAAGTGCATCTAAGCCTCATTTTTAATGATTCTTATATTTTTGGAATCCCGGTAGCTCGATAAAGCTTATGCTAGCAATAATTTAAGTTAGGGTTCATATTTGGAAAAATACCCATAGGTGAAATTTGTGTATTTTGATGTTTTTATGTTTTAAATTATGCTAGACAACTTGAGATACTCGGTTTTAGGTAAAAAAGAGTAAAAGGGCTTAATAGGTAAAAATACCTATTATACATAAGTGTATGTTATAGTAGGAATTTAAAGATGTTGGTAAATAAATTATTAACATGTCTTAAAATACAAGAATTTATGATAAATTTTGATTTCCGAGCCTTGGGGCAAAAGTGTAAATATGTAAAAGTTTAGGGGCAAAAATATAATTTTTCCAAAGTTTGAGTAAAGGACTGTTTTGATAAATGTGAATATTAAATAAGCTAAATTTGCTATTATCGATCAAGAAGAATGAAATTCGGGAGTAGATCGGGGAAAGGAAAAAGTAAAGGACTAAATTGTAAAGTTTAGTCACATTTTGGTATCGAGGTAAGTTTACGGTAAATAAACGCAATATTCCTTCATTTTACATTGATATAGTCAATTTCCAGCATTTATATATTTAACTTATGAAAATATTCAAAGTTGAATTAAAGTCGATGTGACAGAGAAAAAGCATTAGAAAGCCCCGTTTGAACCTTAAGAGTGTTAGGATACAAAATGTCATGACATTTGGGGTCGACAGGACAGGAATGAGCCATGTAAGTCCATATTAGATATATGGCTTTGGAGACAGGAATGAGCCATGTAAGCCCATATTAGATATATGGCATTGGAGGCAGGAATAATTCATGTAAGTCCATGTCAAGGACATGGCATTGGCAGGATATTGTTAGACAGGAAAGACCCTAGTATCCTTAGTATTCCGAGCGGTTCAACGGGCCATTGTACAAATTAAATTACATTGAATTATCAGCAAAGGAAAGGTAGATTATATTTATGAATAATGAAAGGTCAGGTAAGAAAGAAGGTAAGTGCATAAAGAAGAAGGTAGAAAATGAGATGTAAAGAAAGTTTATGATGCTAGGTGACATTATGAATGATTAGTCCTTGTGTTGAATGTTGTGATTTATTTGCTTGTAAACTTACTAAGCCTAGTGCTTACTCTCTTTATTTCCTTCTTATAGTTTTTGCCAAGCCACTCGGGGATCGAAGGAAACGTTGGAGATCCGATCATACTATCGAGAAATCATATTGGTATAGTTGGACATTTCTTTTCGTGTATGGCATGTATAGGGACTTGGCTTCTTTGGTATGATATGTTCAATGAATGATGTGTAAATACTTGCTAGTGAATAGCTAATGGAATGGCTAATCATACACATGTTTAATAGTATGTATGCTTGAATGGTAACAATCACATGAATATTTATAGAAAAGTGAAAATTTGTCATAAAACAGAACATTGTAACAGCAGTAACGTGAGTTTGAAAAATCACTAAAAATAGTAGAAGCATGGTTTTATGGTGAGTAATATATGAAATTAAAGCTTATTGTGTCTATTTTCATATGGAATAAACAAAAAAGGTAAAGGTATTGTATTTTATGAGATATCAGTTTTAGTGAAACAGGGCCAGAGCGATTTCTGGATCCCCTGTTCCAACTTTGGAAATTCACCATAAGTTGTACAAAAATAATTAGGAGAATTACTTTATATGTTAAGAATCCTTATTGAATATAGTTTTTATATAAATAAACAGCATAGTCATATGTATTTTGTACAAGAAAAAAAGTGGTTCGTAATAAGTAGAGGTCAGTGCAGTCGAGTTTTGAAACAGGGGTAACTTTAACTAATAAAGTGTACTAATTGTCCCAGCCAAAAATTCTAGAAAAAAAATTAGTAGATAGATATATGAGTCTAGATTCAGGAAAAATTTATAGATCTTGATTTTGAGTTTCGTTACTCGAGAAATGATTTTTTTGTAACCGTGACGTAGATATATAGCATGCTGCGAAAGTAGAAATAAAAAAATTCTAAGTTCTTAAAATGGTAAATTATGTTCAGTAACACCTCAAGCTCGACTCTGGCGACGGTCTCGGGCGTGAGGGCGTTACAAAAAGCTTACTATCAAATTGAGTGAAGGAATCCATGGTGTTGCCTAAGATGAATAAACCTTTGGCCAAATCAAGCAAAGGTAAGGCCATTGAGAGTTCGTCCAACTGATCTAGAGATATCAAATGCTTCAAATGTCTTGGAAGAGGACATATTACAAGTCAGTGCCCAAACCAGAGCACCATGGTGTTGCGTACTGATGGTGAAGTTGAAACGGAAAACGAAGAGGAAGATGAGTCCAAATTGAATTTCGATGAAGAGGAGGACTTGGAACACCCTATCGAAGGTGAGTTACTTGTAGTCAAATGAAGTTTAAGTCTTCAAGGAGTGGAGAACGAGCAATAATGAGAGAATATTTTCCATTCAAGGTGCCCAATCTAAGGAAAAATTTGTAGCATTATCATAGATGGTGGGAGTTGCACGAATGTGGCAAGCACTCTTATGGTGGAGAAGTTAGGACTAGCTTCAATGGCTCAACGATGGTGGTGAACTCAAATTTATGAAACAAGTCCTTGTTTCTTCCAGCATTGGAAAGTACTCCGACAAAGTCTTATGCGATGTGGTGCCAATGAACGCGGGCCATTTGCTGTTAGGACGACCATGGCAGTTCGATCAGAGAGTGGTTCATGATGGTTATACTAATAGGTATACTTTCAAGCATTGTGGCAAGACTGTAACACTTACACCATTCACTCCGAACCAAGTATACGAGGACCAACTCAAACTCAAGACTTCTATGGGACAAATGCGAGAAAAAGAAAAGAGTGTGAGTGGAAAAGAAAAGAAAAATGAGAGAGCTAGGGGCAAAATTTCAAAAAGAGAATGAAAAGGAAGCAAGAAAAAAATGGAGAAGAAAAAGAAAATGAGAAAATAAGAGTTGTGAGAGCGAGTGATGTTCGGAAAGCATTAACTTTGAGGCACCCTGTATTTGTACTCATGTACAAAGAAACATTGTTAAATATTGAGTTACCCGATGATCTACTTTCTTCTATGTTGTTTCGTTTATAGGAATTCGAGGATGTTTTTCCAGATGAAGTGCCGAGTGGATTGCCTCTCATTCGAGTCATCGAGCACCAAATCGACCTAGTGCCTGGAGCCGCACTTCTTAATTAGCCTGCTTATCGAAGTAACCCGGAAGAAACCAAGGAGTTGCAAAAGCAAGTTGCTGAACTAATGGATAAGGGTTATATCCGAGAGAGTCTCAGTCTTTGCGCGGTGTCAGTACTACTTGTGCCTAAAAAGGATGGTTTATGGCGAATGTGTGTTGATTGCCGTGCCATCAATAAGATCACCGTCAAATATAGACATCCGATTCCTCTCTTGATGATATGCTCGATGAGTTAAGTGGTGCCAAAATATTCACGAAGATCGACCTTAGGAGTGGCTATCATCAAATCCGTATGCGAGAAGGTGATGAATGGAAAACTGCCTTCAAGACTAAACATGGTTTGTATGAATGGTTGGTAATGCCATTCGGTCTTACAAACGCACCCAGTACTTTTTTGTGATTAATGAACCATGTGTTGCGTGCTTATATTGGAAAATTTTGTATTGTATATTTTGATGATATCTTGATATACAGCAAGTCATTGGAAGAACATGTTCAACATTTACGAGTGGTGTTAGAAATGTTGCGACAAGAGGTACTCTATGCAAACCTTAAAAAGTGTTCATTTTGCACTAATAAAGTTGTGTTCTTAGGTTTTGTGGTGAGTTCCAAAGGATTGGAAGTTGATCAAGAGAAAGTTCGAGCGATCCAAGAATGGTCGCGTCCGACTAGCATTAGTCAAATCCAAAGCTTTCACGAATTGGCTAGTTTTTATCGACATTTTGTACCTAATTTTAGTACAATTGCTGGGTCATTGACAAATGTCATTAAGAAAAATTCAACATTTTATTGGACAGATGAGCAAGAAAATTCATTTAATAAAATTAAACAATGTCTTGTTCAAGCACCTTTATTAGCATTTCCTGATTTTACTAAAACCTTTGAAATCGAATGTGATGCTTCAGGTGTAGGAACCGAGGCCATGCTAACCCAAGATGGAATACCAGTAGCGTATTTTAGCAAGAAGATAATTGGGGCTGTCCTCAATTATCCCGTATATGACAAAGAAATGTATGCCTTAATCCGATCTCTTAAGACGTGTCAGTATTACTTATGGCCGAAGGAGTTCGTGATCCATTCTGGTCACGAAGCATTAAAGCACATCAAGGGCCAGCATAAGCTAAACAAGAGCCATGCAAAGTGGATTGAATATCTTGAATCCTTTCCATATGTCATCAAGTATAAGAAAGGTAAAGAAAACATAGTGGCTGATGCCCTATCAAGAAGGTACACTTTATTGTCCTATCTTGATTCTAAGCTACTTGGGTTCTCTGATGATGACTTTGGTAATATCTTTGCTGCTTGTGAGAATGGATTTTTTGAGAAATTTTATAGGTACGAGGGATTCCTTTTTAAGGAAGGAAAGTTATGTATACCACAAGGCTCAATCCGAGAGTTGCTTACGCAAGAAGCGCATAGTGGAGGCCTCATGGGACACTTTGGTATAAGTAAGACACTATCAACCCTACAAGAACATTTTTATTAGCCACGAATGCAAAGAGATATGGCACGTGTCTGCGAGCATTGTGTAACCTATAAACGAGCTAAATCCAAAATCCAACCTCATAGTTTGTATATTTCGCTGCCCATACCCGAGTTCCCTTAGACGAATGTATCCATGGACTTTGTCCTTGGATTACCAAGAACAAAAATGGGAAAGGACTCTATATATGTAGTAGTTGATAGATTTTCAAAAAAGTCTCACTTTATTACATGTGCCAAGACTGATGATGTTGTTCATGTGGCTAATCCTTTCTTTACAGAAGTTGTTCGTTTACATGGAATCCCTGGAACGATTGTGTCTGATCGCGATGCATAGTTTTTGAGCCACTTTTAGAGATCATTATGGGGAAAGCTTGGGACAAAGCTGTTATTTTCAACCACTTGTCATCCTCAAACGGATGGACAAACGAAGGTGGTAAATTGAGTATTGTCTACTTTGTTATGTGCCATCGTCCGTAAAAATCTAAAGTCATGGGAAGAATGTTTACCTCACATCGAATTTGCTTACAATCGCTCCTTTCACTCTGCTACAAAGTTTTCTCCCTTTGAAGTAGTTTATGGCTTTAATCCATTAACTCCTCTTGATTTATTACCATTGCCTAACGATCAACTTGTGCATGTAGATGCCAAGAAAAAGGCCAAAAATATCAAGGAGCTCCATCAGAAAGTGCGAGCTAACATTAAAGCCCGAATCGAGAGTTACGTTCAAAGGGTGAACAAAGGAAGAAAACGAGTTATTTTTGAACCCAGTGATTGGGTCTGGGTTCATATGAGGAAAGAATGGTTTCTGGCCCAACGACGATCTAAGCTGTTACCACGAGGAGATGATCCATTCCAAGTTATTGAACGGATCAATGAAAATTCATATCGACTTGACTTACCTAGTGAGTATAATGTTAGTGCAAGTTTTAATGTTGCTGATTTGTCTCCTTTTGATGCAGGTTCTGACTTGAGGACAAGTCGTCTTCAAGAGGGGGGAATAAAACGACCTTAGTTCAGGATGTCTCTACCGAATCCATTGAGCTGGCATGAGGGCCAATAATTTGGTCACGAGCTAAGAAATTTAAAGATGCATTGGCAAGCTATGTGGATCGAGTTTGGGAAGAACAAGAAGCTGAATCTATCAGTTATGCATGGATTAACCCAATAGGCGTCACTTGTAATTTATTGCAAGTTGAATTTAAATTTTAATTAACTCATCTTACTTTAATAAATGAGTTACTTGACTTTATTCAACTCATCTTAGTTCAATTAATAAGTGTTTTATTAAACTTTATTTAATAAGTGTTGTTCTTAATGAATCTAGTTACTAGGATTATTTATTGATGCATGAGTTTAAGTTTATTTTTTTATGCTTCTTTAATAAACTAGTTGCTGGAATAATTGCTGCATATGTTTAGTTCATTTATTTAAGTTAAGTCTTTATTTTTGATATGTTTAATAAGTGTTTATATGTGATTAATAAGCTCATTTTAATTATGTTTATTGCAGGAGTCTTTTCAATTCATATCCGTTACATTACAAGGGTTGTTACAAATTTATTGAAGTGACCTTTCAAGTGTTTTCGGTTACATAAGAAGGAGTAATTTTAAAGGAGGTTTTATTCATCATCAAGAAGTTGTTTTATCAATTAAAGAAGAGCATTATTCTTCTTTAAATTTAGCAGCCCCTTTGTTTCACCTTTCATAACCGATTGCTTCATTAGTAATCACTACAAGCATTCAAAACACCATTAAGGAGCTGGTGTCTATTTAACTAGCCAAGGGACAATTCAAGAGTCATCTTTCAAGCATTCAAGGACATTCAATCAGCTAAATTGAAGTGAATTCAAGGGAGGAGTTATTTGGTTCAAGAATGTCAAGAGACTTGAACTTTATTTCAGCTTTTAATTAGCACATTAAGATGATTACTTGTGACTATTCAGCTAACCTATTCTAGCGCTATAAATAGGCGAAATCAGCTTTTGTAAAGGGACTTTTGTTGCTTTATGAGTGAAACTCTGTCATTTTGGTGAGAACATCTCTCTTCGACTTCATTCGAAGACTTGTTGGCTTATCTACAAAGCTAGTGGTGTCAACCTGTTCTTTGATTTATCCTGAACTTATCACTTTTGCAAGTGTGGCGTTCAATCCTATACCGAGGTTCCTATCTTTCTAGATAGTGGGTCGAGGTCTTGACCAAATTTACAAACCATCTCAAAGGCATATAAGTGTTGGGTTGACACTTACTAGTGTTGATTCTTGCTTGCTTCTTGAGCTGTTTCTTTCTATCATTCGAACATAACCGAAACTCATTCTTCTTTCACCATTATTTGATAACCAAATATTTTTTTCAATCCAATTAGCCATTTTTTATCCTTAATCACTACTAAGCCTATTACATCGACTTAGCTAGTTATCCAACTACAATTGAACCATACTTACTCGTAAATGATCGGGCAACGTAGATTCGACTTAATTTAACATCGAGGTGGATCGTATCAGTTTGCAAGATAGTCCTCAAATGCTCTGTATGCTCCCTCTTGTCACAAGAACAGATGAGTATGTCATCAATAAAGACGATGAAAAACTTGTCCAAGTAAGGTCGAAAAATGCAGTTCATCAAGTCCATGAATACCGCAGGAGCATTTGTCAAGCCAAAGGGCATGACGAGGAACTCGTAATGGCCGTACCTAGTCCGAAAGGTAGTTTCCGGCACATCTTGTTCCTTGACTTTCAATTAATAATACCCCGACCTTAGGTCTATCTTAGAAAACATGATTGCTCCTCTCAACTGATCGAACAAGTCATCGATCCTCGGCAAAGGATACTTATTCTTCACTATAGCCTTATTGAGCTGCCGGTAGTCTATACACAATCTCATTGAACCGTCCTTTTTCTTGATAAACAAGATCGGTGCTCCCCACGGAGAATAACTCGGTCTAACGAATCCCTTATCCGTTAACTCTTGTAATTGTACTTTCAACTCCTTTAACTCCGCTGGTGCCATCTTATACGGAGCAATCGAGATAGGTTCCGTGCTAGGGATCAACTCGATACCAAACTCTACTTCCCTCTCTGGAGGTAAGCCGGGCAACTCCTCCGAAAATGCAACCGGGTACTCACATACCACTTGCATTGAATCAATTTTCTTTTTGGATACTTGGGTGTTCAACAAAAAGCGAGACAAGCTTTACCTCTTTCTCCAATATCTTTCTGAAGTTAAACACGAAACTATTGCCAGCAAGTTATTAGCTTCACCTGATTCTACCCGAAGGTTATCTCCATTCTCACACCTCAATTTAATAATTTTCCTCCCACAATCCACTATTACACTATGAGTAGACAACCAATCCATACCAAGGATCACATCGAACTCATCAAATGGCAACAGCATAAGATTGGCTGGGAAGCAATGACCTCTAATTCTCAAGGGACAATTTCTACATACTTGGTCAACTAACAAATGTTTGCCTGGAGGATTAGTCACTTTTACCACGAATTCCATAGACTCAACTAGCACATTTATTCTAGGTACCAACCTCATGCATATGTAAGAATGGGTAGACTTCAGATCGACTAAAGCAAGAACAGATATATCGTGAATAGAGAAGGTACCCGTAATCACATCTGGGGGTGAGGCTTCCTCACGAGTGCGAATGGTATAAGTCCTTGCCAGTGCTCGGCCCTCAGATTTCCCGGTTGAATCTCTAGGTGTACTCTTACTACCAGCCCCACTCCCTGAGTTCTTCTGTGGTCTACCCCTCGACGGTGCACTACTCAGTCAGGTGTTCTGAAACCCTTCTTACTTAGCTCTCTCATGACAATTTTAATAAAGTGGTCCTGAGAATCACATTTGTAGCAGGCTTGACTATTCCTCCAACACTCACCAAAATGTTGTCTACCACATTGTGAGCATTTAGGTTTATCCGATCGAGCACTGTCAACACTCGTAATAGAGGTAGTCTGAGCTTTAGGTGTCGTGTCTTGCTTATTCTTGCTTCTACCCGAATATCCCACTGAAGAAGTAAATCATGTAGGGAACTCTCTTGATCTTTTAGAAGAGTATTGATGTAATTTCCCCATCTATCTGTTCTTGGAGTCACGGGATTCCATATTAGCTTTCCTCTTCTCTTTGGCCAACTTTTTGGCCTTGCACGCCCTTTCAACTAACACCACGAACTCTTGAATCTCTAGAATACCCACAAATAATCGAATGTCCTCATTCTTCAAATCTCTTACACATGGTGGCTTTCGTAGACACGCACTCGCATGCATATTTGCTAAGTCTCACAAACTCGTGCTCATACTCGGTAACCGTCAGTCGACCTTGCTTTAATTCAAGGAACTCTTTTCTCTTCTGGTCGATGAACCTCTGACTGATATACTTCTTATGAAATTCCTCCAGAAAGAAATTCCAAGTCACCCCCTCTTTCGGTACTACTGACATGAAGGTGTTCCACCACTGTAGGCTAAATCCCGCAAAAGTGACACTACGCATTTTATGCACTCATCGGGTGTGTACGATAACTCATCAAACACTCTAATGGTGTTCTCCAACCAGAACTTGGCTTTCTCTGGGTCATCATCCTTATTCGCCCAGAATTCTTCTGCCCCATGCTTCCTAAGTCTGTCTATCGAAGGTTTTCCTCTCCTACTTAAATCTGCTTCGTGAGGAGCTATCGGGGCATGGTGATAGATTGGAGGAGGTGGGGGAGGTGGAGTGTTTGGGTTCGCATGAACGTACTCCGTGTACCAAGCGTCCATCATTTGAAGGTACGCTTCTCTAAACCCTCCGTCCTGACTCATCGTCACGGGTCCGATTTCGACCGGCGCGGTCCCTTTACTGGGAGCCAGCGCATTACTTTCCACATCGTCCGCCATAGGCTGATCAAGATCCATTACTATATGAAAAACACAATTCATAGTTGTCAAGAGTCGTCACACTATCATATTATAACTATGGCATGTATAACTAGACTCGAACACAAGCTAGGTTAGTCCTAGAATCGACTAAAACCTAGTATTGATATCACTAAATGTAACACCCTTTACTCGTATCCGACGTCAGGATAGGGTACAAGGTGTTACCTTACTAAAACACATGCAAACCTTCAACTTGTATTTATTGAAATGTGTCACAATTTAAAAATTTTTCAAACAATGTCCTACAGACCTTTATAAGGGCCTACAAGGCCTAACACGTGTTTTAGAAAAGACTTGGGACCATTTTGGGCACTTAGAAATCTTTCAGGAAAATCCACTACAAATAGGGCACACGCCCGTGTGGAAGGGCAACACGCCCGTGTGGAAGGGCAACACGCCCGTGTGGCCTCTAGACATGGCCGTGGTGATGGCTCGTGTACCTCACACAGCCTAAGCACCCAAGGATACGCTCGTGCCCTTCACCCGTAAGAATTTATTTTCTAACTTTGAACCTACAGGGGTTTTCACACGGTCTGGCACACGCCCGTGTGCCCAGTCTGTGTCCCTCACACGATCGTGTGAATTTATTTTCTAACTTTGAACCTACAGGGGTTTTCACACAGTCTGGCACATGCCCGTGTGCCCAGTCCATGTCCCTCACACGACCATGACACGCCCGTGCCGCGGCCCATATGCAAAAACCTTGACATTCTATTTAGGACATCAATAGACACACGGCCATGGCACACGCCCATGTGCTTAGCCAGTGTCTGTCACACGGTTATGACATGCCCGTGTTGGTGCCCGTGTACAAAGACCTAGGTATTATGTTTCTCACGTCAGCAATCACACAGCCATGGCACACGCCAGTGTACTTTGCCGTGCCCTCTACACAGTTAAGACACACGGTCGTGTCTCAGCCCATGCATTTACTTCTGGGCATTTAATTCTATTCATGCAAGGTGCAGTGGACGCACGGTCGAGCCACATGCCCATGGGGCAGACTGTGTGTCACACACGGCCTAGACACACGCCCGTGTGTCTACCCGTGTGGGCAAGAATAGGCTATTTACCAAGCCTCTTTGCCACACTGAAACAAGATTAACACATATTCAAACAATCCAAGACTAGGTAACTCATCCAATAGCCATAAATTGGCATCTACACACATTCCCATCAACCAAATCCAAACTATTACTCTAACTAAATTCTCATTCATAGAACATTGCCAATTTCATTTGATAACCAAAGATAAAAGTTAGCCATGAACTTTAGCCTCATATAAAATCAAGTATTTCAATTTCAAGCTAACACATATGGCTCCAAAATGATATGACACTTATAAAAGAATAAAGTCCTATACATGCCATATTTTCAAGATGCTAAAACTAACTATACCGAGTGATCAAGTCGATAGTGTGAACAAAACCTCCGACATCCGATGGTCCTCAAGCTAGCTAAGCGGCACTACAGGAAAATGGAAAGGAGAGAAGTAAACATAAAGCTTAGTAAGTCTATATGCAAACATTTAATACTAAAACCATACATTAGACAATTAAACTATAGCATCAACCATACCAATACTTCCAAACATAGATTTGCTTACTCTTCCCACAACTTATCCAACATTCTCAACACAATTTCATGCACAAAGCTCATATTGTTAGCACATACAATCCCAGCACTTATTTATAAACGATTTACGGTGGTTTTGCATATAGCACACCATAAATAATTTACAGTGGTATCGCACTTAGCCCACCTTTATAAATAATTTACGGTGGTATCGCACTTAACCCATCGATATTAATCGCCAATCAGGCAATTTGCACTTAGCTCACTAATTTCAACTATTATCCGGTGGTTTTGCACATAGCCCATCTTTACTCATAATTTATGGAAATTTTCCCATACTCTCATTTCTCTCGATTTCATTCAATGTCCATAACATTTAGCCACGTATCATATAAGGCATTTATGAGCAAAAACATTAATAAAAGAGGTATTGTTTACATATATACTTACCTCGATATACAAAATGCGAAAAATGTGAAATTTAATCCGAAGCCTTGCCTTTGCCTCGGTCAAGGTTGAATCCCCGCTCTTCTTGATCTATATAAATAAAATTAACCCATTTAATCATGCATTTAATCTAACAAGTCAAAAATCACAATTTTGGCAAAATGACCTTTTTGCCCCTAAACCTTGGCAAAATGACCATTTTGGCCCTAGGTTCGAAAATTGATTTTTATCAAATTTCCTTATTCACCATGCCTAAATAAACTCTTTTCACTCTTATAGCAAAACAAAATTCCTAATATTTCACACAAAGACTAACAATTGATCAACTTTGTAAACTAGTCCAATTTAGGTGTTTTCCATAAACACCCTTTTACAAAAGTTGTTTATTACTAAACCATAACTCATTTTCTTCCATAAAAATCCAGCAAACACCACTTATTCAATCATGGAAAAATTCTAAACTTTCAACCATTTTGCACAATATACCCCTCAAAATGTAGCTCGTGCTACAAGGGTCTCAAAAATGCAAAAATATTCAAGAAAAGATCTCAAAATCACTTACTTATGAGTGTTCAAAGTTGCTAAAACTTTAAAGCTTTCAAAACCCCAAATTTGCTGCAATTTTTGGTGAAGAATGGAGAAGAGAATGGAAAAGATGAAGCTAGGCTAATAGGCTATTATTAAAATATCAATTATCTCACCTAATACACTAAATTTTTTACTTTTCTTTTCTTTGTTAACTCCCTTGGCCGGCCATGATCACATTAATTGGCTCATTTGCCCATCCCAACCCCCACATTTTAGTTTTCTAGCTAGTTTACACAATTTGTTAATAATTTGCAACTTTTACCTTTTTTTTGCGATTTAGTCTTTTTTCACGATTAAGCCTTCAATCGCGTAAATTAATTTACCAAAATTTTCATGTACCCTTATAAACATGCTATAACACATATAATAATGCTAAAATAATTTTCTCAAACATCAGCTAAGTGATTCTGAAATTACTATTCCAACTAGGCCCAATTTCGGGCCGTTACACCTAATGTAAAAGAGACCCAAAACCCCTCATATAACATGAAGGGGAAAGCCCTAGTAGAAATACAAGGGTGGGTCGTTCACCAATTTCCTACTCTAAGTAGGATGTTGCTTTTCTATTTAAATAAACATCTACAATTGTAAAAGGGTTTTACCTTCTCTTCCTATAAATAGATGGCACAGGTCCTATGAACACAACTTTCGAGAGATTGTTATTCTACTGAAAAATAGAGAGAATTTATTCTCAACTTATAAACATATTTTTCAAAATAATAATTTTACCATTTTCTATCAAAGAAGAGAGAAATCTCATTTTCACCTCAAAAGGAAAACTTTTTACAGTACTATGTTTTGATTCAATTGGTTCGAGCTCACACTCGAAGTAGTTCGTAGTACAAGAATAACAAAGAAGACCGTTTGCTTGAAAGTCAGACAACATCAAGGATCCACTTATTCAAAAACATAAGTACGAATTTGATTAGTGTTTATTGCTATAAATATCACAAACCATGTCGATTTTCAAAGTTTTAATTTTCCGCTATGCAAGGAAAGTATTTTCAAACCTGACTTAGTCAAACTCCTAAGTCGGGTTAGGGGTGATATAGTCCCTCCATTTTCAATGGTTTCTCACTATCTGTACTTTCATAATGTTTTCTTTTCTCTTCATTAAATACAAAAAAAATTTTAGTATTAGAGGATTCACCATGTATGCCATCCTCTTGAGTTAGGAAGAAAACAGGATGCTAACTATCATTAGAAAGTAACACTCTACAAAACATCCATTCCTTCCCCACACTGCAATGAACCACTTTAATCCAATAAATAGACTTTCAAATTTCATTATAGCTCTAATTAAAGCAAGCAATACAAACAAGGGTATCAATACTTTCATGAAGGTATCGATAATTCTGACTAGGCAGAAAGGTGTGCCCCCACTGGACACATTTTCCTGCACAATTAGTTAACATTCTCTCTCTAAAATCAACCTATTCCGCTAAATATGCTAGAAATCGACCTAAATAGCCAATTTTTTCAGCTTTTTTTCTAATTAGCCTAAAATTTAACTAACTTTATATTTTTATTTAATATTTAAAAATAAAAAATAATTACAATTGTATACATTGAGATAAAAAATTAGTGCACAAATTATTATACTAGTACAAATACTTCAACTAATGTGTACAAAAAATTTCATATACTGAGATTGAGAAAAATTTATATGCAAATGCAAAAAATTGAAACATTTACTATTTTGAATATAAATTTTTATGTGCATAATTAATATTATCACATGCACTGTGTTTTCTTAAGTTTGATTACAAAAATTTACATATAAAATATATTACAATATCACATTGCTAAAAATCTATACGATAAAAACATTGTATGGCTACAAATTAATACTACTACATAAAAACTTTTATGTGTAAAATTTAGCTAATACAACTAACATATAAGGTTGAACTAATGTTATAGTTCAAAAAGGGTAAGTTATACCAATAGTCACTCAACTTTGGGGTAACTAACAAAACAGTTACTCAGGTTTCAATTCAGTTACTCAACTTTTGAAAAATAACAAAGTAGTCACCACTAACCATTTTCCGTTATAGACTTAATGGAGCTTCCATTTTTTGTCCCCCTATCACTGCTATCCCATCCTTCTCCCTCTTCCCCACCATCCTTTACTTATGTTTTATCATATGAATCTCTTGTCTCCAGCTATTAGGATTCCATTTTCATACCGACTCAAAATATTCATATTGGGCTCTATGTATTAATGAGTGGGAATCGTCGAGATATTTGTGCGAATAGGTATAATCCATGGAATCAAAAAAGCTATCAAAATGAAAGAATTGACGATTAGAACTATAAGCCTATAAGGGAGCATTTTTTTGCAATTCCTATGATGCAAATTAGATCCTCCTACTCTGATTCTTTCTTGCTCCCTCACCATCCCTTTGCTAACCCTAGCCCTCTTCCCCTACTGTAACACCCCAAGACCCGTATATGTCGCCAGAGGGTCGAGAGGCATTACCTGACATTCCCACAAACAACCAAACAAATACTCGTACAATATGTTCAAACGTTTATGGAAAAGACTATTCATGCAATTCAAAAACTCAAACCGAAATCCATACATGTCCCTAGGTTAATGATAAAAATTCACACCTAGCTACTGAAAACCTTTACTTTTCAACTTAAAAAGACATCTACGGAATTCTCTTCCTTTTTAATTGTGCGTATAACTAAAATCAATTAGTAACCAAATTTCTGATAGCAATAGCCTAATATACTAACTTAATTATAAGACTTATTCAAACTAAACACATCTAATCATTTAGCCATTAAACTTATTTAACAAATTTCGGAAGTGATGGTTTATCAAAGAACTTAGCTGGATCTTTTAATGACGTGGTAACTACCATCTAGTCATACTAAGCATTTTTACTATTGAAACTTATAATACTTCATTCAAAATACATTCATAACTAGAATGGGAGCAAGCCATATTCGCATGGCATAAACATATATATACATGCTCAAAAATAAAGATTTCTTAATTTAACGACCACGAAATACTTCCTATACATGCCATTCACAAGGTTTAACTACTAAGTACCGAAAAGATTTTGATAGCGTGGATGACTTCAATCTTGAGACTCCCGAGACCGTAGCTAATGAACGAGATCTATAAAACAGAGAAATAACAAAAACAGAGTAAGCATTTCTATGCTTAGTAAGTCGTAAGTAATAAAATCATTAAAAGATCAAAGCATAATAGTCTTAAACATGTCATCTCCTCTTTGGCCGAATGTAAAAATAACAAAATATATTACCATTGATCGTTTTATATCATTTCAAATATCCTTACAAATAAATTCATATCACATGAATGATTCCTTTTATCTAACAAACTTCGTCATTTGGCCGATTGAAATCAATGCAATTGCTTGACTAAATTTTTACATAACGCATTATCACATATACATGTTATTTTACCCTTCAACCACCTATATTCACAAACTCAAAGCAATTCTCATCTTAATACTACTAGCATCGAAGTTCATATATCATAAGTAATTCATGGATTTTCATATAATCTCAAACAATGACCAGAGTATTGCTAACCGAATAAATATTCACAATCTAAAACGAATCAAATTCACGGACAAGTGTGGGGTACGCACCTGAATAACTTAGGGTAGTAAGCATGTTAGTTAACAATATTACGGTAAAAATCAATTATTTCCAATGTATATGCCTTCGGGCTTGGCCCGATTATAAATTTAGTGCTAAGGCCTTTCGGGACTTAGCCCGGAATATAACGCTGGCATGAATGCCCTTCGGGATTAAGCTCGGATACAACACTGGCTCAAATGCCCTTCGGGACTATGCCCGGATATAACACTGGCTCAAATGCCCTTCGGGACTATGCCCGGATATAACACTGGCTCAAATGCCCTTCGGGACTATGCCCGGATCATAGCACAGATGCGTATATATATTTGGATTCGTAACTTAATACAAAACATGGCACTTTCATTACATAGTCGGTCAATGGCATTTAAATAAGTCGCACATTAAATTGTTTTCAATGCCTTCATAAATCTAAGAAACTTTCGGCTATATTATTTTGAAACTTAAAGCTTAGAACTTACAACTTACCTCGATGGTCGATAATGTTTCACGAACCGACTATTCCACCACCTTTGCCTTTCCTTTGTCCGATTGTGACTCTCTTAGCTCTTGAGCTAAAATAATCAAGTTTACCGTTCAAAATCTATTACCGAAATCATATAATTATTATTTAATTAATCTAAGCTTAACCGAATACACATATATATATACAACTCATTCACAAACTTTCTCAATATACTTTTACTAGATGTACTCACTTACAAAAATAGAAAATTTTCATATAAGCCGAAACCCATTTGCCGTTTCAAAATCACAAAGTCATTGTGAGACTAATTATAAGCGTTATACAAAATTCGCACTTGGTTTTCACTCACTAGATCATTCGGCCCCAACATGAATTTATAACACATATGTTTTCTGTTTCAAAACATCAAAACACCAAAGGCAGTCACAAAACTACACTAGCCAAGTGCTATTTATCACCTAATTCATCCTTCAATTTATCACAACTAAGCAAAGAACTTACTCTTGCATTAGTTAAAGCACATTCGGTCATTCAAATAAAACAACCAATTTAACATTCGATTATCTTTACCCAAGCATCTATGACTTATCCAAATTTTCATTTTCTAAATATCATAATCGAATTTATAAGTTAACAAACATAGTTCACTATTTTCTATTTTCAATTTCTTATTAACACACAATTGGTTCATAAACACTTTAATGGATGTTCGGCAATTATTAATGTATGTATCTAAACTCTAAAGCACTTTAAGTTCATTACACAAATCAGCACCCCACATAACAACCATATAAAAACATGTTAATATAAATTCTTTAATAGCCGTGCAGCCTCCTAATACACACACCCACATTTTCCCCAAGTTCCTTATTTCTCTATTCGGCCAACACCAAATTGTTAACTAGTATAATCAAATTCATCTAAACCATCACTATGTCTCATTTTTGACATGTTTAAACCTCCCCTATTCACCCAAACTCCTAAAGACCTAGACGTCACCATTTCTCATACTCAAGGTCATGGCCGAATGCTCAATTCACTATAAAACTCAAAATTCCAAAATGGGCTAAACAAAACACTTGATTTTTAATCACATTTTAGAAATTCAAATGAAATAACAAAGATTTCATACCTTAATCAAGCCAACAATGAATGGCCGAATGCCAAACTTTCTTCTTCTTCTTTCGGCAAAATGGAAGAAAAACAAAAATGACGAATAATCCTTTACTTTGTTATTTTCACCACTTTTTTTTTATTATTTAATTTCCATTATGCTAACCACCAATTACTAATTTCTTATAATAGAAAATGTCAAAATAATCATTACTAATGGTGCATGGCCGGCCACTTTCAAATAAAAAAAAAAAAGAAAATTGACATGCAAACCCAATTATCTCAAACTTTCCTTATTTTAGTCATTAAAAATTGTCCATCTAAGTTTCTAAGTTTCTCAACTAAGCCCTTGTTAATAAATTCACATCTAATTTGTCAAATTCAAGCATAAAGAAAAAATTTCGCACACACATTTAGCACATAATTTAGACATAGGAAATTAAAATCAACTAGTTCAAGGTTTCGGTTTAGTGGTCCCGAAACCACTTCCCGACTAGGGTCAAAAAATAGAGCTGTCACAATTCTCCCCCCTTTAAGGATTTTCGTCCCCGAAAATCTTACCCGAAAATAGATTTGGATATTTTTCTTTCAATGCGTTCTCGGGCTCCCAAGTTGCTTCCTCGATACCGTGCTTGAGCCACAAAACTTTTACTAACGGAACCTTTTTATTTCGCAACTCTTTCACCTCACGAGCTAAAATACGTATCGGTTCCTCTTCGTAACTCAAATTGGATTGGATTTCAACTTCTGACGGATTTAACGTATGCGAAGGATCGGATCTATACCGACGGAGCATCGATACATGGAAAACATTGTGGATCTTTTCAAGTTCAGGAGGCAAAATCAATCTATAAGCAACCGGCCCAATCCGTTTTGATATCTCATACGGTCCAATAAATCTTGGGCTCAGCTTGCCTTTACAGCCAAAACGGAGTATCTTTTTCCATGGTGAAACTTTCAGAAACACCTTATCACCCACTCGATACTCGATGTCTTTACGTTTTAGGTCCGCGTATGATTTCTGACGATCGGATGCCATTCTCAAACTGTCACGAATTATTTTCACTTTCTGCTCTGCTTCTCTGACTAAATCAACTCCAAGAATCTTACCTTCACTAAGTTCGGTCCAAAATAGAGGTGTACGGCATTTTCGACCGTAAAGAGCTTCATAGGGTGCCATCTGAATACTCGATGGGAAGCTATTATTATACGCGAATTCAATCAAAGGTAAGTATTTCTCCCACGATCCGCTGAACACAAGAACGCAACACCTCAACATGTCCTCGAGTATTTGGATAACCCGCTCAGATTGACCATCAGTCTGAGGATGAAAAGCGGTACTAAAATGGAGTTTAGTGCCCAATGCTTCGTGTAGCTTCTTCTAAAATCTCGAAGTAAATCGGGGGTCTCGATTAGAAACAATAGAAGTCGGCACTCCATGCAATCGTACAATCTGAGAAACGTATAATTCTGCTAACTTATCAAGTGAAAAGTTGGTACGAACCGGGATGAAATGGGCTGATTTCGTTAATCGATCAACAACAACCCAAATGGAGTCTTTCTTGCTCGTCGTCAACGGTAAGCCCGACACAAAGTCCATTGTAACGCGATCCCACTTCCACTCGGGTATCAAAATCAGCTGCAGTAATCCCGACGGCAACTGATGTTCTGCTTTCACTTGCTGACATACTAGGCACTTAGATACAAAATTTGAGATGTCTCGTTTCATGCTGTGCCACCAATATTGTCGTTTCAAATCATTATACATTTTCGTACTACCCGGATGAACTGACATTCGGCTATTATGGGCTTCATCCAAAATCATCGAAACTAGCTCAGACTTCTTCGGAACACACAATCGGTCCTTAAATCTCAAACAATCATTTCCGTCGACCCGAAACTCTGAATTCTCATTCAAATCACACTGAACTCACTTGGCAACTAAGTCATCATCGACTTTTTGAGCTTCACAAATCTGTCGAAGTAACACGGGTCTTGCTTCCAGTTCAACAATCAACACCTCATCTGCCGACATCATTAGTTTCACATTCAAAGCTCGCAAAGAAAATAGGGATTTTCGGCTAAGAGCATCCGCAACCACGTTAGCTTTTCCAGGGTGATAGTCAATAACAAGTTCATAGTCCTTAAGCAATTCTAGCCACTGCCTTTGTCTCAAATTTAAATCCCTTTGCGTCATCAGATACTTGAGACTTTTGTGATCGGAGAATATGTGGCATTTCTCACCGAACAAATAGTGTCGCCAGATTTTTAGAGCGAAAACAATAGCGGCCAATTTAAGATCATGGGTCGGATAATTTCGCTCGTGGGGCTTCAGCTGCCTTGAAGCGTAAGCAACAACCCGACTTTCTTGCATTAAAACGCAGCCTAGACCGTTTAAAGACGCATCGCTAAAAACTACAAACTCTTTACCGGATTATGGCTGGACTAATACTGGAGCTTCCGTCAAAAGGGTTTTCAGCTGGTCAAAACTTTGCTGACATTTATCAGACCACTCAAACTTGATATCCTTTTGCAGTAGCCTTGTCAAAGGAGTCGCAATCATTGAAAAACCCTTGACGAATCGTCGGTAATAACCGGCGAGTCCTAAAAAGCTTCGAACCTCAGAAACATTTTTAGGGGGTTTCCAGTCGAGTATAGCCAAAATTTTGTTCGGATCAACTCGAATACCCGAAGCAGATACTATATGCCCCAAGAAGCCGACCTCACGCAACCAGAACTTGCACTTGCTGAATTTCGCATACAATTGATTTTCACGTAAAGTCTGGAGCACAAGTCTCAAATGCTCGGCATGCTCGATCTCATCGCGAGAGTAAATCAAAATATCATCTATGAACACTACCATAAAACGGTCCAAATACGGTCTAAACACCCGATTCATCAAATCCATGAAGACCGCAAGGGCATTAGTGAGTCCAAACGGCATCACTAAGAACTCGTAGAGACCGTATCTCGTTCTGAATGCTGTCTTTGGCACGTCGGAATCTCTAACTCTCAACTGATAATAGCCGGATCGCAAGTCAATCTTCGAGAACACTGAAGCTCCTTTCAACTGATCGAACAAGTCATCAATTCGAGGCAACGGATATTTATTCTTTACAGTGGCTTTATTCAGCTGTCGATAGTCGATGCACATTCTCATAGTCCCGTCTTTCTTTTTCACAAACAAAACTGGTGCACCCCAAGGTAAAAAACTAGGTCGCGGGAAGCCTCTGTCTGTTAACTCTTGTAGCTGAGACTTCAATTCTTTTAACTCGGTAGGTACCATACGATACGGGGCAATCGAAATCAGCGTCGTACCTAGAATCAACTCTATACCGAACTCGATCTCTCTTACAGGCGGCAATCCCGGTAATTCTTTGGGAAACACATCTGAAAACTTGCAGACTACAGGCACCGTCTCAAGTTCTCGTTCGAAAACTTTGTTATCTAACACATAAGCCAAATACGCTTCATACCCTTTTCTCACGTATTTCTGAGCTGACATGGTCGTAATTATGGCAGGTGACCCGTTTAGATCAATGGACTCAATTCGGATTATTTCATTATTCGAACATCGCAAATTAATAGTTTTTTGCTTGCAATTCACTATTGCGTCATGAACGGTCAACCAGTCCATTCCGAGAATAATGTCAAATTCGTCGAATGGTAAAAGCATCAAGTCAGCCGGAAAACAGAAATCTCGAACCATTAGGGGGCATTTCTTGCATACTTTATCAACCAGAACACAACGACCCAAAGGGTTTGACACTCGAATTACGAACTCAGTAGACTCAACAGGAAGAGTCTTACTGGAGGCTAAAGTTTCACACACATATGAATGGGTCAAACCAGGATCAATCAGGGCAATAACATCAGTGTTAAAGAGTGTAAAAGTACCAGTAATAACATCCGGAGAAGAAGCTTCCTCACGGGCACGGATAGCATACGCTCTGGCAAGTGCTCGAGCCTCGGATCTAACTGCAGTGTCTCTAGTCCCTCTCTGACTACCTCCAGTACTACCTCCATGCCGCGGTGGTCTACTCCGCGAAGCCGTGCCGCTAGGTCTCTGACTCGGTTCGGAAGTGCGTTCATCATTTCTCGGACAATCTTTAATAAAATGATCGGCAGATCCACATCTGAAACAAGAGTGGTCACGATGCCTACAACTCCTCGGGTGCCATTTACCACAATACTTGCAATCTGATCTATCCCGACGTTCATTTCCAACACTGGCGATGGAAGTGGTTCGCGAACTCGCGGGAGGTCGAGGACGCTCATGTCTAGGAAAACTCGATGTGTATTTAGATCGGCCCAAGTCATCTTTAGTCTTTTTGGATGATTGCTGACTAGATTTTCCCGCAGATCTCTTACGGAACTCTCTAGCTCCCTCCTCGGCTTTTCTTTTCTCATTTCCAAGCTCTTCATCTTTACAAGCTCGCTCGACTAGCACGACAAATTCTTTAATTTTTAGAATTCCCACCAGCAGTCTAATTTCTTTGTTTAACCCGTCCTCGAAACGTTTACACATAATAGCCTTAGAGGATACACATTCTCGAGCATAACGGCTGAGACGCACGAATTCTCTTTCGTATTCGGTTACTGACATCTGGCCTTGTTTGAGTTCTAGAAATTCCTTCCGTTTTTGATCGATGAATCTCTGGCTGATATATTTCTTACGAAACTCGGTTTGGAAAAACTCCCAGGAGACCCGTTCTTTCGAAACAACAGAAACTAAAGTATTCCACCAGTAGTAGGCAGCATCATGTAGCAGAGACACCGCACATTTCAGACACTCCTCGGGTGTACAGGACAGTTCATCAAACACTCGAATGGTATTGTCGAGCCAAAACTCGGCCCGCTCGGCATCGTCGCTAGGGGTAGCCCGAAACTCTTCAGCCCCATATTTTCTGATTTTATCAACAGGGGGCCTACTCAATCTCATTGGATCTGTCACAGGAGGAGCCATATAAGTCGGAAGCGGAGTATTCGGGGGTGGAGGTTGCGGAACAGCTGGATTTGATCTAATAAATTGAGCGAACCAGTCACTTATCATTGCATAAAAAGCTTGTCGGGTGTCATCATCTCGATGACTGACATTTGGCTGAGAGTCAGGCGGCGCTGTCCCTTACGCGGGAGCAGGCGCTACACTCTCTACATCGTCCGCTACGGTTCGATCGGGTTCAAGATCCATTCTATAGCAAAAATCACATTTCAGATGTCAAAAGTCATCTCACTATCAAAAAGACGCTAAATGGCATATATAGTCAGACTCATACTTACTACGGTAGTCTGAGAATCGACTAAACCATAGCTCTGATACCAATAAAATTATAACACCCCAAGACCCGTATATGTCGCCAGAGGGTCGAGAGGCATTACCTGACATTCCCACAAACAACCAAACAAATACTTATACAATATGTTCAAACGTTTATGGAAAAGACTATTCATGCAATTCAAAAACTCAAACTGAAATCCATACATGTCCCTAGGTTAATGATAAAAATTCGCACCTAGCTACTGAAAACCTTTACTTTTCAACTTAAAAAGACATCTACGGAGTTCTCTTCCTTTTTAATTGTGCGTATAACTAAAATCAATTAGTAACCAAATTTCTGATAGCAATAGCCGAATATACTCACTTAATTATAAGACTTATTCAAACTAAACATATCTAATCATTTAGCCATTAAACTTATTTAACAAATTTCGGAAGTGATGGTTTATCAAAGAACTTAGCTGGATCTTTTAATGACGTGGTAACTACCATCTAGTCATACTAAGCATTTTTACTATTGGAACTTATAATACTTCATTCAAAATACATTCATAACTAGAGTGGGAGCAAGCCAAATTCGCATGGCATAAACATATATATACATACTCAAAAATAAAGATTTCTTAATTTAACGTCCACGAAATACTTCCTATACATGCCATTCACAAGGTTTAACTACTAAGTACCGAAAAGATTTTGATAGCGTGGATGACTTCGATCTTGAGACTCCCGAGACCGTAGCTAACGAACGAGATCTATAAAATAGAGAAATAACAGAAACAGAGTAAGCATTTCTATGCTTAGTAAGTCGTAAGTAATAAAATCATTAAAAGATCAAAGCATAATAGTCTTAAAGCATGTCATCTCCTCTTTGGCCGAATGTAAAAATAACAAAATATATTACCATTGATCGTTTTATATCATTTCAAATATCCTTACAAATAAATTCATATCACATGAATGATTCCTTTTATCTAACAAACTTCGTCATTTGGCCGATTGAAATCAATGCAATTGCTTGACTAAATTTTTACATAACGCATTATCACATATACATGTTATTTTACCCTTCAACCACCTATATTCACAAACTCAAAGCAATTCTCATCTTAATACTACTAGCATCGAAGTTCATATATCATAAGTAATTCATGGATTTTCATATAATCTCAAACAATGACCAGAGTATTGCTAACCGAATAAATATTCACAATCTAAAATAAATCAAATTCACGGACAAGTGTGGGGTATGCACCTGAATAACTTAGGGTAGTAAGCATGTTAGTTAACAATATTACAGTAAAAATCAATTATTTCCAATGTATATGCCTTCGGGCTTGGCCCGATTATAAATTTAGTGCTAAGGCCTTTCGGGACTTAGCCCGGAATATAACACTGGCATGAATGCCCTTCGGGATTAAGCCTGGATACAACACTGGCTCAAATGCCCTTTGGGACTATGCCCGGATATAACACTGGCTCAAATGCCCTTCGGGACTATGCCCGGATATAACACTAGCTCAAGTGCCCTTCGGGACAATGCCCGGATCATAGCACAGATGCGTATATATATTTGGATTCGTAACTTAATACAAAACATGGCACTTTCATTACATAGTCGGTCAATGGCATTTAAATAAGTCGCACATTAAATTGTTTTCAATGCCTTCATAAATCTAAGAAACTTTCGGCTATATTATTTTGAAACTTAAAGCTTAGAACTTACAACTTACCTCGATGGTCGATAATGTTTCACGAACCGACTATTCCACCACCTTTGCCTTTCCTTTGTCCGATTGTGACTCTCTTAGCTCTTGAGCTAAAATAATCAAGTTTACCGTTCAAAATCTATTACCGAAATCATATAATTATTATTTAATTAATCTAAGCTTAACCGAATACACATATATATATACAACTCATTCACAAACTTTCTCAATATACTTTTACTAGATGTACTCACTTACAAAAATCAAAAATTTTCATATAAGCCGAAACCCATTTGCCGTTTCAAAATCACAAAGTCATTGTGAGACTAATTATAAGCGTTATACAAAATTCGCACTTGGTTTTCACTCACTAGATCATTCGGCCCCAACATGAATTTATAACACATATGTTTTCTATTTCAAAACATCAAAACACCAAAGGCAGTCACATAACTACACTAGCCAAGTGCTATTTATCACCTAATTCATCCTTCAATTTATCACAACTAAGCAAAGAACTTACTCTTGCATTAGTTAAAGCACATTCGGTCATTCAAATAAAACAACCAATTCAACATTCGATTATCTTTACCCAAGCATCTATGACTTATCCAAATTTTCATTTTCTAAATATCATAATCGAATTTATAAGTTAACAAACATAGTTCACTATTTTCTATTTTCAATTTCTTATTAACACACAATTGGTTCATAAACACTTTAATGGATGTTCGGCAATTATTAATGTATGTATCTAAACTCTAAAGCACTTTAAGTTCATTACACAAATCAGCACCCCACATAACAACCATATAAAAACATGTTAATATAAATTCTTTAATAGCCGTGCAGCCTCCTAGTACACACACCCACATTTTCCTCAAGTTCCTTATTTCTCTATTCGGCCAACACCAAATTGTTAACTAGTATAATCAAATTCATCTAAACCATCACTATGTCTCATTTTTGACATGTTTAAACCTCCCCTATTCACCCAAACTCCTAAAGACCTAGACGTCACCATTTCTCATACTCAAGGTCATGGCCGAATGCTCAATTCACTATAAAACTCAAAATTCCAAAATGGGCTAAACTAAACACTTGATTTTTAATCACATTTTACAAATTCAAATGAAATAACAAAGATTTCATACCTTAATCAAGCCAACAATGAATGGCCGAATGCCAAACTTTCTTCTTCTTCTTTCGGCAAAATGGAAGAAAAACAAAAATGATGAATAATCCTTTACTTTGTTATTTTCACCACTTTTCTTTTATTATTTAATTTCCATTATGCTAACCACCAATTACTAATTTCTTATAATAGAAAATGTCAAAATAATCATTATTAATGGTGCATGGCCGGCCACTTTCAAATAAAAAAAAGAAAATTGACATGCAAACCCAATTATCTCAAACTTTCCTTATTTTAGTCATTAAAAATTGTCCATCTAAGTTTCTAAGTTTCTCAACTAAGCCCTTGTTAATAAATTCACATCTAATTTGTCAAATTCAAGCATAAAGAAAAAATTTCGCACACACATTTAGCACATAATTTAGACATAGGAAATTAAAATCAACTAGTTCAAGGTTTCGGTTTAGTGGTCCCGAACCACTTCCCGACTAGGGTCAAAAAATAGAGCTGTCACACCTACTTTGATTCTTTCTTTTTTTTTCATGTTACCACCTTGCGAGTATGTTTGGAGCACACATTTTTAGTATAATCCTTTCTTATTTCTTACCCTTTCATTTTTTTTTTGTTCTTTTCATCAGGGATCAATAATCCTACAAATCTCGGTAATCTCCTATTTTTTCTTCAAACTACTGATTTTTAAGAAAGCTAATTAATATAACATCTTTGCTGCTTTTGGCTGAACCTTATAACAATTGAAGCTCTGTCAGAGATGAACAGGAAGAAAGTAATGCAAAGCTTAGCTTCAACCGTGCTTTTATAGTTTGTCTATAGACCAAAAGATGAGCCTAAATTAACTATTGTGCAACAACCAATGCTAAAGTTGTCTAAACTAATTCATATGTTGCATGATAAGATCAACCCTTGCAGACTGGACTTGTTTTGCTAGAAACATTTAGAGATTTATCAAAAGCATCACAAATTAGAAAAGAACAAATGCAACTCAAAACCATTACTTGCAACAATAAAATCCATACTTGATTATTTAAAACCATTAAGCAACAACCTCCTAATCAAATCCTTAAAACATACTAACAAAACTCACTATTTATCTATCTCTATATATGATGATCAAAACAAAAGGATGACCCAAATTGACCCATTATGAAACTCTTTTTGTCAAAACCATATCAGTCACCTTTTTTTTTCTTGAAAGAGCATCCCTCGGTGAGTTTAGCTTTACCTCCTATAGGCTGGCAAAGAACAATCCGACAATTGCCACACACCACCACAGTTTAAGAGTGCCTAAACACAATTGTTCTGTTCCCAAACCACAAACACAAGTATGTCAGAATCATCAAATGGATACCATACATAGCTCAATAGATAAAAACGTAAATTTAGAGACCCAAAGACAACTTACATGTTGAAGCAACCTTGACATTTCACATCTTTCACCAAACAAAAGCCAATGCCTAAAGAAAAAAAGTTAATCCCAACACATACATATCGATATATGTACAAAGAAATGTGTTTTTTGACAATTACCATGAAAACAGATTTGGAAGCCTAGACTAGACGCTTGAGTTTGTGCTTTTTCTTATCAAGTTCTACTGGAAAATTGATCTTCATTTTGGAGACCTTAATAATTTCCAATTTATAAGCAAAACTCAAATCTATCAAGTTTAATAATGAAAAAAGAAGCTGACATAAAAAGAAAACAATAACAGAACAAAATAAAGAGCAACTTCAATACACCATTTTCGGTTTTGGGATGGTGGGGGAGAAGGAAAGAATCAGAGTAGGAGAAGGGATAGTGGGGAAAAGAGGAAGAGGGGGAGAAGGGGTGTGACAGCCCTATTATGGCCCTAATCAGAAAAGTGGTTTTAGAACCACTAAACCGAGTCAGAAAATTTTTAAAATATTATTTTTCGTGAATTTATTAGGTGAATTGTCATATGAGAGAGTTTCGTGTTTTAATTTGGTTATTTGGATGTCAATTTATAGACTAAGGATATGATTGCATAAAGGAAAGAAATTAATTGGTTAATGTGTAAATGTCGAATTGTAGTTGATTACTTAAGAGGAGGGTTTAAAATGAAATTCAACCAAAAATAATGTTAATGGACACATTCGGCCATTGATAGTTGAAAAGAAATAAGATGAATAAGGCTAATTTGGTAAATGGACAATTAATTATTATGCATGTAATAGTAAGATAGAAAATGGTTGTTTTATTTTCACTTGTTTGTGCCGATTGTTAAAGAAAAGAAAGATAGAAAATTGCTAAGGATGTTCGGCCATTAAGAAAGCCTAATTAAGGTATGATTTTATGTTATTTCTTTTCAAGTTTGTGAATTTGAATTGGTTATTAAGCTCTTGACATAGCCCATGTATGAAATTTTGGAATTTGAGACAAAGTATGCATTCGGTCACGTTGTAATGTGCTAGATTTTAAGTGTTTGATGTTTTGATTTGAAAATGGCTACTAGATGAGTCTTAAGCTTGTTAATTTGGATAAAAATGAGGTTTTGAGGACAATTGGTATTCGGTTAATGAGGTGTAATGTGAATTTTGATAGATTTAAGAAGTGAATGTTCAAAATGCCTAAGATGATATTCGGGTAAGGTTATTAACTTATGAAATTTCATGTTAGTTGATGGAAGTTAAGATAGAATGTTAAATTAGTGGTTAATAGTTGAATGTTTTTAATGTTAATGAATGGAGTAGTTGATTGTATCTTAGGGAATTAAAAACAAGACTTGCTGTATGAATGTTAATTTGGGAAACTTTATGTTAAAGGTTGGATGATAATATTTGAGAGTTGGAATTGTTGGTACCATTGCCGAATGAGTTAAATATCAAGGAATGGTCTAATTGAGTACAATTGAAATGAAAAAATATGAAGGTTGTCGTGTGTGAGTATTTAATTAAGAGTGTCCGTATGTATATGTTTCATTGAGACATTATTTTAGTAAAGGGAATAAATTTTGCAAGAATACAATTAGCATAAAACATGATGTTAATTGTTAAGGGATAATGTTTTAATATTAGTTTTGAGTGTTAAGATGTTCGAATGTGTTAATGAAAACCAAATGGTTTAATTTTGATGCATGTATAATGTGGATGGAAATAAAAGTACCGTATGTTTCTTGTTATATGAAACTATTAGTATTTTGGGGTTATAAATGAGCTAGTATAGTGATTAAACTAGTTGATTTCTTTATTCAAGATCAAGAGCCTAAAGGAGTGGAGTCGAATAGGGGAAAAACAAAGGTTATTGAGTAGCCGATCGGAGCTATTCCATCTAACATAAGGTAAGTCATTTGGCAATTAGAAAACTTTGATTATTTCATATGCAAATGATGCATACATATTATGAAAGAGATAGCTTTTCATGTATATATATATATATATGTGATAGTTGGATATGTGATGGTTTACATATTTAATTAAGTAAATTGATATGTTAGCAATGAATGGACATGGGCACTATGTGTGCGAGTGGATAGGGGCACTATGTGTGTGAAATAGCATGGGCACTATGTGTGTGAAATAACATGGGCACTATGTATGCGAATGACCATGGGCACTATGTGTGCAAATCCTTTAACCGAGCACTATGTGTGCGAAATCGGTTGTTTAGGCACTAATTATGCAAAAGGAAAAGGGATACAAAGTTATTGAATGATATATATGATGGTGTATGTGAAAGGTGTATGTATGTATCCATTTATTTGAGGTGTTATAATGTTTTGAGGAGTAAAGCAAATGCATTTTGGTTATATGAAACTATGGTTGAGTAGTATAGTTTATGGTTGAATCAATTAATTTAAGTGATATATAGTACTGAAGTAAAAGTATCATTGTACATGTTGATGGAGAAATGTTCAATTGGTACGGTGGTGATATTTGATCCTTACATGAAATTGATATTGAGTACATGAATATCGAAGTGAAACAAAAAGGGGTTATGTGGTACTTTGAATTGTTAGCTATAGAGATAGTTACTACTAGTTCCTAATTCGATATACCTAGTTGATTGATTTTATTTTATTGCTTATGACTTACTAAGTTAATAGCTCATTCGGTGTGTTTGTTTTCTTTTTTGATTAGATTTTGATACGTTGCAAGCTCGGGACCATTTTTGAAGTCATCGCTTCTATCAGCTATATTTTGGTACCTTTATAAAGGGTTTAATATTTAGAGTTATGGCATGTATAAGCTATATTAATTTTTGTGACTTTGATATGCTAAATATACTTGTATCAAAAGCCATGCGAATATTGCTTAAACTTTAAGTTGAAAATAGTTATGTACAAATATGTTACATACCTTTTGATTAAGTGAAATGATATGATGTATGGATGACCTACCTATTAAGTAAATGTTGTTACTTAAATCGATTTATAATTTGGGGTTTATGGGAAGTATTCGTTTCTTTTATAAATGAAATATGTTAAGTGTGTTTCTATTCCATATGCATTCGGCTATCCTTATAAATTTACCAAATGAATAGTAACTCTCTTAATAGAGAATATTTAGGTTCAAGGCATATAGTTAGCTTATGAAATCGGTTTTGGTTCAGTTATAAGGATCATTATAAGAATTATTTAGTAATATACTTTGCTGCTGGTAAAATCTTTATTGATCTCTTAGAATTTGATGAATTTTATGGATGTTGAATGTATTATTGATTGATATTAGAAGTGCTGGTCCGGTAATATCTTGTAACCCCTCCGGCGACGGATTCAGGTTAAAGGTGTTACAAGGGGAGAGGGAGAGAGAATTAGAGTAAGGGGAGGGATGGTAGGGAAGAGGGAGAAGGATAGAAGAGCAGTGATAGAGGGATGACAAATGGCAGCTCCGTTAAGTTTGTAACGAAAAATGGTAGCTCTGTTGCATCTGTAACGAAAAATAGTTAGTGGTGACTATTTTGTTATTTTTTAAAAGTTAAGTAACTGAATTGAAACCTGAGTGATTGTTTTGTCAACTATCCCAAAGTTGAGTGACGGTTGGTGTAATGTACCATTCAAAAAATAATAATATATTTTTATTTTAGTATTTAAAAATAAAAAAAAAATGACAATTGCATACTATTGATAAAAAAAGTGAAAATTATACTAAAATAAAAATATTTGTAAAAATCAATAAAATATATAAAATATTTATAAAATAAAGAAATATTATAGGAATAATTAAAATAAAATCATATATTACAACTACATAAAGGAACTACATTATAAAAAATTACAAAAATTTAGTACTAAAACAAATTAAAATTATATATAGAGACTAAATTAAGCACCAAAATTGAATAATCATATATGCATTTAAGGCTTCAAATGAATAAATTAGAAGTTTAGAAAGGGACTAGAGTATAAAATTTAAAATTTTGATAAGGCATTAAATTGAAAAATTTTAAACTAAAACAAATATTATTAGGATTTAAAAGGCAAAAGAAAAACCATTATTTTTTGGTATAATTCATAAAATATCCTCAATGTTTATGGGTTTTTGGGTTTGAGCCCTTAACCTTTTTTTTTTATTTGAGACTCAATATTACGATTTTTTTAAAATTAACCCAATTTTAACAGTAAACGTGAATTGACCATCAATCAAACAGCAGATTAACAAAATAGCCTGTGTAGCATATGTAGCATATCATAAAAGCACGATGTCATAAATGAGTCGTCAAAATAAAATTATTTTTTCATTTTTTCCATATTCTTTCTTCTTCTCTCTTTCTCTTTTCCCCTCTAACTACAGTTATAATTAAAGAACCACCCTCTACCATTTTCATCAAAACCCTTTTTATGTCATTGTTTGTCCTTCTAGGCAAGTGTTGTGCAATTTTAGACCATTTTCATTATAAAAACCAGACCCAAGTTAGCACAAAAACCCATTCATATATGAAAATTTAAGGAATGATGAAAGCAAAAATGGGGTTTTTAAGTAAAATAACAAACTTGCCCCATCGAGAATGGAGTTGAAGAATCGAGAATGGAAGCTTCTGTCTTCCTACCTCTCATCTTAGTGTAAACGGATTTGCTAAAATGGAATCCTTTTCTTTTTCTCTTTTTTATTGTCAGATTCCCTCACACAAACAAGCATTTCAAATTTGGGTTTATTCTCTCAAGATTCATTAATTTAGCATATCTGAGTCCGTCAATTTTTTATTTTTGGGTGCACTGAAAATTGAACCTCAAACTCGATTTTAGCATTGATTTTCATTCTTTAAAATACTTTATTTGTCTTTAAATATCATAGGCCATAGCTAGTGAATAAGACTCTGGTTCTTTAGTAACTTTGAAAAATTTCAACTGGGAAACCTATGATTTTGCTTTAATCCTTTTAATTTCCTAAGAATTGGGGTGGGAACTAGGATTTTTTTTTATTTTTTAGGATTTGAAGCTTGGGTGTTAAGGCAAATTCAATATAATATTCAGGAATTGCTTTGAGAGGTTTTGCTAATCTAGGGGATATTTGTAATTTTAAAGGGGGATTTCAATTATAGTCATGTTCTATGGGGTGGTAGTATGGGATCCTTGGCTTATTGTAGCCTAAATTGTTTGCCTTCAATGTTTATATTACCTTACTCTTGGAGCCTTGCTGTCATTCCTCATCGACACCCGCGTTTCTTGTTTGAGTTTGGTATATTTCTTCGACTTTGCTATAGTCACTGCCTCCACTGTTATTGGCTGGTCTATCATTGCTTTGTTTCTGCTTAGCTTTATTACAGGGTGAGATCATGATTCCCATCATTTTCTTAGCTATCTATGTTTCATTTGTATGCTTATCTTATCTGCATTTGCTAGTGCAGAGTTTTGAAATTCGTCTATGAAATAACCAGTTGGTTTCCATATGTTGCATTTTAAAAACAATTATTTTCATAAAAGAACAATGGTGCTAAAACTAGTATTATTTTGCTCCATTATGGCTTAGTTGTCAAACATATTAATTGGAGAACCATTGTGTTTCCTACTGTTTGCCTCACCGATTACGCTAAGACAAAGCAACGACTCGTTTACGCTAAGATGAGAGGGAGGAAGACAAAGGCTTCCATTCTCGATTCTTTAACTCCATTCTCGATGGGGCAACAGGTTTTATTTTTTTACTTAAAAACCCCATTTTTTCTTTCATCATTCCTTAAATTTTCATATATGAATGGGTTTTTTTGTACTAACTTGAGTATGATTTTGATTATGAAGATGGTCTAAAATTGCACAGCACTTGCCTACAATGACAGACAATAAGATAAAAAGCATTTTGATGAAAATGGTGGTGGGTGTTTTTTTTTTTTTTAATTGTAACAGTAATTAGAGGGAAAGAGAGAAGAAGAAAGAAGATGGAAAAAATGAAAAAAAAAATTGTTTTGATGATGTCATTTATGACATTGTGTTTATGTGGCTATTTTGTTGATCTGTCATTTGATTGACGGTCAACTCACGTTTACTATTAAAATTAAGTTGATTTATAAAAAAATTATAACATTAATGGTGTCAATAAAAAAATGTTAAAGGCTCAAACTTAAAAACTCATAAACATTAAGTGTTTTTATGCAATTATGTCTTTTTTTCCAAAAATTCATATAAATACTTTGTTTTTATTAAACTTCTCAAAACATTTTCCTTTCTTAAATCAATTATGTAAGGCCCATAGGATGAATTCCTTAAATACTGAGATTAATCTTTTTTTTTTAATTTATTAGAATAGGTCGATTTTAGAGAAAGTGTGTGAAAACGCGTTCAGCTGGACTTATTTTCAGCAAATTTTATAGGAAAAATGCTTCCAACTGGATGCACTTTTAACTCTAGTCAAATGGTTAAATGTTAGTGCTTTTATTCTTGGGTCCTGAGTTTGATTTCTTTCCTACTCACATTTGTATTTTTTATTTCATGTTGCTTTGAGCTTTTTTAAAATTTTAATTAATTTTTTTAATATATTAGTTACTTTGTTAGATGGTTAGATATTTGCAATTACATCATTGAGTCTTGAGTTTGATTCCTTTTCTACTCACATTTATTTTTTTTTATTTCATGTTGTTTAAAGCCTTTTTTTAAATTAATATTTTTAATATATTAGCTCATTTCATTAGATGGTTGATACTTGCGATTACATTCTTGAATTCGAGGTTCCATTATTTTTATAAGCATATTAATATATTTTTTATTTCATGTTATTTCAAGTTTTTTTTATTTTTAATTAATGCTTTTAATTAATAAATATATTATTTTTATTTTTTAATTCATATTTTTAATTAATAATTCTTTTATTTATAAAATCAAATAATTATTGTAAATATCATTAATTGAAAGATGAATTAAAAATAAAAAATTTTAAAAATAAATATATTTATTAATTTAAAGCATTAATTAAAAATAAAAAAACTTAAAACAAAATGAAATAAAAAAAACATTAATATGCTTATAAAAATAATGAAATTTCAGACTCAAGGATGTAATCGCAATTATCTAACCATCTAACAAAATGAGCTAATATGTTAAAAATATTAATTAAAAAAAACTTGAAGCAACATGAAATATAAAATATAAATGTGAGTAGAAAAGAATCGAACTCAAGATTCAAGAATATAATTGCAACTATCTAACTATCAAACAAAGTAACTAATATGCTAAAAAAAATTAAGTAAAAATTAAAAAGCTTGAAACAACATAAAATAAAATAAAAATACAAATGTGAATAAAAAATCGAACTCGAGATTCAATAATAAAAATATTAACATTTAACCATTTAACCAAAGTTAAAAACATATGATCTAATTAAAAGCATTTTTCTATAAAATTTGCTGAAAACGTGTGAACACATTTTTACACACTCTCTAAAATTCACCTATTTCAATAAATTTAAAAAAACCGCTTAATCTCATAATTTTCCTTAAAAACGGACATATTTAAGGAATTCACACATGCGCATAATCCTCCTCCGCCTGCACTCATTTACCTGCCCATTTTCTTTCACTTTTTTTTTTTTTTTTTTTTTTTACTTTCTCTAATTATTTTAATTTTTTCACCACAATATTATGGCTTCCACGACTATCCTCACCTCTCATCAACCAAATTCTCAGCTTCTTCAAAATGTTTTTAAAATTTTAAATTTTCTTGTGTGTAATTAAAAGAAAACATTGATCTGGAAAATACAAAAAAAAAAAGGTCATTTATAATAAAAATGAGAAAAAACATACATTTTTTACATTGATCTGGAAAATACAAAAAAAAAAAAGGTCATTTATAATAAAAATGAGATAAAACGTACATTTTTTACATTGATCTGGAAAATACAAAAAAAAAGGTCATTTATAATAAAAATGAGATAAAACGTACATTTTTTTATTTTTTATTTTTTAAAAGACTTGATCTTTTTATATTGAGATCTAAAACTCAAAAAAGTTTGCAGATCCTTTTTGAAATACTTAGAAAACTTATAGAAAAAACCAAAAAAGCATAAGAGAAAAACAACAAATGAAATTTTATTCACGCATAGTTATTTACATGATACTAAATTAAGAATGTACAATTTATTTGTTGTTCTCTTCAATTTGGTGAATATTTAATTTATTGTTAATTTTTATCTTTTATTTTAGACTATTTGAGGTTGATTTTTATTATATTAAATATTTACAATCACTTTAATAAATTATCACAAAACTATTTATCAACATACATATTTAATTGTAGATTTTTAAAAATATTACTAGTCGAAAACATAATTAAAATAAAACCAATCAATTGCGTCATCCTAATTTCAACAACCTACCTACACTAGTGCATAATCAAGTAAACAACTAGTGTAAAACAGTCCTTCACATTATTACAAAATAGTAGGCCAATCTCTCTAAATTTTTTTTTCCAATTTTACAAATTAATTTTTTGTTAATTTTACAAACTTTTAATTATTGATCCTTTCTATTTTGCATGAATGAAAGGTAACAGTTCTTTTGTAAGACCAAAATTGTAAAATTAATAAACGGATTAATATTTGGTATATTATTATTTTATTTTTTTATTTCAAAACGATTTTAAAAAATTGATATATATATATATATATATATTTAAATATTTATATTTTTTTAATATGTTACTGTACCCCACACTTGTATCCTTAATCATATTTGTGAAGTTTAAAAACTCAACCAATAAACATTTAAATTGATGATTTTTTTTTCTTAAGAGTGTAAAAAGTCTTTAAACTTTTTTTCAAAAGAAAAAAACAATTAAACTCCTGCTTTTTTTTTTTTTGCACTGATTTGGGTACTTAAACTTTCAAAATGCATAAAAAAGATCCTCAAACTTTTTCAAAAAAGTAATTAAGCTCTTGCTTCTTCTTTTTTTGCACTCAATTGGGTATCTGACTGCCAAAATGCATCAAAAGGTTATTTGACCGTTAACTTTAACAGTTGAATGTTAAAGTTAATTGTCACTAATTTTTACAATTAAAGCCACCACATGTCATAACCACGACTTGACACGTGGAAAAAAATGACAAATGATAAAAATTATAAAAATTATTAAATTTTAATGAAAAATATAAAAAATTAAAAATTATAAAATTATAAAATTTTATAAAGTCATAAGAAAATTATAAAAATGTAAAGAAATATAAAATTAGTAAAAAAACTTATAAAATTTATCATACCAAAAGAAACATTTTATAATTTTTCCATAACTTTTTTATTTTTTATCATTTTTTGCCATATGTTATACTGTGTTGTGACACAAGATGGCTTTAACTGAAAAAAAACTGGGGGTCATTAACTGAAACCATATTACATGCACACCGTTTGGATTTAATTTTAGCTCTTTCCTTTTTCCCAAAAAAAACTTAAATTTTAATAAATTTTAATAGAAATTTAAATACAATATTTTGTTTGATTTACATATATATTGAAAAAATGTCCATCTATGCTTTTTTTTAATTTACTGATAAAATAAAAATGCGTTCTGTAAGAAGCGTTTTCACTAAAAAAATAATAAATTAACTTTTTTGGTCAGATGGTTAAATGTTAATGTTTTTATTTTTTAAGTCTCGGGTTTAATTCCTCTCTTATTAGCATTTGTATTTTTTATTTCATATTGTTTTAAGCTTCTTTATTTTTTATTTATATTTTTAATACATTATCTTTTCTGATTAGATGATTAGATAATTGTAATTTTATCTTTGAGTCCTAAGTTCAACTCCTGTTGTAATTTTTTTTTGTATTTTTTATTTCATTTGTTTAAAGCTTTCTTACTTTTATTTTTAACTAATGTTTATAATTAATAAATATATTGTCTTTAAGTTTTTTTAGTTAATAACTCTTTTATTTATAAAATCAAATAAAAAATATGTAATTATTTTTTAAAAAAATTATCTAATTATTTTGATATATTTTTGTTTATATATAATATTTATATGTCAAATATATTTTTTCTACCTATATTGTGCGTATGGTGATTTTTAATATGGATTGAAAAATAAATGTTACACATATAAAAATTATATTTACTAAAAATAATGATATTTACAATAATTATTTGATTTTATAAATAAAAGAGTTATTAATTAAAAATAAAAAAATTGAAAGCAATATATTTATTAATTATAAACATTAATAAAAAAAGCTTGAAACAATATGAAATAAAAAAATACATATTAAAATGTTTATAAGAATAATTGAACTTGAAATTCAAAGATAAAATTGCAATTATCTAACCATCTAGCCAAAACAACTAATATGTTAAAAATATTAATTAAAAAAAAGTTTGAGATAACGTAAAATAAAAAATACAAATGTGAAAGAGAAGAATCGAACCCGGGACTCAAGGAAAAAAACACTAACATTTAACCATCTAACTAGACCTCCCGAAGCTCGCCCGAAATGTGGGAGGGTTTGGGTAAAAATAGAGGCTTGAAAAATGGGCTTGGATAAAAAAATAAGGCCCGTTTAAAAAACGGGCCGAGCCTCAAGTAAGGCATTATTGGCCCGAGCCCGGCCCGGCCCGAATTTACTAAATGACAAAAAAATCTGCTCTTTTTTTAATGTTATTTCTTATTGTTTTCTCCTTATTTTGCTACCTTTTTACTATTATGTTGCTATTATTTTATTATTATTGTTTGAATATTATATAAAACTTATTTAATTATTAATTTTGTTATTATTTTAAAGGCATTTGTTAATTTTGTTATTATTTTAGAGGCATTTACTTGTTAAGTTGCATTTTTCTTAGTGTTATTTAAGTCTACATATTTTTTAAAATTTATTTTTAATTTGTTGGGAAATATTTATTTTGATGTTTTTAGTATTTTTAATGTATTATATATATTTAAAAATTATATAAAATAATATAAAAAATTAATACGGGCAGGCCGAGTCAGGTCCGGGTTTTAGCATTTTTATCCGAGTCGGGCTTGGGCAAAATTTTAGACCCATTTTTCGGCCCTGACCCAATAAATGGATCTGAATTTTTAGTTGAGCTCGGCCCGACCTATGAGCGGCTCTACATCTAACCAAAGAACATAAATTATTAATTTTTGTGGAAACGCGAACTATAAGACATGTTTTCAGCTGAAGTGACTAAAAATACATCATAAGGACGCGCACTGTAGAACATATTTTCATTTTCTCTCTCCAAAAATAATATATATTAGTAAATTAAAAAAAAGACATAAATGACCAAACTTTTTTAGCATATATATGTAAATCAACCACAATATATTATCTATTATTTATTGATAATTATACATTGTATTAAAATTAATTTTATAATTAATAGATTACTAAAATTATGATTTAAAAATATAACATATAATAATATTGAAAATTAATATGCATAATTATTATTTACTTTGTCAAACTTTAAAATGTTTATTCATGTTTTTATTTCCCCAACCATATTGATAATATTTTAGTAATATATATTTTTTAAATTAGATTACTACACTCATTTTCTTAACAAATTTAAAGTATAGAAATTAAATTTCAACATTATTATTTTATTTATTTAAAAACTAGTTTAAAAACAATTAAGGACTAATTTAAATCAAAACAGAAAAATATGAAAAAATTTAAAAATTTTTAGAAACAAGGGTTACATGGCCATGTGACAGAGCCTAAACTGTGTGGCTCAGAAACATGGCTGTGTAGCAAAATTGTGTACAATTCGAAATACAGTCGTGCCTCAGCCTATGTACAAATTGAAATAAGGTCACACACCTTGTCAAAAACCGTGTGCTAGACCGTATAAGTATTCAAGATAGGGTCACACGACCGTGTCTCTAGGCCATATAATAGCCTAACGCCGTATGAAAAATCCTACACTTAAAAATCAATAAGACACACGATCGTGTGACAACCTGTGTCCCAAGCCATAACTTCCAAAACAAGCCAAAACAATGCACATTTCTTAGATGTCAAGCCAAACTAATTTACAACCATTCACAAAGCCTCAAAATACATTCAATCAATCCTATATATAGGATTGTTAAACTCTTCTAAAAGAAACTCAAGAGGAATTCCTGAAAAGAAAACTGGAAGAGAATTTATTGACTCAAAAGAGAAATTGAATAATAATGAATTGAATGATTTCTGTACAATGCAAATGCCTATATATAGGCTAACTAAATAAATCTAAATAAAACTCTTAAGTATACTAGAACTCTAATTAATCTAAACAAGAAGTTTTAAACTAAACTCTCTTGTTGGCATAAAACTCTTAATTAACTTAAACTACTTAATAATTATTAAAAATTCAGAATAATAAAATAATAAATAATAAGAGCCAATAAATACAATATTGAGTTAATATATAATAAAAATTAAGTCCACAACTCAAACCCAATGTGATTTAAGCTTGAATTAAAAGCCCAAAACTCATAATTCCCATCATAATCCCATCCAAAAATTCTACTCACGCAATCTTCACTAAAACAGTCATAACTTGAGCTCCCAAACTCAAATTTGAGTGATTCAAAGTGAGTTTCAAAGCTAAGAGATAGATCTTCGAATGCCAGAGACATCTCAACCTAGAGATGCCTGAATCTTATTCAAAAAGTCGTTGAAAGTTTGTTATTTTCCCAAACTTGAAAATTTGCAGCTTTGGTAAATGGAATTTAATAAAATTCACTCCATCCGTGCATCTATCATTCCCCCTTTTCTCGAAAAGATTCATCCTCAAATCTTGTCTTTGATCAAATCTTGGTTTGATTTGTTTGGCTTTTGACATTATTGTTGAACCTTGAGGTAGTATGAGCCCATCACATCCATGAGTTTGAAATTGGGCCTTGAGACATGCATCATTCCCTCTCCTCAAGAAGATTCATCCCTGAATCTTTAGTTGCACAAAAAAAAAAAAGGATTAGAATAAATAAAATGAAAAAAAAAATACTTACCTAAACTTTCTTGTACGCCAAAACTATCTTTAGGATCAAATATATGATTTTGATCTCCCAAATTAACATGAATCAAGTATCTCGCCTTCAAAAACAAACTATCAACACTAAACAAAGAAATCTTAGGCACATGAGTGTTCAAGTAAAAAATAACCTGTAACTTTTTTTGAATATACATGGCCATCTATAAGAATTTCCAACAATGAGTCAAGAATTTCACATAATTATAAAAATTAAGAAGGTTAAGATTATGTAAAAATTCATATTTAAAGTCCAATGTAGAAAGTTTTGTTGCAAGATCAAATGCATAAGGTTCTTTCATAAACCTATGGAATGCAAAAAAAAAAAAAGTAGGCTTTGCATACCTAGATAAACCCATTAAATCAATTTAACTTTCAGACCATTGTTTATTGAAACTTGACCAATGAGAAAGCATTTGTAATGAAAGAGCATTTGTAATGAAATATTTTACAAACAAAATCAGTAGCATGCTTATTAAAAACATTCAAGGTATGCCTTCTTAAATCAATTTCTAATATTTCATTTGCCTTTATTACCTTGTAGCAATTGTGAAGAATTATCAATGTTCAACGTATCTCTCTCCTATAAGTAAAATTGTCTATTAATGGTAGAGTAATATAATTAGAAGTCTATCAATAGATCCTTAAAGTCTTGAAATAAAGAAACACCACTAAACAAATTTGAGTTATGGTTAGTTAAAACATAATCATTCATCGCTTTTGTATAGGTAGTTTCTTACTTTGAATACTCTTTTTCCACTTAAGAACTCTTCAATTTTATTTCATATGGATTTTCACTCACCAAATTTGGACCATCAAGTAAATTTTTATCACTCATTGTCTCTTTGCTCTCGGTCTTTTCACATGATTCTACCTCACTTCCCATATCTCCCTCACAAGTATTATGGATATTCAATTCAGTACAATACATTTTAATAAGAGAGCATGACGTTTCTATCTCATTTAACTCAATAGATTCAAAGAAAAAATTTCTCACTATTATCTTTTTCTGGTTCACAAAGTTTACCATCACAAATCTCTTTTTCACTAAAGTATGAGTTAACAAAATGTTCAAAGTCATACTTACTTTCTTCTCTAGTTGGATATTTAATTGGACATTGAAACTCTTATGATCTTTTGAACTACACCTATAACATTGCACAAAAGGTGATGTCTCAATCACATTCTCTCTATTTGGATATTTAATTGGACATTAGAAACCCTTATGATCTTTTGAACTACACCAATAACATTGCACAAAAAGTGATAGCTCAATCGTATTCCTCTTTTCGTTTGGTCATCTCCCTTTGAAGTGACAATGTAATTTATGATCACCTTTTCCATCACAATAAGTCTCTTGATCATTCTTTCCATGAAATTTTGGAATTGAGAACTTTGATTTATCTAAAAAATGTTGTCAATTGTCATTATTAACCAAAGTCTCATCATTTTCACGAGAGACACGTCGAGTATTATTTGCACGAAGATGAGGTTGATTAACCTTATCTCCTCAATTACAATTTCGACATTCAATTTTGGTACTTAGATGTTCCAAATTTTTTCTAATTGTGTCAAGAATAGTGTCACATTTCTTATCTCAAACATTTTGAACCTCTTGACACCTTTGCAACTTCCTAATCATAGTATCGTGAATCATTATGAAAGCCTGAAAAGAACACAACACTTAAGAAAAGAAAATTAAGCAAACCTCACTATTATGCACTTAAAAATAAAAATCAAATTCTCAATGAAGTAAGAACTAATCTTGTGAGTCTTTCAAAAATGTTTATATCAATTAATCAGAATGTATTAAAATCAAACTAACAAAGCAAACCTAGTAGCACTAGAAGTCCAAAATCTGCTAGACACCATTATGTTGCACAGAGGAAGGAATGTGTAACATACTTTAACCTACTAGCACAAGAAACAATGAAGTGTTAGAATGCTTTAAAAAACAATAAAAGAAAGAACAAATGAAAATCTAAGGCTAAGAGTCAATAAAAATTGCTGAAACCCAAAAACCAGAAAAATTGCGTAGCAACTTGACAAACTTCGTTCGAGGTGTTTCCAATTTCCAAAAATCACAAAATTGAAATTGAAGTCCCCTCAAATAATGTATATTTGATCTGGAAATTTTCGACACTAAATTCAACCCATATAATCTTTTAAAAAAATTTTCTTTGTTTTTCGTATTTTTTTATTTTTGCACTTTTTCGATCACTTTTTTTGTAGGAATTTTTTTTATATTCTAAAATAATGGCAAGAAACAATATGTAAAATTTTAGATTATTTGAAAAACGTTTACCCATTGAAAAATATTTTTTCCAAAAACTTTCTAGATAAAAAAAATTATTTTGAAGCTGTTTCGTGAAAATAAGTTTATAAAAACAAAAGGAAAACCTAAAATGCCCAAATCTAATACCAAATTATAAGGAATGAGGTGGATGAATGCGAAAGTGGATCATAAAGTTTGTTCAAATCGCGGATTTGACTTAGGGCTCTAGATGTTTGGAAAGAAACTTGGATTTTGAAAAAACCTGAAACACAAATGAATCCAAGTTAGAAAAAACTTAAAGGAAAACAATTGAAATAAATAAACTAAGATAAGTAAAATAGAACAATAGAACAATAAAGAAGAAAATAAGGAAGATAGGTGGAAAAGAAGAAACATGGTGTGTAGAAGTCCTAAAAAGCATTAGAAACAAGAAGAATCCACAACTCCCTTCAAGTGGCTCTAATTTCCCTTCCAAGAAAGAAAACTTGGCAAGAAAAAGTTTGAAAATGATCTCCACAATCTGAAAAGATTGTTAAAACTCTTCTAAAAGAAACTCAAAAGAATTCTTGAAAAGAAAACTCGGAGAGAATTTATTGACTCAAAAGCAAATTTTAATAATGAATTGAATAATTTATGTACAATGCAAAGGCCTATATATAGGTTAACTAAATAAATCTAAATAAAACTAAAAAGTAAACTAGAACTCTAATTAATCTAAATAAGAAGTAGTTTTAAACTAGACTTTCTTGTTGGCATAAAACTCTTAAATAACATAAACTACTTAATAATTATTAAAAATTTAGAATAATAAAATAATAAAATAATAAGAGTTGATAAATACAATATTGAGCTCATATATAATCAAAATTAATGTCAAAACTCCAACCCAATATGATTTAAACTCGAATTAAAAGCCTGAAACTCGTAATCCCCGTCATAATCCTGTCCAGAAATTTTACTTGCACGGTCTTCACTAAAACGGTCATAACTTGAGCTCCCAAACTCAAAATTGAGTGGTTCAAATGGTGTTTCGAAGTTAAGATATAGATATTCAAATGTCATGAGGACATCTAAACCTAGAAATGCCTGGATCCTATCCAAAAAGTCATTGCAAGTTTGTTGATTTCCTAAACTTGAAAATTGGCAGCTTTGGTGAATGGAATTTAATAAATTTCACTCCATCTGTGCAGTTATCATTCCTCCTTTCCTCAAAAAGATTCATTCTTAAATCTTGTTTTTGATCGAATCTTGGTTTGATTTGCTTGGCCTTTGACATTGTTGTTAAGCCTTGTGGTAATATGAGCCCATCACATCCATGAGTCTAAAATTAGGCCTTGAGACTCACATGACAAAGATACCATACATATTTACATAACTACAAAGTTGTTCCAAACAAGTTTCAAATATTACCAACATAAAGAAGTTAACTAAAAAGCTCTTAGTACATGTCATTTATAACCAACATCAAAATGACCAATTCTTCTATCGTGGTCAAGGATGGATAGTGTGTATATGCTCCAACTTAATTCTAACTGATCAAGCTTTCTGATGATCTATAAGAAAATAAACAACATAAGCAACCAATGCTTAGCAAGCTCGTACAAATTTAAACATATCTTACTGAACAAGAATCAACTTAGACAATTCACGCACCATTTATAAAATGCCCATATAACCATACAATTTCTGAACACATCACAAATATTGCTAGTTAGCATGCTTATATACATAGGAAACATATAATCACACCAAGGCATTAACATTCACCATCAACAAATACAAATCAAGCATTCATTTCAATTTCATAAATTATGATACATATCTCACCTGAAACATGATACCTGAATAATAGATGGTCGAAGGTTGCCATGGTGTCTTTCAACCACAGTCTTATTTATTTTCAACTTAATACCATAATGCCTTTCAACTATGGTCTTACTCATTTTCCATTATTTTGCCATAGTGTCTTTCAACTATGGTCTTATTCATTTCCGTCATGTTGCCATAATGTCTTTCAACTATGGTCTTACACGTTTGAATCGTGATGCCATAGTGTCTTTCATCTATTGTTTTACTTGTATTTTAACCGACGATGTCGATCATAACATATATATATATATATATATATATATAAGCATTAATAACAAAACAACTTCTAAATAATTTAACTAAATTACGAACTTACCTAAACAAAAATGATTGTATAAATAAGGCTAATGACTATTCTGCTACTTTAGCTTTTCTGCAATCTTTGTCCAATGGAATTGTTTCTTGATCTAAACAATAAGTTTAATTCAATTAATCGATTCAACTAGCTTAAATAATCACATTCATGCATAAAAGCCCTTTTATTATCAATTTATAAAATTACCCTTAAACTTTACATTTTATTCAATTTATTTCCTAAACGTGGAACCTTCAAATAAATCATATTTAATCATCGCCCATGCTAGCTGAATTTCTTAGGGTCTCTATACAGCCCGTAATTAGCAAAATTTCACAAAAATACCATGTAATTCACTACTTTAACAATTTAATCCCTAAACGTTAAAATTACTAAAAATTACTTAACAAAATACTTATACTTAGCTATCAAATTCATGAATCTATCGACAAAGTTCATAAACACATTTAAATCATTCATGGTAGGTCCCTAAAATTTAAAAAATTTTACGAATTAACCCTTGGATTAGCTGAATTAAACTAATACAAGTTTAAAAACATAAAAATCACTAACAACAAGTGAAAAATACAAACCATGCACTTGATTTCAAGCTTGGCTCAACCAAAGAAGTTTAACCATGGTGTTTTCTTTAATTTTCGGTGTTGATGAAGATAAGTGAAGACGATAACATTTTTGTTATCTTTTGTTTTTAACATATTTATTAAATTATCATTATAACCTTGGTTTTTAAATCAAATTTCTCACAAAACTTATCACTAACCGTCACTATACTTCAACTTGGTAAATTTACCAACTAAAACCTTTACTTCTTGGATTTATGGCTATTTAATATAATTTGACTTATAGCAATCAACTTTCGTGACTTTTTCAATTTAATCCATTTTACTTAATTAACTATCTAAACGTTAAATTTCTTAATCAAATTTTTAATATGATCTTATACTATCTCTATAAACATTAAGTAAATAATAAAATACTGACTTGATAGTCGAAATTGTGGTCTTGAAACCACCGTTTCTAACACCATTGAAAACGGACTATTACAAAGAATGCTAAGGCTTTACCATTTGAGTTACTGCCCGCTCTTAATATTTTTTACCAAAACTAATATATATCCTAACTTGACTTTGTTCCTTGATTGTTGAAAGAAACAATAAATAAGAAAATGAGAAGAGTGGCTCAAATCTTGGTTCTCAAGGGAGTGTTAATTACTTAACCATAAGGTAATTAGTTAAATATTACTTCAAACCTTATATATTTTGGGGCATTATATTTATGGTAGCGTTTTTAATATAAATATTTTTAATGGGTTAGAAAATTTTCATTTTAGCGTTTTTAATTTATTTAGTGTATTGTATTTTTAAAAAAAAATTATTTTAAATAAAACTAATATAAAAAATGAAATATGGATTGATTGGTTCAGGCCTGAGTTTACCTTTCTTGAAAATTAGGTGAGGCTTGGAAAAAAAATAAAACTATTTTTGGATAGAGCTAGACCCGAGCTTAAAATTGATCTAAAATACCTTGCATGAGTCTAACCCGGCCCATAAATACCTCTAATACAATATCCAAACTTAGCATTGAATCTTATATACTTGATATTAATATTGTTATTATATATATATATATATATATATATATATAATATTATCCTTTACTATTCTTTTTAGACATACATTTTTTGTATCAGTCTTGTTTAGATTTTAGTTAAATTTTCCCATAGAATGTGAGTTCTAATTTTTTGGATTCTCGAAGTATTTAATTGAGTTTTATATACCCAAATTATTCTTTTACTTTCATTTGAGGTTTGTTTTTTCTTAAAAAAAATTCGTCTAATCAGTTTTACAAGCTAAACTTTGCGAGTTTTGTGATAGCTTAACAGAAAATATTTCTCTCTGTAATGCCTTTTTAGTATGATGTAATATTGTTTATAAAACAAATGATTAGCTGTTAGTAAGTTGTGATTTTGGATTAATTTTGTTGCTTTTAATGTTGTACAAGACCCATAATTATCATTATATAAGATTCAAAACTTTTAAAATAACAGTTTTCTCATTGCAATGATAAAATAAAAATTAGTTATATTAATATTTTGATAATTAAAAATAAAAATACTTTTATTTAGGTGAAATTTAATGTAAAATCAGATGGTAATCCTAACTCAGGATATGTAAATTTATAGTCATAGCTTTAAATACCAAAAAGAAAATAATTCCATATGAGGAAATGATGGATAGAGAGAAGGATGTGACACTTCACCGTCGAAGTAGACGGTTTTATCCACTCATTTCTTTACTTGCATTACTATTTTCCTCTAAATTCTTAGACAACAAAAAAGGTTAAAATTCAGCTAACAAGATCTCTGCTATTTTATCCGACGCTAACCAAAGTAATAAATATTCCTTAAGGAATAATTATTATATCTAACTTCCTACCCCTTGATGGCTTGTACCTCAAATTTCCTCACCTTTTTCTAACACCGTGATTGGCGCCACCAAATTTCTAGTTCATTACCTTTTTATTTAATACCGCAAAATCAGCAGGAGACTGACATTCTGCTACCCCGTACATCCGTAATATCTCACGTTGCTTCATCGCCGTTAACATTTTTTAACCGCGCCAAACACTGGAGAATTCAACTTCACATTAGCTTATCAAAATCCCATAAATCTTAAACTATTCAGCAGCTAAAGTAATTTTTTTCTAAGTTATCATTATATTAATGAAAAATCTTACAATTCTCAGGAGGTTGAATTATAAATCTTTTTGCTATAATTGAATTCCAAAAGGGAATTGAAATACAATTTTACATTTACAGTAATTTAACATTTTGTAAATGTTGGAGAAATTAATAGTGTAGTTTTTCATTTTGGCGCCTTTAAATTACTATAAATTTTAGTCAATGTGTAATTTAACGTGTGTTTGATAAATTAAAAATTTAAGTGTTAATAAATTAATTATTAAATATTTATACTAAATTTTATAGGTATTCAGTTTATATTAGAAAATTATTTAGTAAATTAGTAAATATGAGTATTGAATATAATTATATTGTTTGATAAAAATAAATATTAATTTTAAAAGATTATTTATTTTTTAAGTTTTATATTATATTATTTTAATAGAATAAAATCAACTTAATATATTTTTTAAAAATTTTATATCAAATAAAAAATTAAATTGATTATCAAAACATTTAAAATATTAAAAGCAGTTTATTCAACATGAGAGAATTAAAGAAGGTTTTAGGTTTTTTAATTTTGGGTGACTCGGGGCTTTATAAAAGCCATTTCCTTGGAGGTTTTGCTCTTGACTCTCCCTGCCCCTCTCTCTCACATTTTCCTTTTGCTTTTTGTTGTCTGTTTGGATAAGAGAGAGAAACCAGGGGGAAAGCTCTTAAGTGCTGAAGAAGCATCGAAAGTGGCAATGGCGGTTCCTATGCAATGGGCTTTGTCTTCTTTAGCTCTTCTCTTTTTGTTTCTTGTTGGAGGATCAATTGCCACCAACACCACCTCCAGGTCTTTCTCTTTCTTTTCTACTTCACTTTCAACCTTCCTCTCTGTTTTCTTTCCCCTTCTTTTGAATTTTAGATCTACATTTGAAGAGGATTATAATGCAAATAATGTCGATATCATGAAATAAAATTAAGGAAAGTTAAGCTATATTATTCTTCGTTATTTCCTTAAGTTCTCAACAGAACAAATTGGAGCTGTATTTTTTAACGACTCCATCAATAACCCTCTTCAAAACCTTCATTTAACACCAACAAAATAAGTTTTCACTCTTGTCTTAAGGCTAAACGTGGACGTGGAAATTTAATTATAATTTTTTTAAATACAAATATAAATTTATTATAATTTCATTATTTTTGAATGGATTAAACTATTTTTATATTTTTTAGAGAATTAAAGTGTAATTTTATTATATATTAATTTACAATTTCTTTATTTATAGGATGATTTGAATTTTTCATTTTATTATATATTAATTTATTGTTTCTTTATTTTATAATAAAGATTGAATTGAATATTTTTCAAGTTCGCCTCTGAAAATGACCAACTATAAAATCCTTTTTTTTCTTTCTAATTACTCTATAATTTATCAATTTATCTCTTCCTTCTACATATATACCGCAATGTGGAGACAAAGAAACTGCAGAGCACAAAGAACTCAAAAATGGCAGCTAAGTAATGATCTCCGCCGTTAGTTTTGTCTACTTTCGTTAATGCTTAGACCGTTGAATCAATACAACGGCTACCATTTTATCCATCCATTGTAGCCAAACACAACAATCCTAGCCGTTGAGATTCAGATCCTTAGATCTCAACCGTTTATTTCGTTACTTCTTTCTTTTGTTAGTTAACGAGAATTACCCTCCCCCTTCGAATTTCGATCCATAAAAGGAAAGAGAATATTATAAATTGAAGGACATTTTAGTCATTATAATAATTCCCGCCGATCCGACCCTCGCGGTTTTTCTCCCTTTTCCCTCGAAATGTTTCTTTAACGGTTTTCGGGAATGTTGGTAGACAGTTCCTTTTTGCCTTTATGATTAAGTGTACTGTTACACACATGAAAAAGACATATTTCTTTACCATCCGTTCGGATCTTATTCATAAGAAAAAATATCATCGAAACTTCTAAAAGTTAGATTATATTTTTTATTAAAAATAAATAATTTAGTTTATATTGTTAAAAAATAAAATTATCATTTTATTAAAATTTTTATCTATTTTTATAGTTAAAAATTAATCATTATATATCAATATGATGTACATGTCACATATGTATGTCATTGTTCAGTTTTTTGTAATACAAATCTATAGAATTTTTCATAGAAATAATTAATTTATTCTTTAATTTAATGTATAAAAATTAATTTATTATTTTTTTATATTAAAGAGAAAAATACTATTCCCATAAAATGGAAAACGAATTAATGATTACGAATTTATTTTTATATCATTAAAAAAATTGCTTTTGTCTTTTTACAGTAGAAAACTTGCCATTACTGTAAAAAAGGTAAATAATTTGTTAGTAATCAACGCTAGTAAATGAAAATCTCCCATAATTACAGGTTAGAAGACATTGATCCATTGAACGAGCATGCGGTGGCTGACCCAGAGGCTGTTGCTATGGAGGTCGAGACCATCATTGACTTGTGAGTCTCTCTTCTATCTTTATTTATGCCAACTTGCAGATTCAGTGACACAATTTCTACCATGTTGTTTTTCACTTTCATTCTACGTAAAATCAATTTCATCATATCCGTGTCTGAAGGCTCTTTCTATTTCTTTTTGTCTTTTCCCCTGTTACACATACTATATTCATAGTACAATATTTTCTTTTTCTTTTCACACACTTATTCAAAGAAAATCCTCCTAATCAACAACCTTTTTTTATAGAGCTTTAACCCATAAATCATCACATAGTTGACTAAAAGTATGAGTAATACAAAAATACTATATTAAGAGTTAGATTACATTTTGTCTCTTTTACTTAAAAAATAACAAATTAATCTTCATATATTAGACCAAAAAATAAATTGGTCTTTCTATTAAAAATTCTATTCGTTTTTACTTTTAAAAACCTTTCCATGTATGTCAGAATGAGATATTGTCTAATTATTTTGTCAGACACCAAATTTTAACAATAAAAATAAATTTTTTTTAACAAAAATGACTATTTTACTCTTGAACTAAACATAAAAAAAATTAATTTATCAATTTTTTAAATAAAAAAATTATTTTACTCCTAATATAAAAACCTTTAATCATACTTTACCCCACCTTTTCTTCAATCACTATTTCTTTTCTTTTTACTATATTTACTTTAATCATATGGGAAAGTGCAAATGCTCGTAATTAATAAGGAAACAAAGGAAGTGCTCGCGTTTTTTGAACGTGTCATTTTTTTGTTATAGTTTTTATTTTTTATATTAATTTTTTTATAAATTAATAGTTTGTGTTATTTAGATTTTGACATGTTTATTTTTATTTTTTATTGTGTTTGTGTGGTTTTTGTGTTATGTTTCTTGTTTTCATTATTTTCTGCATCTTGTTTGTATTATGTTATTTTTAATAAAAATTACAATTTTAAAATATTTATAATTTTTTAATAAATTTTACGTATAATTTTTATGATTTTTTAAAATTTAAAAGGGGTTAATTAAAATTTGTTGCTAATGTCTATTTTATCATTTAGCCTTATTAGTTTAAAAAAAATTATAATTTATTTTCAATAAAAGAATGGGGTTAAATTGAATAAATATGTAAAAATTGATGACTAAATTTATTATGATACTTTATATATAAATATTAAATTTTAACCAAAAAAATTATTTTACTCACTCATTTTACGAACACATGCTAATTTATCTAAAATATAGTAGAGGGATACTTTTACCACTCATTTTCCCAATTTATTATTAATTGTATAATTTCGAAAAAGACAATTTCTACAACGGGATTTTTACCGAGCTGACTATATTTGTTCGTTTCTTTGGGTTTTTGTTCCCTTCAATATAATTTAGTCTTTGCCTGTTTTAAACTAATGGAGATGCTAAAGCACAAAGGACAAGCTAGCCGTTATATATCAATAACATATCTTGTCCTCACAATTTGACAAAAATTCTACTGTACGTTACTTTTTATTCATTAGCTCTCCTAGTCGGATCTGATTACTTCTCCTCACTCTTAAGTGGGGTTAATTTACACTCACCGACAATCATATACTAACACCTTCAATAGTAAATTTAAGAGATGCCCATAATTAACAATTTATATAGGCAATATATTAAAGGTTCTATACAAAGTTTACAAACAATCATAAATAATGTGATATATATTAGGGGTCTAAATGAGTTACTAATACTCGCAAACTATTCAATTTTGATTTAAAAAAAATTCAAATTCAATTCAATAATTATCGAGCAGACTTGAGCTCGAATAAACTATCGATTGGGCTGTATTCGAACTTAGTAATACTTGACTCGAACGACTCACAAACTTTATCGAACTTTTTGTATTTTTATATTATTAAATTACATTATTATCCTTAATATATATATTATTAACTTTAAGTTTAATTGTTAAGCTGAGCTCAAGTTTGAGGTTAAGTATAAAAATCGGTAAACTAGCTTAATCGAGCTTAAGTAGTTGATTGTATCTTGAGCTTAGCTCAAGCTTAAAAATAGATGTTTAATCTAGTTCGAGCTTGACAGTATTGAGCTCGGCTCGATTACACTCTAATACATTCTTCTTTAAAGTGTAATAAAAAAAAAAAATCAAGTATTTAAAAAAAAAATGAAACATATGATATTATTTCAAGTCTTTCAAAGTGAGATTCTTTTCCCGTGTATTGTTTAAGAATAATTTTGTTCTATGTATGAATGTGATGGTAGGAATATTCGCAATTTGACCGAAAGGAGGAAGTTGGGGTTCTTTTCATGTGGAACCGGTAACCCCATTGATGATTGCTGGCGTTGTGACCCTAACTGGCATAAGCGCCGAAAGAGACTAGCTGAGTGTGGCATTGGCTTTGGAAGGAATGCAGTTGGTGGGCGTGATGGGCGCTTCTATGTCGTCACTGACCACACTGATGATGACCCTGTTAACCCCAAACCTGGGACATTGCGTCATGCTGTGATCCAGGACCAACCTCTCTGGATCGTGTTTAAGAGGGACATGGTCATTAAGTTGAAGCAGGAGCTGATAATGAACAGCTTTAAGACCATTGATGGTCGAGGAGCTAATGTTCATATTGCTAATGGAGGGTGTATAACAATCCAATTTGTTACCAATGTGATTATTCATGGTCTTCATATCCATGACTGTAAGCCTACTGGTAATGCTATGGTGAGAAACTCACCGTCTCACTTTGGGTGGAGGACAATGGCTGATGGTGATGCAATCTCCATCTTTGGTTCTAGCCATATTTGGGTTGATCACAATTCTCTCTCTAATTGTGCTGATGGTCTTGTTGATGCTGTCATGGGCTCGACCGCCATTACCATCTCAAATAACCACTTCACCCACCATAATGAGGTAATTTTGCTGCAGTTTTAGCATTCTTATTAATGGCAGTGCTAACTGTTTTGAAATTATTAAATGTAGGTGATGTTGCTAGGTCACAGTGACTCTTATACAAGGGATAAGCAGATGCAAGTGACTATTGCCTATAACCATTTCGGAAAGGGACTTATCCAAAGAATGCCAAGGTACTTTAAGTGTATAAGATGCTTTTTATAAGGGAAGCCAAGAATCCTTGGGTAAAAGAGGAAAATGGATTTGTTTTCCATTAAGGTTGAAAAACTTTTCAACCCAAATAATAATTTCAAATATTTTTTTTGGTAAAAAAGCTGCTTTTTAAGTTAGATTTTAATTTTAAACTGGGACTTTAATTAAGGTAGTCAGTACCGTATCGGTGGATATATTATTTTTGTCTTCATACTGATATGTACCGATATCTATATGTTTTGGTTTACAATTTTGAGTTTACCAATATTTTAAAATATTTTTCCACATATATATAGTCTCAATTTTAGTTTGTTGATAAATTAAAAAATATATATATTTAAATATTTTTCAGATATGATTATAGTCCAAATTATTTTGTTTCTTAATAAATTATGTATTATTTTGATAATAAATTATAATTATATATACATGCAAATATATCTCAATTACATTCATATAAATATATTTATATGTAAATATAAATTTAATAGCTTTTAATTTTAAATATAATTATAGAAAAATTAAAATGGTTAAGATGGAAAATTTAAAAAATAGTTTAAAATATCAAATTGTATACTAATCGATACAGGCCAATACGCACCATGACAAGCCTGTATTAACCAAAACTGGCCTAAACACACTGAAATGTTTGAAACGCCTCAAAATTTTGATTGGAATGGAATATAAATTACTTGGTACCAATTTAAGACCAGAACAACATGTACTGACCAATACGATATCGACTACCTTGATTTTACCCAAGCCAAAATATTAAAATTTTTAACGATTAACTTTTGAAAAAGTGTTTTTTAATGAAGCTACTTTTTATCCTCCTATTAAGTTTTCTATTTTATAAAAAAATATTTAAAATTATTATTTTATTTTCTTAAAAAACATTTTTTCCCCATAATGATAGACATTATCAAATTTAATAAAAAAAGAACACTTTTTAAAACGTTTTCACTTCACTTTTTAAAAGTAGTTTCAATCTAAACGGTAAACTAACCCAATATCTCGTAGGTTATGTTTGGGTGTCAGGTAATTTAGCATATTTAATATGAGAATTGAAATGGATTTTGATGAATACGCACAGGTGTAGACATGGGTATTTCCACGTGGTGAACAATGACTACACTCACTGGGAAATGTATGCAATTGGTGGAAGTGCAAATCCTACCATCAACAGTCAAGGTAACAGATATGCAGCTCCAATGAACCCATTTGCAAAGGAGGTATTAATTGTCTCAGTTTCTCTTTTTCTTTTTGTAGTTTAGTCTCTCACTGTGAAATATGTTTATCGTTTTGTGATTTCTTGAACTTGAGTAGGTCACCAAGAGAGTGGAGACTGCCGAAAGTAAGTGGAAGAACTGGAACTGGAGGTCAGAAGGTGACCTGTTGGTCAATGGTGCCTACTTCACTCCATCAGGTGCTGGAGCCTCAGCCAGCTATGCCAGGGCCTCAAGCTTAGGTGCCAAGTCCTCTTCCATGGTTAGAGCCATGACTTTAAATGCTGGCTCACTTCCTTGCCGTAGAGGCAGGCAATGCTAGCATAATTCCCCCACCCCATTCAACTAAATTGGCTAAAAAATCAGCCATTTACAGAACTCTTTGATTTCCCCTTTTCTATCACCACATTGTCATCATATTCTCCTACTTATCCATCATTCTATTTGTCACAAACTGTTTCTTTTGTTTGATTGTTTGTTTTTTCAACCTCGCCCATTTGGTGCTGAAGTGTTGTCCATTTGTTTTGTTTTGTTTTGTTTTTTCCTATTTTCCCCATATCCAAGTTTTTAATTTTATTACTTTTCTTAAGGTACACCCGATTTCCCTTTTTAAAACACCATTTACAGCATCAATCTTGGTCTTTACTTACACTTTTTATCTTCTCGGCTTTTATAAGTCTGAATGATTAGGAGATTTTTTTTTCTCTTTTTTCCCCTAAAAGATGTGTAGGCATAAATAATAATTAATATGAATGTCAAACCTTGTTATTGAAAGACTTCATTATAAATGATGCATGGTAAATGGTAGTGACGTTTGTATTAACATTTCTTTGTTTTTTTCCTTCTTTTTACAAAGATTTCTTTGCCTTTTCTTTCTCACAGGGAAGTTTTTTAAAAAAAAATTAAAATAATATAAAAACAAAAGAAAATGTTGATCAAAATAGTATACATTCTAAATTAATTATCGAAATAAGATGAAATCTACAATTTAATTAGAAATCGAACACCTCAAAAGTCACTTACGTTCTTTCTAAAAATCATATTAGCAAAAATCATAAACGAGTCCTTTTTCATAGTCTCTCACTTAAGTTTAAAAGCTTGGATTCCCACTCCTTCGGGAATTGGTTCGAGACAACATTAAAATATGATATCCATGTCTGTAATTTAATTAAATTTAAATTTAAAAAAATTATAAATGAAACCCTATTATATTTTCAACTTAAAATATTAGTCTAATCATTAACATTATTAATATTTTTCATCAAAATATGTGAATTAAGTTACCTATTATACTGCTTTATTTCATATCCAATGTGATTGATGGAAACTAAATACGTTAAATTGACAACTTTTGACAAAATATATTCTGGTATTAATTATTGAACTAAAATATTTTAATTGAATAATAATTAAAATTTAATTTAAAAATTTAAAAATATAAAGCCTAAATTTTAGATTTGTTAAAACACAAAAATAATAATATATTTTGACATTTAAGAAAAATCATACCATATCATGTCATGATAAACCCTCTTGCCTTTCTAGGCTTGAAAAAGTTCTTAAGGAAAAAAATATTAGTTAAATCGACTTAATTCACACACAATTGAGTTATTGTCGTTAATTAAAAAATTAATTAAACTTCTCCATTAACAAATTTCGACTTTAACCACGTTAACTATTAAACTTAGTCAATTTGCTAATTAAATGATAACACGTGGCAATCTCATATTTAATAATCTATATTTTAAATAAAAAAATTAAAAATCAAATAAAATTGTAAAAGAATATTAAAAAATAAAAAAACATTTACAAATTTTAAAAATTTCTTTAAATTTTATTTAAAAATCATAAAATCTTTAAAAAAATTATAAAAAGTATAAAAATGTAAAAAAAATTATAGACATTATAAAACAAATATAAAAATTATTATAAAATTATTAAAAATTCTATATAAAGATACAAAAATGATAAAAAAAATCTAAAATTATAAAAAAAACTTACAAAAACTTATAAATTATTAAAATTTATTTCAATAATTTATTTTATATTTTTTGGTATAATTTTATATATTTTTTAAACAATTTTTTAGTTTAAAATTCAAAAGCTTTATAAATTTTTATTTTTTAATAAGTTTTATATGTTTATACACATTTTTAATAAAATTTAAATAAATTTTATAAATTTTTTAAAAGTTTTAATTTTTAATATTTTTAAAAAGTTTTTAATGATTTTTATTAGAAAAATTGAAGATTTAATTTAAAGTTGACATTTGTCGTTATCTTATTGATCTGCTAGTTAATTTTAACGATAATCATGGTTAAAGACAAAAAATAGTAAGAGAGGGGTTTAATTGATTGGTTTATTTATTTTTAAAGGGTTCTTTTAAGCAGCATTTCTATATATAACGATTTTTGTTCTAAATTAGAAGTGTAATTAATTAACTACTTATGCAAAAATTAAGGCCCCGTTTGGTTTCAGGAATAGAGATCATTTTTATTTTTATTTGGAAAATGGAAGACATTGAAGGAAATGTGTTTGTTTGAAAATTTTAAAAGTGATTTTTGAGAAATGAAAACGAAAGCATCGAGAATTAGAAGACAATAACAAATTGTTTTGATTACTTTTACTAAAAATGCTTTTGTAAAAATAAAAATGATGAAAACAAAAGTATTTAACTCATATAAATGCAAATTTTTTTTAACAAATTTTCAAATATTAAATCTAGCAACTCTATATAAATGCAACAAATATTATTTTATTTTTCATGTTTCTATTATAGAAAAATAGTTACCAAACATGTTTCCAATTATTGAAAACAATTTTTTTATTTTCATTTTTCAAATGTATTTTCAACTTTTAGAAAATTAAAAAAATAAAAATTCTTTTCTAAAAATGAAAATAGAGGATATTTTTAAAAATCATACGGAACCTAAACTATTTCGGTTTAATCCAAATTTTCTCTTTTTTTATATATATACTTTCATGCTTTGAAATCGAATAATAATAATTATAATAATTATAATAATAATAATAATAATAATAATAATAATAATAAATTCAAATTTAGCTAAAAGGAGTGGCACATCTTAAGAAGTCGCCTGATAACAGTGTGAGTCGGACTCGCTTTTTGTTTATCTTTTTTACTCTTTTTTAAATATGATTTTTATTCTTTTCCCTCAAATTTTACAAAAAAAATTAGTTATTAATTTTTTTTGTCTCTTTTAATTCTTAAACTTATATTTTATGTCCAATTACCTTAAAATAGATGAAAAAGTTAACAAACGTTTACTTTGTTAATGTAAAATACACGAGAATTGTTATATAGGTGAGACATAAGTATTTAATTAATTTTTAAAATTTAAAAAATATTTAAAAATATTTTTTATAATTTTAAATCATTTTAATAATTTTTAAAATTTTAAAATAGTTTTTATATATTTTTTATTTTTAAAATTTTAAAAAATTAATTAAATGATGAAATGTTCACATGACAATCTATATGTATGCAACGTCAAAAAAATTAATAAATGTTAATTTTTTTCATTTATTTTAAGATGATTTAATAAAAATTATAAATTTAATAATCATAAAAAATAAAAAATAAAAAAATTTAAATAAAAGATTAAAATAATTATTTTTTTCAAGTTGGCATAACATTACTTATGGGGTCTGCAACTACCAATTACACTGATATTTTATGTTATTTTGGTAATTACTTTGGGATGTATTCTATTTTGATAAATATTTTTATATTATTTAAAAAAAATCCAATAAAAACAATATGTTTTTGTTATTTTAGTTTTTTGATTTTGCAATTATGACAAAGAGATTTAGATAATGACTGCCACATGCCATGCATGATGGTCGTTATTTTATTTCTTTGGTTATCAAAATCAATTACAATTAGAGAACATGTCCACAGTAGTCAATTGAACTATTATTCAGTTCACTGAATCAAATTGCATTAATTTATGTCACTTAATTTAAAAGAAATTTATTATAAATTAATAATTAATAAACAAGTATTTGTATATTTTAATTTTGTGTATAATGTCTTAACTACTCTTTTAAAAATGAAAAAGGACACAATCTGGTAGTATTCACTACGAGTAATTATGTCTGCAATAAAATCATGACGATCTCAGTAATACTGCCCAGTTCATGTTGTTTCCTTTGCCTGCTTTGGTGGTTTGTTGTTGTGGGCACCCCACATCCCCACATGACCCAAAAATCATCAACCACCAATATGTGCTCACCTTTATCTTTTCCTTAGCTCTTTTGGCCTTTACTAAAATGATGCCAGCTTGCTCAATTGCTCTAAGAATTAGTTTAGCTTAAGGTTAAAATCTAGTGTTAAAAGTCCATCTTTTATTTAAAAATGGCACTCGTATTTTTTGTCAGGAGCAAATTTAGAAAATGTATTATTTCATCATGTATTATTTTATAATTTCATCATTTTTGAAAAATAATTAAACATATTTTTTATTTGGGGAAAGAGTTCAATTTTATCATTTATAAATTTATAATTTAATAATTTTAAAGGGGTTAAATGTAATTTTTCATTTTTGGGGCTTAGGGCATTGTATACTTGTACCCTTTGCATTCACCCATGTTTTCTATTAAAATTTGTCAACTTAGAATATTAATTTATCCTCATATAACGTGTCATTTGATTGATAAAAATAAATATATTAAATTTATAAATTTTAACAGAAACTATCAATAATGATAATAATCAAATTAGAATTTTTAAATTAAAAGTATAATTTTTTTTAAACTTTAGAACCAATTCTCAAATTGAATTTGGGCGGTTCTAATTTTATTGTTGTTAAAGTACAACTAATACAGTATGCTATCACTTAAATTTATAGCCAAACTATATTTTGATTAAAGTATTGATTTTATTATTTTAAAATTTTGTAATTTGATGAAATTTAGTAACAATTTTGATTTAAACTTCATTCATTTTATTTATTTATTAATTAAACCTCATTCATTTTATTAATTCAACTATCTCTTAACTTTTACATTAAAGGTAAATTACTTAATTGTTCATAATTTTAGGGCACTTTTATTTTATTTATCTAAGCATTAAATCTGTAACGACAGTTAACTATACACACCACATTATGTTTATATTTTTATTTTGGTCACTCAAATTTTAAGTCGCTTTCATTTTGGTCACCCAAAAATATATTTTTTAAGTATTGATTGGGGTAAAAAAAATCAATGATTAAAGTGAAAAATTGATAGAAACTAAAATAATACATAAAAATTGTCAATTTGTACTTGTTTATCCCATTGCTGAAAATTCTAATTTTTTAATATTAAAAATTTAAATTTCAAAACATAAAAATAAATTGTTGAAAAAATTTTATCCATTCATAATGTCAACCGGTTTGTTACTATAATATTAAAATTAATTAATTTAATCTCCTTTTAAATTTTAAAATTAACCAAGTCTATTCAAATAACTCATATTTAATAATTGTCTATGAAACTTAAATTTATTTTGATTAATTACTTAATTAATTTTTTCCATTGGTAATGTCAACGGATTTCTTATGCATGGAAGATAAAATTAATTAATTAAATTAATTACAATGATTTTTCTTTACTTTTAGCTTATAGTCAAAACAAATTTGGGTTTTGTAGATAACTATTAAATATAATAATTTTCATTGATAATTTTTGAATTCAAAACATCAAAATAAATTAAATAAATCGTTGACAATTTTTTCTCCATTGATAATGTCAACCAATTTGTTACTATACATTTGAATCTTAATATTTAAAAAATTATATTTCAAAATCCTAATTTAGAATTTTCAGAAAAGATAAACAAGTACAGTTCGATAATTTTATTGTATTATTTTAGTTTCTATAACTTTTTCACTTTTGAATCTTTGATTTTATTGTATTAATTTTTTTCACTTTAATGTTAGATTGTAATATCCCGAATTAGGGCCTAACCGGAATAGTGGTTTCGTGACCACAAATCCGAGATAGAAATAATTATTTTATAATTATTTTGAGGTTTATGATATGATTGCATGATTGTGTGAAAATTTCGTGAAGAAATTCCATGCATAAAGTGCTTAATTTGAAATTAGGGACTAAATCGAATAAGTTGCAAAACTTGCATTCTAGAAGCTTTTAGTATGAAATTGCTTTGGAATATTAATTAGGAGGTCTTAAATAGCAATTTGACCAATTTCTAAAATTTTGGACAAAAATGGACATACATAGGTAGAAATAACCAAAGTTTTTAATGAAGGGTATTTTAGTCATTTGGTAATTAAAAGATTAAAAAAAGGAAAAAGATGGCAAAATATGTCCATCTTCTTCATTAGGAATTTCAAGGGTTCTCCATAGCTAGGGTTTGTTTCAAGCTTCCAAGCTCCATAGTAAGTGATTCCAAGCCCCGTTTTTAATGTTCTTTACGTTTTTGGAGTCTCGGTAACTTGATTAAGCTTATTCTAGCAATAATTTAATCTAGGGTTCATATTTGGAAAAATACCCATAGGTGAAAAGTGTTTATTTTGATGTTTTATAATAGAATATGAGGTTTTAAATTATGCTAAACAACTTGTGCTACTCGATTTTAAGTAAAAACGAGTAAAACGGTTTAATCGGTAAAAATACCTATTGTTCATAAGTACATGTTAGAGTGGGAATTTGATGTTGTTGTTGGTAAATAAATGATCAGCATGTCTTAAAACATAAGAATTAGGGAAAAAGTTTAATTTTTGAGCTTTGGGGCAAAAGTGTAAATATGTAAAAGTTTAGAGGCAAAATCGCAATTTTGCCAAAGTTAGAGTTTAGGACTATTTTGATAAATGTGAGTAATAAATAAGCTAAATGTGTTATTTTAGATCAAGAAAGACGTGGAATCGACCTTGATCGAGGAAAAGAAAAGATTGTGGACTAAATTGCACAATTTTTATATTTTGTACCGAGGTAAGTTCATGTGTAAATGTGGTAACATAATTATCATTTTAAGTCATTTAATGTTCTTTATATGATATGATGACTATTATCAGGAAATATTATGTTTTGTGAATTATTAGTTAGTAATATGCAAATTATTTGAGCTACTTGATAAGTATAAATGCTACTAAGTATCGGTTTCGACATTCCGAGGAAGACGAAAAAGATGTGTGATTGAAAAAAATCCTGTTTGAACCTTGGGAATAGATTAAGGTACAAGTGACATGTCACAGGATGGTTGAATTCCGAACTCGTTGAGTTAAGTCCGAGTTCGTGAAATGTAACTAGGCATCCGAACTCGTTGAGTTGAGTCCGAGTTCATTTATGGATGCGAACGCCCGAGCTCGTTGAGTTGAGTCCGAGTTTGCTTATGGGCGGGTTACAAGGTAGCTTGGCTACATAAATTCCATAGGCTATTGAGTTTGTCTAGCTACGGATATGACACTTATGTGTATGCGATCCGTGTATCCGAATTATATTCCAATGTGTTCAACGGGTGAATTTTAAGCGAATAAGGAGAATACCTAAACAAAAGTGACATGGTGGTAAGTGTGGTGAAAGAAGAAATTGGACAGGTATGAGCTTAAACCTCGGGTTGAGAACTTGGTAAGACAAGATGGTGGTAAGATAACAAGTATACTTGTAACATGAATGTCTTAGTGATATTTATGCAATTGATGTTTATGTTGAGTTGCATGATTATGTTACTTGTTATTTGCATGTGAATTTAGTAAGCATTTATGCTTACTCCCTCCTGATGTGAGCACTTCTATGCCAATCAATGAGGATGATCCAGAGGTCTTGCCATTAGGACCTATCACACGATCTAAGGCAAAGAAATTCAGGGAAGTTCTTTCTTTCACTTGTGCTAAAGTTTTTGAATCTTTCGAAAGTGAATGTGCCTTAGAAGATAAGTTTTATAGTGTGTTGCATGCTGATATGTGACATACTTATGCCATACTACTTATATTGGTGTGTTTAGTATGTATATATTATGCTAAGTATGTTTCTAGATTGGTTTGATAATATTTGTACGTTGTTTGTGTGTTAATGAATAAGTGTGCACTTGTTTACAACTTATTAGACTATGTTATATTAAGTTTACATAGCTTTGATAAGTGTTATCTTGTTTTGTAACATGTACACCAAAGGACACCAGCTCACGAGAGTATATGCAGCTCACCTCTAGCTCGAGTCAGCTCAGAGGCTTGTTCCATAGCTCAACTCAGCTCAGAGCACTCTACACTAGCTCATGTCAACTCATTTCACTTCTAGCTAGCTGAATCCAGCTCAGTTTAGCTCCAGTCAGCTCACCTTCGGCTCCAGTAGCTCAACTTTAGTTGACAAGTCTAGAAGTAGCTGAATAGTGTCCTACACGTCGGGGAGTGTACCAGTGCACATGTGGCAGCCTAGGTGGCGTCCAAGCATATGGATGTGCATGTGCCAGCCTTGTACACATGTGGTACACATGTGTGGCCAAAAACCAGCTCATTCTTGTGCATTTGTGCAGCAATTGAAGAGATAAGGACAAGGGAAGTTGTGTGTTTGAATTTCAAACGAAATTAAAACAAGTTTAATGTGTTAAACATGCCAACTCCCTTCTTTTTACTTGGCTACATTAATCCCGCCCAAAAGGAGTTATTTTAAAACTCCTTTAATATTAGCCACACAATGTAATTCGGCCACCCCTTCATTCTTCTATATATTTGTACTTCAAACATTGTTAAAAGGGTAGACTTTTTGAAATAAAAATAATTTTGTGAGTTTTCTCTCAAATTTGGTTCTTTTTAGAACTTCTTTCTTGACATTTCAATTCTGAATTGTTGTGTCAATCTTGTGATACTTCGGGTTCCTAGATCACTATCTAGTGGGTCCAAGTCTGTTGACGTAGAACAGATTCGATTCGGGTTTGCATAATAGATTATGCGAGTTCTTTCGAGTTCTTCGTCGTTCAAATTTCCAGCAAGTTTCCAGCGTTATTTTTGCCATTTTTGAATGTTCAAGGCTGCCATGGATGAATTTTGAAGCATTCATCTTCTACCTTCTTCAAATCTGTCCAGCAATTCCAGCAAAATCTTTTCTTATTTCTCTTGTTTATTTTTTTTCCTCTTTTTTTTTTCCTTCAATTTCGTGTGTTTTTAGGTCTCAAACCCGCCTCTTTGTTTTGTTTAATTGCAGGGAAGTGCTTGCTATAATCCTAGATCCGTAAACACTCAAGGACCATTGTTTTTCCAAGCGACGCCTTATCACCTCCCTTTCATTCATTGTAGTTTTGACAAGCCAGCTCGGAAATCAGGAAAGGTTGAAGGAACGCTCACACTATCCGGGGACTAATTTGGTATAATGACTTGTGTATTTTGAATATGGCATGTATAGCATTATAATCATTTTGTGTATATGATCTTATGATATGGCTATTGAGTGGTAAAGAAATGCTTGGTAATGATTAGCCATTGGAATGACTAATTATGATCATATGTGTATGTTTAATGTGATACCATATAGCAGCAATGACGTGAGTTTAAAAAATCACTAAAACTAGTAGAGACAGAATTAGATGGTGAATAAATTATGAAATTGAATCTTATTGTGTATATTTTCATATGGAAGAAACAAAATAGGTAAAGGAGTTGTATTTTATAAGATATTTGAGTTTTGGTGGAATAGGGTCAGAGCAATTTCTAAATCCCCTATTTTGAATTTAGAAATTCACTAAAAATTGTAAAAAAATAATTAGGAGTCATGCTATATATGTACAGATTCCTTATTAAGTCTAGTTTTAAGGAAAATAAACGACATATTCATTTTAATTCTGTATAGAGAGAAAAGTGATTCGTAATGGATAGAGGTCAAAGCAGTCGAGCACTAAAATAGGGGAGATTTTAACTAATAAAATATACTAATTGGCCGTACTAAAAATTCTAGAAAAAAGTTAGTATATAGATATATGAGTCTAGTTTTAAGGAAAATTTACGGATTTTAATTTTGAGTTTTGTAACTTGAGATATGATTTTTTTAGCGTTTGTGACGCAGATGAACAGCTTATTCTGAAAGGTAAAGTAAATGGTTTGAAAATTGTTTAAGTGTTAAATTAAGTTTATTAACACCTCCAACTTGACTCCGGCGACGGTCTCGGGTATGGGGGCGTTACATAGATGGCAAGTGAACAACCGATGATCTTCATTGGAAGGGTGATGAAGCAAAGTAGGCGAAGGTAGGAGGAACCATCGCATAAAGGGGGAGGTTAGAAACCTATGGGTTTTAGGACATCCAAGTCATTCTCTTTTCGTGATGCTGTCTTGAACTCGAGATCTTTGAACAATCCAATAGAGGTTGATTAGGGAGTGGATGATCTTGAACTAAGAGAGGATGATGTGAGGAAAGATATAGTGGATGGTGTGCCTTCCATTGAGTTCTCGAACAGGATAGATGCATTCATTGAAGAAAGCATGTCTGCAACTGTTGTTGTGAAGTTATTGGGAAGGAGAATTGGTTAGAATGTTCTATGGAATAAGGTGTGTGCCCTATGGAAACCAATGATGAGATTCAAAATGATGGATATTGATAATGATTATTATCTAGCGAAGTTCAAGATGAAATTGGACTATAATAATGCCTTATCTAATGGCCCTTGGGTGGTTTTTGGACATTACTTGACTGTCCAGCCTTGGTCCGCTCAGTTCTTGACTCAAAAGGGTTTTCCTCAAAGTGTTGTGGCTTGGGTTTATATACCTGGACTTCCTGGGTCGTTATACAAAAGTAGCATTCTTTAGGAGATTAAGAGTATGATTGGAAAGGTTATCAAGATTGATTTCCAGACTGATAAAGGGTCAAGGGGAAAATTTGCACGATTTGTAGTCCAATTGGATTTGTCAAAACCTCTTGTCTCTAAGATGAGGATTGCAAATAGAATCCATCAAATTGAATATGAATCCCTTCATTTGATCTGTTACTAGTATAGGAGACTCGGTCATCTGAAGGAAGGGTGTCCTCTTGTTAATAAGAAGGATGCTATGGAAGGAGATGAAATCCACCATCAAAGGAAGAGTATAGAGACTCAGCAAAATGGTGTGACGGGTGTCCATGAGAGGGTTGAAAAGGAGAATTTAGAGAATGGATGATGGTTGACCAACGGCAACGATGTCAGGCACGACCGAGAACAGTGGATTTGAAAGGAAATAAGGAAAATAATGGTTCTAGATCGTGTTTTAATGCTCTTTTCCAAATTTGGGAAAAGTGATGATGAAATTCAGGCACTATGAATAGAACCATTTCTTTTTAGTAAACAATAGGATAAATCTAGTGGGATGGAGGATATTAATTCGAGGAATGGAAATGTGAAACTAATTAGTGTAAGTAAGTAAGGTTCTAAGGGTAAAACACATGTGGAGGTTAATAAAATAAAAGACAGTAAAGGGAAAGGGCCAAAATTTATTACCAAAGTAAGAAAACAGAAGCAGTTACTTGTTGGGCCGATAGATAGAATAACGGGTACTCAAAAATGTGGTATGTAACAGCCCATTTTCAGTAAAATCGGAAAAGTGGTTTTGAAACCATAAATATGAGGTGAAAATATTTATTTTAATATTATTTTGAGGTCTACAATATGATAGTATAATTGCATAAAAAATTCGTTAAGAAATTTTATTGTTTGTATGCTTAATTTGTGAAAAAGGATTAAATCGCGTAAAGTGTAAAAGTTGTGTTCTATTAGCTAAATGTGTCTAATAACTATATAATTTTAAAGTGGAGGTCCTTATGTAGTAATTAGACCATTAACATTAATAGTGGACAAAGATGGACATTGTTTAAATAAATTTGGTGTTATAAACCAAGGTTAAATAAGTAATTAATAAAATAACTTAAAATAAAATATAGTAAAAGGAAGTATCATCTTCCAAAATGAATTTCACCACCAAAATTAGGGTAGAAAGAAGCCATAACCAAGCTTGAATATTCGGCTACATTAATCTCTTGCATATCAAGAAAAGCAAACTTCGTTTTTAAATCGAAGAAAAGACAAAGTGGTGGATTAATGGATCAATTTCTTTTGTATTAAATTCGAGGTAAGTTCATATGTTTAATAAGCTTATGTTACATGTGTTTAAATGTTTAAATTATGTAATTGTCGTAATACGACATTGTGAAAATTATGGACGAGGCATTGACAAAGTATGGATCTTAGTTAAACCTTAGGAATAGATAGGATACAAATGACATGTCATTAGGGGTTACCCTGATTTATGTGATTTGGGCGCTGGTCCTATACATCCTACCAGTGGCTGAGTTTACTGACATGTGTTATGGTTACTCGATAGCTTGTGTGAGCAGTACTGTGTAGCTACATCTTGACCATCAGCTTGTGTGAGCAGACCCTGTGATGGCTCGAGAGTTAGCATTTATATAAGATATGTGATAGAGGTGGTTTAACCACGTATATGACACTTAGTGTGCGAGATACTCGAGTATCCGATATTGTTCCGAATGGTTCAACAGGCAAAAATGATGGTACGAGGATATAAGAGTTGATATGGATCAGTTCAGGTACTTGTGAGAAGTATGACAAGTAAGTTATAGTGGACGTATCCTTATATGACTACTATGGTTGAGATAATGTGCTAATCTTAGTTTGATTAAAATTTTACCTACGTTTACTTATGTTTCTTTAAATTGTGAATGAATTGGTAAATTGTACTTATTAGCCATACGAGCTTACTAAGCTTAATAGCTTACTTTGTTTTCTTTTCCATATTTTATAGTGATTTGAAAGTTCGCTCAGATTGGAAGTCATCAGAGATCTCATCACACCATCCAGCAGTTGTTTTGGTACTTTTGGACTCAACGTATTTTTGTTGTATGGCATGTATATGTCTATTGGCTAATGAAGCCTATATGTTTTGATATGTGATTAACCATGTGATATGGCTTAATTTGGTATATGTGTTGGTATGTATATATATGAGTAGCTCACTTCATTTTGTATGAAGTTTGATTGCCTTGAGTATGCCTCATGGTTGTTATGGAAATGCCTTGTTTGTGAATTGATAATTTGGTCTTTATTAAATAAATTAGTGAATTGGTTTACATGATATGTTTTAGGAATTAAGGTGCATATATGTCTTTGATCATTTAGGTAACTTTTGGGAGTTATTATGTAACACTCATATCCCGTATCTGTCACCGGAACAGGGTTTCGGAGCATTACCAAAACTTTCAGAATATTTTCAATTAATTCATGTAAATTACTATTCATTTACCGAAATCATTCATAACGTCCCTTATATGGACCATTGAGTCCCAAAACAAGTATTGGAATCGAATCAAGACTGAATCGAGAACTCAGGGAATTTTTCGCGAAATTCCAATATTTTTCTCTCTATTAAGAGTCACACGCCCGTGTGGTATGGGACATGCCTGTATGGTCAGGCCGTGTGGGTTCAAACGCCCGTGTCCCTAACCCGTGTAACTCTCTGACTTGCAACTCATGAACAATTTGATATCACATGGCCAAGTCACACGCCCATGTGCTAGGCCGTGTGGTTAATTTGAATTTTTGAAAAAAAAGTGCAGGATTCACACGGCCAAGAGACACGACCGTGTTCTAGGTCATGTGGCACACACGGCTGAGACACATGCCCGTGTCTCTTTCCGTGTGCTCAATTCTGAACATCCTATTTCTAAAAAGTTTGGGTGTAAGGGACACACAACCTAACTACACACCCATGTACCCAGCTATGTGTCACACACGGTCTAGACACACGCCTATGTGTCTGCCCGTGTGGACAAAATAAAACCATTTCATAGCCTCATTTGTCACACAAATTTTACCATTTTCCTGCACTGAGACATACCAAACACATTTCAACCATTTCAAGCATTCAAATTAAGCAAATTCCATTAATTCATCCTGGCATATCATTTCATGCAAACATATCTATTATCTCACTTTAGTTAAGACCTCGAGTTAGACATAGTTTGATCAACTACTTAACATACATGCAAGTACCATAGTTAGACATTACAAGTATTTTAGAACAAACCATTACTAGCCATTCCAATGGCTAGGTTACAAACATCATTTACAATTTACATGCCAATATGGCCATTATATCCTATACATGCCATTATAACCATAATTGATTTATCATACTGTACGGACATAGGCAATGAATAGTATGAGTGATCTCTGCCAAGCTTCCAATCCAACGAGCTTCCGATTTACTATAAAACAGGGAAGCAAAACTAAGTAAGCATAAAATGCTTAGTAAGTTCGTATAACATGGTACTTAACTTACCATTTATTCTATTTAGAGGTAACTAGGTAAGGCATGTTCAATCAATTTGACCTCAAGCCCTACACACATCCTCATTGTGCTTGTTAGTCATATATTCCATATTAACATCAAAACATATATGGGCTCAACAACAATCAAGTTTCCAAGCACATATGTTTTTCATAACATTTATTCATTCAACATGCATAATTCATCTCATGATTACAAGTATAATTTCATAATAATTCATTTTGAGTTTGGATCATTTCATATCAAAACTTTACTTATATTACTCAGAATATCAAGGTCACGATTTATACACTCAAGGCGTACAAGTCTAAAATCAAGAATAGACATATATTCATCAAATAAAGTCCATGTGCATATATCATCATCTCGTTTTTCATATATCATTTGTCATGTATCATTATTTTCATGTATTTCAAGCCGATATGTGCAATAACTCATTTCTTATTCACATCTTCTCATGTCAAGGACTTTTACCCATTGAATTTATCTGAAATATCGATGGATACACAAGTAGTACACTCGTGGTGTACACATCAGGATTTGTTAATTCATATTCAATGGTACCAATAGGGTACTGCTCCAGAAAGTACACACTTGAGCCTCATATATAAACAACAAGATTACCAGTCCAGGCTAAATCCTTTTCATGACATCTGCTCTAAGGAGCTTGATTTGGATTACCCGTCCAGGCTAAATCCATTCCATGACATATGCTCGAGAGGACTTATATTAGTATTACTCGTCCGGCTTAAATCTTTTTCTGTAATGAGGTCAATAGGTTTACTCGTCCAAGCTAAATCCTGTCAGCAACAAATGCAGGACCTCATTTATTTCGGGAAATCACATAACCATCAATTTTCATTTATTTAAATGGGATTTGAAAATTTTCAAACGTAATTAACCATGTGGACATTTCATCTATTTATCACAATTGTATCCAATAATTCCTTTAAATCACATTCCCTATTCAAACCAAGTACAAGAATAACATTTTGTCTTTTAAATTAGACATTATCACTTATTTGGTATTTCTCGGATATGTTTACAGGACTTGCTTTTGTTAAGTATTCTTGATCATATGACAAGGTTCATATTTATACATTTAAATAATTCACACATATACACATTCAACACAAGCATATAAGTAATATGCTCATCGTTTATCCTTTACCATCTATCGGGCCTTATCATTGAATTTAATCATTTTTATTTATCGGGCTTGTTCGGATATGTATTCATTTCACATATTTATGAAATTTATACAATTTACATAAACATAATCAATGCAAGCAGGTAAATAAACACAATTTAGTTACATGAACTTACCTCGACGATGTCCGTGTACGTAAAATCTACTAATCCAATAATTTCCTCTTTCCTCATTCTAGCTCCGAATATGATGTTTCCAGATCTATACGAGTAAATTTTACATCAATTTATCATATGCCACATTTTGGTAGTCTCAATTTTCATCCTAGGTAAAATTACTATTTTGCCCCCAACTTTTCCATAAATTCCCATTTCGTCCCTAGGCTCGGAAAAATAAAATTTGTGTAATGTACTCCCATTCCAAGCCTAACCAAAATCCCATTACAAAATTTACAGCAGATATATTCATAAAAAATTATAATTTTTCATCAAATTTCACAACTTTGCATTTTAGTCCCCAAATCATGTTTTCATCAAAAATCACTTTGTAAAAGTTGTTTATCTATCAACAACCTTTCATTTTCTACCATAAATTTCTAATTTTCAGCATATCCATCCATGACCTATTTTCCATACTTTGATAACTTTTCAAATTAGTCCCCCAAATAGATGGATTAAGCTATCCTGGTTTCAAAAACATCAAAATTACTAAAAACGAACCAAGGAAACTTACCCAATTTGGCCATGAAAGTTTCTTCTCTCTCTCCTAGGGTTTCCATGGAATATTTGGGGAAGAAGATGATATAAAATGATTTTTATTTCTATTTAATAATTTATCATCTTTTAATTTTATCACTTTCCAATTTAGTCCTTAGCCTTTTTCTAATTTTCCATGGATGAATCTTTCAAAAATATCTACCAACTTTTTATTAATGGTCTAATTGCCATATAAGGACCTCTAGTTTTGAATTCCATATCTATTTAATCCTCCTAGCTACTAGAATTCAACTTTTACATTTTACGCGATTTGGTCCTTCTCGTAATTAAGCACATAATCGGCAAAATTTTCTTACCAAAATTTTCAAATGATGTTTCTATCATATTACGGACCATGTAATGAAATAAAAATAAATTTTATTTTTGGCTCAGATTTGTGATCCCAAGACCATTATTCCGATTTCATCGAAATTGGACTGTTACAGATTAGTATACTTTTTAATGGTCAATTGTGATGGTTGTTAGCACTTGGGTTAATGGTATTGAAATGGCATGTTTTAGGCTTGATTTTGGCTGGTTTAAAAGCCAATGTATGCTGCGGTTATATGATTTTGAAGTGTGTAGGTTGATACCAAAATTGGGTGAGAAATTTGCCTTGGAACATAGCCTATTTTTGTCCACATGGGTACAGACACGGGCGTGTGTCTCAGCTGTATGTGAGACACAGTTAGGTGACACGTCCGTGTTCCCTATAGTTTTTAATGAAAGTAGGTTAATGAGTTACGCAGGCTAGTCATACAGGTATGTGGTTGGTCGTGTGACACAAGTCAGAGAGTTACACGGGGTAGGACACGGTCTGGGGCACGACCATGTGATCCTATTCGAATGTCCACACGACCTATGACACAGGCGTGTCTTTTGGCCGTGTGTGGCCACACGGGCGTGTGTCCCCTATACTTTGAAATTTTCATAGTTTTCTTAAAATTTTCATAAGTTTAGTATTAAGTCCCAAATTGCTTAAAAGGCTTGTTTTGGGCCCCAAATATTCGTGTTAGGGACTATATTAATGAATTTGAATGGTTTTTGTATGGAATGAAAAATGGATGTGAAATGGATAATTAATTATGTGATAAATCCTGTAATGCTCTGTAACCCTATTTCGGTTATGGATACGGGTTAGGAGTGTTACATTTGATTGGTATCAGAGCTACGGTTTAGTTGATTTTAGGACTAACGTACCGCTTGTGAGTCTAGCTATACATGCCATATTTAACCTGTGGTAGTGTGATATCTCCTGACAGTTTTTTTAATCGTGTTTTCATATAGTAAATAGATTCCAATTGAGCTAACTCCGATGATGTTGATAGTAATGCGCCATCCTCCGTTCATGGAGCAGTGCCATTTGAATCGAGACTCCTATTTGAGGGTCGTAGAGGAGAGGCCAAGGAAGCCTTATTCCAGATGATGAATGACTGAGTATGTCCGGACGAATCTAACTGCTCAACAACCTTCACCCGCACCTATCCCCCAACTGGTTCCGTAGCTCCTCAAGGTTTGGAACATTTGTGAATGAATAAGTCGCCTGTTGATAAAATTTGAAAGTACAGAGTTGAAGAGTTCAAAGCTATAGTTGATGATGATCTTGAGAGAGCCGAGTTTTAGCTTAAGAATACAATTCAATTCTTTGATGAATTGTCTTGTATGCCAGCAAAGTGTGAGAAATATGCTGTATCTCTTCTGAAAGATGCTACATATCAGTGGTGGAGCACATTGATATCTATAGTGCCAAGAGATTAGGTTGCATGGGAATTCTTTCAAACCGAATTCAGAAAGAAATATATAAGTCAATGATTTCTTGATTAAAAGCGCAAAAAATTCTTAGAGCTGAAATAGGGTCATATGACCGTATCTGAATATGAAAAAGAATTTGTTAGACTGAGTAAGTATGCCCGAGAGTGCATTCCAACTAAAGAAATTATGTGCAAATGATTCGAAGAAGGATTGAATGAAGGTATCAAGCTCTTAGTTGGAATACTAGAATTGAAAGAGTTTGTTGTGCTAGTTGATAGAGTACACAAAGCTGAAGAGCTTAGGAAAGAAAATCGAAAGGCCAATTCTGAGGCCAGAGATTCAAGAAAGAGGTTAACGGGTAAATCATATTATTCCTCATCAAAGAGATCAAGGGATTCCTATAACCGTTCAACTGCTTCAAGGGGATATTCAGAAAGAGATCATGGGAAGCAACACATGAGTCCAAAGGGTCAAGCCACTTCAGTATCGAGCGTTGGTAGTGTCAAAGCCAACAAACCTGAGTGTCAATATTGTGGTAGACGACATTTTGGAGAGTGTTGGATGAATACTAAAGCCTATTTCAAATGTGGTTCACGAGAGCATTTCATTCGAGATTGTCCTGAGTTATCAGAGAAAGATAAATTTTTGACTGCCCGACCGAGTAATACAAATGCAAGAGGGAGACCACCCTGAAATACTGAAAATGTGAGTGGTAGTAGAGGTGTAACAAAGGATTCTACTGTGGGATCCGAGGCTCGAGCGTCAGCTAGAGCTTATGCTATTCGAGCTCGAGAAGATGCATCAGCACAAGATGTTATCACCAGTACTTTTCTCTTTATGACACTAATGTAATTGCTTTGATTGATCCTGGATCGTCCCAATCATATGTTTGTATGAATTTAGTGTCTAGTAAGAGTTTACCTATTGAGTCTGCTGAATTTGTGGTTAAAGTATCAAACCCCTTAGGTCAGTATATCCTAGTTGATAAAGTTTGCAAGAATTATCCTCTGATGACACGGGGTTATTGTTTTCCGACTGATTCAATGCTTTTACCATTTGATGAGTTTGATGTGATATTAAGTATGGACTAGTTGACTTTGCATGATGGGGTTGTAAATTGTAGATAGAAGATTATGGAGTTGAAATGTCAGAATGATGAAATTCTTCGTATTGAATCCAATGATTCTGGTGGGTTGCCTATTGTGATATCGTCTATGTTAGCTCAGAAATATGTGAGAAAGTGTTGTGATGCTTATATTGCATATGTACTAGATACAAAAGTGTCTGAGTCGAAGATTGAATCAGTACCAGTTGTTTGTGAATACCCAGATGTGTTTCTAGAAGAGTTACATGGGTTACCTCCAGTTAGGGAAGTTGAGTTTGCTATTGAAGTAGTACTAGGGACATCATCGATGTTATACCTCTAACCCGTATCCGTCGCTGGAACAAGATCATGAAGCATTACTAGACTAAGTACAACATTCTAATAATCATATACATACACGTGCTCGAGTCTTAAATCAACCAAGTATTTAAAACATGCAGCAAAAACAATCACTACAAATCATTCATATTACATGACTAAGTTTATAAGTAGTCACTTTATTCATAAGCACAATTATCAGACGTTCATTTTATCAAATAAACAAGCGTGCATAACAAATTTATTTCATTACTGGAATCTTATAAAACTACCAAGTCAAGTACATTGCATTTTAAGTAAAATTTCGTTCGGCATATTGAGCTTATGCCAATCATACCAAATCAAGGTAAAGGCCAAAATGGGAATCCACTCAAACATAATAGTTAGGTGTACAATACTTACTATTATAAAATATCAATTCATTATTCAATCACATCGGTTATTAGCCAACACCATTAATAATAAATATGATGGATGCGCATTATGCATATACAATTTACAATCAATGTAAATACATAATTGCCTTAGTAAGATTCCAATTCACGTTAAAATATTATAATACAAATATAGATTAAAAGCATGATTAAAAGCCACAAGTTAATATTCCAATCATATGTATATGGATATATATATATATAATACCTCTTATAATAAAAGGGTCGTCTATTCGGCCATAAAAATTTGACTAAGAGATTGCAACATTTTAAGTATTAATAAACACAGCATGAAATCATATATATATATAATCATTCGTTAAGGATGTACTTGACTAATATATATATATAACAGCCTGATTTAGACCCTAATCGGAACGGTGGTTTTGGGACCACAAATCTGAGTTAGAAAAATATTTTAAAAATTATTTTCTGTGTTTATTCTGTGTGAATTTATATCTGTGAAATTTTCGTGACTTAATTTTATCATTTAGTTGTCCGATTGAATAAAAGGACTTAATCGCGTAAATTGAAAATTTAATAGATTAATACCTAAAGGACCGAATTGTTAGTGGCTTTTAAAGGTGAAGGATTTATGTTGTCAATAACCCATAATTATATTAGTGGGACGGTTAAGGCTATATTATGTGATATTTTATATTAAATAAATAAGGTTATAAAAGTAATTTAATTATTATAATGTATATAATATAAACATAAAATAAAGTTTACATATTGGTTTTAATTGTTCTTCATTGTCGAAATAAGCTAAAAGAAAAGAAGAAAGAAAAAGCTAGGGTCCGGCCTATTTGGAAGCTTGATCAAGGTTCGTTTTCTTGTCAGTTTTTGATAATTTTTACGTTTTTGATATCATTGCTTCGAGTACTACAAAACCTAAGCTTTAATTTTTCATTTTGATGAATATTTTGAATTGTGCCATTGTTGAGAGCTTATGATTTTTGTTGTTTGATGGTAAATTTTGGAAGATATGGAGTGGGTAACATAGTATATAAAGGAATTTTTGATGATTTTGAGTAATTAGGACTTAATTGCAAAAATAAAAATGTGGGGGGACTAAAATGTGAAATTTATGAATAATATAGGCATATTTGGGCATAAGGAGTATTCGGCTCACCTTATATATATATATATATATATATAATTTTGTATAACTTGGTGTTTTGTGCATTAGGGACTAAATCGTAAGAATTGTAAATATTAGGGGTAAAATGGTAATTTTCCCATTTGTGTGTGTGTGGACTAAATTGAATGAAAATATGTTTGAATGAGCTTAATTTGTATGTGTTTAGATCAAGAACTAAAGAAACCGGATTTGGACCGGGGAAAAAACGAAAGTGGTCGACTAGCAGCCCCGTTCCGTCTTACGACGTCTGAGGTAAGTTTATAAGCAAATAGACCTGTTTATCGATATCTTAATGTTAAATTTACTTGCTGTTATGAAATGTTAGAAACTAAATGTACTATGGCCAAATATGATTAAATGTGGCTAATACACTTCCGAGTTCGATCCGAATGAATTGCGACGTCCGAAAGCCTCGTATGAACCTTAGAAATAGATAGGATACATATGTCATGACATAGGATTTTGATATATGTGTGAAAGTAAGTCCATGGCATCGATATGTGATTCTGATATGTGTTTACGAGTAAGACGCTGTCTGGGACAGTGGCATCGACATGTGACTACATGTAAGACCGCGTCTAGGACGTTGGCATTGTACGACTCATGTGATTATCTGAGTGTCCTATCCAATACTGAATGGTTCATCGGGCAAAGGTACAATAAGAATGAATGTGTAAAATAAGCTATAGGTCAGGTAAGAATTTAGTTATCACCTACTTGAACAAAGGTAAGCAAAAACCTTGGTTATTTGTCTCAAACCTTTTAAAGTGCAAATTAAGAAAACATGGGTATATGACATGTGTATTTGGTTTAGTGTATGAGTAGTAAGTATGTTATGATTAGTTCCTAAATATATGTGTATAAATGATAAGATATATATATATATATATTCAATTATATGGTTAACATATGTATAAGGAATTATATTAAAACATGTGAGTTTTATATTTGGGTATGTGCCTAGATATATATTAAATATTCGGTCTTGAATGTTAAATCATAATAAGTTGATCTTTGGCTTTATAAACATTCGGTCAAGGCGAAAAAAAATGGAAATAATTATATAAGTAGTATATGTATATGATATCACAATCAGATTCTTGAGTTTAGATAAATATGTATATATGTGTGTTTGATTATATAATGACATATTAACTTAAGAAGTCGTTATACAGTTGGTTAATATGTTCTTGCAGGAATTTGGCCAAGGTAGTTTTGTGCATGAAAATGTATTATTTAGTTCACTTGCTATGCAAATGTGTACGCACCATGTTCATTATATCAACCATTTCTTAACATATAACATTTAACATATATTCCATGCATATTGTGACATGTAACATTATAACCGGAACGGATCAAGTCATAAATCAAAACATACCTAATTCCCAAACTTAGGAATTGAGCCATTTTCGCATGGCTTTGGACTTACATAACCAACACTCAGCATTTTCAAAATATATTCTAGCCTATACATGCCATAGTTCCAAAATGCAATTTATTAAATACAGAAGGCGGTCGATAGTGTGATAGACTTTGTTGACGATCCCCCGAGCTTGTAACTTGAATCCAAATCTGTAAAACAAAGTAAACATAGCATACAGAGTAAGCTATCAAAGCTTAGTAAGTTATAAGCAAATAAACAATCTCAAGATATTAACAACTCATTTCAAGGTAACCAAATTATATGTTCATTACCGAGTTCCTAAATATATGTGTATAAATGATAAGATATATATATATATATATTCAGTTATATGGTTAACATATGTATAAGGAATTATATTAAAACATGTGAGTTTTATATTTGTGTATGCGCCTAGATATATATTAAATATTCGGTCTTGAATGTTAAATCATAATAAGTTGATCTTTGGCTTTATAAACATTCGATCAAGGTGAAAAAAAATGGAAATAATTATATGAGTAGTATATGTATATGATATCACAATCAAATTCTTGAGTTTAGATAAATATGGATATATGTGTGTTTGATTATATAATGACATATTAACTTAAGAAGTCGTTATACACTTGGTTAATATGTTCTTGCAGGAATTCGGCCAAGGTAGTTTTGTGCATGAAAATGTATTATTTATTTCACTTGTGGGTTTGAAATTTAACTCAGTAACGAACATATAATTTGGTTACATTGAAATGAGTTGTTAATATCTTGGGATTGTTTATTTGCTTATGACTTACTAAGCTTTGATAGCTTACTCTGTATGCTATGTTTACTTTGGTTTATAGATTTGGATTCAAGTTACAAGCTCGGGGGATCATCAGCAAAGTCTATCAAACTATCGACCGCCTTCGGTATTTAATAAAATGCATTTTGGAACTATGGCATGTATAGGCTAGAATATATTTTGAAAATGCTGAGTGTTGGTTATGTAAGTCCAAAGCCATGCAAAAATGGCTTAATTCCTAAGTTTGGGAATTAGATATGTTTTGATTTATGACTTGATCCATTCCAGTTATAATGTTGCATGTCATAATATGCATGGAATATATGTTAAATGTTATATGTTAAGAAATGGTTGATATAATGAACATGGTGCGTACACATTTGCATAGCATATTTAATTACTTCGATTAAGATTTTGATATAGGTAAAACAACTATGAATCAGTATGAAATCTACTTCAATAATGAAATGGTATATATGTATTCGGTTATAAGTGGAGTGGAACAAACTAATTATGATTGATTTATGATTCGGCATTGCTTATGCAAATATTTGTGCATATGGAAATTTGACTTGGCATGTTTGACATATGACAGGTAATATTTATGTTTTGGATATATCTATATGTAGTTAATGTCTTATAATAATAATCTTCTTTAGTTGATAAGTATATTTGTTCAACTTGGTTGAATTATGAATTCGTGCATGTTTTTGAGTGGGTTTTAAATGCTCCAATTTGACTACGTTAGTTAGGTAATGTACTGAATAAGTAGTGATAAGTTGGATATGTCATTTGGACTTATTAATTTATGTTATTAAGGTTTAATAAATGTAAAAAAAAGGGGTAATTATAGTATGTATGTATTAGATTGTGGTATATTAAATGCATGGAAGCATGATTAAATGAATATTGACTTGTTCAATAATAAATTATGAAAACAACATGTATATTATGTGATATATAAATGTCCAACTTGATGGTAAATGAAAGATGATTATAATATAATTTTCATTAAATGATTATATGTAGTAAATTTTTGGGAGTTCTATTTGAGTATGAATTATAGTATTCAACTAAAGGGTAATGAAGTCTGAATATACACATGTATTATAACTTGAATCAAAAGTGTATTCAGTTATGTGGTAATTTAAGTTAATTATTGAAGATAATAAATGATTGTGATCTTTTAACAAAAAGGTAAAGAAAAAAATATTATGCAAGTGTATGTTTGTGTTTGTTTAAATTTGTGTTTTGACTGGTAGTACCTCGTGACCTTAATCCGACAACGGATACGGGTTATGGTTAAGGGTGTTACATTTAATTGGTATTAAAGCTACGGTTTAGTCGGTTCTAGGACTAACGTAGCGCGTGTGAGTCTAGCTATACATGCCATAATTATATACTAAGATTCTGTGGTGACTTTTGTTATTTGAAATGTGTTTTCATATAGTAAATAGATCCCGATAGAGCTGTAGCTGATGATGTTGAGAGTGTAGTGCCTTCTCTTGCACAAGGGACAGCGCCGACTAATTCTCGACCGACTTCAAGTAACCAAGAAAGTGAGGCTAAACAAGTCTTTTATCAAATGATGAATGGCTGGTTTACTCAATATATCCAGACTAACCCAGCTGCACAACAACCTCCACCCCCAATTAATCTATTCCAGATGCCAACTATACCTCAGGTAAGTGATCCGTTAAGATTAAATAGGCCACCTGTTGATAAAATCAAAAAATAAGGGGCTGAAGAGTTTAAAGCTACTGATGACGATGATGCTGAGCGGGCTGAGCTTTGGCTTGCTAATACCATTCATGAGTTTGGCGGGTTGTCCTGTACTCTGGATGAATGTCTGAAATGTGCTATATCCTTGCTTCGAGATACATCATATCATTGGTGGAATACCCTAGTATCAGTAGTCCCGAGAGAGCAGGTGACCTGGGAATTCTTTCAGACTGAGTTGCGTAAGAATTATATTAGTTAGAGATTTATTGATCAAAAACGTAAAGAATTTCTGGAGCTGAAATAGGGTCGGATGATTGTGATAGAGTATGAGCGAAAATTTGTGAGACTCAGTCGTTATGCCAGAGAATATGTCTCTACTGAAGCCATAATGTGTAAAATATTTGAAGATGGGTTGAATAAAGATATTAAACTATTAGTTGGCATACTTGAGATAAAAGAGTTCGTGGTACTAGTTGAGCGAGCCTGTAAAGCTGAAGAGCTCGGAAAAGAGAAAAGAAAAGCTGACTTTGAGGCTAGAGATGTACGCAAAAGAACATCCGGTAAGTGATTCTAGTCGACATCAAAGAAATTTCGAGATGATTTTAGTCATTCCAAAGCTACTTTAGGTTACTCCAAATGGGATCGGAATAGACCACCAACGAATTCGAGAACTATTTCAGTAGCGAGTGTGGGTAATGTCCAACCAAATCAACCCGAGTGTAACCAATGTGGTAAACGAGATCCTAGTAATTGCAGGCTGCATGATCGGGCCTGTTTTAAATGTGGATTGACATATCATTTTATACGGGATTGCGCAATGCTAGTAGAAGAAAATCTAGCACAGAATACGAGATCCAGTAGTACTGCAGCTCGAGGTAGACCACTCAAAAATGCTGGTAATATGAGTGGAAATCAGAAGGGAACTAGAGATACAACAGTCAGATTAGAGGCTCGTGCACCTGCCAGAGCCTATGCTATTTGAGCACGAGAGGAGGCTTCCTCCCTAGATGTTATTACTGGTACATTTACTCTTTTTGATACTGATGTAATTGCATTAATTGATCCTGGTTCTACTCATTCTTATATATGTGGGACATTAGTATTCAGTAAGACTCTGTCTGTTGAGTTTACTGAGTTTGTGATTAGAGTGTCAAACCCCTTGGGCCGGTGTGTTGTGGTTGATAAAGTGTGTAAGAATTGCCCCTTGATGGTTCAAGATCTATGCTTTCCGATTGATTTGATGTTGTTTCCATTTGATGAATTCTATTTAATTTTGGGTATGGATTGGCTGACTTTACATGATGCTATGGTGAACTGTAAAAGGAAGATCTATGGAGTCAGAATGATGAGATCATCCGGATTGAATCTAGTGATTTATGTGGTTTACCAGCAGTGATTTCATCGATGTTAGCTTAGAAATATGTGAAAAAAAGGTGTGAAGCTTACTTTGCCTACGTGCTCGACAGTAAGGCGATTGAGAGAAACATTGAATTAGTACCTGTTGTGTGTGAGTATCTGGATGTGTTTCCTAAAGAAGTACCAGGTTTCCCACCTATTCGGGAAGTAGAAATTGGTATTGAGTTAATGCTTGGGATGACTCCGATATCCATACCTCCATATAGAATGGCACCTACAGAATTAAAAGAATTGAAAGCTCAATTGCAAGAATTTACAGATAGGGGTTTCTCACGAATGAGTTTCTCTCCGTGGGGTGCACTTGTGTTGTTTGTGAAAAAAAAGATGGAACCATGAGAATGTGCATCGATTACATGCAGCTTAATAAAGCGACTATGAAGAATAAGTATCTATTGCCATGGATTGGTGACTTATTTGACCAACTAAAAGGGGCTACAATATTTTCAAAGATAGATTTAAGATCAGGCTACTATCAGTTGCGAGTTAAAGATTCAGATGTGCCAAAGACTGCCTTTAGAACAAGATATGGACACTATGAGTTTTTGGTGCTGCCTTTCGGACTCACTAATGCACCTGCTATTTTCATGGACTTGATGAATCGAATCTTCAGACTGTATCTAGATAGGCTTATGGTTGTGTTTATAGATGACATCTTGATCTACTCTCGTGATGAAGCTGAACATGCTGAACATCTGAGACTTGTGTTACAAACCTTGTGAGCTAAGCAGTTGTATGCGAAATTCAGTAAATATGAGTTCTGGTTAAGTGAAGTCAGTTTTCTGGGGTATGTGGTATCAGCATTAGGTATTCGGGTTGATCCGAGCAAAATTTCAACTATACTGGATTGGAAACCTCCGAAGAATGTTTCTAAAGTCTGAAGCTTTCTGGGACTTGCTGGTTATAATGGATGGTTTGTGAAAGATTTCTCTATGATTGCAGCCCCGATGATGAAGCTATTGCAGAAAGATGTTAAGTTCAAATGGTCAGAGAAGTGTCAGAAAAGCTTTGATCATTTGAAAGCCCTTTTGACTGAAGGTCCAGTGCTAGTTCAGCCAGAGTCGGGTAAAGAATTTGTTATCTATAGTGATGCATCATTAAATGGGTTGGGCTGTGTTCTGATGCAGGAAGGTAGAGTGATAGCTTATGCCTCGAGACAGTTGAAGCCGCATGAAAAGAATTATCCTACACGCGACCTAGGATTGGAAGCTGTTGTTTTCACCCTGAAAATTTGGCACCACTATCTATTCGGTGAGAAATGTCACGTCTACTCTGATCACAAAAGCTTAAAATACTTGATGACTCAAAACGATCTAAATTTAAGACAACGTCGACGGTTAGAATTACTAAAAGACTATGAGCTTGTAATTGATTACCACCCAAGAAAGGCTAATGTTGTTGATGCTTTAAGCCGGAAATCATTGTTTGCTTTACGAGCAATGAATACCCACATGGCCCTGTCTGAGGATGGTTTGGTAGTAACAAAATTGAAAGTAAGACCGCTGTTTATTCAACAAATATGTGATGCCCAGAAGGTTGATAATGAATTGATTACAAAACAAGTTCAGTGTGAGACGGATGCTAATTCAGAATTCAGAATTGATGCTGATGACTGTCTGAGATTTAGAGACCAAATATGCATTCCGAGGAATTCTGAGTTGATCTAGATGATTTTGAATGAAGCTCATAGTAGTCGGTTGTCTGTTCACCCAGGTAGTACAAAGATGTATAATAATTTGAAACAGCTTTACTGGTGGCATGGTATGAAACGAGACATCTCTGACTTTGTTACAAGATGTTTAGTTTGTCAACAAGAAAAAGCTGAGCATCAGGTAACTTTAGGGTTACTTCAGCTGATTATGATACCAGAATGGAAGTGGGATAGAGTTACGATGGATTTTGTATCTAGTCTACCGTTGACATCGAGCAAGAAGGATACAATCTGGGTTGTTGTTAATAGATTGACTAAATCGGCTCATTTCATTCCGATACGTATAGACTACTCACTTGATAAGCTAGCTGAATTGTATGTTTATCAGATCGTGAGATTACATGGTGTGCCTATATCCATTGTTTCGGATCGAGAGCCGAGGTTTACATCACGGTTTTGGAAGAAACTGCAAGATGAATTGGGTACGGAATTACATTTCAGTACTGCTTTCCATCCGCAAACAGATGGCCAGTCTGAGTGAATCATTCAGATACTTGAGGATATGTTGAGATGTTGCATTCTCGAGTTTGAAGGTACGTGGGAACGATATCTACCTCTGATTAACTTTGTGTATAATAACAGCTACCAATTGAGTATCAAAATAGCACCTTATGAGGCTTTGTACGGTCGTAAATGTCGTACGCCATTGTACTAGATTGAGCTCAGCGAAAATAAAATACATGGGGTGGACTTAATTAGAGAAACTGAGCAAAAAGTGAAAGTGATTCGTAAATGTTTGAAGGCAGTGTCAGATCGATAGAAATCTTATGCAGACTTGAGATGTAAAGATATAGAGTTTCAGATCGGCGATAAAGTCTTCTTGAAAGTCTCATTATGGAAGAAAATACTCTGATTTGGTCGTAAAGGCAAATTAAGTCCGAGGTTAATTGGGCCGTAGGAGGTAATAGAGTGTATTGGGCCAGTTGCTTACAGATTATCATTGCCACCTGAGTTAGAAAAGATCCACAATATATTCCACGTTTCAATGCTTCGGAAGTATCGATCTGATCCCTTACATGTGATTAGTCCGTCTGAGATTGAAATTCAACCTGATATGACCTACGAAAAAGAACTGATTCGCATTTTAACTTGTGAGGTTAAAGAGTTGCGGAATAAGAAGATTCTGTTAGTTAAAGTATTTTGGAAAAAGCATGGAGTTGAGGAAGCAACATGGGAGCCAGAGTATACAATGAGAGAACGTTATCCGAACCTATTCACTGGTAAGATTTTCGGGGACGAAAATCCCTAAGGGGGGAGAGTTGTAACAGCTCGATTTAGACCCCAATCGGAACGGTGGTTTCGGGACCACGAATTTGAGTTAGAAAAATATTTTAAAAATTATTTTCTGTGTTTATTTTGTGTGAATTTATATCTATGAAATTTTTGTGACTTAATTTTATCATTTAGGTGTCCGATTGAATAAAAGGACTTAATCGCGTAAATTGAAAATTTAATAGATTAATACCTAAAGGACCGAATTGTTAGTGGCTTTTAAAAGTGAAGGATTTATGTTGTAAATAACCCATAATTATATTAGTAGGACGGTTAAGGCTATATTATGTGATATTTTATATTAAAGAAATAAGGTTATAAAAGTAATTTAATTATTATAATGTATATAATATAAACATAAAATAAAGTTTACATATTGGTTTTAATTGTTCTTCATTACCGAAATTAGTTAAAAAAAGAAGAAAGAATAAGCTAGGGTTTGACCTATTTGGAAGCTTGATCAAGGTTCGTTTTCTTGTCGGTTTTTGATAATTTTTACATTTTTGAGATCGTTGCTTCGAGTACTACAAAACCCAAGCTTTAATTTTTCATTTTGATGAATATTTTGAATTGTGCCATTATTGAGAGCTTGTGATTTTTGTTGTTTGATGGTAAATTTTGGAAGATATGGAGTGGGTTAACATAGTATATAAAGGAATTTTTGATGATTTTGAGTAATTAGGACTTAACTGCAAAAGTAAAAATGTGGGGGGACTAAAATGTGAAATTTATGAATAACATAGGCGTATTTGGGCATAAGGAGTATTCGGCTCACCTTATATATATTTAATTTTGTACAATTTGATGTTTTGTGTATTACGGACTAAATCGTAAGAATTGTAAATATTAGGGGTAAAATGGTAATTTTCCCATTTTTGTGTGTGTGTGTGGAATAAATTGAATGAAAATATGTTTGAATGAGCTTAATTTGTATGTGTGTAGATGAAGAACTAAAGAAACTGGATTTGGATCGGGGAAAAAACGAAAGTGGTCAACTAGCAGCCCCGTTCCGTCTTACGACGTCTGCGGTAAGTTTATAAGCAAATATACCTGTTTATCGATATCTTAATGTAAAATTTACTTGCTGTTATGAAATGTTAGAAACTAAATGTACTATGGCCGAATATGATTAAATGTGGCTAATACATTTCCGAGTTCGATCCGAATGAATTACGACATCCGAAAGCCCCGTATGAACCTTAGAAATAGCTAGGATACATATGTCATGACATAAGATTCTGATATATGTGTGCGAGTAAGTCCATGGCATCGATATGTGATTCTGATATGTGTTTACAAGTAAGACCCTATCTGGGACAGTGGCATCGACATGTGACTACATGTAAGACCGCGTCTGGGACGTTGGCATTGTACGACTCATGTGATTATCTGAGTGTCCTATCCAATTCGGAATGGTTCATTGGGCAAAGGCACAATAAGAACGAATATGTAAAATATGCTATAGGTTAGGTAAGAATTTAGTTATCACCTACTTGAACAAAGGTAAGCAAAAACCTTGGTTATTTGTCTCGAACCTTTTAAAGTGCAAATTAAGAAAACATGCGTATATGATATGTGTATTTGGTTTAGTGTATGAGTAGTATGTTATGATTAGTTCCTAAATATATGTGTATAAATGATAAGATATATATATTCGGTTATATGGTTAACATATGTCTAAGGAATTATATTAAAACATGTGAGTTTTATATTTGTGTATGTGCCTAGATATATATTAAATATTCGGTCTTGAATGTTAAATCATAATAAGTTGATCTTTGGCTGTATAAACATTCGGTCAAGGTGAAAAAAAAATGGAAATAATTATATGAGCAGTATATGTATATGATATCACAATCAAATTCTTGAGTTTAGATAAATATGTATATATGTGTGTTTGATTATATAATGACATATTAACATAAGAAGTCGTTATACACTTGGTTAATATGTTCTTGCAGGCATTCGGCCAAGGTAGTTTTGTGCATGAAAATGTATTATTTATTTCACTTATGGGTTTGAAATTTAACTTAGTAATGAACATATAATTCGGTTACCTTGAAATGAGTTGTTAATATCTTGGGATTGTTTATTTGCTTATAACTTACTAAGCTTTGATAGCTTACTCTGTGTGCTATGTTTACTTTGTTTTATAGATTTGGATTCAAGTTACAAGCTCAGGGGATCGTCAGCAAAGTCTATCACACTATCGACTACCTTCGGTATTTAATAAAATGCATTTTGGAACTATGGCATGTATAGGCTAGAATATATTTTAAAAATGCTGAGTGTTGGTTATGTAAGTCCAAAGCCATGCGAAAATGGCTTAATTCCTAAGTTTGGGAATTAGATATGTTTTGATTTATGACTTGATCCGTTCCGGTTATAATGTTGCATGTCATAATATACATGGAATATATGTTAAATGTTATATGTTAAGAAATGGTTGATATAATGAACATGGTGCGTACACATTTGCATAGCATATTTAATTACTTCAATTAAGATTTTCATATAGGTAAAACAACTATGAATCGGTATGAAATCTACTTCAATAATGAAATGGTATATATGTATTCGGTTATAAGTGGAGTGGAACAAACTGATTATGATTGATTTATGATTTGGCATTGCTTACGCAAATATTTGTGCATATGGAAATTTGACTTGGCATGTTTGACATATGACAGGTAATATTTATGTTTTGGATATATCTATATGTAGTTAATGTCTTTTAATGATAATCTTCTTTAGTTGATAAGTATATTTGTTCAACTTGGTTGAATTATGAATTCATGCATGTTTTTGAGTTGGTTTTAAATGCTCCAATTTGACTGCGTTAGTTAGGTAATGTACTGAATAAGTAGTGATAAGTTGGATATGTCATTTGGACTTATTAATTTATGTTATAAAGGTTTAGTAAATGTAAAAAAAAGGGGTAATTATAGTACGTATGTATTAGATTGTGGTATATTAAATGCATGGAAGAATGATTAAATAAATATCGACTTGTTCAATAATAAATTATGAAAAAGCATGTATACTATGTGATATATAAACGCCTAACTTGATGGTAAATGAAAGATGATTATAATATGGTTTTCATTAAATGATTATATGTAGTAAATTTTTGGGAGTTCTATTTGAGTATGAATTATAGTATTCAACTAAAGGGTAATGAAGTCTGAATATGCGCACGTATTATAACTTGAATCAAAAGCGTTTTCAGTTATGTGGTAATTTAAGTTAATTATTGAAGATAATAAATGATTGTGATCTGTTAACAAAAAGGTAAAAAAAATATTATGCAAGTGTATGTTTGTGTTCATTTAAATTTGTGTTTTGACCGGTAGTACCTCGTGACCTTAATCTGATGACGGATACGGGTTACAGTTAAGGGTGTTATAATATTTATAATCGTTTGTTAAGGATGTACTTGACTAAGTGTAACATGAGCATTATTAACCTTATAGTATATTGGAAGACAAATAGCAAAGCTAGCATACTTAATTTACACATTATTCATGTAAATCTATCCACTGTTGCAAACATTAAACCATATCAAATATATTCATAGATTTAACTTACCATGATCGAAATATTAAGACCATAAACAACTATGTTAAGCACATTATACTTTCTTATCATGACCATAGGACTTATATTCGAACATCATTGGTATATATATACGTATTAGGCATGTCCAAATCACAATATTCGGAGCACCAAATTCACCTTGATGCACCACAAGTCCCTAACCCAATGTTATCAACCACTGGCATCAATGCATGTAAATATAAACAAGAACCAAACTACCACTCAAGAAATAACCTAGGTATGATATCACTTCACCCGATTAATAACCATGCATAGCACACGATATAATAAACAAAACAAGTTCGCAATGTAAACAAAACCATGACCGAATTCAAACATGGAATTTAGGCCATTTTCATGTGGCTTTTATACAAGACAAAGTTCATGACTTCAAAATAATTCCCAACCTATACATGCCATAGTTCGAGTTTAATTATTTAAATACCGAAGCAGTAGATAGTGTGATAGACTTTGATGACGATCCCTGAGCTTGTAACTTGGCTTCCAAAATCTATAAAACAGAATAAATAAACACTCAGAGTAAGCAACTCAGCTTAGTAAGTAATAAGCAAATATTCAACCTAATCGCAGATAATCATCAATAGGAAGGACTCAAAATACAACATTGTACTCAAATAATTAATTAAACTTATAAAACGTGTTTATAAACATGTGGCCATATATTAAGTCCCTTTTGACCGAATACAGAAGCTAATAATATCATGTAGACTTTTCACTTATAATGCCATTATCAAATTTATGGCCGAATATAGCCTTTTACAAAAATATGCTTGTAATCTTCATTTCACTGTACCTATACTCTCTTTTAATTACTAACAACCAAACACATATAAACCTTTGATACAAACAAAATGTTCATGCTTCATTCAATCCATCTACTCATGTCCACACATGCAAGCATTTTAGATTAACATTATACATACATATAACACCACCTGGCCGAATAGACCCTCTCCTATATATAACTATTTAACAAGCATTACAATGAAACTCAAATTGTTTATTCAAAAACAGAATATACATACTAGATACCCATATACTTTTCATTTGGTTTGTACACGGTTCACCACAAATATCCAACGATTTCACTTATCTTTACTCAAATAAATATCAAGATAATTCATGCCTGACCGTTTAACTCGATTTCACAATTACAATTCAATACTTTTAAAGGATCAGCCAACTAGCACACTCAGTGCTAAATCTTTGTAACGTATCGCACAGTTAGTGCCGTTACATTAACATCTCGCACGCTTAGTGCTAAAATCTTGTGATGTGTCGCACAATCAGTGCCGTCATTTTACCTCTCCCACACTTAGTGCCATATTTCATCGAATCAATTATACACATAAGTTTTACATATCACAAAATCAGCATATAAGTTCCATGTTTAATTATAAGTAATAACACAATTATGCTTATAACTTACCTCAGAGGATAGAAAACGAAACAGGATGGCTAGTCGAAAACTTTCGTTTTTCCTCGATCCAAATCTGATTTCTTTGGTTCTTGATCTAAACATATTCAAATTAAACTCATTCAAACAGATTTTCATTAATTTAGTCCAAAAACATATAAATGGGCAAATTACCATTTTACCCCTAACGTTTACACTTTTTACAATTTAGTCCCTAATGCACAAAACACAAAATATGAAAAATTGACCACACCCATGGTTGGCCGAATGCTTCCGGTGCTCAAACAAATCCATATTTTTCATCAATTTCACATTTTAGCCCCCCACATTTTTATTTTTGCAATTAAGTCCTAATTACTCAAAATCATAAAAAATTTCTATACAAAATATATTAACCCAACACATATCTTTCATAATTCATCATCAAACAAATAAAATCACAAGCTCTCATCAATGGCACAACTCAAAATATTTATCAAAATTCAAAATTTAAACATAGGCTTTGTGGTACTCGAAGCAACAATCTCAAAAACGTAAAAATTATCAAAAATCGAGTTGAACACTTACCTTGATTAAGCTTAAAAGTGGCCAAACCCTATGTTTATTTCTTTCTTTTATTCCTTGTTTTGTTTCAGCAATAAAGGTGAAGAATAAACAAATAAAAAAATGGCTTTTGATTTTATGTTATGTTTTATTATACACAACTTATATCATTTACTTATTTGTCCTTTAAAAGAAAATTATATAACCATCACAAAAAGGGCATTACTTTATAATATTTTTACTATTATAACCTATATATATATTTAACTAGAAACATATTCAATATTCCTAATGTCATCCACTAACAAGTAAAAAGGGTTATTTACCACATAAATGCTTCCATTTAAGAAGCCATTAACAATTTGGCCCTTATGTTTAAAACTACCACATTTTCAATTTATGCGATTAAACCCTTTTTATTTAATCGAACACCCAAACGACAAAATTTAATCACGAAAATTTCAAAGATATAAATTCACACATAATAAACATAGAAAATAATTTTAAAATATTTTTTGACTCAGATTGGTGGCCCCGAAACCGTCCTTCCAATTAGGGTCTAAATTGGACTGTGACAACTCTCCCCCCTTAGGGATTTTTGTCCTTGAAAATCTTACCGGTGAATAGATTAGGATAACGCTCTTTTATTGCCTCTTCTGGTTCCCAAGTTGCTTCCTCAACTCCATGCTTGTGCCACAACACTTTAACTAACGGAATTCTCTTATTTCGTAGTTCTTTAGTTTCACGAGGCAGAATACGAATTGGTTCCTCCTCGTAAGTCATATCAGGCTGAATCTCAATCTCAGAAGGACTAATCACATACGAAGGATCAGATCGATATTTATGAAGCATCGAAACGGGAAATACATTGTGGATCTTTTCCAACTCAGGTGGCAACAACAGTCTATAAGCAGCCGGCCCAATACGCTCTATTACCTATACGGCCAAATGAACCTCGGGTTCAATTTGCCCTTGCAACCAAATCTGAGTATCTTTTTCCACGGTGAGACCTTCAAAAAGACCTTATCACTAATTTGGAACTCTATATCTTTACGTTTCAAGTCCGCATAAGATTTCTGACGGTCCGATACTCGCTTTAGACTTTCACGGATTGCTTTCACTTTCTGCTTACCCTCTCTAATCAAATCAACCTCGTGTATCTTATTTTCACTGAGTTCTATCCTGTACAACAGTGTACGACATTTACGTTCATATAAAGCCTCATAAGGTGCCATTTTAATACTTGACTGAAAACTGTTATTATACGCGAATCAATCAGAGGTAGGTATCGTTCCCACGTACCTTCAAACTCGAGAATGCAAGATCTCAACATATCCTCAAGTATCTGAATAATTCGCTCGGATTGACCATCTGTCTACGGATGGAAAGTAGTGCTAAAATGTAATTTGGTACCTAAGGCATCTTGCAGTTTCTTCCAAAATCGCGATGTAAACCCAGGATCTCTATCCGAAATAATAGAAATAGGCTCATCGTGTAATCTTACAATCTGAGAAACATACAATTTAAGTGGGTAATCTGTGTGGATCGGAACAAAATGGGCTATCTTAGTCAATCTGTCTACAACAATCCAGATAGCATCTTTCTTGCTTGGTGTCAACGGTAGACCAGAGTCAAAGTCCATCGTGACTTTGTTCCATTTCCATTCAGGTATCATAATTGGCTGAAGGAATCCAGAAGGTACCTGATGTTTGGGTTTTACTTGCTGACAGATTAAATATTTTGAAACAAAGTCAGAGATGTCGCGTTTCATACCCTGCCACCAGTAAAGCGATTTTAGATCGTTATACATCTTCTGTAACAGCCCTATTCCGACCCTAGTCGGGAAGTGGTTTCGAAACCACTAAACCGAGTCGCGAAAATAAGTAAATGTTGAATCTTAGGATTTTTATGTGTGTGATTTTGCATGTGTAAAAATTGTATGCTTAATTATGTCATTAGTAGGTGGAATTTCGATTAAGGACTTATGTGCTAAAATCTAATAATAGGATGGGAAGAAAAAGAATGACTAATTAATGCATGAGTTATAAAGGAAGGATTTGCATGTCAATTTGACAAATTTTGAGATAGTGCACGGCAATGATTCATTTTGGCATGTGGTGATTTGTTTATGTTAGTTAAATAATAAAAATAAAGGGATTTAATGAAAGGTTGTCATAAAATAAAAATTATAATAATAATTTAGGGTGGAAAGAACAAAGTGTTCTTCTTGTTCCTCTTGTTGGCCGAAACTAAGGAAGAAAATAGGAGAAGAAAGTTCACACCATTTGCCTAGGAAGTACATTGAAATAGGTATGTTTCTTTGATAATTTTCTTTGATTTCTATGGAATTAAGCTAGTTATGAGACTCTTTACTATGCCCATTATTGAATTCTTTGAGCTTTGGGAGTTTAAAGCTTTCGGCCATGGTTATTTTGCTAAGGCTGTATTGTTGGAGCTATGAACTTATAAGTACCTATTAAATAAATCTTATGGTGTTACTTTCATATAGGATTGAGTTGAATTTAGAAATTTTGGTTAGAATGAAATGCCGAACCTTAGGGGTATTCGACTAAGGGTGTTTTGTGAGTTTTGTTTGACATTTTGGTTCCTAGCATGATAGGTGGTCTAATTAGTTGAGGAATTGGTAATAATAGGTGTTAAATGAATGATGTGAGCTTCTCATTTTGTTTTGACCGAACCATTTGTAAATTTTGGGAATGAAGCACATTAGTTTCGGCTAGGATAGTGAAATGTCAAAATGGAGAGTATGATGTCTCGAATTAATAATGCATGAAAGGTGAGGTTGGAACTAGTTAATGTTTAATAATGTGGAATAAGGGGTAATTGGCCTATATGTTCATATGCGTGTGTGTGCTTAGTTACAGAATGGGACTAAAACAAATTGATAAGTGAGTTAAATGTGCATAATTGTGGGTTATACTTCTATGGGGATATGGTCGAATATGAATAAAAGGAATTTACCTTGAGAGTTCGATTTCAAATATATCATATCTTAGTAAGAACACATGTACTTTTGATTGTATTTCCAACATGAATGAAGTGCCATAGTGATGTGTACACTTGTGCACTTGAATGTATATAAATTTGCATATAATTGTTAAACTAAAAAGGATGTGGTTTTGTGAGCTTGTGATGAATTGTCGATCACATGTGTATGTGAATTTCTTTGAGAATTAAGCATAATTCGAGTTAAGTAACTAAAAAAGGCATTGAATTGGTTTATTTGTTTAATTTGCTAAGATCACAAGGAGCAAAGTACGGATAAAGGAAAGGCAAAGGTGGTTGAATAGCTAGTCAAAGTTGTTCTTCCTAAAGGAGGTAAGTCTTTAAGCAATTGAATTTTTGCTCGATATTATATGCAAATGTAACTTACGAAATTGCTAAGGACATATGGTTATATGTTGCTACAATTGCCGAATGGACAGGGTGAGTTCCATGATTTTATTATATCTTCTAGATGTGATTTTGATGTATGGGATTGAGCTTAAAATATAAGGGAAGCTTGGCACTAAGTGTGCGTATTATTACAGCACTATGTGTGCGAAGGAGTAAGGCACTATGTGTGTGATTGCGGAAAGGCACTGTGTGTGCGAAATTGTTAACCGAGCACTATGTGTGCGATATCGGTCCTTTGGCACTGTGTGTGCGGAATGAGCATATGAGCATAAACTCTTTGAGGTACGAATGAGGCAAGTGTAAGTAATGCAATATACATGACACTTGAAATTATGTTAGATGTTGAAGTTATAAGCATATGATTAGTTAAATTGTGACTTGATAATGGACAAAAAGGCTACAAATTAGTTGTTGGAGCCTCAAATGGGAAAGGAGTAATGAGTAAGATTATAAATGTCAATCAAGGATGATTTTGTATATAATTATATGTATGCATATATTTTTCTAATGTTCTCTAATCATTGCTCAAACATTTACTTTATCAGTTTTAAAACCTTTCTATCCAAATTATTGTTTCGTTCTATTGCTTAAGGCTTACTGAGTAATCGGCTCATTTCGGGTGTTCATCCGTTTTGTTTTAGATTAAGGTTTTGCGTTGAAGCTCGGAGCTGATCATTTGAAGTCATCACACCTATCAATCCTAATTTGGTACCGTTTAGAAATTTTTTTTTGGGTATAAATGGCATGTAATAGCTATACTTAAATTTGTGTTCTTATGGTTTTGAACCTTTGTACATATTGCCACGAGAATGCGGCTAGTATATGGTGAGAACATAAGTATTATATAAACATAGCTCATCTATACTTATATGCGTACCTTACATTATTTTGTAACAGTTTATGTTTTACATTCCGGTGCGGAATTATGCCTTGCTGAATGAACATCTTTATCATATTTGGTTGGGGTTGAATCGTCTATGAATGCTTGCGTTTAGTAACGTGGAAATTTAACAAAATTTTAGCTTATAAATTCATAGGATATTCGGTTAGGGAAGGAATATCTCCAACCTTGTGGATTGAATGATTTTAGTAAGCCATTCAAATGCATGTGTAGATTTCGATCGAAACCTTTGTAATGTGGGCTTTAAAAAAAAAAAATGAATGAACTAATCTAGTATGTGTTAAGTTCCTTAGTAGGTATACATTATGTATGTTTTTAGTGATGAAAGGTATAGAATAAGTTGAGTTATCGAATAAGTACCTAGATCTCGGGATAGACACTTCTTTGTGTAATTAACGTAAATATGTTTCTCTGTGTGCTCGTTAATGTGTGATCTGTCTGGTCTGTCTTCTGGTCTGAGATACTCTGTAACCCTAATTCGGCGTCGGATAGGGGTTAGGGGCGTTACATCTTCGTACTACCAGGGTGAATAGATAACCAGCTATTATGAGCTTCATTCAAAATCATCTGAATCAACTATGAATTCCTCGGGACACATATTCAGTTCTTAAATCTTAGACAGTCATCAGTATCAACTCGAAACTCTGAATCGGTATTTAAATCACATTGAGCTCGTTTTGCTGTCAACTCATTATCAACCTTCTAGGCATCACAGATTTGTTGGACAAACAATGGTCTCACCTTCAGTTCAGCTATTACCGAACCATCATCAGACATTGCTACATGTGCATTCATTGTACGTAGAGCGAATAATGATTTTCAGCTTAAAGCATCAGCAACAACATTACCCTTCCTTGGGTGATAGTCAATCACAAGCTCATAGTCTTTCAACAACTCCAACCATCGATGCTATCTCAAATTCAGATCTTTCTGGGTCATCAAATATTTTAGACTTTTGTGATCAGAATAAACATGACAATTTTCACCGAACAAATGGTGACGCCAAATTTTCAATGCGAACACAATTGCTGCCAACTCTAGGTTATGTGTCGGATAATTCCTTTCATGTGGCTTCAACTATCTCGAGGCATAAGCTATAACTCTGCCTTCCCGCATTAAAACACAACCTAGACCATTTAAAGGTGCATCCCTATAGATAACAAATTCTTTACCCGATTCTGGCTAGACTAACACTAGAGCTTCAGTCAAAAGGGCTTTCAACTGATCGAAACTGTTTTGGCACTTTTCTAACCACTCAAATTTGACATCTTTCTACAATAGCTTCGTCATCAGGGGTGCAATCATCAAGAAACCTTTTACGAACCATCTGTAATAACCAGTAAGTCCCAAAAAGCTACGAACTTTAAAAACATTCCTCGAAGGTTTCCAATCAAGTATAGCTGAAATTTTACTCGGACCCACTCGGATACCTGTGTAATACCCCAAACCCGGCCCAGACGTTATGGTCGTATTTGGTAGTGTCACATTGAACTACTTTGAAATCATGTTTCACTATAACTAGATTTGTTGTAAAAACCCCTTGTTCTTTAATGTTTGAAGAAAACATCATTCCGTTACTCTTGATTATTCAGATTATGAAAGTTGTTTGCTTTGGAAAAACATAATGATTGTGGAAGCTTTTTTTGAATTCTCGTTTGTTGTGAAAATGTGGTTTTTGGAAAACAGATATCATTTTGTAAAACGCACCTTAGAGCTAACAGATTTTAAATGAGACAGATAAACCCAATATTTAAGAAAAATTAAATAGCGGCCTTATTACAAATCCAAAATAAATACCATAATTAAAGTAAATGAAAATCGAAAGTAGTGTAAAAGCAAAGTGTGGCCGCCTCCAAGTCCCACGTCGCACTAAATCACCTATGCCTCAGGATTACTTGTACAGTAAAAACAGTCGGGTGAGTTTACGAAAGCTCAATGTGTATTGCCGTGCATAATAGTGTTTCAAAATCAATCTAGGCCTGGACCCATTTTAGTACAAATCAGAGTTAGTGGCCAAAGCCCATTGCCAAACAGTATATCATGCAAACAATATCCTACCCAACCATCCTCTACGCTCCAGCTCCGTCCAGCCCATTACTCCACGTGGGGTTATGATCAACCCACCCAACCCTACCCCACAGTGTAGTACTGATGCAGCAGTATCGATAAATATGCAACAATGCTACCAGAATATTAGGCTATAAGCCAACAGAATAATGCAGTGAAGCTGCCAGAATAGTACACTTCCTCCATAAACATATACCCCATCCCCCATGTAATGCATCAAATAAAAAGACAAGCTAACATGATACAGATAACTCATACAAAACATTTCATAATATACATATTTAATCAGGAAGCATACGAGTCAAATCAATCATTTTACCTCTGAAGGGTATTTTGGTCATTTTGCCCCTTAAGGGCATTTTCGTCATTTAGCAATGTGGGCCTAGGCATGTGAAAGCCCAAACAGTCCAGAAACTCAATTATGACTTAAGGCCCATTTAGCGGCCCATGGCCTATTGGGCCCGTTCGACCCGCTTTGGCCCAACTCGTGAAACCACTCGCGATAGCCATTTTTCGATGTAGGACCACAATTCGTGGCCTCGACTGATCACATGGAGACTCACACACCCATGTGGCCAACGTTCAATTTTTCAGATTTTTGGCATTTGTGGTTTCGACATTTCGCCATCAAATTTGATAGTGTGGTTAACACACCTATTTGCAAATCGCGAGATTAATCCCCTCGAACCAAACCTAATAGTCCGACAAAAACCTTGTTAGCCGATCGCCATATAGGGTTAACCTCTCAGCACACTAACCAAAATACAAACCCTCTAACCTTGTTTGACTGGAAGTCCCTAAGTTTCTCAAGTTCACTGACCAATGTCAAAAACCCTCATTAATCAAATTCCTGTATTAATCTACATCTCATAAACCAAACCGACTACAAAAAGGTGACTTAAAGTCTCAAAACAATGATCATAGAACATTCGGCCAAACACTACTTACCCTAAAAATAGTTGTTTGTCGAATAAAGGATCTTGAATCTTTAGAGTACTTTTCACCCCTCGCAACTTGAAACCCCTCTAACACCATAAAAAACAAGAGGGCAAGAGTCAGTACTTAGAGACTAAAACATTCAATTTTCATTAAAGAAGCAACTAAAAAGAAAGACCGGCACCTCAAACCGAAATATTACCTACCTATAACAATTGGCAGAAAAAGGTAAGAATAGATTAGGCTAGAGTAACTTGATATATTCGACTAAGCACCAAAAGCAAAAATTTGAGAGGGAGAGAGGGAGTAAGAGAAGTCGGCCTAACAAAGAAAGGATGTAACTTAAAAGTGTGATCAACTTGGTTTAGAGAGGAATGAACAAAAGACAAGGGTCAAAGGATAAAGGCTCGGTTAAAAAAGGAGAATAGAAGAATATTCAGTTTTCAAAGAGAAAGAAACATTTCGCTATAAGGAGAAGTGAAAGGAGTAGAAAGAATCGATGAGGACCAAGGCTAAAGCTGCACTCGATGTTTGTAAAGTCAAAAGAGAAGAGAAAGTGCAAAAGGGGAGAAAAAAAACAAAATCGGTACACAAAACTTTTGTGTTGAGCAAGAAGATGGTGCCTTTTGGTCAATGCTAAGAAAAATAAAAGGAAAGTAATCCAAATCCTTAATCAACAGCTGAAAGAATCCTAGCCTAAACACCTAAACTAGGCAATCACCTTTGACTGAAGGAATCAACAAAGTCCCACATTCGACCGATTCTTTCCACAAACAAGCCTTTAATAACAGCTTTCAACTAGCCAGCTATAATCCAAAATTTAAGAAAAAAATCCCTTCCACCGCTTGACTTCCACCGCTTAATTTGAGCCACAAATTCATCTTGCACGAGTAGTAAAAAAATAATATCCGAAGGCGTCCAGACTGCTCGAACCTGCAACCTCCAATAGACGCCCTTTACCCACACGTCTTGCCACTAAACCAATACGACTTTCATGTCAATAACCCCACGCAACAACTTATAAAGCTTCCGTCCAGTGTGCCATGCTCCCTTTAAGCCTTAAAAAAATAACACTTTTCCCTTAAGTAGACTCGAACCCCTGACCCAAGTGCACTATACACGCCTCCTTGCCAACTTACCATCGTCCTTGTCATGACAAGCTGCAGCCAAATTAATATACGAGACCTACTAACCGCGAGCCTATATCTTCTTAAGCCAAAAAAATAAATTTTTTCTCCAAGACCCAGGTTTGCTCATAGGACCCTTCTGACACTCCAACCCACTCTCAACTCACTTAACTAACACCCTCAAACATAAAATCAAAGCAAGACAAACAAAATTATAAAATCCAAAAATTTAGGGCGTTACAACCTGTTACTGATACAACGTGTCCCAGAAAACCGACTTCACTTAACTAGAACTCACATTTATTGAACTTTGCATACAACTACTTATCTCACAAAGTCTGTAGCACCAGTCTCAAATACTTAGCATGTTTGGTTTCATCACGAGAGCAGATCAGAATATGATTAATAAACACAACCACAAATCGATCTAAATATGGTTTGAGGATTTGATTCATCAAATCCATAAATACAGCAGGTACATTAGTGAGTCCAAAAGGCATGACCAAAAACTCATAGTGTATGTACCTTATTCGGAAAACAGTCTTGGGTACATCAGAGTCTTTAACTTATAACTGATAGTAGCCCGATCTCAAATCTATCTTCGAAAATATTGTAGCCCCTTTTAGCTGGTCAAACAGATCATCAATCCATGGTAACGGATACTTATTCTTTATAGTCACCTTATTGAGCTATCTATAATCAATGCACATCCTCATAGTTTCGTCTTTCTTTTTCACAAATAACACTGGTGCACCCCAAAGGGAGAAACTCGGTCGTACGAAACCTATATCTGTCAATTCTTGCAACTGAGCTTTCAATTCTTTTAATTCTGTGAGTGCCATTCTGTACAGAGCTATGGATATCGGGGTTGTCCCAGGCATTAACTTGATACCAAACTTTACCTCCCGAATAGGTGGCAAACCCGGTAATTCTTCAGGGAACACATCTGAATACTCACACACAACATGTACTGATTCAATATTTTTTTCCGCCACTTTACTATTGAGCACATAAGCAAGATAAGCTTCACAACCTTTCCTCATATATTTTTGAGCTAGCATCGAAGAAACTACTATTGGTAACCCATTCAGATCATTAGATTCAACCTGAATCATCTCACCATTCTGGCATCGTAGATCAATAGTTCTTCTTTTACAGTTTACAACAGCATCATGCGAGGTCAACTAGTCTATACCCAGAATTACGTTGAACTCTTCGAATGGCAACAATATCAAATCAGCCGGAAAGCACATACCTCGAACCATCAAGGGACAATTCTTGCATACTTTGTCAACTATAACACACTAACCCAAAGGGTTTGACACTCTAATCACGAACTCGGTAGACTCAACTGGTAGAGTCTTACTGAAACTAAGGTCTTACACAGATAAGAATGAGTAGAACCATGATCAATCAAAGCAATTACATCAGTATCATAAAGAGTAAATATACCGGTAATAACATCTGGGGATGAGGCCTCCTCTCGTGCGCGAATAGCATAGGCTCTGGTAGATACACGAGTCTCAGACCGAACTATAGTATCTTTAGTCCCCCTCTAACTGCCACTCGCATTTCCCGCATTTCTGGGTGGTCTACCTCTAGCTACCGCATTATTCGACCCCCACTCTATACATTATCTTTCTCCACCAGCATCGGGCAATCTCGAATAAAATGATCTTGTGAACCACATTTGTAACACATTCTATTGTTATACTTGCCCCAACATTCACCAACATGTCGTCTTCCACATTGTTGAAACTCAGGTTTATTTGATCTGACATTCCCCACACTAGCTGTTGAGGTTGCTTTCGGGCTCACAGGTAGCCTATTTTGATCCTGTCTGGAATAACCTGACATGGCCTTGGAATGACTAAAATCCTCTCAAAACTTCTTTGATGTTGACTGGAATAACTTACTAGGTGTTCTTTTACGTGCATCTCTGGCCTCAAAGTCAGCCTTTCTTTTCTCTTTCCCGAGTTCTTCAGCTTTGCAAGCTAACTCAACCAATACCATGAGCTCTTTTATCTCAAGTATACCGACTAACAGTCTAATTTCTTCATTCAGCCCATCTCCGAACCTTTTACACATTATGGCCTTAGTAGAAACACACTTCCAAGCATACTTATTGAGTCTCACTAACTTCTTCTCATACTGCGTCACGGTCATTTGCCCCTGTTTCAACTCTAAAAATTCTTTGTGCTTCTGATCAATAAATCTCTAGCTGATATATTTCTTACGGAACTCGGCCTGAAAGAACTCCCAAGTCACCTGCTCTTTCAGAACCACTAATGCTAGAGTATTCCACCAGTGATAGGCTGTGTCTCGTAGCAATGAGATAACACATTTCAGACATTCATCCGGAGTATAGGACAACTCATCAAACACACGGATAGTGTTATCAAGAAAAGCTTAGCCTGTTCAGCATCATCGTCATCAGTAGCCTTAAACTCTTCAGCCCCATGTTTTCTGATTTTATCGACAAGTGGGCTATTCACTCTCAACGGATCACTTACTTGGGGTATAGCAGGCATCTGGAATGGATTAATTGGGGGTGGAGGTTGTTGTGCAGCCGGGTTAGTCTGGATATATTGAGTAAACCAGTCATTCATTAACTGATAAAAGGCTTGTCTAGCCTCACTCTCTTGATTACTCGAAGTCGGTCAAGAATCTGCTGGCGCTATCCCTTACGTGGGAGCAGGCGCTACACTCTTGACATCATCAGCTACAGCTTTGTCGGGATTCATTTACGATATGAAAACACATTTCAAATGTCAGAAGTCATCACACTATAACAATATATAATATGTAATGTATAGCTAGACTCACACGCACTACATTAGTCCTAAAACCGACTAAACCGTAGCTCTGATACCAACAAAATGTAACACCTCTAACCCGTATCTATCGCCGAAACATGATCACGAAGCATTACTAGACTAAGTACAACATTCTAATAATCATATACATATATGTACTCGAGTCTTAAATCAACCAGGTATTTAAAACATGCAGCAAAAACAATCACTACAAATCATTCATATTACATAACTAAGTTTATAAGTAGTCACTTTATTCATAAGCACAATTATCATACGTTCATTTTATCAAATAAACAAGCATGCATAACCAAGCAATTAAAAATTTATTTCATTACCGGAATCTTATAAAACTACCAAGTCTAGTACATTGCATTTTGAGTAAAATTTCATTCGGCATATTGAGCTTATGCCAATCATACCAAATCAAGGTAAAGGCCAAAATGGAATCCACTCAAACATAATAATTAGGTGTACAATACTTACTATTATAAGATGTGAATTCATTATTCAATCACATCGGTTATTAGCCAACCCCATTAATAATAAATATGATGGATGCGCATTATGCATATACGATTTATAATCAATGTAAATACATCATTGCCTTAGTATGATTTCCAATTCATGTTAAAATATTGTAATAGAAATATAGATTAAAAGCATGATAAAAAGCCACAAGTTAATATTCTAATCATATGTATATTGTAACACCCCTTAACCCGAACCCATCGTCGGAGGGTTAGGAGGCATTACACGACATTCGTTAAGGTAACGTAATTTCAATCGCACAAATAATAATACAGATACATATGAGAAATATTTAACAGTTTAATTAATTTCAGGACCAGGGTTGTACTCATACAAACATAATCATACGAACCTCATCAAGTCAAACAAATCTTAATCCTCAGGAATTTGTTCAACGATCTCACACGACTAATTAACCTTATGACTACCTCTTCGACTAGATCAATTTACCTAGTTATAACCCATGCTTTTAGAAACATGCTAGCATACCGAACCTTAAACAAACAATCGCATTCGATCCATACAAGTTTCATAAAACATAGAAGTCAAGATAAAACACATTTCAAACCTAATTTACCAATTTCAGAATATGCACCTCCATTTACGTACAACCTAATAAAATTTAAGACTTTGAAAATATGAGGAAAGGTATTCGGATGAGCCATTTTCGCATGGCTAACTTAATTACAAAATAAAAAAAAAACATACTTAGTTGACCCTAAAGGTCCAGCCTACACATGCCATTTTCAGGATTTAGTTACAAAATACCGGAAGAAGTTTTGTGATAGTGTGGATAACTTTAGCCTGGAATTCCCGAGACCGTAGCTAACGAACAACGTCTACAAAACAAAGAAATAAGGTAACAGAGTAAGCATTCATGAGCTCAGTAAGTTTTTAAGCCATAACAACACATTCAGAGATTTCTACCGGATACTTCTAGTACATTAACAAGATTTGACCTTAACCGAATGTATATTAAAAAATAAATTTACCCTTCCTACCCATACATATCAAACATCTTTCCTTAACTAAATTCAGAATCATAAGAGTAATTTCCACATACTAAAACGAACTCGCTTTCTAAGTCAATATATATATATATATCAAATTCGGTTGCAAAGCTAAGTCTTTATTATGTATATAAAACATATACAATTACTTCCATATGCTTTAAGTCACAACACATTCGTATAGCCAAATCCATTTTAACATTTTCCTAACGATCTAGGTTTTCAAATACGATATTAAGCATCAAGCCTTCATACTATTCAGAAACAAAGGTCAAATTCAATATCACCCAGATTACATGGCATAATTTAAACAGGAGCACGAATCACAATTTAATTGAAGTACTTACCTGACCAATTTAGGTTGAAAGCTTAATTATTAAGGTTAGAAAAACCTGAATGTGTTTTTGTATTTCTAGCATAATTGTCTTTCGCTTCGCCCGGATTGTGAAGTTCTAGCGTTAAGGCTTTTTGAGACTCGGCCCGAATAAATCACTGGCACGAACGCCCTTCAGGACTTATCCTGGATTACAACATTGGCACATATGCCTTTCGGGATTCAACCCGGATTAACTCTGGCACATATGCCCTTCGGGATATAACCCGGATTAACTCTAGCACGTATGCCCTTGGGGATATAACCCGGATTAACTCTGGCACGCATGCCCTTCGGGATATAACCCGGATTAACTCTGGCTCGTCATATGTATTCTTTCCATAGCCTTTTTACCAGTTTACATCTAATTGCATCATTCACACATTAAGGCGTAATATGTGAGTCTTACTACATATTCAGACATTAGGCATATAAAGACACATAATTCTCACATCAAATTGGTTCTAAAGGCATCACATGTCTAATAAGCTTTCGCTATATGGTCATTTCACCATTACTTACATCGACCATAATTTGTATACTTTATACTACTTTTCACATGCATAACTAAACATTTATCTCATGTTAAATCAAGTTATGAGCTCGGTTATCTCACTCAAAACTTACCTTGATTATCGTCCAACAAGAATAAACCAGCTAATCCACCACCTTTGATTTTCCTTTATCCGAGTGTGGTTCCTTTTGTTCTTGAGCTATTAATAAAACAAGTAAGCTATTTTAATTGCTTTTCCATTTCATCTAAACCGAAATGCCAATACTCTAAATCAAATTGGACAGACAGTATTACTCTTTTCTAACCATACACATAAATCAACTTAAGCATATCGATTTATGCCACACACACACACACATACAATATCTATTCGGCCTTCATACATATACAAATATTTTCCCAAATTAAAAATACCAAAGTACCTTACGTTGGCATATAACTATCAAGACCTTAACAACAACAAAATTTTCACTTATTTGATCAAATTTACATCCGGCACTATTTGCACCTAATACATTAACCGTTTACCACTCATCAATTTAATCACACCTTCAATCATGTCAAAAATTAAAGAAATTTACACAACTCATTCTCCAATGGACCATTCGGCAATCATAATAAAAACATGGTTCAATACATGAGCTATGTATATACTTTTCAAATTTTAACAAAATTATTTTTTTTTAGAGCAAACCACATTGACCGAATGGAAATACTCTCCTATACCAAAGAAATCCAAGTTTAACAAGCTCAATTCCATCTATTTTTTAAAATCCATACAAACATCAAATTTTTGCTATCAAGGAAATATAAGCATCCATAGTCGAATTTCATAGTTTGCCTAAATCTTCCTCTCCTTATCACAATTTAGCTAGTTTCCATGAATACCACCTTAATTCATCATCTTTAAACTTAAAACACAAAATCTCCCAAGATGTGGCCATGATCGAAATATATACACATCAAAACATTGACAAAAATTTAACTCATGGGTTGAATGAACATTCACATGACCATTTCAACCATTCAAAAATTCGTTAAAAATATCAAAGAAATTTACCTATTGAAGGGTATCAAAGTGCCGAAAATTTCAACTTCTTCTTTCTCCTTTCTTAAGCACTCTCGGCCATGAAACAAAGAAGAAAAGAACTTTGTTCTTTTCGCCCTTTTGTTTTTATTATTTAATGATAAAACATGTTAACCACCAATCAAAATTTCTTTAATAATATAATACACCAAAATGATCATTAAAGAAATAGATGGCCGGCCACTATCCATAAAAAAAAGATAATTGACATGCAAAACCAACTATTTTAAAGCCTTTCCTATTTTGTCTTTTTAATTTGTCCATCTAAAATTCTAAGTTTCTCTACTAAGTCCTTGTTAATAAATTCACATCTAAAAATTGTTAAGTTTAAACATTAAAATTCACACATACCTTCAGCACATATTGTAACGTCCCCACGCCCGAAACCGTCACCGGAGTCGAGCTTGAGGTGTTACTAAACACAATTTACCATTTTAAACAACTTTACAAAATCTATTTTCATTTTCGGAATAAATTGTTTTCTGCGTCATGGTCGCTCAAAAAATCATATCTCGAGTTACGAAACTCGAAATCAAGATCCGTAAATTTTCCCTAAATCTAGACTCATATATCTATTCACTAATTTTTTTCTAGAATTTTTGGTTGGGCCAATTTGTACAGTTTATTAGTTAAAGTTACCCCTGTTTCAGAACTTAACTGCACTGACCTCTAGTTACTACGAACCACTTTTCTCCCTGTACAAAATTCATATAATTATACCGTTTATTTATCTTAAAACTAGATTCAATAAGGATTCTAAGCATATAAAATACACCTCCTAATTATTTTTTTACAATTTATGGTGAATTTTCAAAGTTGGAACAGGGGATCCAGAAATCGCTCTGGCCCTGTTTCACTAAAACTCAAATATCTCATAACATATGACTCCTTTACCTATTTTGTTTCTTCCATTTGAAAGTAGACACAATAAGCTTTAATTTAATAACTAATCCATCACCAAATTTTATTTCTATGATTTTTAGTAAATTTTCAAACTCTTGTCAGTGCTGCTGCAATGTTCTGTTTTATGGTTAATTCCATTTTCATAAAAGCTTTCATGTACTAGATAACATATTACCATTCCATGACATCAAACATAATCTATATTAGCCATTTTAATGACTCATCATTATCAAGCATGTCCTCAACCAAAACACCACCATATCTCAACATTATTTACACAAAGTAGGTATATTGCTATACATGCCATACTAAATCTTACAAGCCATTTACCAAAAAGTCCTTTGGATAGTGTGATCGAGCCTTCGACCTATCCCGATTCTCGAGCCGGCTTGTCCAAAACTACAATGAATGAAAAGGAGGGAGTAAGCATAAATGCTTAGTAAGTTCACATGCAAATAACAAGTAACATAACAAAGTCATTATGCCAAACAACATTAGCATAGCATCACCAAAACATATGTCACAATTCTAATCATCATACTTCATCTTACCACATTTTTGTTGTTGTGTCGAGTTTCAACCCGAGGGTTAAGTACATACCTGTCCAATATGGCCATTTCTCAACATTACCGAATTGTCACTTACATCTTGAGTGCCTTTCCATTTCACTTGAATTTTACCCGTTGAACACATTGGAATACAACTCGGATACACGGATCATTTGCACATAAGTGCTATATATGAAATCAATCAATTATGTAACCCGCCCATAAGCGAACTCGGACTCAACTCAACGAGCTCAGGCGTTCGCATCCATAAGTGAACTCGGACTCAACTCAACGAGCTCGGATGCCTAGTTACATTTCACGAACTCGGACTCAACTCAACGAGTTCGGATATTCGCATCCATAAGTGAACTCGGACTCAACTCAACGAGTTCGGATGCCCAACCATCCTAGTGACATGTCACTTGTATCCTAATCTATTCCCAAGGTTCAAACGGGATTTTCCTCAGTCACACATTTCCCAGTCGTTCTCCTCGGAATATTGGAACCAATACGTTGCTTGCATCTCATACTTATCAATTTAATCACATACTTTTCATACCAATACATAATATTTCACAAAGCATAATATTCATAATAACAAGTATCATATCGTATAAATAGCATTAAATCACTTAAAATAGCAATCATGTTACATTATTTACACATGAACTTACCTTAGTACCAAAATACAAAGACTTTGCAATTTAGTCCGCAATCTTTTCTTTTCCTCGATTGAGGTCGATTCCACGTCTTTCTTGATCTAAAATAACACATTTAGCTTGTTTAATACTCACATTTTCAAATTAGTCCTTAATTCAAATTTTGGCAAAATTACAATTTTGCCCCTAAACTTTTGCATATTTACACTTTTGCCCCAAAGTTCGGAAATTTAATTTTATCACAAATTCTTATGTTTTAGGACATGCTGATCATTTATTTACCATTAGCAAGCTCAAATTCCCACTAAAACACATACTTATGAACAATATGTATTTTTACCGATTAAGCCGTTTTACTCGTTTTTACTTAAAACCGAGTAGCACAAGTTGTCTAACATAATTTAAAACCTCATATTCTATCATAAAACATCAAAATACACAAATTTCACCTATGGGTATTTTTCCAAATATGAACCCTAACTTAAATTATTGCTAACATAAGCTTTATCGAGTTACCGGGACTACGAAAACGTAAAGAACATTAAAAACGGGGCTTGGAATCACTTACTATGAAGCTTGGAAGCTTGAAACAAACCCTAGCTATGGAGAACGCTTGAAATTTCGTGGTAATGAAGAAGATGACCAATTTTGTGTTATTTTTCCCTTTTTATTTCATTAAATGTCCAAATGACCAAAATGCCCCTCTATACTAAACTTTCAAAAATTCCTTCCATGTCCTAATTTTGTCCATGAACTTAAAATTGGTCTAATTCCATTTAAGACCTCCTAATTAATATTTCAAAGCAATTTCATACTAAAAACTTCTAGAATGCAAGTTTTGCAACTTATTCGATTTAGTCCCTAATTTCAAATTAAGCGCTTTACGCTTGGAATTTCTTCACGAAATTTTCACACCATCATAAAATCATATCATAAACACCAAAATAATTATAAAATAATTATTTCTACCTCGGATTTGTGGTCATGAAACCACTATTCCGATTAGGCCCTAATTCGGGATATTACAACTCTCCCCCCTTTTAAGGATTTTCGTCCTCGAAAATCTTACCGGTAAACAGATGTGGGTATTGTTTTCTCATAGTTTCCTCGGATTCCCATGTAGCCTCTTCTATTCGATGCTTTTGCCACAACACTTTCACAAGAGCAATACTTTTGGTTCTTAACTGTTTGACCTCTCGAGCTAAAATTTTAATCGGTTCTTCTTCGTAGGTCATATCTGGTTGTAATTCAATTTCTGTCGGTGAAACCACATGTGAAGGATCTGAACGATATCGACGTAGCATAGATACATGGAACACATCATGAATTTTCTCTAACTCAGATGGTAATGCTAACCGATAAGCTACCGATCCAACTCTTTCAATTATTTTATACGGCCCGATAAAACGCGGACTTAATTTACCTTTCCGTCCAAATCTGAGGACTTTTTTCCACGGAGACACCTTTAAAAATACCTTATCACCAACTTGAAACTCGATTTCTTTTCGTTTCAAATCTGCATACGATTTCTGTCTATCCAAAGCAGCTTTCAAACAATCTTGAATTACCTTCACTTTTTCTTCGGTGGCTTCCAATCAACAATAGCTGAAATTTTACTGGGATCAACCCGTATACCATCACCCGAAACAATATGACCCAAAAATCCAACTTCCCGAAGCCAAAATTCACTTTTATTAAACTTGGCATATAACTGATTATCTCGCAAAGTTTGCAAAACTATCCTCAAGTGCTCAGCATGCTCTGTCTCATCTTTCGAATAAATCAAGATATCATCTATAAATACCACAACAAACTTATCCAAGTATGGCCGAAATATTCGATTCATCAAATCCATAAACACGGCAGGAGCATTTGTTAATCCAAACGGCATAACTAAAAATTCATAATGACCGTACCTTGTTCTAAAAGCAGTTTTAGGCACATCTGACTCTTTTACCCGCAGCTGATAGTATCCAGATCTCAAATCAATCTTTGAAAACCATGTTGCTCCTTCCAGCTGATCGAATAAATCATCAATTCTTGGCAACGGATACTTGTTCTTAATTGTCACTTTGTTTAATTGCCGATAGTCTACACACAATCTCATCGAACCATCCTTCTTTTTCACAAACAATACCGGAGCACCCCAAGGTGAAAAACTCGGTCTCACAAAGCCTTTGTCTGTCAACTCTTGCAACTGTGACTTTAATTCTTTTAATTCCGTTGGTGCCATTCTATACGGAGCAATCGAGATTGGAGCTGTTCCCGGCATCAACTCTATACCAAACTCTACTTCCCTGACTGGAGGCAAACCCGGCAATTCTTCAGGAAATACATCCGGAAATTCACATACAATCGGCACTGATTCCACTTTCTTTTCTATTTCTTTTATATTTAATACATACGCCAAATAAGCCTCATATCACACTTTAGTTCAATAACTTTCTGCTTACAATTTACTATGGCATCATGCAATGTCAACCAGTCCATACCCAAAATAACATCAAATTCATCAAACGGCAACAACATCAAGTCGGCAGGAAAGTAATAACCCCGAATCATTAAAGGACATTTCTTGCATACTTTATCAACTATAACACATTTGCCTAACGGGTTTGACACTTTAATCATAAATTTTGTATTCTCAACAGGTATATTCATGCTAGACACCAATTTCATGCATACATATGAATGAGTAGAACCAAGATCAATTAGAGCAGTAACATTAACATCATAAAGAGAAAATATACCGGTAATCACATCGGGAGAGGAAGCATCTTCACGAGCTTTAATAGCATAAGTTCTAGCCGGAGCCCTTCCTTCAGATCTAACTGCTGCATCTCTGGCTACATTCTTGCTACTTGCTTCACTCCCAGCTTTTCTTGGATACCTTCCTCGCGAATCTGCACCACTAGCTTTTGTATTCTGAAATTTTTCTTTTTCAATTCTCTCGGGGCAGTCTCTAATAAAATGATCCGGAGAACCACATCGGAAACATTCGTTTGCTCTGCACGGACCAAAATGATTTCTGCCACACCGCTGACATTCGGGTTTAACAAATCTCGTGTTCCCTACACTAGCTGCCGAGGTAGTTTGGGACTTTGGACCCACATTTTGCTTCTTAAAACTTTTACAATACTTAGAAAATTTTCATACCTTGAGAGAGTCACACGCTTGTGTTGGTAGGTCGTGTGGTCACACATGCCCGTGTGGCTTGGAACACTCCCCCGTCCTTAGCCCGTGTAACTCTCTGTTTATGACATCATCAACCATTTAGGGTTGTAGAGCCAAGTCACACGCCCATGTGCTAGGCCGTGTGGCGAATTAAATTTTTGCATTTAAGGTGTAGACTTCACACGGCCTGGGCACACGCTCGTGTCCTATGGCTGTGTCCTCCACACGATGAGACACATGGTCGTGTCTCTGCCCGTGTGTTTACTGAAACACCCCTTTCCCATATCTGACACAGAGACAGGGTACGAGGTGTTACCTTACTATAACATATACAAACTTTCATCTCATAGTCAATGATATGCGTTCTAATTTAAAACATTTTTAATCAAAGTCTTTCTGTGTAACACGCCAAACCCGGCCAGGATGTTACGGCCAAGTCTGATGTGTCACATTGAAGTGTTTTTCAAAAACCGTGCTTTCATTGAAAACCCTTAAAGTTTTTAAAAACTCTTACCGTTAAACTTAAATAAAACCTTAGCTTGTCTTTTTCCAAAACGTGATTCATTGAAATAATCATCCCTTTGCAAACATCGTTAAAACCTTTGTAAAAGTTTTATGAAAGCTTATAAACCCTTGTAGTTTGCAAAAACATGTTATTTTAAAGACAGATCAAATATCGAGAACTCAGATTTGTAACCTTTATAAAACATGTTATCTTGAAAACGGTTTAAGTATCAAATAAATTTGACCTTTTTCGTTAAGACTTAAAGTGAATAGAAGCTGGGCACCAGGTAGGATTCTAGAAAAGAGGAGGTGAGTCGAATAGACTGCTTAAGTACCAAGCGCTTCTTGGATCCACTCCTAGGCATGCACACTACCATTGCCACACATTAACTATTTGAAATATTTATCTACAAGATCATTTAAAATTGTGGAAGCTTTGCTTGGTTATCGTGTTATTTTGAAAATAAGTAACTTTTGTAAATATCACGTCTTGACATCATTTATTTTCAACTCAATTTAAATAATATCCTACGTAAGCTAAAACCAATTTAAATAAGTAAAGAATAAAAACCCAAAATAAAAATAATTAAAGAGGCCCTTTTTACAACCCAAAACCAGAAATAAATAATTAAATCTAAATTCAAATAGGTAACTTAATTAGAAATCCAACAGACCAGTCCATGTGGCCACTTTAAATCCCTCCCAGCTCCAAGTCCACCAATCTAAAGCTCACCTGCAAGGATGGAAGGAAAAAGGCTGAGTTTGGAAAACTCAGTGTGCAACAAGCCACTTACAGAGCCCAAATCAATATCAGCAGACTAGGCCTAAGCCCCCAAATCAGTCTCAACATATAACTGGGCTGAAGCCCTTTTTAAATATTGGTTGCTGGACCTTAGCCCTTTTTCATAAATCAATTCACTGGGCCGAAGCCTTTTCTGTAAACGGTATGGCCCAAAGGCCCATTTTAACAACACATATAATATCAGTGTACGTGTGCAAAGCCCATTTCAATATCACATGTAATGTCAATGTATGTATGCAAAGCCCAGTAGGGGAGACTACTCAACCCACCATCCGCTACTCTCCACCCGTACCAACCAAGCTCTCCATGTGGGGAATAACTCAGCCCACCCAACCAAACTCTCCATTGGAAGCATAGCTGCTTTATCATATAACTGGAGGCCAAGCCTCTTTTAATAACTGGGGCAAAAGCCCTTTTCGGTAAACTGGGGCAAAGCCCTTTATCACTTCCTCCATCATATAATAACCCAACCCATGCATTTAATGAGTAAAACATGGCATAACGTATACATGTCATAGCATATCATGTGCATATCATGTGCATATCATGTCATAGCATGTAAAATAACAATATCACAATCATCATATTCAAAATGAAACCCTAGGGGTATAATAGACATTTTTTACCTAAGGGCAAAATAGACATTTTCATGTTTTAAGGGTAATTACGTAATTTTATCCATTATTAGGGTTTTCCACGCTTATTCATCAATTCCAAATGTTTAAACAACAATTTTAGCCTATTTTAGTACAACCGAGTTATGGACCAAAAACCCCTAATGGGCCCTATGTAGCTAGTTCAGTCGTCTAAGCCCACTTAGTCCAAATCCTACAATTAACAACTAATTTAACTAGTTTTAAGCCTATAGTCTATTAAGAAATGTCTATTGCCCATTTTTACCTATATGGGCCCGTAAGCCCATTGGGCCCAATTTCAGCCCATCGAGGCCCAACTTACCATCGTGCACAAAATCGTGCCCTTACCTGTTCTATCGATCCAATCACTGATCTTATAGTATGTATCACGGCTCAAACCATTCACAAAACCACAAGTTCGAATTGCCGAAGTTTAGGCATTTTGGCTTTTTAGCAAATATTAATCTAAGCTACAATGAGGTTCATTACACACCTGCTTGCAACGAACGATGACTATATCCGATCCAAGTAAATCCTATATTCGATTACTAAAACATTAGACCACGAATCAATGATAACTAAATTTAACATACTCTTACCATATTCGGGCATCCATGAACAAGGCCCTAAATCCTTACCTTTGCTGAAGTTGATATACAAATCTGGATCCGAACGCTCCACTGATCCAAGCCCTTAGTCAGCAGCCTTTAACCCTTACAAGCACAGAGTAAAATAATTGGTAACAGCCCCTTAAAGCCTTAGGCACTATTTCGGCAGCCTCCCTAAACACATAGGGATTCCAACTTTTCCAAATAAGAATAGATCACAGTCAAGTCATTCATATCACCAACTTATATCCACGGTCAAACTAGCCCAATCATCACACAAGTTAGTCATTTACCCACGAGGGGCAAAGCAGTCATTTAATACCCTAGGGGCAAAACGGTAATTTTACCCCATAGGGGTGTCTCGATAATTCTACCCTACAGTGATATTTTGGTAAATTTGCAAATCGAGGGTAAAATAGTAATTTTTACAAATCAGGGGTAAAATAGTAATTTTACAAATTAGGGGTAAAATGGTAATTTTACAAATCATGGGTAAAATGGTAATTTTACAAGTTAGGGGTAAAATGGTAATTTTACAAATTAGGGGAAAAATAATAATTTTACAAATTAGGGGTAAAATAGTAATTTTACAAATTAGGGGTAAAACGGTAATTTTACAAATCATGGGTAAAATGGTAATTTTACAAATTAGGGGTAAAATGGTAATTTTATAAATTAGGGGTAAAATAGTAATTTTACAAATCAAGGGTACTTCTGTCATTGTACAAATCAAGGGTAATTCGATAATTTTATAAATCAGGATATTTCTTGTAATTTTGCAAATCGAGGGTAATTCGATAATTTTGTAAACCAAGGTATTTCAGTAATTTTGTAAACCAAGGGTATTTTAGTAACTTTGTAAACTAAAGCATTTCTAAACAGAGATAACAATGCGAATGGGCCTAGGGCCCATTGTCTGCCCAAATAGGTCCACACGCTCGTGTGGCCTTTTTAGCCTAAATCTAGCCACAGATATGAGATTCACCTAATCTAGCCCAATATTTGCTATACAATCAAACAACTTATCCACTTGGGCCCGTAGGCCCATTGGGCCCACATGGCCTTTTCGGCCCATCGCAACCCGAAGTAGCCGTCCTACCGCTAGAGCAGTGAGAAATACACACCTGATAGAAGACTGAAGTTAATCCACGCTCCAAACACTCTTAGCCGATGCCCAACCCAAATGGGCACGCCATAAAGCGAAAGGGATCAGCCAAGAAGGCTGTGCCTACTCTCCTCCTGGTTGCTCTATTTAAAGCTAGCTCTTCACCTGCTCTCATGTTAGCTTTCCGATGTGGGATTCTCCATCAATCCCCCCAAAATTAAAGCATTAGCAAAATAATCAAACTTTGCGTGCAACGGGATTCGAACCAAAGTCCTCTCAGTAACCCTGTCAAGCCATCACCACTCGGACACAAGCTCCTTTGTGTCATAAGTCCAACACATTTAACTTTAAAGCTCACCTACTTGCTTCCAGATTTATTTAAAAGAAAAACCAAAATAAATTGCAAGAGCCAAGACTTGAACCTTGGACCCTTTGCTTCCTTGTCCCCTAAGTGGCGCTACTTTGCCACTACACCACATTCCTTTTTTGTGTCTTATTACACACATAATTCCTTACAACTCCTCTTTTCCAAGTCCTCTATTCCTTAAGTCCAAAAATCCAAGAATTCTCCGGGTTTTTAACCAACACTTGGGCCTTCCATAGGCCCAATAACACACTCCAAACACGAATTACACATCTATATATCAAAATTTCAACATTACACCAAATATCACAAAAATCCCAGAATCCCAGAAATTAGCCCAAGACTTTTCCCCACACTATAAATCCTTCGCAGTTCATTAAAATAGCACATTAACCCATTAATAATAACCTTCCATAACAGAATTCAACACATCAATAATTTTATTTCGAACTATCTCACACCCGCACCCAGGCCCAAGGCCCAATACTTCTAGGCCCAAATTCAGGGTGTTACAACTCTACCCTCGTTAAAGAAATTTCGTCCTCGAAATTTTAAACTATCAACTAACCGTATTACTCAAGTCCAACCACTATGCTTCTGCTGCGCACTCTGATCCAAATAATTTTAGTACGACCTAGAACATCTAATTACTAAAATAAACATTAACACTAGCGCATACAATTCGTAACCAAACATCACACATTTCTAACTAGAATAAGCTTTGCAATCAAGAGCTCGATGTTTGAAGGACCCACATAAAAAGCACGCTCTTTTCTCCCTATCGCATTCACCCAGATGACGTCTGTTGCTGTTGTTGCAAACCGGAGGTCTTAGTCGTGCCCTAGCATGTTTCACTGAACGAGACTCTATCCTTTGCGAACTAGGATCCTTCCTCTTCTTACACTCCAAGCACCCTGCTTGAAGCATTTCCCTAATTTCCTTAATTTTGGTATCCAAAACTTCTTCTACTACTTTCCTTACTAGCTCGACCAGTGCCTCAGTACCAGGCTCCGAGTTACTGCTACCCGAAATTGGCAAACTTTGCTTACCCTCAGAGTCCATATCAATACTCTACATTACCGGTACACATATCAAATAACTACAGAGTTCTCAAAAATTTCTACTATTTATTCATATGTCTTATGCAGAGATAGTATTTTAAAGCTTTTATTTTATTCAAGATCATATCATAGCTACAGTCTCAAACTTTTAGTTTCTCTACAGTTTCAGTCTCAACAATTTTTCAGTATTACTCTATCTACAGTATCATAGAAAAGTCTCAAGTCTATTTACAGTACAGTTCAGTACATTACAGAATATAAAGCAGAAATACTTACAGACTTGGTGCCGGGGATTCAGTGTGCCACATCTCAATTTATCAAATTCTAGAAAAACTCAGAAAGATTCAAGCCTTTTAAATCAATTTCTCAAAACATGTTAATTTTAGAGAAAACAAGTTTGAAACTATTCTCTTTTAAACAGAATTTTCCAAAAATCTGATTTTTCCAAAAATACCCTTCTTTGGACTTAAACGTAAAATTTCCCAAAATTTTTTTTTAAAAATTATTTATTTGTAGAAAGAAAATCTTATAAACAATTTCGAAAACAAATTCTTAAAGCGACTTTCGGAAATCTTTATTTTACCCTCTAAAAACTTCTGTTTTTAGACCCGTTCCACAGCCGAGTTGTTGCAACTTGGCTCTGATACCACTAAATGTAACACGCCAAACCCGGCCTGGACGTTACGGCCAAGTCTGATGTGTCACATTAAAGTGTTTTTCAAAAACCGTGCTTTCATTGAAAACCCTTAAAGTTTTTAAAAACTCTTACCGTTAAACTTAAATAAAACCTTAGCTTGTCTTTTTCCAAAACGTGATTCATTGAAATAATCATCCCTTTGCAAACATCGTTAAAACCTTTGTAAAAGTTTTATGAAAGCTTATAAACCCTTGTAGTTTGCAAAAACATGTTATTTTAAAGACAGATCAAATATCGAGAACTCAGATTTGTAACCTTTATAAAACATGTTATCTTGAAAACGGTTTAAGTATCAAATAAATTTGACCTTTTTCGTTAAGACTTAAAGTGAATGGAAGCTGGGCACCAGGTAGGATTCCAGAAAAGAGGAGGTGAGTCGAATAGACTGCTTAAGTACCAAGCGCTTCTTGGATCCACTCCTAGGCATGCACACTACTATTGCCACACTTTAACTATTTGAAATATTTATCTACAAGATCATTTAAAATTGTGGAAGCTTTGCTTGGTTATCGTGTTATTTTGAAAATAAGTAACTTTTATAAAAATCACGTCTTGAAATCATTTATTTTCAACTCGATTTAAATAATATCCTACGTAAGCTAAAACCAATTTAAATAAGTAAAGAATAAAAACCCAAAATAAAAATAATTAAAGAGGCCCTTTTTACAACCCAAAACCAGAAATAAATAATTAAATCTAAATTCAAATAGGTAACTTAATTAGAAATCCAACAGACCAGTCCATGTGGCCACTTTAAATCCCTCCCAGCTCCAAGTCCACCAATCTAAGGCTCACCTGCAAGGATGGAAGGAAAAAGGCTGAGTTTGGAAAACTCAGTGTGCAACAAGCCACTTACAGAGCCCAAATCAATATTAGCAGACTAGGCCTAAGCCCCCAAATCAGTCTCAACATATAACTGGGCTGAAGCCCTTTTCAAATATCGGTTGCTGGACCTTAGCCCTTTTTCATAAATCAATTCACTGGGCCGAAGCCTTTTCTGTAAACGGTATGGCCCAAAGGCCCATTTTAACAACACATATAATATCAGTGTACGTGTGCAAAGCCCATTTCAATATCACATGTAATGTCAATGTATGTATGCAAAGCCCAGTAGAGGAGACTACTCAACCCACCATCCGCTACTCTCCACCTGTACCAACCAAGCTCTCCATGTGGGGAATAACTCAACCCACCCAACCAAACTCTCCATTGGCAGCATAGCTACTTTATCATATAACTGGAGGCCAAGCCTCTTTTAATAACTGGGGCAAAAGCCCTTTTCGGTAAACTGGGGCAAAGCCCTTTATCACTTCCTCCATCATATAATAACCCAACCCATGCATTTAATGAGTAAAACATGGCATATCGTATACATGTCATAGCATATCATGTGCATATCATGTGCATATCATGTCATAGCATGTAAAATAACAATATCACAATCATCATATTCAGAATGAAACCCTAGGGGTATAATAGACATTTTTTACCTAAGGGCAAAATAGACATTTTCATGTTTTAAGGGTAATTACGTAATTTTATCCATTATTAGGGTTTTCCATGCTTATTCATCAATTCCAAATGTTTAAACAACAATTTTAGCCTATTTTAGTACAACCGAGTTATGGACCAAAAACCCCTAATGGGCCCTATGTAGCTAGTTCAGTCGCCTAAGCCCACTTAGTCCAAATCCTACAATTAACTACTAATTTAACTAGTTTTAAGCCTATAGTCTATTAAGAAATGTCTATTGCCCATTTTTACCTATATGGGCCCGTAAGCCCATTGGGCCCAATTTCAGCCCATCGAGGCCCAACTTACCATCATGCACAAAATCGTGCCCTTACCTGTTCTATCGATCCAATCACCGATCTTATAGTATGTATCACGGCTCAAACCATTCACAAAACCACAAGTTCGAAATGCCGAAGTTTAGGCATTTTGGCTTTTTAGCAAATATTAATCTAAGCTACAATGAGGTTCATTACACACCTGCTTGCAATGAACGATGACTATATCCGATCCAAGTAAATCCTATATTCGATTACTAAAACATTAGACCACGAATCAATGATAACTAAATTTAACATACTCTTACCATATTCGGGCATCCATGAATAAGGCCCTAAATCCTTACCTTTGCTGAAGTTGATATACAAATCTGGATCCGAACGCTCCACTGATCCAAGCCCTTAGTCAGCAGCCTTTAACCCTTACAAGCACAGAGTAAAATAATTGGTAACAGCCCCTTAAAGCCTTAGGCACTATTTCGACAGCCTCCCTAAACACATAGGGATTCCAACTTTTCCAAATAAGAATAGATCACAGTCAAGTCATTCATATCACCAACTTATATCCACGGTCAAACTAGCCCAATCATCACACAAGTTAGTCATTTACCCACGAGGGGCAAAACAGTCATTTAATACCCTAGGGGCAAAACGGTAATTTTACCCCATAGGGGTGTCTCGATAATTCTACCCTACAGTGGTATTTCGGTAAATTTGCAAATCGAGGGTAAAATAGTAATTTTTACAAATCAGGGGTAAAATAGTAATTTTACAAATTAGGGGTAAAATGGTAATTTTACAAATCATGGGTAAAATGGTAATTTTACAAATTAAGGGTAAAATGGTAATTTTACAAATTAGGGGAAAAATAATAATTTTACAAATTAGGGGTAAAATAGTAATTTTACAAATTAGGGGTAAAACGGTAATTTTACAAATCATGGGTAAAATGGTAATTTTACAAATTAGGGGTAAAATGGTAATTTTACAAATTAGGGGTAAAATAGTAATTTTACAAATCGAGGGTACTTCTGTCATTGTACAAATCAAGGGTAATTCGATAATTTTATAAATCGGGATATTTCTTGTAATTTTGCAAATCGAGGGTAATTCGGTAATTTTGTAAACCAAGGTATTTCAGTAATTTTGTAAACCAAGGGTATTTTAGTAACTTTGTAAACTAAAGCATTTCTAAACAGAGATAACAATGCGAATGGGCCTAGGGCCCATTGTCTGCCCAAATAGGTCCACACGCTCGTGTGGCCTTTTTAGCCTAAATCTAGCCACAGATATGAGATTCACCTAATCTAGCCCAATATTTGCTATACAATCAAACAACTTATCCACTTGGGCCCGTAGGCCCATTGGGCCCACATGGCCTCTTCGGCCCATCGCAACCCGAAGTAGCCGTCCTACCGCTAGAGCAGTGAGAAATACACACCTGATAGAAGACTGAAGTTAATCCGCGCTCCAAACACTCTTAGCCGATGCCCAACCCAAATGGGCACGCCATAAAGCGAAAGGGATCAGCCAAGAAGGCTGTGCCTACTCTCCTCCTGGTTGCTCTATTTAAAGCTAGCTCTTCACCTGCTCTCATGTTAGCTTTCCGATGTGGGATTCTCCATCAATCCCCCCAAAATTAAAGCATTAGCAAAATAATCAACCTTTGCGTGCAACGGGATTCGAACCAAAGTCCTCTCAGTAACCCTGTCAAGCCATCACCACTCGGACACAAGCTCCTTTGTGTCATAAGTCCAACACATTTAACTTTAAAGCTCACCTACTTGCTTCCAGATTTATTTAAAAGAAAAACCAAAATAAATTGCAAGAGCCAAGACTTGAACCTTGGACCCTTTGCTTCCTTGTCCCCTAAGTGGCGCTACTTTGCCACTACACCACATTCCTTTTTTGTGTCTTATTACACACATAATTCCTTACAACTCCTCTTTTCCAAGTCCTCTATTCCTTAAGTCCAAAAATCCAAGAATTCTCCGGGTTTTTAACCAACACTTGGGCCTTCCATAGGCCCAATAACACACTCTAAACACGAATTGCACATCTATATATCAAAATTTCAACATTACACCAAATATCACAAAAATCCCAGAATCCCAGAAATTAGCCCAAGACTTTTCCCCACACTATGAATCCTTCGCAGTTCATTAAAATAGCACATTAACCCATTAATAATAACCTTCCATAACAGAATTCAACACATCAATAATTTTATTTCGAACTATCTCACACCCGCACCCAGGCCCAAGGCCCAATACTTCTAGGCCCAAATTCAGGGTGTTACATTCGGTCCTTCATATGGGCTTACGAGGCCTAAAATGTAGTTTAGAAACAATCCGGGACCATTCCGGGTACTTGAGAAAATTTCACCAAAAACTACTAGAAATAGGGCACACGCTTGTGTGGAAGGGCAACATGCTCGTGTGGCTTCTACACATGGCTGTGCTGATGGCTCGTGTGGTTCACACGACCTAAGCACTTAAGAATACTCCCGTGCCCTTCGTCCGTGTGGGTTTATTTTCTAACATCAAACCTATAGGGATTTTCACACAGCCTGGCACACAGTTGTGTGCTCAGCCCGTGTCCCTCACATGGCCATGACAAGCCTGTGTCATAGCCCATGTGCAAAAAGTTGGGTATTCTGTTTCAGATGTCAGCAATCACATGGTCGTGGCACATGCCCATATGTTAGGCCGTGCCCTTCACACGGTTGAGACACATGGCCGTGTCTCAGCCTGTGTGTTTACTACTGGGCATTTAATTCTACTAATTCAAGGTGTAGAGGACACACAACCTAACCACACACCCGTGGTGCTAACCGTGTGTCACACACGGCCTAGACATATGCCCGTGTGGACAAAATAAGGCTATCTACCAAGCCTTTTTGCCAGCCTGAAACAAGAAGAAACATATACCAAAACATAGCAAGTCTTAAATACTTAACCAATAGCCATAATTTGGCATCCAAACATATTGACACAAATACCTTCAACTAAAGAAACTTTACAAATTAGTCCAATTTAGGGGTTTTTTATGAACACCCTTTTACAAAAGTTTTTTATTTAACAACAATGACTCATTTCCATCCATAAAAATCCAACAAAAAACACTTATACATTCATGGAAAAACTCTAAACTTTCAACCATTTTTCAAAATAGTCCCCTCAATAGATAGCCGATGCTGTAAGGGTCCCAAAAATGCAAAAATTATCGAAAAAGATCATTGAATGCACTTACTTGGAAGGATAGATTGGTTGAAATTTTTAGTTCTCAAAACCCTTATTTTATTGGGTATTTTCAGTGAAGAAGGAGATAGGAAGATGAAGCCTATTTCTTTTTTGTTTTAAAAATTCATTTCTAGTCAAAATAGCTCACCAACTCCACCTACAATTTTTAACTTCTAATTTTCTTGTCCCTATGGCCGGCCAAGGCTGATTTATTAGCCTATTTGCACTTTAAAGACCCCCCAATTTTAGTTCTCTAGCTATTTAACACAATTTACAAACAAATCACTACTTTTGCCCCTTATGCGATTTAGTCCTTTTTCTCAATTAAGCTTGCAATCGCATAAATTAATTCGCCAAAATTTTCATGCACTCATAATAAGATACTAAAACTCATAAAATAATACTAAAATAATTTCTCCAACCTTGGATTAGTGATTTCGAAATCACTTTTCTAACTAAGCCCAAATTCGGGCTATTACAATTCTCCTTTCTTAGGGATTTTGGTCCCTGAAAATCTTACCAGTAAAGAAGTTCGGGTATCAGTCTCTCATAGACTCCTCGGTTTCCCACGTGGCCTCTTTGACTCCATGTCGATGCCATAATACTTTCACAAGCGTGATGCTTTTATTTCTCAATCGCTTGACCTCTCGATCCAAAATCTTAACCGGTTCTTCACTGTAGGTCATATCCGGACTTATTTCAATCTCTGCCAGTGAAATCATGTGTGAAGGGTCAGAGTAGTAATGACGTGACATAGATACATGAACACATCTTGGATTTTCTCTAACTCTCGAGGTAATGCTAATCGGTATGCTACTGGTCCAATTCTCTCGGTCACCTTATAGGGTCCGATAAACCATGGGCTTAACTTGCCTTTCCTACCAAATCGAAGGACTTTCTTCCATGGCGAAACTTTCAAGAACACTTTATCCCCGACTTGAAACTCAATCTCTTTTCGTTTGAAATCCCACGTAGGATTTCTATCTATTCGAGGCGGTCTTTAAGCAGTCACGAATCACCTTAACTTTCTCTTCAGTTTCTTTGACCAAATCGACGCCGTGTATCTAATTTTCATTAAGTTCCGAAAATACAAGGGCGTCCAGCACTTGTGCCCATACAAAGCCTCATAAGGTGCCATTTTCAAGCTTGATTGATAACTATTGTTGTATGCGAACTCGACAAGCGTTAAGTACCTTTCCCAACTGCCTTGAAATTCGAAAACACAACATCTCAACATGTCCTCCAGTATCTGGATTACCCTCTCTGACTGGCCATCTGTAGATGGAAAGCCGTGCTAAAATTTAGTTTAGTTCCCAAAACTTCTTGCAGCTTCTTCTAAAACCGTGACGTAAATCTTGGATTCTTGTTCGAAATAATCTATAAGGGCACTCCGTGCAGTCTCACTATTTCAGAGATGTACAACTCGACTAGTTTCTCAAGAAGGAAATCAGTACACACTGGTATGAAGTGAGCTGACTTTGTTAGTCTATCCACTACAACCCACACTACATCTTTCGTCTTTGGCGATAAAGGCAGCCTTTATATGAAATGCATGGTAACTCAGTGTCATTTCCGCTCTGGAACCATCACCGGCTGAAGTAAACCTGAAGGTTCTTGGTGTTCGTCTTTTACTTGATGACAAACTAGGCACTTAGAGACAAATTTTGAAATGTCTCTTTTCATTCCTGACCACCAATACATTTTCTTCAAATCGTTATACATTTTCACACTACCCAGGTGAATAGATAAGTGATTACTAAGTGCCTCTCGTAAAATCTTCTGAATAAGCTCATCTCCTTAGGTACACAAATCCTATCCCGGTACATCAAACATCCCTCGGTGCTAATTTGAAAATTAGATCCATTACTCATCTCGCATTGAGCTACCTTGGTTTGTAAGTATTTGTAATTTTTTTGAACTTCAATAATCTATTGCAAAAACATCAGTCTGGCTCTCAACTCAGCTAAAATTGAACCATCTTTAGACATAGACAACCGATCATCAATAATCCTTAAGGCAAACAATGATTTTCTACTCAAAGCGTCGGTGACCACATTTGCCTTTCCAGGATGATAGTCAATTATTAGCTCATAATCCTTTATCAGCTCCAACCCTCTTCATTGCCACAAGTTCAACTCCTTTTGAGTCATCAAATACTTTACTTTTGTGATCGGTGAACACTCGGCACTTTTCACCATACAGGTGGTGTCTCGAAATCTTTAATACGAGCACAATACAGCCAACTCTAAATCGTGTGTCTCCTAATCTCTAATACATTTTTCAGCGGTTTCCACTCCACAATAGCCGAGATTTTGCTCGGGTCAACTCTGATCCCATCTCCTGACACAATGTGTCCTAATTATCTAACCTCTCATAGCCAAAATTCACTCTTGCTAAACTTGGTGTACAATTGTTTATCTCTCAAAGTCTACAAAACAGTCGTCAAATGCTCTGCATACTCACTCTCATCACGAGAATAGACTAGTATATCATCAATGAAGACGACGACGAACTTGTCCAACTAGGGTCGGAAAATGCAGTTCATCAAATCCATAAATATTGCAGGAGCATTCGTTAAGCAAAAGGGCATGACGAGGAACTCATAATGGCCGTACCTCGTCCAAAATGAAGTTTTTGGCACATCTTTTTCCTTGACTCTTAATTGGTAATACCCCGACCTTAGGTCTATGTTAGAGAACACAGTTGCTCCTTTCAGCTGGTCAAACAAGTCATCAATCCTTTGCAATGGATACTTATTCTTCACTATAACCTTGTTGAGTTGACGGTAGTCTATGCACAATCTCATTGAGCCATCCTTTTTCTTAATGAATAATACCAAAGCTCCTCATGGAGAATAGCTTAGTCTCGCAAAACCCTTATCCGTTAATTCTTGCAACTGAACCTTCAATTCCTTAAGTTCCGTCAGAGCCATCCTATACGGGGTAATCGAGATAGGTTCCGTACCAGGGACCAACTCGATACCAAACTCAACTTCCCTCTCTAGTGGTAATCTGGGAAACTCTTCTGAAAACACATTCGAGCACTCGCATACCTCTGGCACTGAATCAATCTTTGCCTCTGACACTTGGGTATTCAACACAAAAGTGAGATACGACTCATACCCTTTTCTCAAGTACCTCTAAGTTGTCATACAAGACATTGCTTGTAACACCCCAAACTTGGCCCAGACGTTATGGCCAGATCTAGTGTGTCACTAGACAGTTAATTACACCTCGTTCTTCTATTAATAATTTTTAGGTTGACTTAACAAAACCATTTCATGCGTTGTGGAAAAATAGAAGGTTAATTGGTTTATAAAAACCCTATCCACTATCAGTTTGGAGTTTACTTTTTAAAAGATCTTGTTAGCGAGTCGTTGCCATTAAGTTATCCATTTGACATGTAAAGAATTTTTTGAAAACATTTGTTAATTTGAAATAAAAATCCGTGCAGCCTTGGTCTATCATTTTTAAACAAGTAATAAATAAATAAATAAAACCAAAATAAAAACAAAATAATTATCAAGCGGCCTTATTATAGATTAAAACCCAACAAAATTAAGGAAATACTAAAGTAAAGTAAATTACGAAAAATATAAAACCGTGAAAACAATTTACATGGCCACTCCGAATCCCTCGCAGCTCCAAGTTGTCTAAGGTTGGGGTTCACCTGTATTGATGGAAAGAAGGGGTGAGTTTGTGAAAACTCAGTGTGTAAGCTCACCCAACCAGAGTCAAGATCAGTTGAAGCTCAACTGGGCCGAAGCCCTATTCAGGTACAGTGTTAACTGGGCCTTAGCCCTATTCAGGAAACAGTGATATCTGGGCCTTAGCCCTATTCAGAAAACAGTGTGGGCCTTAGGCCCATTACAATAACAGTTCAGTGTATTATGCATGAATGCAAAACCCAAGCCCAATCCAGCCCTACACACCACCCGTACCAGCCCTACACAGCATGTGGGGAATAACTCAACCCACCCAGCCTTACACACTACAGTCGCAACTTAGCTGCTTAATCAGATATCATGGCCAAGCCACTAAAACAGTAATACGAGGCAGAGCCTCTTACAGAATACATGGCATTGCCACCTTAGCACTTCCTCCATCAAAATAACCCAATCCCATGCAACAGGATATAATATGATATGGCATACAGAGTCATAGATATAATAACATACAAATCAGTCTACTTAACCCTAGGGGTAAAATGGTCTTGTAGCACCTAGGGGTAAAATAGTAATTTTCCACCCTTACGGGGTATTTCAGTAATTTTCCAGATTTTAGGGTTTCATGCTCATTATGGTCTACTAACAGACCTATTGTCGTCCAAGTAACTTATTTATCCCTTTTCATAATTACCAAGTCAACGGGCCCTAAAACCCCTAATGGGCCCGACGGAGTCCACTAGCTACTATAGCCCACTAAGTCCAAATTTTGCACCTGTTTTAAAAGATCTAACAATCAGATTACCAGAATATACTTACCGCTCGTTTTCACCCATATGAGCCTGTAAGCCCATTGGGCCCAAATTTGGCCCTTCGAGGCCCAAAACCACCAACGTGCATGAAATCGCGCACACAACCGTCTTACTGTTCATGATTACCAACTTTACCATTTCAATCGACCCACGAGCGCTTGCATGCTCGCAAGCCCTCAAAATGTTGAAATTTCAACATTTTGACATTTCGGCTTTTGCCGATCTAGTCTACTAGAGGGTGTCGATTACACACCTGTTTGCGATATACTCAGAAGTCCCTCAAACGATTAACCTACAATCGTTTTAACCACATGTTAAACTATAAACCAATGAAATCAACGAAATCGACATCCTACCATATTCGGCCAACATCATCCAAAGCCATTAATCACTTACCTTTGCTGAAATCTACAACCAGACCTAGATCGCTTTGATAACGTTAACCGGTCTAGCCTCCATGAGATCCACCTTACTAGAAACCATAGAACTTCATTAGTAACAAAAACCTACCTTCCAAACCCATAGAAAGAGTCTAGACTGATTAGCCCTAAAAGGGTTATTGGTTTCGGCTTTTCTTTAACCAAAAGTAAGAGGAGATTAGAATTCTTACCCAATGATTCGCTTGATCCACTAGCCACCCCCACAATCGTTTTCTACCAAATCAAACCTGATATCTACCAGATCTAACCCAAAACCCAAAGGTGAAAAAGATGCCTAAAGTATTCGGCCAGAGGGTAAGTGTTTACAAATGGATAAGAGGGTTTGGCTATTAGGGAGTGCCAAAGAAAACAGTAAAGGGATAGAGAAGAGAAGAGAAGAGAAGGGCAAGAGATTCGGCTAGAAGAGAAGAAAAATAATGGAGAGATTCAGCCAAGGAGAAATCGACACAAAACTTTTCAGGATTTCGGCTTTGTAGAAATTGGCTAGGTAAGGTTCCAAGTGAGTCTAGGCATGCTATGAAGTGAAGAAGAAATAGGAGAAAGAAGAGTTGAATTTGGCTTGAGAAGTAAAAGAGAAGAAAAGGGTTTGGCTCCTGGACAAAACGGTACAAGAGGGTTGTGTACTGCATTTTCGGCTTTTGAAACAAAGAGAGGAGAAAAGAAAAAGAAGCAAAGAGTGTAAACACCCTAGGGACTTACCTAATCGGCACTTACCTACTAAAAATGCCGAAACTAAAACCCCAAAAGAAACCAAGAAGTATTCGGCTAGCACCTTTTACTCCACTTGCCGAATATGCCAACGCCAATAGACCCCAACTGAAAATGCTCCCTAAGAAACCCATATTCGGCCATCACTTGCTTCCCATTCAAAAATTCCTAAATTTTCTCCCCCTTATCCCTCCTTGATTCAATCTCATGAACCATTCAAACACTCTCCTTCAAAGTTTCACTTGGGATCCACCACTTACCTTGCACAAGCAATAAAATTAAAGAAACAACTTGCTAATCCATGGATTCGAACGTTAGCTCCTTTACCATCCCTGACACGCCACTCCCTGCGCCTTAAGTGGCGCCATCTTGCCACTTTAACATAGGCTTACTTGTGTCTTAAATTCCCAATTTTTGTTTAAAAGCCCACTTAGCCAATGCCCCTCTCTCCTTTCAGTCTAAAATTCAAAAATTCTATCGGGCTTTAACTTAAACCTAGGCCTTCTAAAGGTCCATTAAACAGATTTAATACACATTTTAACACATCTACACAAAAATAAATAAATTCAAGCAAAATCTCAAAATCCTAAAAATTAGGGCGTTACATTACTACCAGCAAGCCATCTGATTCATTTGATTCAACTCAAAGAACATCCCCGGTTTCACATTTTAGCTCAATAAATTTTCTCCCACAATTTTCTACTTCATCATGAGTAGTCAACCAATCTATACCAAGGATTATGTCAAAGTCATCAAACGACAATAACATTAAGTTAGCTAGAAAGTACTGACCTCTAATTATCAGGGGACAATCCTTACACACTTGATCAACTAGCACATGTTGGCCTAGTGGGTTTGACACCTTCACTACAAACTCGGTTGACTTAACTAGTATTTTCATTCTAGACACCAATTTCATGCAAATGTAGTAATGGGTAGAACCCAGACCAATCAAAGCTATCATAGAAATATCATAGATAGAAAAGGTACCCGTAATCACATTGGGAAACGAAGCTTCTTCACGGGCACGGATGGCATAAGTCCTTGCAGGCGATCTGCCCTTAGACTTCACAGCAGAATCTCTAGGGGCACCTCGACTACTAGCCCCATTGCCCGGGTTCTTCTACGGTCTACTGTTCAAAGGAGCACTACTCGCTCTCACCTCTTGTCTTTTGTCTTTTTCATCCATTTCAGGATAGTCTCGGATGAAGTGATCTAGTGAACCGCACATGAAGCAACCTCTTTCATTTCCTTGACACTTGCCAAAGTGTCGTCTACCACACTGTGAGCACTTGGGTTTATCCGGTCGAGCACTACCAACACTCGCAACCGAGGTGGTCTGAACCTTAGACGTCACACGCTGCTTACTCTTGTTCTTACCTGAGAATCCCAATGAAGCATTGGATCGGGTGGTAAACTCTCTTAATCTCTTGGATGAGGATTGATGCAATTTCCCCATCTGATTTTTCCTTGAGTCACGAGACTCCATATCAGCTTTCTTCTTCTCTTTGACCAACTCTTCGGCCTTACATGCTCTATCAACGAGCACCACAAACTCCTTCAACTCAAGAATACCAACCAACAACCAAATGTTCTCATTTAGACCGTCTTCAAACCTTCTACACATTATGGCCTCTGTAGATACACACTCTTAAGCGTACTTGTTGAGCCTTATGAACTCGTGCTCATATTCTATCACTGACATTCGACCTTGCTTAAGTTCTAGAAACTCCTTCCTCTTCTGATCAATAAACCTCTGACTTATATGCTTTTTGTGGAACTCCTCCAGGAAGAATTCCCAAGTCACCCTCTCTTTAGGTACCACTGACACGAGAGTACTCCACCACTGGTAGGCCGAATCCCATATAAATGATACCACACATTTCATGCACTCTTCAGGCGTGCATGATAGCTCGTTAAATACCCTAATGTTATTCTTTAACCAGAATTCTTCTCTTTTTGAGTCATCGTCCTTGTTTGCCCTAAATTCTTGACCCCATGTTTTCTAATTTGGTTTATCGGGGGCTTTTCTCTCCTACTCATTTCTTCTCCTTGAGGAGCTGTAGGGGTGGGTTGAGGAATCGGATGAGCTAGGCGAGGTGGAGTATCTGGATTGGCACGAATAAACTTTGTGTACTAAGCGTTCATCATCTGGAGGTAGGCTTCTCTAACCTGTCTGCCCGACTAATCATCATGGGCCTGGTCTCAACTAGCGTGATCCCTTCAGCGAGAGCCAACATGTTAGTTTCCACATCATCTACCATAGCTCCTTCAGGATCCATTTACTATATGAAAAGTACAATTTATAATCGTCAAGAGTCATCACATTATCATATTACAATTTTGGCACGTATAGCTAGACTTGTACACAAGCTAGGTTAGTCCTAGAATCGACTAAACCATAGCTTTGATACCACTAAATGTAACACCACTTTTCCATATCCGACACCGGGACAGGATACAAGGTGTTACCTTACTATAACACATACAAACTTTCATCTTACATTCAATGAAAAGCATTCCAATTTAAAACTTTTTCAATCAATGTCTTTCGGTCCTTCATATGGGCCTACGAGGCCTAAAGCATAGTTTAGAGACAATTTGGGACCATTCTGGGTACTTGAGAAAATTTTACCAAAAGCTACTAAAAATAAGGCACACACCCATGTGGTAGGGCAACACGCCTGTGTGATCTCCAGACATGGCCGTGCTGATGGCTCGTGTGGTTCACACGGCCTAAGCACTTAGGGACACTCCCATGCCCCTCATCCTTGTGGGTTTATTTTCTAACATTGAACCTACAGGGGTTTTCACACGGCCTGGCACACGCCCATGTGCCCAGCCCGTGTCCCTCAGACGGTCATGACAGGCCTATGTTCCAGTTCGCGTGCAAAAACTTGGGTATTCTGTTTCTAACGTCAGCAATCACACGGCCGTGGCACACGCCTATGTGCTATTCGTGCCCTTCACATGGTTGGGACACATGGTCGTGTCTCAACCCGTGTGTTTACTTGTAACACCCCATACCCAAGTCCGACGACAAAATAGGGTACAAGGCATTACCGTACTTAAACTTACTTGAAGACAAAAAATCGGCTATAAAAATTCGTTCTTTTACAACTCTTCATGCATTCTCTTACTATCCTTATTATAGGTCTACAAGGCCCAGAATGTATATCGGGGATGTCCAAGACTTATTCAAAAACTCTCGGGCACTTAACAATTTTTTTACCTAAAACAGGGCCACACACTCGTGTGGGAGTGGACATGCCCATGTGGGCAAGTCGTGTGGTCTCACACACCCATGTCCCTAGCCCATGTCGAATTCATTTTTAATTTCAACCTACAGGGGTTTTGACACAGCTTGGGCACACGCCCGTGTCTATTACCCGTGTCCCTTACACACGCCCGTGTCAATATTCCGTGGAGCATCCTGACTTGAACACTCTAATTACTAGAGGAGCACACGGCCAAGGCACACGCCCGTGTGCTCAGCCTGTATTATAAACTGACTTAACTAAATTGGATGCAGGGGACACACGACCTATTAACACGCTTTTAAAGCTAACCGCGTGTCACACACGACCTAGGCACACGCCCCTGTGCCCAACTATGTGGACAACAATAGGCTATTTTCCAAGCCTTTTTGCCACCCTGAAACTGACCCAGCACAATACCACTTTATACCAATTTCAAACTCACAAGTCATGACATAAGATACATTAGAAACATTCATCATTGAGGTACTTACATGCCACCATGCATATCATGAATTCCACCCTTATTGCATAAAATATAACTTAGACTTTATCAGCCAATTTCAAAGGCCCTTACAACTTGACTCAAGTGATGACAATAGCCAACACCATTGGCTTCTCAAAATAACACATATGAAAGCAACTAAACTTCCTATACATGCCATACAACAAAAGACTAACTTCACTATCCCGAAATGAATTCCTTGATAGTGTGACTTCGAGCTTTGACTTCGAGTGATCCATGAGCTAAATCGACGAATCTACATGGAGAGGGAAAATGAAAGAGTAAGCATAAAGATGCTTAGTAAGTTGCATGAATAAAAGAGCAACAAAATCAGGAAACATCACCCAAATAAGTTATCATGAATTTCATATAGTTTATTACTCATCCACATGACTTACTCAATCATATACTTACTCATGCTTTTCATGCCGTGTTTCTCATAACAATGTACTTTCAATTTCTCATACTTACTCGTATATACCTGCAACACTCAACATGAATCTTTAGCCTTTCTTTTGAAACTTATCTACCTGTATACTTTTCTTCTTTAAGATTATTTTAGAATACCGAAGGATACCCGTTATTCAGTCTCAAGAAATGATGCCAATGCCATGTCCTAGACATGGTCTTACGTGGGATCACACATTGATGTCGATGTCATGTCCCAAACATGGTCTTACACGAGATTGTACTCTGATGCCGACGCCATGTCCCAACAATGGTCTTACACGGGATCTCATATCAGATACCCATGCCATGTTCGTGACATGGTCTTACAAGGGATCCTTAAATCCTTTCGGTGCTAAAGCCATGTCCCAGACATGGTCTTATGCGGGACCTAGTCTCGGATGCCCATGCCATGTTCCAAACATGGTGTCACAGGGGATCATATCTCAATGCCAATGCCATGTCCCAGACATGGTCTTACTTGGGATCTCAGTTTGGTGCCGATGCCATGCCCCAGACATGGTCTTATACGGGACCTATAATACTTATGACATGATTACGGTATCCTTCGTATCATTTAAACTTGCATGTAATTTCTCTTTTCATGTTTTCATCATTTTTTGGTAAAATTTTCACATCAATAAATTCCAGGAATTTTATACATTGCTTCTACAAATCAATATCATGGAATTTATGCATAATTCATACAAGGTTATATCCTTGGTTTCATGGAATATCATAATTTCATAGAAAATCATCATAATGAATTTACATAATATATGAGCTAAATTATTACATACAACTTACCTCGAGTCCAAAATGTGGGCAATTGCTCGGTTTAGTCCACGACTTTACTTTTTCCTTGGTTTCAGGTCGGGCTTCATGTTTCTTGATCTAAAATGACAAATTTGACTTATTTAGTACCCACATTGACTAAATAGTCCTTAATTCATAGTTTGGCAAAATTTTTAATTTTTCCCTTAAACTTTTACATATTTGCAAAATAGTCCCTAGGGTTGTATAATAAAATGTATTTATTCCCTTGGCTATCCAAGCCTAGTTGACACCTACTAGTGTCCATGAAAGCCTACATTGGTCATAATTTCACACTTTTACTATACATTTTGCTAACTTTGCAATTTGGTCCCTATTAGGGACTTTCATGAAAAATCACCTAGAGAAAGGTGTTTACTACACTTTAATCTTTCATTTTCTACCACTAGGCATCAAAATACTTGCATGTCATGCATTGGTATATTTTTGAATGTAAACCCTAGCTCAAATTGGTGGTAGAAATAGCTAGATTAGGCTAAAAGGATTTCAAAAATATGAAAAGCATGAAGAACGGGGCTTGGAGTCACTTACTTGGAGGTTGAAAATGAAAGAAACTCTAGCTATGGAGTCCTTGGAGAATTCGGCACTTGCATGGAGAAGATGAGTATGACAGCCTTAAATTGGCCCTAATCGGAAAGTGGTTTCGGGACCACTAAACCGAGTCAGAAAATTTATTGAATGTTATAATTTGTGTGTTTTATATGTGAAGTATTATATGCTAAAAGTTTATGTGGAAATTAGATTATCTAAGTGGCTAATTAATTAAAGAGGGCTTAATTGTTAAACTTTAAAAATGTAGTAGGTAAAATTCAAAGTGGCCGAATGGTATGGTTTATCAATGTAGTGGTTTTGCATGTCAATTAGACCATTCTTACCTTAGTGGACGGCAATGATGATGTCTAATTGGCATTATATGAATTTTGTAATAATAAAATAATATTTATGGTATTATAATAAGAAAATAGGAAGTATTATAATAATAAGGTGAAAAAAAAAAAAACAAAGCACTCATCCTTTCTCTTTTATTTTGCCGAAACTAAGTAAGAAATGAAAAGAAATTTGCCAAGGCATTCGGTCATCCTTGGGCTTAATTAAGGTATGTGATCTTTGCTAATTTCTCTTGAAATTGTGAAAATGTGTTGGTTTTAAAGTCTTTGTCATGACCCATACATGAATTTTTGAGTTTTTGATGAAGTTAGCAATCAGTCTTGAGCTCAATGGGTTATATTGGACATGTTTTGATGATTTGTAAGGAGAATTGATTTTAATTAAGTATGAACAAACTAAATTTGCTACGTGGCTCAAATGAGCTTAAATAGTCGGTTAATGTAGTTAAGTACATGAATAAAGGCATAACCTCATTCGGCATTTTAAGATAGATTGTGAGTTGGTGCTTAATATTAGTAGTATTTGCTTAGTTGGAAAATTGAGTTTTGGGTGGATAAATTTATGTGTTTAGGGCAAAGTATGAACATATTCGGCTATGAGTTATTTGTTTAATTTTGAATGTGTGATGTTTTAAATTGAAGATGGATGTTAGATGAGTCACGAGACTTGTTAAATAATGAAAGGAACATGAGATTAATGCTCAAGTAGCATTCGGCCTTGAAATAGGTTAATTGGTTAAAATAAGTTTATGAGATAGTGAGTTAGGTGTTAGTTAAAGATAAGTTTTAAATTTGATAATGGCCGAATATGGTCATTAATAAATAAGTGAATGAATTGATGTTTTTGAGTGTAATTGGATTTTAAATGCCAAATGCGGAATTGAAATAACAGAGATGTGATGAGCTTAAATTTGGTTTAATATAGCTTAAGAACTCAAGGAAACAAATTCAGATCGAGGAAAAGAAAAATTGGTCAAATAGTCGGGAGTTACGTTAGACAGCCAATGAGGTAAGTTTTGAGTAATCAAACCTAGTATATAATTAAAGATGACATGATATATGTATGATAGTTAAATTATGGCTTATTGTCCTTACTTTAATAAGGTTATTTGTGAAATAACTTATATACATGGTATGTAGCCAAATGGCTATTAGGAAAATAAGTTACGAGAGTGGTATGGATATGTGATTTTGCATTTTTTTTTAGAAATGATTGGTATCAATTTAGTAAGCAATAACTGTAAATGAGTAAATTTGACCTGGACAGCTTTGGGTTACAGTAGTGGTGTAATTTTGAAAATACACTAAAAATAGTGGGAGATGAGTTATAAGCTGAATAAAATATGTAATTAAAGCCTAGAGAATCTAGTTTCACATAAGAGAAACCATGAAAGCAAATGAAATGCCTATAATGAGATAATTGAAGTTGGGTGAGACAGGGTCAGAATGACTCTGAAATCCCCTATTCTGTTTTGAGAAAATCATTATAAATTGTACAAAAATATCCATGAGGTGTAATTTATATGCTTAGAAATTTTAATGAGTCTATTTTCAAGAGAAATAGATTATAAAATTTTCTAAGTCCTGAAACATGAGATAATTGAATTTTAGTACAAAAGGGGCGGAACTATCTACAGTGAATCAGGGGTAAATTTGAGGAATAAACTGTATTAATTGGCCAAGAAAAAAAGTATAGAAATTTTATAATAAAAAGGTAAATGAATCTAGTTTTAGGGAAAATTTATGGAACTTGATTTGGAGTTTCGTAGCTCCAGATATAAATAAATTAGTGACTGTTGCTCAGAAAGACAGCTTGTAGTGAACTTGTGATCATGTGTGTTTGCTTGTTGAGCCGGAAGTTTAGTGAAAAATATATATATATATGTTTTAAAGTTGAATGATATTTATGACATGAAGTCCAGGTGTATATTATATGCTTATATCCGAATGAAGCAAATGAATTACAAATGTGATATGCTATGTGAAATGTATTAACATGTGAATAAATAGGCATGAAACTCGGTAATATATCCGGGCTAAGTCCCGCAGGCTTTGTGCTGGTAATATATCCGGGCTAAGTCCTGCAGGCTTTGTGCTGGTAATATATCCGGGCAAAGTCCTACAAGCTTGTGCTGGTAATATATCCAGGCTAAGTCCCGCAGGCTTGTGCTTGTAATATATCCGGGCTAAGTCCCGCAGGCTTTATGCTGGTAATATATCTAGGCTAAGTCCCGTAGGCCTTGTGCTGGAATTATATCCGGGCTAAGTCCCACAGGCCTTGTGCTAGAAAAATATCTGGGCTAAGTCCCGTAGGCTTTGTGTTGGTATTAAATCCGGGTTGAGAACTCGCAGGCTTCGTGCTGGTGATTTTAGCAAAGTATGATATTATGATGAAATTGAAATTATACTCAATTGAATATGTTCGAAACATTAAACTTGCCAGGTATGTATCATGTACTCAAATGTTGATTTAAAATTTCATTGAATTAAGTATCATAGTGAAATATATGTGATTGAGTACTATGTTACAACGGAAATGGTGATACACTCGGCCAAAGTACATTGCTATGTGAAAGTATGTGGCTTATTTAATTTATATGATATTTGAAATTCAATTGAAATAATATGATAAACTTGGCTCTAAGTATATGTGTGTATTCGATCAAAGTGTGGAATTATGTGCTATAATTAGAATCATTTGTGTTATATCAATACTGATTCATGAGAAGTTAAAAGGTTTAATGAGTGTTAAACGTTGTATATTTGTTCACATGTGTGCTAGGCCAAAAAGAGATAATAGGCCTTAGAAGTACTATTCTCGAATTTGAATAATATTTATTCGATTGAGTTTAAATGACTGTATTACTTAAAACTTACTAAGCATAGAAATGATTACTCCGTTTATCTTTGATTCTCTGTTTTATAGATCTTTGATTCCGGTTACAAGCTCGGGGATTCCAGTCGAAGTCATCCACACTATCTAAGCTCATTTTGGTATCTTTAAAGACTTATTGTTTTGTTAATGGCATGTATAGGCTTAACTCCTTATTTTGGTACAAGTGATATTTTGATAATGTATATGTATAAGAGCCATGCGAAAATGGCTTGTTCATTTTGTTAAAATGTAGTCCATGGTTTCATTAAATGATGTGTTTGGTTTAAATTATGTTTAGTGCTTTCAGTTGATGCATATATACATTTTATGCTTGAAATAGTTCTCAATCAATAAGTTATATGTTTGCTTAATGTGAGTAAACTTTTTGATTGTTATTACATCAATATGTTTTAGAAAATGTTCGTTATGGATTTCAAGATGATTTTTAAATTTACGTAAGTTTTATGGTATTCAGCTAATTGCTTTGTAAAATATAACATGTACATGTTCGTGCTAGACCATTCGATGATGATTCGTGTTTGCATGTAGTGATTTCGATTATAATATAAATGTTTAAAATCTCTTGGTTAATCACTATCGCTTAATGAATAAGGAAATTGTGTTATTTGAATTGGGTTGTGGTTAGTGAGCAATACCTTGTAATCCTAATTTGGCGACGGATGAAGGATATAGGGTGCTACAATGAGTCAATTTTTGACTTATTTTCCCTTTTTATTTCATTAATTAACCAAATGACCAAAATGCCCTTATGTCATTTCTTTGATATTTTCCCTTTCCATGGACATTTTTGTCTATCATGCTAAAAATTGGTCTAATTGCCAAATAAGGACTTCTAATAATTTCTCTTACGCTATTTCATACCTAACCTTTCTAGAAACTCATAATTTTACAATTTTTGTAATTTAGTCCTAAAGGACTAATTAATCATTATTTCATAAAATTTCCTTCATGAAATTTTCTCACTATCATGCAAGCATGTCATAAACTCAAAAATAATCATGAAATATATTTTTCTACTTCGGATTTGTGGTCTCAAAACCACTTTTCCAACTAGGCCCTAATTTGGGCTGTTACATTACTACTAGGCGTTTAGTTCTACCAATTCAAGGTGCAGGGGACACACGGCCTAACCAAACACCCGTGGGGTTGACCGTGTGTCATACACGGCCTAGACACACGCCCATGTGTCTACTCGTGTGGGCAAAATAAGGCTATCTACCAAGCCTTTTTGCCACCCTGAAACAAGAACAAACACATACCAAAACATAACAAGTCTCAAATACTCAACCAATGGCCATAATTTGGCATCCAAACATATTCACATAAATACCTTCAACTAAACAAACTTTACAAATTAGTCCAATTTAGGCATTTTATATGAACACCCTTTTACAAAAGTTTTTTATTTAACAATAATGACTCATTTCTCTCCATAAAAATCCAACAAAAAACACTTATACATTCATGGAAAAACTCTAAAATTTCAACCATTTTGCAAAATAGTTCCCTCAATAGATAGTCGATGCTATAAAGGTCCCAAATGTAACACCCTTAGACCCGGTCCCATCGCAGGAGGGTCGAGAGGCATCACCAGACTATTTCTTTGAAAAGCCGCATGATAATAAAAGAAGATCCTTTACTAAACCTATCGATAAAATTGACAAAGGTTGCGCAAAAGCTCATCAACCGAACACAACTAAACCAATTTATCGCATTCAAAACAATGTGCGAAATGAACTCATCCCTAGTTACGTTCATCACTTTTACTTCATATATTTCCATATTAGAAGTATGACATACTTCAAGACTAGTTTCCAAACATGCATTCACAACCATTCATGTATAACATAAACGAATTATTACCATAACTATCAAAGTGAAAATCTTAAGAGAGCCATTTTCGCATGGCCTAATTTAGTTACAAAATTCAAAAGATGTTTGTTTGAACACCAAAAGTCAACTTATACATGCCATTCCTAGATTTAGTTACCAGTACCAAAAGATGAGTGATAGTGTAGATGACTTCAATTCTGGAACTCCCGAGACCGTAGCTTCCGATCAAGATCTACAAAATCGAAAGCAGGGACAACAGAGTAAGCAATGACTTGCCTAGTAAGTACTTAAGTAATTCAATCAAAATAAGTAAAGGGCGTAATATTAACAACTCATGATTAAAACCTTCTTTGGCCGAATATGCTCATACCCATATTACTAACTCACTCACATGTTTATCACAAAAAAAAAAGCTCAAATGCATTCAACAAGTTATTCACTCAAAATCGAGTAGTTCAGATTTCTTCTTTGCAAAATCAATCGAGTATAAAATTACACACCTCAACATCAAATTTCTTATACATACCCGCGATATCAAATAATAGTTCACAAATCCTTACTGACTCAACTAAACGAATTCAATGACCTGCTAAATCATTACAAGCGTAGAATGCATACCTGCCTTCCTTACATTAAGTGGCACATATGTTTTGTTAAGGCATACTATTTATATAATTATTCGTACGTGAGCTTATACATTCAACCCATATCTGATTTCCACCATGAATGGACTTCAAGGCCAAATCCGGATCTTATCACTGGCTTTAAGCCCTTCGAGACTAAGCTCGGCTTAAACTCTGGCTCGAAAGCCCTTCGAGACTAAGCTCGACTTTAACTTTGGCTCGGAAGCCCTTCGAGACTAAGCTCGGCTTTAACTTTGGCTCGGAAGCCCTTCGAGACTAAGCTCGGCTTTAACTTTGGCTCGAAAGCCCTTCGAGACTAAGCTCGGCTTTAACTTTGGCTCGGAAGCCCTTCGAGACTAAGCTCGGCTTTAACTCTGAAATTTCTACTTACATATATTGGCATACATATCATATCATCTTTCAATAACATTTCAAATACAGAAACACAAGTTTCGGCATACTACCAAACATATTTCATACGGCTTATTTATTTGTAAGCAAAGAATACAAATTCATATCCAAATACATTAAGATTCCACTTTAGTATTCGGTATCCCATATTTACTCATACTCTCATTTCCAAAATTTTGCATTTAGACACATCATTTGCCATTTGAATTCGCATATTATGCATATATAAATATTATAATTTCACTTTATCATATTTAAGGATTTGTTACTCAAGAACTTACCTCGTATTTTTCGGAGAAATTTCGATTTGACTATTCCGTGACCTTGGCCTTCCCTTTATCCGAAGTTGCCCCTCTAAGCTCTTGAGCTTAATTTGAACAATACGATAATATCAAACTCTATTCAAACATTTCTATTGATAATTACCCTTTTGATTTTTGCCTATTTTAAACCAAAGTTCAACACTTAAGTCCTCTTTAAGCAATTAATCATTTGAAGGTCAAATTTTTACACAATTATTATAACACATACCAAAACTCATATCAACTACACGACTCACATCATCTATTAAAATTTCTGACTCGGTTTAGCAGTCCCGAAACCGCTTCCCGACTATGGTCGAACTAGGGCTGTCACAACTCCCTCCCCCTTAAAAGGATTTTTGTCCCCGAAAATAGATTTGGATATCGTTCTCTCATAGTACTCTAGGGCTCCCAAGTTGCTTCCTCGATCCCATGCTTGAGCCATAACACTTTTACTAACGAAACTCTTTTGTTTCGTAATTCTTTAACCGCTCGAGCTAAAACACGGATAGGTTCTTCCTCATAACTCAAATTAGGTTGAATTTCAATCCCGGACGGATTTAGCACATGCGAAGGATCGGATCTATACCGACGGAGCATTGATACATGAAAAACATTGTGAATCTTTTCAAGCTCAGGAGGTAACAACAATTTATAAGCAACCGGTCCAACCCGTTCTAATATCTCATACGGTCCAATGAATCTTGGGCTCAGCTTGCCTTTACAGCCAAAACGGAGTATCTTTTTCCACGGTGAAACTTTCAAAAACACCTTATCACCCACTTGATACTCGATGTCCTTTCGCTTTAAGTTCGCGTACGATTTCTGACGATCGGATGCCATTCTCAAACTGTCGCGAATTATCTCCACTTTCTGCCCCGCTTCTCTGACTAAATCAACTCCAATAATCTTATCTTCACTAAGTTTGGTCCAAAATAGAGGCGTACGGCATCTTCGACCGTAAAGAGCTTCATAGGGCGCCATTTGAATACTCGACTGGAAACTGTTATTATATGCGAATTCAACTAGGGGTAAGTATTTCTCCTACGAGCTGCTAAACTCGAGGATGCAACATCTCAACATGTCCTCGAGTATCTGAATAACCCGTTCAGATTGACCGTCCGTCTGCAGATGAAAAGCGGTGCTAAAATGGAGCTTAGTACCCAGAGCTTCTTGCAGCTTTCCCCAAAATCTAGAAGTAAACCGAGGGTCTCGATCAGAAACAATAGAAGTCGGCACCCCATGTAATCGCACAATCTGAGAAACGTATAATTCTGCTAACTTATCAAGCGAATAGTCAGTGCGAACCGGAATGAAATGGGCTGATTTCGTTAATCGATCAACGACAACCCAAATGGAGTCCTTTTTGCTCGGCGTCAACGGCAAACCCGACACAAAGTCCATTGTAATGCGATCCCATTTCCACTCGGGTATCAAAATCGGCTGAAGTAATCCTGACAGCACCTGATGTTCCGCTTTTACTTGCTGACATACTAAGCATTTAGATACAAAATCAGAGATGTCTCGTTTCATGCCGTACCACCAATACTGTTGCTTCAAATCGTTATACATTTTCGTACTGCCCAGATGGACCGACATTCGGCTACTATGAACTTCATTCAAAATCATCGAAACTAGCTCAGACTTCTTCGGAATACACAATCGGTCTTTAAATCTCAAGCAATCATTTCCGTCGACTCAAAATTCTGAATTTACATTCGACTCACACTGAGCTCGTTTAGCAACTAAGTTCTCATCGGCTTTCTGCGCCTCACAAATCTGTTGAAGTAGCACAGGTTTTGCTACTAATTCGGCAATCAACACATCATCCACTGACATAGTTAACTTCGCGTTCATGGCTCGTAAGGAAAATAAAGATTTACGGCTAAGAGCGTCCGCAATTACATTAGCTTTCCCCAGGTGATAATCAATAACAAGCTCATAATCTTTTAGCAATTCTAACCATCGCCTTTGTCTCAAATTCAAATCTTTTTGAGTCATCAGATACTTGAGACTTTTGTGATCGGAAAAGATATGACATTTCTCACCGAACAAATAATGTCGCCAAATCTTCAAGGCGAAAACAATAGCGGCTAGTTCAAGGTCATGAGTCGGGTAATTTCGTTCGTGAGGCTTCAATTGTCTCGAAGCGTAAGCAATAACCTGGCCTTCTTGCATCAAAATGCAGCCTAAACCGTTCAGAGATGCATCACTATAAACTACAAATTCTTTACCGGTTTCCGGTTGAACTAATACTGGAGCTTCCGTTAAAAGGGTTTTTAGCTGATCAAAGCTTTGCTGACACTTATCCGTCCATTCGATTTTGATATCTTTTTGCAGCAGTCTCGTCAACGGAGTCGCAATCATCGAAAAACCTTTGACGAATCGTCGGTAATAACCAGCGAGTCCTAAAAAGCTTCGGACCTCAGAAATATTCTTAGGAGGTTTCCAGTCGAGGATGGCTAAAATTTTGTTCGGATCCACTCGAATACCCGAAACAGATACTATATGGCCCAAAAACCCGACCTCGCGCAACCAAAATTCACACTTGCTGAATTTCGCATACAATTGATTTTCACGTAAGGTCTGAAGTACTAGTCTTAAATGCTCGGCATGCTCGGCCTCATTGCGAGAGTAAATCAAAATATCGTCGATGAACACTACTACAAAGCGGTCCAAAAACGGCCTAAATACCCGATTCATCAAGTCCATGAATACCGCGGGGGCATTGGTGAGTCCAAACGGCATCACTAAAAATTCGTAGTGACCGTATCTTGTTTGGAATACCGTCTTCGGTACGTCAAAATCTCTAACTCTCAGCTGATAATAGCCAGATCGCAGATCAATTTTTGAGAATACTGAGGCTCCTTTCAACTGATCGAACAAGTCATCAATTCGGGGCAACGGATACTTATTCTTCACCGTGGCTTTGTTCAGCTGTTGATAGTCGATGCACAATCTCATAGTCCCGTCTTTCTTTTTCACGAACAAAATCAGTGCACTCCAAGGCGAAAAACTAGGTCGCGCAAAACCTCTATCCGTTAACTCTTGCAGCTGAGATTTTAATTCCTTTAACTCTGTAGGTGCCATACGATACGGGGCAATCGAAATCGGTGTCGTACCTGGAATCAACTCTATACCGAACTTGACCTCTCTTACCGGCGGCAATCCCAGTAATTCTTCGGGAAAGACATCTGAAAACTCGCAGACTACGGGCACCGTCCCAAGTTCTCGATCGGTAACTTTGTTATCTAGCACATAGGCCAAATACGCTTCATAACCCTTCCTCACATATTTCTGAGCTAACATGGTTGTAATTATTGCAGGTGGTCCACTTAGATCAATGGACTCGATTCGGATTATTTCATTATTCGAACATCGCAAATCGATAGTTTTTCGCTTACAATTTACTATTGCGTCATGAACGGTCAACCAGTCCATTCCGAGAATAATGTCAAATTCGTTGAATGGGAGAAGCATCAAGTCAGCCGGAAAACAAAAATCTCGAACCATTAACGGACATTTCTTGCATACTTTATCAATCAGAACATAACGGCCCAAAGGGTTCGACACTCGAATTACAAATTCAGTAGACTCAACAGGAAGAGTCTTACTGGAGGCTAAAGTTTCACATACATACGAATGGGTTGAACCAGGATCAATCAGAGCAACAACATCAGTGTTAAAAAGTGTGAAAGTACCAGTAATAACATCCGGAGAAGAAGCTTCTTCACGGGCACGGATAGCATACGCTCTGGCAGGTGCACGAGCCTCGGATCTAACCGCAGTGTCTCTAGTCCCTCTCTGACTGCCGCTAATATTTCCACCCCGGCGTGGTGGTCTACCCCGTGAAGCTGCACCACTAGGTCTCTGAGTCGGATTGGGAGTGCGTTCATCATTTCTTGGACAATCCTTAATAAAATGGTCGGCAGAACCACATCTGAAACAAGAGTGGTCACGATGCCTACAACTCCCCGAGTGCCATTTACCACAATAGTTGCAATCCTGTCTATCCCGACGTTCATTTCCGACACTGGCAATAGAAGTGGCCTGCGAACTGCGGGAGGTCGAGGACGTTCATATCTAGGAAAACTCGATGTATTTTTAGATCGGCCCATGTCATCTCTAGTCTTCTTGGACGATTGTTGAACAGATTTCCCCGCGGACCTCTTACGGAACTCTCTATCTCCACCTTCGGCTTTTCTTTTCTCTTTACTGAGTTCTTCAGCTTTACAAGCCCGCTCGACTAGCACGACAAACTCCTTAATTTCCAGAATCCCCACCAGCAATCTGATATCTTCATTTAATCCATCCTCAAAACGCTTACACATGATGGCTTCAGAGGATACACATTCGCGAGCATAGCGGCTGAGGCGTACAAAATCCCTCTCGTACTCGGCCACTGACATCTGACCTTGTTTGAGTTCTAGAAATTCCTTCCATTTTTGATCAATAAATCTCTGGCTGATGTATTTCTTTCGGAACTCGGTTTGGAAGAATTCCCAATTGACCCGTCCTTCGGAACAACAGAAACCAGAGTATTCCACCAGTAGTAGGCAGCGTCACGTAATAGAGACACCGCACATTTAAGACACTCCTCGGGTGAGCAGGATAGTTCATCAAACACTCAGATGGTATTGTCGAGCCAAAACTTGGCCCGCTCGGCATCGTCACTAGGAGTAGCCCGGAACTCTTCGGCCCCATATTTTCTAATTTTGTCAACAGGGGGCCTACTCGATCTCATTGGATCGGTCACGGGTAGGGTCATGAAGGTCGAAAACGGAGTATTCGGGGGCGGAGGTTGCGGAACAGCCGGATTTGATCTGGCGAATTGAGCGAACCAGTCACACATCATTGCATAAAAAGCTGGTCTAATATCATCATTTCGATGACCCATATTTGGCTGAGAGTCAGGTGGCGCTGTCCCTTGCGCAGGAGCAGGAGCAGGAGCTACACTCTCAACATCGTCCGCTACGGCTCGATCGGGTTCGGGATCCATTCTATACCAAAAATCACATTTCAAATATCAGAAGTCATCCCACTATCAAAATGACACTAAATGGCATGCATTGCTAGACTCAAACCTACTACGGTAGTCCGAGAATCGACTAATCCGTAGCTCTGATACCAATCAAATGTAACACCCCTAGACCCGGTCCCATCGCAGGAGGGTCGAGAGGCATCACCAGACTATTTCTTTGAAAAGCCGCATGATAATAAAAGAAGATCCTTTACTAAACCTATTGATAAAATTGACAAAGGTTGCGCAAAAGCTCATCAACCGAACACAACTAAACCAATTTATCGCATTCAAAACAATGTGCGAAATGAACTAATCCCTAGTCACGTTCATCACTTTTACTTCATATATTTCCATATTAGAAGTATGACATACTTCAAGACTAGTTTCCAAACATGCATTCACAACCATTCATGTATAACATAAACGAATTATTACCATAACTATCAAAGTGAAAATCTTAAGAGAGCCATTTTTGCATGGCCTAATTTAGTTACAAAATTCAAAAGATGTTTGTTTGAACACCAAAAGTCAACTTATACATGCCATTCCTAGATTTAGTTACCAGTACCAAAAGATGAGTGATAGTGTAGATGACTTCAATTCTGGAACTCCCGAGACTGTAGCTTCCGATCAAGATCTACAAAATCGAAAGCAGGGACAACAGAGTAAGCAATGACTTGCCTAGTAAGTACTTAAGTAATTCAATCAAAATAAGTAAAGGGCGTAATATTAACAACTCATGATTAAAACCTTCTTTGGCTGAATATGCTCATACCCATATTACTAACTCACTCACATGTTTATCACAAAAAGAAGCTCAAATGCATTCAACGAGTTATTCACTCAAAATCAAGTAGTTCAGATTTCTTCTTTGCAAGATCAATCGAGTATAAAATTGCACACCTCAACATCAAATTTCTTATACATACCCGCGATATCAAATAATAGTTCACAAATCCTTACTGACTCAACTAAACGAATTCAATGACCTGCTAAATCATTACAAGCGTAGAATGCATACCTGCCTTCCTTACATTAAGTGGCACATATGTTTTGTTAAGGCATACTATTTATATAATTATTCGTACGTGAGCTTATACATTTAACCCATATCTGATTTCCACCACGAATGGACTTCAAGGCCAAATCCGGATCTTATCACTGGCTTTAAGCCCTTCGAGACTAAGCTCGGCTTAAACTCTGGCTCGAAAGCCCTTCGAGACTAAGCTCGGCTTTAACTTTGGCTCGGAAGCCCTTCGAGACTAAGCTCGGCTTTAACTTTGGCTCGGAAGCCCTTCGAGACTAAGCTCGGCTTTAACTTTGGCTCAAAAGCCCTTCGAGACTAAGATCGGCTTTAACTTTGGCTCGGAAGCCCTTCGAGACTAAGCTCGGCTTTAACTCTGAAATTTCTACTTACATATATCGGCATACATATCATATCATCTTTCAATAACATTTCAAATACAGAAACACAAGTTTCGGCATACTACCAAACATATTTCATACGGCTTATTTATTTGTAAGCAAAGAATACAAATTCATATCCAAATACATTAAGATTCCACTTTAGTATTCGGTATCCCATATTTACTCATACTCTCATTTCCAAAATTTTGCATTTAGACACATCATTTGCCATTTGAATTCGCATATTATGCATATATAAATATTATAATTTCACTTTATCATATTTAAGGATTTGTTACTCAAGAACTTACCTCGTATTTTTCGGAGAAATTTCGATTTGACTATTCCATGACCTTGGCCTTCCCTTTATCCGAAGTTGCCCCTCTAAGCTCTTGAGCTTAATTTGAACAATACGATAATATCAAACTCTATTAAAACATTTCTATTGATAATTACACTTTCTTTCCAATCAAAACATATATGTAATTCCCTCATCACCCATACATTCGGCAAAGCACCATTACATTACAATTTATAACTAAATTCATTGATCAATGTAGTAAACAAAGTCTTTTAATCCAACTCAATACTCATGCCACACCAATTAACAAAAACCGAATATGTTAGCACCAAAATGCTTTAGCCATAAACCGTTTCTAACATTTTTAGTACATACTTTCCCCCATTCGGTTAACTTCTCAATTGGTTTAGGCTCAAACATTCACAACCACTTTAGAAACTTTTATTCCATCTCTTAGTTTTACTACCAAATCATTTGACCCACATGGATTTCATAACACATGAATATTTTCAAATCAAAGCATCAAACGTTAAAAATTGCAATGGAAGCACATATAAATTAGCTCAATTTCAACTAAACTCCCTATTTAATAATAATATGGAAACCATCTAAATTTAAAAATCTCCATGGCCGAATGTCTAATGTATTCCCTAGCTCAAAATTCAATTCATCAAACGAATCCATGTTAACTAAATTTTCCAATACAAAAAAAAAAAACATCCTTATAAGTATAATTCATCCATTTTCTTCCTACAATCACATTCGGCAAAGTACTTATTTTTGTACAAGTATTTTAACAACATGGCAAAATTTCACACCCCACATATTAATCATATAAAACATGCTAATTTTTATTCTTTAGCAACCGTGTATCTCCCCTAGCACTCACATCCACAATTTCCCCAAGTCTCACCTATTTCTATATTCGGCCAATACCCAAATTGTTAGTCAATATACTCACACTCATATAAACCTCCATTGAAACTCACTTTAACCAAATCAAAGTCTTCCCTATCCGAAATCCCAAAGAGAACATAGCAAATAAGTTCACAACCATTTCCTTAGATCTTTCACATTACCGAAAACTCAAAATACTTTCTCATTCACAAAAATTTAAACGTGGGCTAGCTAGAAGATGTGCTAACCATTCCAACTTCTAAAAATCAAATAAAACTAATCATAATTTCATACCTTAACTTGGTTTTGAAGGTGACCGAATGTTCAAGCTTCACACCTCTCCCCTTCAATCCTCACTCACGGCAAAAGAAAGAAGGAAATGGCTTCCTTTTGATTTTTTTTTTCTTCTTTAATAAATCTTATTTTATGCATTATAACCTATTTTCTAATGAAACAAAAAATGTATAAAATATAATTAAACATCATCATTACCGTCCACTAGAGTGGAAATGGTTAATTTGACATGCAAAGGCAATTCTTTGTAAATTCACACTTTTTAGCCCTTTTGATTTTTGCCTATTTTAAACCAAAGTTAAACACTTAAGTCCTCTTTAAGCAATTAATCATTTGAAGGTCAAATTTTTACACAATTATTATAACACATACCAAAACTCATATCAACTACACGACTCACATCATCTATTAAAATTTTTGACTCGGTTTAGCAGTCCCGAAACCGCTTCCCGACTATGGTCGAACTAGGGCTGTCACACCAAAAATGCAAAAATTATCGAAAAATATCATTGAATGCACTTACTTGGAAGGATAGATTGGTTGAAATTTTAGTTCTCAAAACCCTTATGGGTATTTTTAGTGAAGAAGGAGATAGGAAGATGAAGCCTATTTCTTTTTTGTTTTAAAAATTCATTTCTAGTCAAAATAGGTCACCAACTCCACCTACAATTTTTGACTTCTAATTTTATTGTCCCTATGGCCGGCCAAGGCTGATTTATTGGCCTATTTGCACTTTAAAGACCCCCAATTTTAGTTCTCTAGCTATTTAACACAATTTACTAACAAATCACAACTTTGGCCCCTTATGTGATTTAACCCTTTTTCTCAATTAAGCTTGCAATTGCGTAAATTAATTATCCAAAATTTGTATGCACTCATAATAACATACTAAAACTCATAAAATAATATTAAAATAATTTCTCCAACCTTGGATTAGTGATTTCAAAATCACTTTTTCGACTAAGCACAAATTCAGACTGTTACATTTACTATGGAGTATTCTGTTTTGGAAAACTAGGGTGTAGGGGACACATGGCCGGACTACACGCCCGTAGGGCTGGCCATGTGTCACACACGTCCTAGACACATGCTCGTGTGTCTACCCATGTGGACAATATATAGGCTATATACCAAGCCATTTGCCACACTGAAACATTAGGGCACATACACCCATTTAACAACACTTATCATGACACAATTAAGCAATAAAATTTTCACAATCAAGGCATCTGCTCATCATTCCCAAACTACAATAACCAAGCATGGACTTTACATAATTGTCAACTCATTCATGCAATCAACCACCTTTAAGAAAGACATCATTACTTGGTTATACCAATAACCAACTTTTGCAAAATTCAAATGGCCATATACAAAATGAACTTTCAAGTAACTTAGGCCAACATTCTTGGCCAAACTAAATATGACATAAAGTAAAATGGCCAAGTCCCTATACATGCCATACTTACAAAAAGATCACAATTATCAAATACCTAAAAATAAAAATTCTGATAGTGTGATGCGAGCCTCCGCCAAGTCCTGATCTCGAGCTAACTTGGTGACACTATAAAACAAAGGAGAAGAAAGGAGGGGTAAGCTATATAGCTTAGTAAGTTTATATGCAAATAAATAGCATCTTAACCATGCAAATTCATATAAGGAGAGTTGATACATTTACCATTGAACTCACATATGCTAAACTTACTCGAGCACAACTTGCCACGATATCATCACATATAACATTTGTACTTACGAGTTTATCGTACACACCTGTATCACATCTTCATGCAAAACACACATATTTTCACATCTTTTTTTATTCCCGTTGAACACATTGGAATAGTATTGGATAATTGGAAACTTGCACATAAGTGCCACATATATGCAGCTGAAGCTACCACTTATCACATATACGCTCATTCTTGAGCTAGTCACGGGTCTGCTCACACAAGCTGATGGTCAAGACGTATTAATCAGTGCTGCTCAGACAAGCTGACAAGTATTGACAACATATGCAGGATTACCTAGCCATTGGTAGATGTACAAGACCAGCAGTTGGACATCACATAATCACACAATCATACACTTGGGTTCCTAGTGACATGTCACTTGTATTTGATTCTATTCCTAAGGTTCAACCGGGATTTCTGTTCACATTTTTCACTTGTCAAACCTTGTCAAGTATGTCACATAATACAATTCACACATTTCATACAACTTTAAAACATAAAAGTAAAATAAAACGATGCATTATGTACATACAAACTTACCTCAGTCCAAATGATAAGTTATTCGATTTAGTCCAAAATCTTTTATTTTTCCCGATCAAGGTTGAATCCTTGTCTTTCTTGATCTATAATACCAAATTTAACTCATTCAATTATCACATTACAAAATTCAGTCCAAAAATCCAACTATAGCAAAATTATGTTTTTGCCCTTAAAGTTTGACTTATTTACACTTTAGTCCTTAGGTTCGTATAACAAAATGTACTCATTTTCTTTGTTACCCAAGCCTAGCCGACACACATACATGCTCATATCAGCCCACATTTTTCACTAAATCACATTTTATACACATGTTTTACAACTTTTACAAATAGGTCTTTTTATGCATTTTCCTTAAAAATCACCTAGTAAAAGTTGTTTATCACACATCAAATTTTTAATTTCTGCCATTAAACATCAAAATACATGCATATCACACATGGGTAAATTTTTTAATATGAACCCTAGCTTAAAATAATGGTAGAAATAGGTAAATCGGGTTAAGAGGACTCCAAAAATGTAATGAACATTAAAAACAGGGCTAGGATGCACCTTACTATTGAGCTTGAAAAGTGAAAAAACCCTAGCTATGTCTTCTCTTCAATTTTCGGCACAAGGGGAAGAAGATGGACACAATTTTGACTTGATTTTCCCTTTTTATTCTTTAATTAACCAAATGGCCAAAATACCCCTTTTACCTTTCTTTGAAATTTTACCCTTCCATGTCCATTTTTGTCCATCTTGACATATAATAGTCTAGTTACTAAATAAGGACCTTTAGTTTATAAATTCATTTCAATTAACTGTATAAAGCTTCTAAAATCTCATATTTTGCAACATTTGCAATTTAGTCCTTAGAGTCAAATTGGTCACTGATTCATAAAATTTCATCATGTCACTTTCATACTATCATGCAAACATGTCATAAACCTCAAAAAAATTATAAAATAAATATTTCTATTTTAGATTTGTGGTCTCAAAAACACTATTCTGACTAGGCCCTAATTCAGGATGTTACATGAAGTTTGAAGTTTTCTAAGATTACCTAACTATTGTCAAAGATTTGTTAAAGGGTTTTCAATGATAGTTTCACCGATAACTCATTTAATGTAGAAAGATGTGAAATTTGAGTGGTCTGAGAAATGTCAACAGGGTTTCAATCAATTGAAAGTACTGTGAACTGAAGCACCAGTATTAGTACAATCTGAGTCGGGTAAAGGTTTTGTGATTTTTAGTGGTGCGTCATTAAACGGTTTGGGATGTGTTTTGATACAAGAAGGCAAAGTGATAGCTTATTCATCTAGACAGTTAAAGCCGCATGAAAAGAATTATCTGATGCACTACTTAGAATTGGCTGCTATTGTTTTCGCATTGAAAATTTGGCAACGTTACTTGTTTGGTGAAAAATGCGACATATTTACTGATCACAAGAGATTGAAGTATTTGATGTCATAGAAAGATCTGAATTTGAGATAGCGAAGATGGATTGAACTATTGAAAGATTATGAATTAGCCATTGATTACCATTCAGGGAAAGCAAATGTTGTCACATATGCTTTGAGTAGGAAATCTGTATTTGCTTTGAGAACATTGAATACATGATTGACTTTGATTGATGATGGTTCGGTTTTAGCTGAGCTAAAAGCTAAATCGATGTTTCTTTAGCAAATTTGTGAGGCTAAAAAATGTGATAGTGAGTTGAAGGGAAATTGAGTACAGTGTGAATCGACTACTAATTCAGAGTTTTAAATTGGAATCAATGATTGTTTGATGTTCCGAGGTGGAATTTGTGTAACACCCCGTTTTTAGCTAAATCAGAATAGTGGTTTCGAGACCACGAATTTGACGTCAAAAACTTATTTTTATTAATTTTTTAATGTCTACAGTATGATATTATCATTGTGTAAAAATTTCATGAAGAAATTTTATCATTGGGTGTTTAATTCAATAAAAAGGACTAAATCGCGTAAAGTACAAAAGTTTTGTTCTATGAGCTAAAAGTGTTTAACAGCTATAGAACATAAAAGTGAAGGTCCTTGTGTGTAATTAGACTATAAATAAGATAGTGGATTATGATGGCTTGGCATTTTGTGTAATTTTATAATGTTTTAATGGATAATTATGTAAATTGGTTAATAAAGAGAAAATTAATTAAAATAAAAGCCAAGTTGTCATCTTTTAGCTTTCATCAACCAAAATTAAGGCTTTTGGAAGCCATGGATGAGCTTTAAGTTTTGGCTATCTCATTCTTGCCAATTAGGTATGCATTTTTGATCCGTTTTTAATGATTTCTACGCTTTTGCGATCGTTGAAGCTTAATCTAGCTATCCCGTATCTTCGATTTCAAAAATATTAAAGTATTTGAATGTTTCCATTATTAAATGTATGAGTATTTTGATAGTTTATGATGGAAAATAAATCATTGTTGTTAGATTTACAAGTTTTGTAAAGTGATTTTTGATTAAAATGACAATTAAGGACTAAATTAAGAAATGTGATAAATTGTGTGGTAAAAGTTTGAATATGTGAAATTTATGGGCTACTATAAGTATGTTTAATATTCGGCTAGGCTTGGGTAGGAAAAAAATTGAATGACTTTCATTTTACGAGCCTAGGGACTAAATTGTAAAAAGGTGAAAAGTGTAGGGGTAAAATAGAAACTTTATCAAAATATGAAATTTGGGTTAAATTGAATAGAATGTGTATTGAAATAGCTAAATTTGTTCGATTAGATCTAGATTGGGAGGAAATTGAGGAAAACAGAAATTACTAAAATGCCCCTAAACCTTGGAAAATTTACAACTTAATCAGGTAAGTTCGTATGTAATAAGCATTATTATACATGTAAATTAAATGCTTTGATATTACCTAAATGTGATTACGAATTTATCGTAAATGTATGAAATGAGAATACGACTATATTGATAAAGTCGACGAATGAATCGACAAATGCGAAATCTAGGTTGAAATTTAGGAATAGATTTGGATATTAGTGACATTGTTATTGGATGATACATTAAGTTGGCTTCGGGCCATGATATTATCGTTTCGAGTACGTATTATACTGATTTGGCTTAGGTCATGTATATCGGATGGTTTGGCTTTGGGCCGAGATGTTAGCACTTCAGGTGCGTATTATATCGATTTGGCTTCGGGCCATGCATATCAGATTGGTTGGCTTGGGGCCATGATGATAGTTCGTTTATGTATTGGCACTGTGTGTGCGTAATTGAGATAACTTTGGCTATATATTTATACATATCGGCACTTAGTGTGTGAGATCAATATAGCTTTAGTTGTTTCGTTGGCACTTATTGTGCGAGTATAATATTCCTCATAGTTCAGCGAATGTATCAAAGATAAGGAATGGTGAGAAATATTCATATATGGGTATAGGTATTTATGGAAATTTCATTGAGTATGGAATTCATGAGATTGCAAGTTCATGATCATTGCGGGAATGAATATGTAATAATATTGTACTTAATGCTTTTTGTGGTTTATTATGTGATATTACTTGATTGGTAAACTTGGTTGATGATTATGTGTTAGGCTTTTGGGCCAATTTGAGTTGTGACATGCCTCGTATTATTCACTTAAATTGTGGTTTAACGAATATGACAAAAAGGTAAAGATCGATAAATTCTTCGATTAGAATTGCTATCAAAAGCATGGAAAGAGTATGAGTTACTAGATGATCCTAATATGCTTAGGCACATGCTTTAAAATGTGAGTGCACTAAGTAGTGAGTACTTATGCTATGATGCTTTGAGATGAATTGCTAATTTATGTGATAGCTAAAATTGAAAGGCTATTGTTGTTTAGGCTAAGGCCAAGATATATATTGAATTGCCTAAAAAGGATTATGATTATGAAGTAAAGGTATAAGCTTTATTTCTTTGAATTACGAACTTACTAAGCATTTATGCTTACTTGGTTTTAATTTCTTTGTGTGTCTACATATCGGAAGCTCATTCGGGTTGGAAGTCATCGGAGATTTCATCACACTATCTCGCTATGGTTTGGCACTTATAAGCTTTGTGATATTGGTTGTATAGGATATGGTTATTTTGGTTTGTTTAATGAATGTGTTTGTGGCCTTTTGATATGGCTTAAAGTTGTTGATAAATGGATTTATATATGTTGCCTTGTAAAATGACATCTTTTGGTAAGGTTGATGATGGTTTAAGTTATTCAAATGGTTAATTAGGTTGTGGTGAGTTTTTACTTATGAAGTGAATGATTGAAATGAGTTGAATTGATGATTATGATATGAGTTTTGGTACATATTGTGATAGATGAAAAATGGCTAATGAATCTTATTGATTTGGTATGTATTTGGCTTAGTAGTTAGTTATGAGTTGGGTAATGGAATGAATGGTTATAAATGAGCATGAAATGGGCATGAAATGGAATGTTTGGTTGTATATTTGAGTATAGAAATGGTACCATTTATGCTGTTGTAGCTAAGTGCATTTTGGGTGATAAATGTGTCTTGTAACTAGCCTATTTTCGTCCACAAGGCTGAGCACACGGGCGTGTGGCTTGACCGTGTGTGACAGATGGCCTTAGCACACAGCTGTGTGTCCCCTAGAGCTTAATTAAGAAACAAGTCAGTGAGTTACACGGCCTAGACACACGGGCGTGTCACACGGCCTATTCACATAGGTGTGTGACCACTGCATGTTTGAAAATTTTCTAAATTTTTCCAAAGTTCTCGTTTGTTATTGGTTTAGCCCCGAACCACTTCTAAGCATGTTTTAAGGTCTCATAGACATATGTAAGGGACAATATGTTTGTGATTGAATGAGAGTTGATAATGTTTGAATATTGAATATGAAATGTTTGCTTAATGTTATGATTTGATCAGTAATACCTCGTAACCTTATTCCGGCGACGGATTCGGGTTAGAGGCATTGTAATTTCTGTACTAAGAGACCCAGAGCTTATATAGAATATCTTGCGAGAGGCACACAATTGCAATTTATTTATTCATCCGGGGAGTAACAAAATGTACCATGACTTGAAATAGTTGTATTCTAACATTGTGTCCAGATGTTTGATCTGTCAACAAGTGAAAGCTGAACATTAAGTACCTTTAGGGCTATTATAGCCTGTAATGATACCTGAGTGGAACTGGAACAGAGTGACAATGGATTTCGTATCGTGATTACCCCTATCTCTGAAAAAGAAAGATGCTATCTAGGTTATTTTTGATCGTTTGACGAAATTTGCACATTACATTCAAGTGTTTACAAACTTCTCTCTTGAGAGATTAGCTGAATTGTACATTTCAGAGATTGTCAGATTACATGGGGTACCATTATCTATTATTTCGGATAGGGATCAAAGATTTACATCATGGTTTTAGAAGAAATTACAAGAGGCTTTGGCTACACGGTTGCATTTTAGCACTGCATTTCATCCACAAACCGATGGTCAGTCTGAGAGAGTGATTTAGATAATCGAAGATATGCTTCGTTGCTGTGTTTTAGAATTTGAAGGCAACTGGGAAAAATATTTACCATTGGTTAAGTTTGCATATAATAATAGTTATTAGACGACCATAAAGATGGCACCATATGAAGCTTTATATGGTCATAAATGTCAAACTCCGTTGTACTGGACAAAGCTTAGTGAGAAAAAGATTCAAGGGGTTAATTTAATCGAGAGACTGAAGAGAAAGTGAAGGTGATACGTGGCAGTTTGAAAGAAGATTTAGATCGACAGAAGTCGTATGCGAATTTGAAACGTAAAGATATTGAATTTCAGATTGGTGATAAAGTGTTTCTGAAAGTATCGCCGTGGGAAAAAATCCATCGATTAGGTCACAAAGCAAAATTGAGTCCGCGCTGTATTGGATCGTACGAAATTATCGAGAGAATAGGACCAGTGGCATATCGACTAGCTTTATCCTTCTAACTTGAAAAGATTAATAATGTATTTCAAGTATCAATGTTACAACGATATAGATCAGACCCTTTGCATAAAATTTCTCCGACAGAAGTTGAGATTCAGCCCGACATGTCGTATAACAAAGAACCAATCAGAATTTTAGCTCGAGAGATCAAAGAGTTGAGAAATAAGAGCATAGCTTTAGTGAAAGTTCTTTGGCAATGTCACAGCATTGAAAAGGCTACGTGGGAACCCGAGGAAGCTATGAGAAAGCAATACCCTAACCAATTTTTTGGTAAGATTTTTGGAGACGAAAATTCCTAAGGGGGAGAGTTGCAACAACCCCTTTTTAGTGAAAACAAAATAGTTGTTTTGAAACCACAAATTTGAGGTCAAAATATTTATTTTAATATTATTTTGAGGTCTACAGCATGATAGTAAGATTACATAAAAATTTCTTGAAGAAATTTTATCGTTTGTATGCTTAATTTGTGAAAATGGACTAAATCGCGTAAAGTGTAAAAGTTGTATTCTATTAGCTAATGGTGCCTAATTGTAACACCCGAAATCCAGCCCAGACGTTATGGACAGGTCTGGTGTGTCACATGGACGATACATGCGAAATCAGACTTATCAATAAAAAGTTTCCTCTACTTTTAAAAAACCCCGTTTAGATTTGGAGCATTGGAAAACTGTTTTTATTAGTTTGAAAATGTTGGAGTAAAAATGGTTTGCTCATTTATTGTATTCAATTAATTGAAGTTATGAAAGCAGTTATTTATTCTTCAAAAACGTTACGCGTGACTTACTTTAAAGCATTTATTATTAGTTTTGAAAACCTGATTAACTACTCAAGCAGCTTAAAATAATTAATAGTTCATATATTGAAAACTAAAACAAAACCCCATATATGGCCTTATTACAGAAGAAAAAACCCAAACTGAAATTAAATAAAGAAAAATCCAAACGTAGAAAACATGTGGCCATCCCGAGTCCCTCACAGCTCCAAATCGTCTAAGGTTGGGGGTTACCTACACATTTCAAATAAAAGGGTGAGTTTGTGAAAACTCAGTGTGTAACTTCCCCAACTGATAACAGAAATCGGTCATGCAGAACAGACTAGGCTGAAGCCCTATACAGAACTGATCAGTCTAGGCCTTAGCCCTATCCAGAAAAGTACGGGCCCAAGCCCATTACAGAAACAGAACAGTATATGCATGCAAGCCCAACCAGTCCAACCATCACACCACCCATGCCAACCCATCACACCATGTGGAGAATAACTCGACCCACCTAGCCCACACACCAATTCGCAGCGATGCTGCTAATAATTGATATCATGGTAGGGCCACCAGAAATAGATTACATGGCGAAGCTACTATAGAGAACTACATCCATAATCACACCCAAACTCATGCAGATTATCATGTCATAAATAAATATGTCATGCATGCAGTTTAATAGACAAAGTTTCAGTTATTCATATATCAGGAAACCTATCCTAAGGGTATATAAATCTTTTACGCAGGCAGGGGTAAAATGGTAATTTTACCCCTTTGGGGTATTTCGGTCAATACGACCTCCTAAAAGGTCTAACGTCACTTTGAGTGACTTAGATAGTCTATACAGTCAAAATAGTGTTTATAAGCCCAAAACCCCTATTGGGCCTAGGTGGGCCCACACGTTCGTGTGGCCTGATCAATCCAATTTTACAAACAGTATTGCGAGTATTACAATCCAATCAACCAGCGATCACTTACCGAGTAATTTGCCCGTATGGGCCCGCAAGCCCATTAGGCCTATTTCGGCCCATCGAGGTCCATAATGGCCCAAGTGCACATTTTGGCATTTTGACTTTTCGGCTTTTGCTGATCTACGCTACAGTAGGGTGTGGTTACACACCTGCTTCAAAATGAGCAAACCTCCCCACTCACGGTCAACCTTGCACAAAGAATAAGCAACTAATCTCCTTTAGAACACTAACTAGGAATGAAAATCTGTTTCCCCTTGCTTAACTGCAAATAAAGCGAATTCCATTAACACATAAACGTTCTCTACAAGTATGGATTGACATCCATGACTAAAGAATTAGTAATATATGGCTAGCACTAACAAAGCAACCTTACCACTTCAACCCCACGATACTCGATCAAGATCTAATGAGAAATGACCAAAGATGAGTGAAGAACCTAAGCAATCAATGCTTAACCACTTCCAACACCAAAGAAAACGATTGAAAAGAGGAATCAATACGTTCGGTTCAAGTTGATAAAAAGAGAGGTAGAATCGGCCAAGAAATTTCCCCCAACACCCAAACGTACCAAAGATTAAAAGAGATTCGGCTAAAGAAGGTTTTTATGACTGAGAGAAAGACTTGCTTTCCACAAACCCGAACGACACACCATCAAAGGGAGAAATCGACTTAAGGGTTGAGAAGGTAGAGTGAAAAGAAGAAGAAAACTGTGGAGAAGAGGACGATAGAGGGTTCAACTATTGAAGAATTCGGTCAAGAACTTGTGAGAAGAAAATGTTTAGTTGGAAGAGAATTAAGCAGGTGATAGGGTGATGATAGAATAGCAATTAAGGTGCAGCTAGCAACTAATCAAATTCAGCCAAGGCCAGTAATGACAAAAAGAAGAGAAAATGGGAGAACTTGGTTCAATGGTTCGGGAAAAATGAAAAGTAAAGTATGAAGGGGTTGAGAGGAGGAATTGCACATATGAAAATGCCCAAATGGTCAAAACCAAAACACCTAAAGAGCAAAATCCCAAAATAGCCTAGAGTGGAAATTGACACTTACTCACCAAATGCCGAAATGTGCCCCTTATGTATTCCCTAGCCGAATCTGCTCAACCCAATCCCCCAATCAGCTACACGTCTATCAAATTTAAATTCCACGATATTCTCCACTTTTTCCTCCTCCGAATCCCCTCCAACCTTCATCCAAATCTCCGTTGACCAAATCCACAACAACCTCCATGAATTTGAACCCAACACAACCTCTTGCCGCATCTATGCAGCAAAATAGCAACTATTCATTGACAACTGGATTCGAACCCATACCTCCTTCCCTCTGCATGTGACGCCACCTCGCTACAACCTAAGTATGCCACTTTGCCACTCCACAAAAGGCTCTTTTTTGTCATGAAACCCCAAAAACTTAACTTAAACCCTATGAGCTAACATCCACGCTCCCTTAAGCCCAAAACTAAAAAGTTTGCCAAGGCTTGGCTTTACCCCGGGCCTTCTAAAGGCCCCCCAAACACACCCAAATCATTGATTCAGCACACCTAAACATGCAAATGCCAATTTATGCAAAAAGTCAAAAAACCCTTAAAATTTGGGGCGTTACACTAATAGCTATAGAACTTTAATGTGGAGGTCCTTATGTGGTAATTAGACCATTAACATTAATAGTGGACAAAGATGGACATTGTTTAAATAAATTTGACGTTATAAACCAAGGTTAAGTAAGTAATTAATAAAATAACTGAAAATAAAATATAGTAAAAGAAAGTATCATCTTCCAAAATAAATTTCACCATCGAAATTAGGATAGAAAGAAGCCATAACCAAGCTTGAATATTTGGCTACATTAATCTCTTGCATATCAAGAAAAGCAAACTTCGGATTTAAATCGGGGAAAAGACAAATCGGTGGATTAATCAATCAATTTCTTTCGTATTAAATTCGAGGTAAGTTCGTATGTTTAATAAGCTTATGTTACATGTGTTTAAATGCTTAAATGATGTAATTGTGGTAATACGACATTGCAAAAATTATCAACAAGGCATCGACAGAGTATGGATCCTGGTTGAACCTTAGGAATAGATAGGATACAAATGACATGTCATTAGAGGTTACCGTGATTTATGTGATTTGGGTGCTGGTCCTGTACGTCCTACCAGTGGCTGAGTTTACCGGCATGTGTTGCAGTTACTCAACAGCTTGTGTGAGCAGCACCGTGTAGCTACGTCTTAACCATCAACTTGAGTGAGCAGACCACATGATGGCTCGAGAGTGAGCATTGATAAAAGATATGTGATAGAGGTGGTTTAACCATGTATATGCACTTAGTGTACGAGATACCCGAGTATCCAATATTATTTCAAATGGTTCAACGGGTAAAGATTATGGTATGAGGATATAAGAGTTGATATGGAACAGTTCAGGTACTCGTGAGAAGTACAACAAGTAAGTTATAGTGGAGGTATCCTTATATGACTACTATGGTTGAGATAGCTTGCTCATATTGGAAGTCGTCGGAGATCTCATCACACTATCCAACAGTTATTTTGGTACTTTTGGACTCAATGTATTTTTGTTATATGGCAGGTATAGGTCCATTGGCTAATGAAGCGTATATGTTTTGATATGTGATTAGCCATGTGATTTGGCTTAATTTGGTATATGTGTTGGTATTTATATATATGAGTAGTTGGCCTCATTTTTTATGAAGTTTGATTGCCTTGAGTATGCCTAACGGTTGTTATGGAAATGCCTTGTTTGTGAATTGATAATTTGGTATTTATTAGATGAATTAGTGAAGTGGTTTACATGATATGTTTTGGACATTAAAGTGCATATATGTTTTTGATCATTTAGGTAACTTTTGGTAGTGATTAGTATACTTTTTGAATGGTCAATTGTGATGCTTGTTAGCAATTGGGTTAATGGTATTGAAATGGCATGTTTTAGGCTTGATTTTGGTTAGTTTAAAGGCCTATTTATGTTGTGGTTATATGATTTTTAAGTGTGTAGGTTGGTACCAAAATTGTTTAAGAAATGTGGCTTGGAACATAGCCTATTTTTGTCCACATAGGTAGAGACACGGGCATGTGTCTTAGCTATGTGTTACATACGGTTAGGTGACATGGCCGTGTGTCCCCTAAAGTTTTTAATGAAAGTAAGTCAGTGAGGTACATAGGCCAGTCACACAGGCGTGTGGCTGGCTGTGTAACACAAGTCAAAGAGTTACACGGGGTAGGACACGGTCAAGGGCATGACCATGTGATTCCATTTTGAATGTCCACATGGCTTGTGACACGGGTGTGTCTTTTGGCCATGTGAGACACACGGCCTGGCCACACAGGCGCGTGTCCCCTATACTTTGAAGTTTTCATAGTTTTCTTAAAATTTTCATAAGTTTATGATTAAGTCCCGAATTGCTTAAAAGGCTTGTTTTGGGCCTCAAAGATTAGTGTTAGGGACTATACTAGTAAATTTGAATGGTTTTTGTATGGAATGAAAAATGGATGTAAAATGTATGATTAATTATGTGATAAGTTTGGTAATGCTTTGTAAGCCTATTCTGACAATGGATACGCGCTAGGGGTGTTACATGGTATAAGGCCTGATATAGGAAGCTATGTAGGCGAGTGAAAAGATGGGTGAAGTATGATGGTTGAGAATGTTTCAAATGGGCAAAGTTTACTTGACCCAAATCACCATTCGATGATTAGTTTGAAAGAGAACATACACCCAAATACTAATTCAGCCAAAATTACATATCAAAGTGAGACTTTGGGATTCATAAACTTGATTTCCCCTGGATCTTTTCTGGCCAATAAAGAAGAATTCAACAAAAGATATGTGGAAGATTGAGGATAATAGAATTGACTTGAACCAGGTCAGCATGGAGATATCCATTCCTTTTGAACATGCGATCTCAGGAATGGTGAGTAGATTGGAGTCAGGCAAACAAAGAGTCAAAACCTGAATGTCAAATTCCATGGAAGCCTTTTTTAGCTAGACTGAGGCAAGGAATAATCTGGGGGGTTTAAATGGAGATGGATAGATTGGGGAGTTTGATATAGTTGGGATGGTTGGGTCTCTAGACTAATTGTGTATTTCCAGGTTAGAATATTTCTAATTCACTCTTGCTGTTTATGAAGTCTGATATCTTTGTATGGAACTGTTAGGGTGCAGGGCACCCAAATTTTTGTAGATTCATTAAGGAGTATTTACAAGATTTTGCTCTAGATATTGTGCAAGTATACACATTGGATCAAGTAATAAAGTGATGAGTGAGTATCGTTCCCATGAGGATCAAATTGTGGCATTAAAGTGGTTAAGTTATTATAGTAAAATGTGATTAATGCTATGGTAAAGCAACGGTAAGTATGCAGTAATAATTAATAGGAAATAATGTATGCAATATGTGGAATTAATGAATACTTGGAAATGCAATGATAATTATGAGAATAACTACATGAATAATATGCAACGAGTAAATAAATGACTAAAAATGCTATGGCAAAGCTATTGCGATAAAGATAAGGGCTATGCTATGTTGAGTGGGAAAGATGGTATTACTAAGAATCTACTTTTCCTATCAATAATGCCTTAGTAAAATCATACTTAACTTACTGCTCAGAAGAGTACTTAAGTGGCCTGCCTCTTTCGAGAGCAAAATCTTTAAGTTACATTAGCTGAGTCTATAGGCATTTAATATGGCACCTTGCATTGTTCCCCTTCTTTATGATCACTGCTCTATGTTTAGAGTCTACTACAAGTATCTATCGAGTACTTGCTCATATAATTCAATCACAGTCCAACTAATCTAACATTTTCAGAATTAAATTAGTTTAAGGGTATGCTGCACAATCGACTATGTCTTGGGGTTGCTCACATACATTGTAAAGAATAAAATAATTGAATGAAATAGTAAAGTAACTCATATTTATACTGTAGCCATTAAAGGCAGTTAAGTTTCATCAAAGTAATCCCCACCCTATGAGATTTAAATCATAGGCTAGCAAATAAAATTAAACTCAAACATCATTTTCATCATTGTAATTCACGAGGGAACAAATTAGAGATAATGGAAGAACATTGGGAAGATAACATTCACTTGTCCAATCCACACTCTAGCTGCGCAGTGTCCTGAGCTGGCTGAGAGGGGTGGAACGAAAAAAATGTGCAAGTATACACAATTGTATAAAGTAATAAAGTGACAAGTAAATGTCGAGTTCTCGTACCCATAGGGATTGTGAAAGTGATTAAAAATATTTTGATTTTGTGGAAGTGATTAAAAACTAAAATTTAACTAAGTAAAATAAAATAAAAAGTAAAAATTCCAAAGCACGATTTCAAAAATATGGTTTTAATGAAAAATTATATAATTGTGTTAGATCAATTACATTCCTTAACTTAGAAATACTAAACTCATGTTCATGTTGTTACGAATATTTTCACGGCAACTTGGTAATTTGCTAACTACTGCTCATAATACTTACTAAATTAACTAATCTCTTGAACATTTTTCAATGCCAATTCAAACAATTAATCAATCTTCATAAGCACATAAAATATTGAGGAAATTTGTAACACCCCTTACCTGAGTACGGCGCTGGGATAGGGTACGAGGCATAAACGGATTTAAACATAACTAATCATACAAAGCCCAGCCATAAAATTTCATTCAATTCAAAACCTTTCATACATACTCATAACGTCCTTATTACAGGCCTACGAGGCCTTAAACCTACATTGGAAGTTGTTAGGGACTAAACTGAAAACTTTCAAAATTGTTACAACATTTAGAAAATTTTCATGCTTTAGAGAGTCACACGCCTGTGTGGCTCAGGACATGCCCTTGTCCTCAGCCCGTGTAACTCTCTGTTTATGACATCATCAATAATTTAAGGTCACACGGCCAAGTCACACGGCCAAGTCTAATTTCGCATTTAAGGTGCAGACTTTACACGGCTTGGGCACACGCCCATGTCCTATGGCCGTATCCTATACACGGTTGAGACAAACGTTCTTGTCTCTACCCATATGTTCCATATTGAGCATTCTGTTTCTCCAAAACTATGGTGTAGGGGACACACGACCTATGAACATGCCCATGGGGCAGACCGTGTGTCACACACGGCCTAGACACACGCCTGTGTGTCTACCCGTGTGGACAATATATAGGCTATTTACCAAGCCATTTGCCTCTTGAAAACACAAAAACACATATACCTATTCAATAACACTTATCATGTCATAATTAATCAACCAAACCTCTAGAATAAGGCATTCACTTATCATTCACATACCACAATCACCATGCATAAACATTACACAATTATCAATTTAATCATGCAAACTACCACATTTGTAACACCCTAAACTCGATCTAAACATTAGGTCCGAATCTAGTGTGTCAAATTGAAGTGTTTTTCGAAAACCATGTTTTCATTAAAAACCCTTCTTACTATTTAAAAACTTGTTTTTATTTAAAACTTGTGTAAAATCCCAGTTTACGTTAATTTATTTTGAAAACAAAGTTCATTCTTGTTATTACTTTTTTGGAAAACTTTGCTAAATGCGGAAACATTTTAATAGTGTTGCGGAAACATATGGTTTTGAAAACCGTTAATAATTTGGAAAACCGTGTTCTACTCTTAACAGATTTAGATCAAAATAATCCAAAAGAAATTCGAATTAAAATCCAAAAATTAAGAGAGGCCTTATTACAACCAAATTGAAATTAAAGTGCTCAAAAGCAAATAAACAAAAAAGGAAGCAAAAACAGTTGTGTAGCCATCTCCGAGTCCCACGCAACACCGATCCTCCTAACACTGGGGATTGCCTAAAAACTTAATAAATGGGGTGAGTTTACAAAAACTCAGTGTGTAATCCCCTACTATATAAAAACAGTCAGTCAGAGCAAAAAGCAGTAACAATCTGGGCTTAAGCCCATTATAGTAGACAGTGACAGATGGGCCTTAGCTCATTACAAATTCAAAAATATAACACATGTGGGCCTAAGCCCAGTACATCATCATTTGGGTCACATCCCATAGCAGAATCAATTGGGCCTAGCCCATATCAGAACAGAATCAAAACGAATGATGTATGATGCATGTTATATGTTAACCCCATCCAACCCTGCACTTGCCTCCTTCCAACCCTGCACTTACTATGGGGATAAAATCAACCCACCCATCCCTGCACTCCAAATGTTAGCACCGATTGCGACACTAACCAAAATCGCAGCAATGCTGCCTAAAATTAGAATGGCCCGAAGCCATAAACAGAATAGTTATAAACCATAAACAGGATGGCACAGAGCCATAATAATATGCGTGGCACAAAGCCATCGATAGTGTAGACAGCACTAAGCCCTTGATCATATGCGTGGCACAAAGCCAACGGTAAAATGGATATCACTAAGCAATCGATAGTGTGTGTTGCACAAAGCCAACGGTAAAATGGATAACACTAAGCCATCGACAATGTATGTGGCACAAAGCCATCGATAGAATGATCGGCACTCAGCCATCGGTACAAATGATCGGCACTAAGCCATCGACCAGTCCACAGTCATCTCGGGTGACCCGTGCGACTTTACCAGATCAATACAAATATACAGCTCTAAGCCTTTGGTGGGACCACAGTCGTCTCGTGCGACCCGTGCGACCCTATTAGATTAGATCTTCCTTCGTACAATATCCCAACCCATGCAATGTGTTATGTATGCAGAATGTCATGCTCAAAATCGGTCATACGATCACAGCCAAGTCATTCAAATCATAGTCATATAATCACAGTCAAAATGGTCAATTCATAACCCAAATTAGTCATCCACCCCCAAGGGTGAAAATAGTCATCTTACAGTTCAGGGGTATTTTGGTCATTTTACCCGTTAAGGGTAATTCGATCATTTACCAACCTCTTAGGAGGTCTACAGTCGCCTGCAACAACATCTGTAACATAGCAGTCATAACAGTATAAATGGGCTCGAGGCTCATTGTCGGCCCAAGTGGGCCCATTCGCTCGTGTGGCCCATCTAGCCTAGAATTAACCACGGTCAAGCAACTGCGCAGTCCAATCCAACATTAGCCACAAAACATAAACTTTCATCCGTATGGGTCCTATGAGCCTATTGGGCCCACATGGCCCATTTCGTCGTATGTCCACAATTAGCGTACTTGGTGAAACACATGCGCATTCGCACGCCCATGTGGCCTCAACGCCTAATCTTTCAGCTTTTTGCCTTTTCGGCTTTTGTCAATCTACAATCTATTTAGTGAAATACATGCTTTTAGTTTTTTAGCCGTTCAGCCATCAAAACAGTGTGAATACACACCTTATCAACATTTATGCCTATTACCATTTTCAAGGTACGGTTACACACCTGATCACGTAGATTACTAAGAATTCCTGAGCGTCGGCACCTATTCAAACAAAACAACAGTTAATCTCTTTTCAAGAGAATTAAAAGAACTATAACCAAACCCCTAGCTGAAGGATCGACGACCACTTACCTTGACTACATCAGTTGACTGTGATTTGCCTGCAGTCACCCTTCTGCATCCAAGTAGAAAGTCCTAAACCGTTGACACCCTACGCCACTTAAACTTGGGAGTGAGACTACGCGGTCAATCTTAGCCGACACCTTTGCCATCACTTATCACTAGCACCCCCTTTACCCATCTAAATTTCGGTTACTCGAGGTTATTCGGCAAATTGGAAACACAATGGAGAGAAAAAGTTTGGGAAATGAGACTAGATTTAATTAGAAGTGGAGAGTATAATCACTTACAAACACAAGGTATTCGGCCAAGGTAGAGAAAATTGAATGGGTAGAGTTGGAAAAAAGGAGGAACATAAAAGGTAATTGGCCTAGATTGGATACGGGAGAAAGAACAGATAACAGTGGTGGGGAGGGAAGAAAGTTTTGGCAACAAGAGAACAAAAGAGAAAACAAAATGGTAAAAAAGGAGGGATTGTATTCGGTCAAGAGAGAATAATAGCAGAGAGATGCTAAGTTCAACCAAAGAAGAATGAGAGGGGGATGAAGTAGGGTTCGACCAAGAGTTAAATTAATGAAAGGAGAACATGCACAAGAATGCCAATTCAGCAGAGAAGAAAAATGTGAAGAATAAAAGAAAACTTCTCAAGAGAATTCGGCAAAGTAAACAGAAGTACCAAGTGAGGACTAAAGAAGCGAAAAACCAAAGGAAAAGTAGAGAACCCTTTAGAAGAAGTCGACTCTGAAAAGGGAAAGATACCAAAAAAGACTACTAAAACCTCAAAGTGGTAACAAGGCTAATTAGCACTAAAAGCAATGAAAATTCGGCAACACCTCTCCAAAATGCTTCAAAAGCAGATGCACAGTCCAATTACCTAATCGGTTAAAACTCTCTCACACTTCCAACTTCTTGATTCACTCCACCCTTTTCTCCATAATCCACTCCTTCAAATGATGCGCTCACTTATGTCACATTCCTACGCCAAATATTTATAAGGCCTTCATGCCAAGAACTAAATTCACTTAAGAGCAAAATCAACAATTTTGCAAAAGCCAGGACTTGAACTTAAGACTTCTCCAACACTCCCAACTCCTCCTAATTCATCTAGCCAACACGTGGAAATGTAATTTACGATATTCCTTGCACACACAATCTTTTATGTGCAGCCTCTTAGTGGCTCCCATGCACAAGGGCCAATCCTACTAGGCCCAAATCCAAGGCGTTACATCATTCATGAAAGACATCAATACATGATTATACCAATAACTAACATTAGCCAGTTTCTGAGCTAGCTTGGTGACACTATAAGACAAGGGAAAGTAATGGGAATAAGCTAAAAAGCTTAGTAAGTTTATATGCAAATAAATAACACCATAACCACCTAATAACCATTTAATTTCATATAATGAAAAATAATAAATTTATCATTGAAATCTCATAAGCTTACTTACTCAAGTACAATTTTACCAGACAATCATCACTTATAAAATTTATACTTATGAATTTCACGTACACACCTGTACCACATCATGATACAAACACATATTTTCACATCTTTATTGTTTTCGTTGAACACTCGGAATATTAATGGATACGCGAAAGGTTTGCACATAAGGGTCATATATGTAGCCAAGCTTCCTATATCACATTTCACATATATGCTCGTTCTCAAGCTAGTCACGGGTCTACTCACACAAGCTGATGGTCTGGACATAGCTACTCAGTGCTGCTCACACAAGTTGACAGGTATCCACAACATATGCAGGATTACCTAGCCACTGGTGGACGTACAAGACCAGCACTTGGAATCAAATAAGCACATAATCACACGTAGGTTCCTAGTGACATGTCACTCATATCCTCTTCTATTCCTAAGGTTCAACCAGAATTTTCCTCACTTATCGAAACTTTGTAGATTATGTCACATAAATCATTCACACATGTAATACAACACTAAAGCATTAAAAAAAATAAAATGATGCATTATTTACATACAAACTTACCTCGGTATAAAATGACTATTTTTGCAATTTAGTCTAGTACCTTGTCCTTCCCTCGATCAAGGTCCTTCCCTCGATCAAGGTTAATTCCTCATCTTTCTTGATCTATAATAACAAATTAAGCTCATTTAATTATCACATTACTCGATTCAGTCCAAAAATCATATTATGACAAAATTACATTTTTGCCCCTAACTTTTCACTTATTTACACTTTAGTCCCTAGGCTCGTAAAATGAAATGTGTTCACTTTTCTCAAGACCAAAGCCTAGCCAAATCTTATTCATGCTTATAGCAGCCCACATTTTTCATTTATTCACATATTCTACACACATTTTTCAACTTTTGCATTTAGGTTGTTTTTGACATTTTCACTGAAAATCACCTAGCAAAAGTCATTTATCACATAGCTAACATTCATTTTCTACCAGTAGACATCAAAATACATGCATGTCTAACATGGATAAAAGTTTAAACTTTGATAATTGTAACACCCTAAAATTAGGCCTAGAAGTGTTGGGCCTTGAGCGTGGGATCGGTTAGAAGGCAGCCTATAAATATTTTTTTGTGCATGAACTATCACAAATTGGTTGTTTGCAGGAGTGGCTAAATGAATTAGGAGGAGTTGGGTGTGTTGGATAAGTACTCGTGGTTTCAGTTTTTGCAAAATTAGTATCCTTTTCATTTTCGTTTTTTGAGTATTTTGCATTTTGGGTTCTTTTCTTTCCCTATTTGGTGCCAAAGCTCTACTTTGGATTTTTGACTTCCTCTCTTTTCATTTACTCTTGTTGAGACCGATTTCTCTACCTCTCCTACTCTTTCTCATTCTTTCTTTTGCTCTCTTTGCCGCCACTCTGTAGGCTTTCTTTGACGTTTTCCCCTCTATCACGCCGTCCTCTTTTCTATATGTTTTGCCGCTGCCTTTACCACTTACTAGCAGCCATCACTGTTTTCTTTCCCTTTCTCCCATTGCTGAATACACCTTCCTCCCCTCCCTCTACCTTTACTTTTCTTATTGTCTTAGTCGAAAGCTATTTTTCTTTGCTACTTGAGGTTTAGCCGAATATCAACCTTTCTTTGATTCCTCTGTACCGATTTTCTCTTTACTACTTTGGGTCATTGCAAGTGTTCTGGGCAAGTAGTAGGTATCTATATTTTTCCTTCTCGTTCAAATGTTCTTCTCTTATTCTTTTTCTGGAAAGGCGAATGATTCTTTTGTATTGATTGGTTGTGGTTTTGCCCTTTCCTCTGAATGTGATATGCATTGGGATTTAGGTGTTCCAGAGGAACAAAAGAGTGCAAAGGTTATCTAGCCATCAAGATTTTGGTTTTCATTATTCAATTAAGGTAAGAGCTTTATCTCAGTTTTTGGATTTAGGTCGCAAATTTCAATTGGATTTGGAAGGTTATAATCGTGAATTTGAGCCACAACTATGAAAGGTTCTGTTTGATAAAATTTATGGTGTATGCAGTTATCCGATGAGAAACGTATGATCATTTTAACTAGTGGTCTAAGTATATTTAGCACGCTACATTCAGTCAAGGTAGGTAGTGAATATCATTTTGGGGATTATGTGCTTTTGAACAATATTTTATGGAAGCCTGATGGAATGTTGGGATGAATAATACGTTGGTGCTTGAAGGTGATACGTAAGTATTCACAGTCAGGTGTGTACCATTTCGCCCTGTTGATCTGCTGAAAAGCGGAAGGAGTGCGTACGCACACACTGAATAGACCGTTGATCGGCAAAAGCTGAAATACCAGAATGGGCCGAATAGGCCCGATGGGCCCATAGGCATGCTTGTGTAAATCTTATTGCTAGGTGGGAAATGGTTGGGCTTGTCATGTCTCGTATATGGCATAGGCCGTTCTGGGACATGTTGGGTCATAATGGGCCATGTGGGCACGATGGGCTTGTGGGCCCATATAGATAAAAAGTATGATATGTGGTAAGTTTTTGATTGGGCTATGTCGTTCGCATAGCCGTGGTTAGTTCTAGGCTAAATGGGTCACACAGAAGCGTGTGGGCCCACTTGGGCGAGTAATGGGCCTTAGGTCCATTTAGATCATTTTCTCAATTTTAGTTAGTTAGGTCGCTCAGGGCGACTGTAGACCTTCCAAGAGGTCGATTATCTGTACCGAGACCCTAGAGGGTAAAATGACCAAAATACCTCTGAAGGGTAAAATAACTTGGACGATGATTTGACTAATTTGACTGTGTTTGTATGACTATGATTGGACTAATTTGACTGTAATTGTATGATCGATTAAGAACATGACATTTTGCATACATGACATATTGCATGTGGGTTGGGATAATTGTACGGAGGAAGATGTGATCGTTAGGGTTGCACGGGTTGCCCGAGACGTCTGTGGACTGATCGATGGCTTAGTACCGATCATATTTTCGATGGCTTTGTACCGTACAGACTATCGATGGCTGAGTGCCAATCATTCTATCGATGGATTCGTGCCCTGCACATTATCATTGGCTTAGTAATGTCCGTTTTACCGATAGCTTTGTGCCATACATACTATCGACGGCTTAGTGCTATCCATTCTATCGATGGCTTTGTGCCATGTATATTATTATGGCTCTGTGCCATCCTATTTATGTTTTATAACCATTATATTTATGGCTTCTGGCCATTCTAATTTCAGGCAACATTACTGTAATTCTAGTTATTGCTGCAACTGGTGCTAACTCTTGGTGTGTTGGTTGGGTGGGTTGATTTTATCCCCACAGTAAGTGCAGGGTTGGATGGAAGCAAGTGCAAGGTTGGATGTGGTTAACACATAACATGCATCATACACATTCATTATGATTCTATTCTGATTTGGGCTAGGCCAGTTTGATTCTGTTATAGGCTGTGACCCAAATGATAATGTATCGGGCTTTGTCCCATGAACTGGACTATTCTGTTTCTGACTAGGGCTCAAGCCAGATTGTGTTTTATTTCTATCATTCTGACTGACTATTTTATATAGTAGGGGATTAAACACTGAGTTTTTATAAACTCGCCCCGTTTATTAATTTTTTTAGGTAATTCTCAGCGTTAGGAGGATCGGTGCTGCGAGGGACTCGGAGATGGCCACACAACTGCTTTCACTTTCATTTACATTTATGTACTTTTAAGCACTTTGATTTGATTTGGATTGTAATAAGGCCTCTCTTGATTTCTAGATTTTAATTTGGGATTTTTGGGTTTAGTTAGATTAATACCTATTAGAAGTCGAACACGGATTTCCAAAAGCAATCTGTTTTCAAATAACTACGTTCCCGCAACATTTTTCGAAATGGTTTCATGACTCAATTCTTTTTAACATCACATTTTCATAAAACGACTATTTTAAGTTAAACTTTTGTAATAAACAATGTTTTAGAGATCAATCAATGTTTTTAGTAAGAGAATAACTTTTCAATGAACCACGTTTTGGAAAAAAACTAATGTAATGGCTAGAAGTTTTAACTAGTAAGAAGAGTTTTCAATGAAAACATGGTTTTTGAAAAACACTTCAATGTGACACACCAGATTCAGCTATAATGTCTAGGCTAAGTTTGGGTTGTTACAGTAATACTTCAAGTTAATCCTTGGAAAAGTTAGATTAGGTTACAAGGATCTCAAAAACATAAAAATCATTAAAAATGGGGCTAGGATGGACTTACAATTGAGCTTGGAAAGCTTGGCCAAAACCCTAGCTATGGAGACCCTTCAAATTTGGCACAAGGGGACTAAATTGGGGAAGATGATATCTTTTATTTGTTTAATTTTGTCTTTATTTGCCAAATGACCAAATTGCCTTTAATGCCTAACTTTGAAATTTCACCTAACCATGTCCATTTTTGTCCATCTTATGATATAATGGTCTAATTACCATTAAAGGACCTCTAATTTAAGAATTCATTTCAATTAAGCACCTATAGCTTCTAGAACTCACATTTTGCACCTATTACAATTTAGTCCTACTAGGCAATTTAGACACTCTATCGATAAAATTTCATAACGAAATTTTCACACAAGCATTCAATCATACTATAAACCTTAAAACTTTATCACATTAAATTTTTCTACTTTGAATTTGTGGTCCTAAAACCACTATTCTGACTTGGCTCTAAATCGGGCTCAAGAGCCTAAGCTTAAAAATATGTTCTTTGGGTATATGAACTAATTGTTTAGCGAGTTTATGCAAATGAATATTTTGGCTCAACGACCTCTACCCCCTATTGTACCCCCTTTTATACCACCTGTTGTACCTCCGGTTTCACCTCTACCTCCTTATGTGATTGAGCCTAATAGGCGTATTCTGATTGAGAAAATAAGAATGTGTGGTGGTGAAGGATTTCAAGGAAGATTAGAGGATGATCCGGTTAAAGCTGAGTATTGGCTTCAGAATATCTTACGGGTTTTTGAAGAAATGGCTTGCTTTCCTGATGATTTCTTTAGATGTGTTGTTTCATTATTAAAAGAGGAAGCGTAAAGTTCGTGGTCTACGATAGTAGCTGTGGTACCGAGGGAGAAAATTTCCTAGAATTCTTACAGACCGGGTTTAAAAAGAAATATGTCAAGAAAAGGTATCTGGACAAGAAAAAGAGAGATTCTTGAGTTACGTCAAGGAAATAGATCGATAGTTGAATATGAGAGATAATTTGTGTATCTTAGTAAATATGCTCAAGAAATTATGCCTACTGAAGAAAATTTGTGTATCCGGTTTGAAGATAACCTAAATGATGAAATTTGAATGATGGTCGAAGGTAATGAAAGTTGAGAATTTGTTGTCTTATCTGATCGCGCATAGCAAATGGAAGAAGTGTACAGCCAGAAGCTACAACAGGATAGACGGGTTCGAGAATATCACAAGAGAGGTTCTTCCAAGTCGTTTTCTGCATCACTGATGAAGAAGACTAAAGATGATTTTAGCTGAGCTACCTCAGTGTCTAAGCATCCGAACAAAAACAAGACGATTCACCATGATTTCATAGTGCCTACTAAACCAGCTGATAGTGTGGGAAGTGTATGAACTGAAGCTCAGTTGTAGATATTATGGGAAATATCATTTTGGAGAGTGTAGATGTAATAGCCCAATCTGGACCCTAGTCGAAAAGTGGTTTCGGAACCACATACCCGAGTCTAAAAAATGTTTTGGTATTATTTTCTGTGCCTGTGCTGTACGAATTTGCATTTTTGAAATGTCGTATATTAATTTGATTGTTTCTGTGCTTAATTATGGAAAAGGATTAAATTGCATGAAGGTAAAGTTAGCATTCCACATGTGAAAGGTGCTTTTTGTATGTTGCTTTTTAATATGAGGGCCTTATGTGGCAATTAACCCATTTGAAGCATGAGTGGTCATAAATAACCTTAGACTATGTGTTTGTTAAATAGTTTTAAATAGGGAAAAAATGGTAAACTAATAATTTATATTCATTAAACAAAACCAAAGCATGAAATTAGTCATTTGTGTCCATCTTTAGCCGATTTTTTATCAAGAAAAGAAAGGGAGAAAACCATTTGAGGGTTTGGCAATTGTAAACCTTGATTAAGGTATGGATTTTCGTCTGTCTTTGATAATTTTTACGTTTCTGTGATCATTGCTTCGTGTTCTTTCATGCCCATGTCTCAATTTCTATTTTTAATAAAGTCTGTGAATAGTGTTATTGTTGATTTCATGAGCTTTGTGATGAATTTGAGTGTATAAATATGAGTAGATGATGAGTTTATATGATTTGCCATGAAATCTTGATGAATTTGGGCTATATGGACTTATTTGTGAAAATGCTACTTTGGAAAGACTAAATTGTGAAATGAGTATGATAAATGGGCCTATATGAGAACTATGAAGTTTCAGCTAAGCCAATGTGTAAAGAAATTATGTTTATTTGATGATTTGTGAATTAGGGACCAAAGTGTGAAAATGTGTAAATGTGAGGGTTAAAATGCAAATTACCCTAAATGTGTGATTTTGGATTTAGTTGAATGAGATGATAGATTGAATGATTGATTCTAAATTTGTTTAGATCAAGAACAAAGAAAAATGGACTTAGATCGAGGGAAGTCCAAAATCGTCGCTTAGTCGACTCGCATCCGTTAACTCCGTATGAGGTAAGTCAAATTACAAATATGTGTTATATTAACTGTCTGATAATATTATTTTGAAATAATAAACTGTATTGAATGGCCTTGAGAGCCTGACCGGGAAATTCAAAATCGTATTCGATTGAGAAATGATGAAACAAGATCATGTAAGACCTCGTTCGAGACGAAGGCATTGATTTGTGATAGTGTATAAGACCGTGTCTGGGACACTGGCATCACTTATGACTCGTGTAAGACCCTATCCGGGACAGTGGAATTGACAGTGAATAACATGTAAGACTGCGTCCGGGACGTTGGCATTGTATATGGCCTATTTGAATTCTGTATATTTCTGAACAACTCGAAGAGAACGTCTGTTAAACAGGTAAATGCTTACCTTATATGTCTAATTCAGGTAGTACGTATCGTACGAAATTTTGAGTAGAGAGATTCTGATTGCTGATGATTTGTTAAATACGAAATTTGTATGGGAATGTGGAATCGAGATATGAACTGCATATGAAAATTTGATAAAGGTATGTTTAATGAATTTGCATGAAATGGATATGTATATTCACTCATGGTTGGCACATTATGTGTATATATAGTTGAATTATGTGTATTTGACTTACTAAGCTCTTAGTAGCTTACTCTGTTGGTATTTTCTACTGTTTTACAGTTTTCGTCACTACTGAAGGCTCAGGAATAGTCAAGGATCGTCACACACTATCGATTTCGTCTTTGGTACTTTTGAGATTTGTAAATATGTGAATTATAACATGTATAGGCTAGAAAGTCTTTGTTAAGCTTTGAAATGTTAAAATGTTATGTTATGTGAATGCCTAGCAATGGATGTTTTAAAAATGCTATGTTTGATAAATGGCAAGGTGAGGTTTTGGTATGTGAATTATGAAGCCTTGTGGCTACTTATATGCTTGTTTAAAGAGTGGTTATTTTGGCTATGTGTATAAGGTCACTTTGGTATGAAATTTGTAAACATTTGCTGAGCTATTATACTTGTGCATGATAAATCATGAAATGGTTGGAATGAGGTATGAATTGAGCTCGAAATGGTTGGTAATTGAGGCATATGTGTTGCATATCTATGCTTGTTAGTTTGACCCTTATTTGGGTGGCAAATTGGCTTAAACCAAGCCTATATTTGTGCCACACGACTAGGAGACACGGGCATGTACTCTAGCCGTGTAAACCCTGCATCTTATTGTTTTTGAACAAATTGCACACGGCCTAGACACAAGGGCGTGTCTGGTAGTGGTGTGGTTTTTGGCAGTGTTGGCCACGGTCTGGACACACGGGCGTGTCTAGTGACCGTGTGAGTTTGGTCAGTTTGAACCACGACTGAGTACTTTGGGCGTGTCTGGTAGGGCACGACCGTGTGTGAGTACACAGGATAGGGGCATGGTCATGTGTCCCTAACTTGTAAAATTTTTTTCTGATTTTGCATATGAGTTTCTGGTTATGATCGGTTTAGTCTCGAACTGTATGTAGTGCATGTTTGAGGTCTAGGAAGCCTCATAAGGGACTTAATATCTTATTTCTGTGGTGAGGATTACAAGTATTCTATTCTGTGATGTTTTCTTATTTTCGGTAATGCCCTTTACCTATTCCGGTGACGGTTAAGGGATAGGGGTGTTACAATTTTTATTGGTATCAGAGCTACGGTTTAGTCGGTTCTAGGACTAACGTAGCGTGTCTGAGTCTAGCTATACATGCCCTAAATCTGAACTGCGATAGTGTGATGAAATCCTGACGATTAAATGTGTTTTTCTTATAGTGATGTCGAAAGTAATGCTCCTGCTCCCGCTCAAGGGACAGTGCCTGCTGAGTCTGTACTGAATGTTAGTGATTATAGTGGAGAGGGAAAGAGAGCCTTCTTCTACATGATGAGCGAGTGGTTTTCGAAATTCATTCGTACGAATCTGGCTGCTTAGCAACATCTACCCCCTCAAGCTCTGACGTGTTACCTGTAAATGAACCGATTCGAGTTAATAGAACTTCAGTGGATAAAATCCGTAAATTTGGGGCCGAGGAGCTCAAGGCTACAACTGATGACAATGCCGAACGAGAGGAGTTTTGGCTTGAGAATACTGTGAGAGTATTAGATGAGTTATCATGCACTCCTGAGGAATGTCTAAAATGTGCTGTGTCCTTGTTACGAGACTCAGCGTATCACTGGTGGAAGACTTTAATTTTTGTGGTTCCGAGTGAATGAGTTACCTGGGATTTCTTCCAATCTGAGTTTCGAAAGAAATACATTAGCCAGTGGTTCATTCATCAGAAACGTAAAGAATTTCTGGACTTAAAGCAAGGGAATAAATCTGTTACTAAGTATGAACGGGAATTTGTTCGACTAAGTCAGTATGCTCGAGAATGTGTTGCAACCGAGACTACTATGTGTAAAAGGTTCATTGAGGGCCTAAATGAAGACATAAAGCTTCTGGTAGGTATACTTGATCTTAATGAGTTCGTGGTACTAGTAGAAAGAGCTTGTAAAGCTGAAAAACTGATTAGAGAAAAGAAGAAAGTTGATTCTGAGAATAAAGAAGCCCGAAAGAGATCTTCTGGTAAATCAATCCAGACTTTGTCGAAAAAGTTTAGAGATGATTCTGGAAGATCAAGGGTTAATCTGGGACATTCAAGTCAGAACCGTGATAGATCGCGATCAAGCTTCAGAAATTCTGCTACTTCTGTTACCAGTGTGGGTAATGCCTGATCTGACTGACCTGAATGTAAGCACTGTGGTAAAAGGCATCCAGGAAATTGTAGACTGAATGACAGAGCTTGCTTTTGATGTGGATCATTAGATCACTTCGTGAGAGACTGCCCTGAATCTACTGATCAAAAAATAGAACAAAGTGAAAACCGAGTAATGTTTCGACTCGCGATAGACCTTCTCGAAACCTGAGTAATGTGAGTGGTGGTCAAAGAGCCAATAGAGATGCTATAGTTCGATCTGAGACTCATGCATCTGCTAGAGCCTATGCGATCCGAGCTCATGAGGAAGCTTCATCCCTAGACGTGATCACTGGTACTTTTACTCTATACGATACCTCTATAATTGCTTTGATTGATCCTGGATCAATGCATTCGTATATCTGTATGAATTTAGCATATAGTAAGACCTTGCCAATAGAGTCTACTGAATTCGTAGTGCAAGTATCGAACCCCTTAGGTAAAAGTGTCCTAGTTGACAAAGTCTGCAGGAACTGTCCGTTAATGATTTGTGATATCTGTTTTCTGGCTGATTTAATGCTTTTGCCTTTTGATGAATTTGCTGTAATTCTGGGAATGGACTGGTTAACATTGCATAATGGTGTTGTGAACTGGAAGTGAAAAGTTATTGATTTGAGATGCAAGAATGATGAGATTATTCGTATTGAGTCTAGTGATCTAAATAGGTTACCAACTGTGATATCTACATTAAAAGCTCAGAAACATGTGAGAAAAGGTTGTGAAGCCTATCTTGCTTTTGTGATAGATTCAAAAGTGTTAGAAAAGAAAATTGAATCTGTGCCTGTTGTCTGTGAATTTTCTGATGTGTTCCTTGAAGAACTTCCAGGTTTACCTCCGATTCGTGAAGTCGAGTTTGGTATTGAGCTAGTTCCTGGAACTACTCCGATTTCTATAGCTCCGTATAGGATGGCACCTACAGAATTAAAAGAATTAAAGGCCCAGTTGCAAGAATTAACTGATCGAGGGTTTGCTAGACTGAGTTTTTCATCGTGGGGTGCTCCTATCCTGTTCATGAAAAAGAAAGATGGTACGATGAGAATGTGTATTGACTACCGTCAGCTCAACAAAGTCACTGTGAAGAATAAATACCCTTTGCCCCGAATTGATGATTTGTTTGATTAATTGAAAGATGCTTCTGTATTTTCAAAAATAGATCTGAGATCAGGTTATTATCAATTGCGTGTGAAAGATTCTGACATTCTGAAGACAGCCTTTAGAACAAGGTACGGGCATTATGAATTTTTAGTTATGCCTTTCGGTTAACGAATGCTCCTGCTGTGTTTATGGATCTGATGAATATAATTTTTAGACCATGTTTAGATCGATTTGTTGTTGTATTCATTGATGACATTTTGATTTATTCACGGAATGAGAGTGAACATGTTGAACATTTGAGAATTGTGCTTCAGACTCTGCGTGATAAACAACTTTATGCAAAGTTCAGCAAATGTGAGTTCTGGTTAAGTGAAGTTAGTTTTCTGGGTCATATTGTATCTGCATCTGGTATCCAAGTTGATTTGAGAAAATCTCTGCTATCGTGGATTGGAAACCTTCGAGAAACATTTCTGAAGTTCGTAGTTTTCTAGGATTGGCTGATTATTATCGTCGTTTTGTGAAAGATTTCTCTGTGATAGCAACTCTGTTGACTAAATTGCTTTAGAAAGAAATGAAGTTTGAATGGTCTGAACAGTGTTAAAAAAGCTTTGATCAGCTGAAAGTTCTGTTAACTGAAGCTCCAGTGCTTGTGCAACCTGAATCTGGCAAAGACTTCATTATTTATAGTGATGCTTCACTGAATGGTCTCGGCTGTGTTTTGATGCAAGAAGGCAATGTTAGTGCATATGCATCTAGACACTTAAAACCACACGAGAAGAACTATCCGACACATGATCTTAAATTGGGTGTGATTGTTTTCGCTCTAAAAATTTGGCGCCATTATTTGTTTGGCGAGAAGTGCCATGTGTTTACTGATCATAAAAGTCTGAAATACTTAATGACGCAAAAGGATCTGAATCTGCGACAAAGACGGTGGTTAGAATTGCTAAAAGATGACGAATTGGTCATTGATTATCACCCGGGCAAAGTGAATGTGGTAGCAGATGCTCTGAGTCAGAAATCATTATCTACATTGCGTGCGATAAAAACACATTTGGTTTGTGCTGAGTTGAAAGCAAAACCCTTATTTATTCAATAGATCTGTGAGGCCCAAATGTCTGATAATGAATTGTTAACAAAATGAGCTCAGTGTAATTCTGATTCTGAATTTCGAATAGATGATAGTGACTGTCTGAGATCCAGAAATAGAATCTGTGTTCCAAGAAATCCATAATTAATTTAAACAATTTTGAATGAAGCTCACAGTAGTCAGCTGTCTGTACATCCTAGAAGCACGAAAATGTATAACGATTTGAAATAGTTGCATTGGTGGCCGAGAATAAAAAGAGATATTTCTAAGTTCGTTATGAAGTGTTTGATCTGTCAGCAAGTTAAAGCTAAACATCAGGTACCCTCTGGTTTGCTACAACCAGTTATGATTCCTGAATGGAAATGGGACCGTGTAACTATGGATTTTGTTTCAGGATTGCCTCTGACTCCGAGAAAGAAAGATTCAATTTGGGCGGTGGTTGATAGATTGACAAAGTCAGCCCATTTCATTCCAGTACTTTCTGACTTCTCACTTGATAAGCTAGCTGAGCTTTACATCTCTGATATCGTAAGATTGCACGGAATACCTTTGTCGATTGTGTCTGATAAAGATCCGAGATTCACTTCACGATTCTGGAAGAAGTTACAAGATGATCTGAGAACTAAATTGCATTTCAGTACTACTTTTCATCCGTAAACAGATGGCCAGTCTGAACGGATCATTCAGATACTTGAAGATATGCTGAGATGCTGTATACTGGATTTCGAAGGTACGTGGGATCAGTACTTATCGTTGATTGAATTCGCTTATAATAATAGTTTTCAATCAAGCCTTCAGATGGCACCTTATGAAGCTTTATACAGAAGAAAATGTAGAACTCCGTTATACTGGTCTGAGCTCAGCGAAAATAAGATTCATGGTATTGATCTGATAAAAGAGATTGAATAGAAAGTGAAAGCAATCCGAGATCGTCTGAAAGCTACTTCTGACTATCAGAAATCTTATGCGGATTTGAAACGAAAAGACATTGAATTTGAAATCTGCGATAAAGTATTTTTGAAAATATCTCCGTGGAAGAAATTATTTCGTTTCGATAAGAAGGGTAAATTGAGTCCGAGGTTCATCGAACCGTATGAGATCATTGAGCGTATTAGGCCAGTTGCTTATAGATTGAGACTACCGTCTGAGTTAGAAAAGATACACAACGTGTTTCACGTATCTATGCTCCGACGATATAGATCTGATCTGTCTCACGTACGAAATCCTTCTGAGATTGAATTACAGTCTGATATGACGTATGAAGAAAAGTCGATCCGTATTTTATCTTGTGAGATCAAAGAATTGCAAAATAAATGAATTCCATTAGTTAAAGTTCTGTGGCATTGACACGGGGTTGAATAATTGATGTGGGAACCCGAAGATGCTATGAGAAATCAATATCCAAATCTGTTTAACGGTAACAATTTTCGGGGACGAAAATCCCTAAAGGGAGGAGAGTTGTAACAGCCCAATCTGGACCCTAGTCGGAAAGTGGTTTTCGAACCACATACCTGAGTCCGAAAAATGTTTTGATCTTATTTTCTATGTCTGTGCTATACGAATTTGCATATGTGAAATGTCTGTATATTAATTTGATTGTTTCTGTGCTTAATTTTGGAAAGGGATTAAACTGCATGAAGGTGAAGTTAGCATTCCACATATGAAAGGTGCTTTTTGTATGTGGCTTTTTAATATGAGGGCCTTATGTGGCAATTAACCCATTTGAAGCATAAGTGGTCATAAATGACCTTAGACTATGTCTTTGTTAAATAGTTTTAATGAGGGAAAAAGTGGTAAACTAATAATTTATATTCATTAGACAAAACGAAAGCATGAAATTAGACATTTGTGTCCATCTTTAGCCGATTTTTTTATCAAGAAAAGAAAGGGAGAAAACCATTTGAGGGTTCGACAATTGTAAACCTTGATTAAGGTATGGATTTTCGTCTGTTTTTGATAATTTTTATGTTTCTGTGATCGTTGCTTCGTGTTCTTTCATGCCCATGTCTCAATTTCTATTTTCGATAAAGTCTATAAATAGTGCTATTGTTGATTTCATGAGCTTTGTGATGAATTTGAGTGTATAAATATGAGTAGATGATAAGTTTATATGATTTGCCATGAAATCTTGATGAATTTGGGCTATATGGACTTATTTGTGAAAATGCTACTTTGGAAAGACTAAATTGTGAAATGAGTATGATAAATGGGCCTATATGAGAACCATGAAGTTTCGGCTAGGCCAATGTGTAAAGAAATTATGTTTATTTGATGATTTGTGAATTAGGGACCAAAGTGTCAAAATGTGTAAATGTGAGGGTTAAAATGCAAATTACCCTAAATGTGTTGTAACGCCCTGATTTTCGGGATTTTTCGGGTTTTGTGAATTTTAGTGAAATTTTAAAATTTTGGTGTTCTGAAGGTTGAAAATGTATGTACATGTGTTAGTTGGCCTTTAGAAGGCCCAAGCCTAAGTTAAAACCCGGTAAAATATTAAGTTGGATTTTCAAGTGAAAGGGGACTTGGTTAAGTGGGCCTTTAAGAAAAACCGTGTAAAATATGTCACAAAGGGAGCCTTGGTAGAGTGGCAAGGTGGCGCCACTAAGCTCCTAAAAAAGTGGCGCCTAAGTGGGTATTCAAGGACAAGGGCTCGAGTTACAAGGTAAGCGTAGTGTTCTTTTTAATTTTTAAGCATGTGCCTAACTTAAGTGAATTTTGGCAAGGGCTTTTACGGACTTGGGCCGATTGCTTTAGAGAGATTTTTAGGGTTATATCTTTTTCTAATTTGTATAATAAGAATTAGGGTTAGCCACCTTAGGAATTAATCTTCTCTTTTACTGTCAGAAAAGCCGAAACTTGCCTCCCTAGAAAGCTTCTAGCCGATTTCTTCTTCTTCATCTCTACCATTATTTTTTTCATTTTTCTTTTTCCTTTTTGATCTCTTCCCTAGCCGAATACCCTCCTTACTCAGATCCACTCTTTCTTTTGCTTTTATCCCTCTCAAAATCAACCATAGCTGATTGCTCAAAGTGCCAGAAATCCCGAAAACTGCTTTCTTTTGCCGAATCTTTCTAAGCCAATTACCCCTGTTCCTTTCACCTGTTGTGGCCGATTACTACATCCCCTTGAGCCACATCATTGTCGACACCATCACTCAAACTCATAGCCCAAATCGCCATCTTCTTCTCTAGTTGAAAAGCCGAAATCACCATAGTTTTAGGGAGATAGCTGAATTTGCAAATCTCAGAGATAAGGGTTCTAGTAACGTTTAAGGGTCAGATTTACATCAGATCTGCATAGGAATCGAAGAGAAATCGTTGGTAAGGGCTTAATACCTTAGATCTGTACATTATTTCATGTTTTGGAAAAGCCAAAAGTCCCTAGAGTTAAAGGGATTGTCGATTTGGACTTTTAGTAATTCAAAGTGGTATTTTTATTCTTTTTGAGTGATAGTTAGCGAGGAAGGTGATCAAGCAAGGAGTTGAAGGCATCGGTATCACTAGATCTAGATCTAGTGCACCTAAATCGTCAGAGGTAAGTTTTCATGGCCATTAAGGGTGTGGCCGAATGTGGTAAGGGATTGTGGTTTTGGTTTTTCATAGATCTATTGATTAATCGAGTAGATATTGGGTTTTAGGAACTGTCGCATAGGAGATCTCGTCAGTGGAACTGCAAAACAAGTGTGTGTTTCGAACACCCTTCAATGCTCAAATCGGCAAAAGCCGAAAAGCTGAAATGCCAAAATTCTGGCATTTCGAGAGCTTGTGAGCGTTCGAACGCTCTCAAGTTGGTAAGAGAAGGTTGGTTTTTGAATCAGCACTGTCAGGCGGGTTGACCGCGGAATTTTGGGCGCTACGGTAAGTTGGGCCTCGATGGGCCGAATATGGGCCCAATGGGCAATTTGGGCCCACTTGGGTAAAAATAGGTTTAAAGGCAATAATATGGATTGTAGGCGTAAAAACTGTTAAAACAAGATAATGGATTGGAAATTAAGGCTTAAATGAGCCTAATGGGCTAAAATGGCATGGTAGAGCCCATTAGGGGTTTTAGGGCCTAAGTGCTAAAACTGATAAACTAAGTTAAATGAGTTTCTATAATAACCACTGTAATAGTAAAAACTGTAATAAGAGAACAAAATTACTGAAATACCTTTAGGGTGAGAAATTACTGATTTACCCCTAAGTATAAAATTACCAATATACCCCTAGGGCTAAAATCGACTGTACTGCTTGATATGACTGTTACTGTTACTGCATGCCATGATATGTATCTGTTGCATGGGTTGGGTTTTATATTGGAGGAAGTGTAAGTGGCACTGCCACGTTACTGAAAGGGGCTATGCCTCGTATTGTTTCTGAAAGGGGCTTTGCCTCGTATACTGTTTATTTGAGCAGCCATGCTGCGACTACAGTGTGTGGGATGGGTGGGTCGAGTTATTCCCCACATGGTGTGTTGGCTGGTATGGGTGGTGTGTAGCAGTTGGTGGGTTGAGTAGTCTCCCCAATTGGGTTACATTCATACTGTTATACTGTACTGTACTGTTATGGGCCTATGGGCCAAACTGTTATCTGAATAGGGCTTCGGCCCAGTATCTGTTATAGGGCCTTGGCCCAGTATCTGTAATCTGAATAGGGCTTCGGCCCAGTATCTGACTGAGACTGGTTAGGGCTCAGGCCCAGTGGGCTCGAGCCGATATGAGCTTTGGATGGGTTCTGCACACACTGAGTTTTCCCAAACTCACCCTTCTCTTTCCATCCTTACAGGTGAGCCCTAGATCGTGACTTGGTCGCTGGGAGGGATTCAGAGTGGCCACGAAGATTGAACTCGTATTTTAATTGGTTTTATTATTTTAATTACTTTTACTATTGGTTTTGCTTTGTTATGGTTTGTAATAAGGCCACTATATCTGTTTTTATTTGGGACTTTCAACTATTTTATTTCATCCACAATTACACATTGTTTTCGAAAATTAAACAAATGTTTTCTTAACCAACCTGTTATTACAAGAGACTAAGTAAGATAATAAGGTTAAAGTGAATTGCTTAACAAATGAATTAGAGATTAAGTTGAATAGTTATTAAAACGGGAATTTCCAAAAGAGTCAAGTACTGCTTTTCAAAACTCACTATCGGACTTAGTAAATAGGGCGGCGTAGGATAGTCTAGGTGATGTAGCACACCGGACATGGCCATAACGTCTGGGCCGGGTTCGGGGTGTTACATGTGTGATTTTGGATTTAATTGAATGAGATGATAGATTGAATGATTGATTCTGAATTTGTTTAGATCAAGAACAAAGAAAAATGGACTTAGATCGAGGGAAGTCCAAAATCGTCGATTAGTCGACTCGCATCCGTTAACTCTGTACGAGGTAAGTCAAATTACAAATATGTGTTATATTAACTGTCTGATAATATTATTTTGAAACAATAAACTGTATTGAATGGCCTTGAGAGCCTGACCGGGAAATTCAGAATCGTATTCGATTGAGAAATGATGAAACAAGATCATGTAAGACCTCGTCCGGGATGAAGGCATTGATTTGTGATAGTGTATAAGACCGTGTTTGGGACACTGGCATCACTTATGACTCATGTAAGACCCTGTTTGGGACAGTGGCATCAACAGTGAATAACATGTAAGACAGCGTCCGGGACTTCGGCATTGTATATGGCCTATCTGAATTCTGTATATTTCTGAACAACTCGAAGAGAACGCCTATTAAACGGGTAAATGCTTACCTTATATGTCTGATTCAGGTACGTACATATCGTACGAAATTCTGAGTAGAGAGATTCTGATTGATAATGATCTGTTAAATACAGAATTTGTATAGGAATGTGGAATCGAGGTAGGAAATGCATATGAAAATTTGATAAAGGTTTGTTTCATGAATTGGCATGAAATGGATATGTATATTCACTCATGGTTGGCACATTATGTGTATTTATAGTTGAATTATGAGTATTTGACGTACTATGCTCTTAGTAGCTTACTCTTTTGGTATTTTCTACTGTTTTACAGTTTTTGTCGCTACTGAAGGCTCGGGAATAGTCGAGGATCGTCACACTTTATCGATTTCATCTTTGGTACTTTTGAGGTTTGTAAATATGTGAATTATGGCATGTATAGGCTAGAAAGTCTTTGTTAAGCTTTGAAATGTTAAAATGTTATGTTGTGTGAATGCTTAGCAATAGATGCTTTAAAAATGCTATGTTTGATAAATGGCAAGGTGAGGTTTTGGTATGTGAATTATGAAGCCTTGTGGCTACTTATATGCTTGTTTGAAGAGTGGTTATTTTGTCTATGTGTATATGGTCACTTTGGTATGAAATTTGTAAACATTTGCTGAGCTATTATACTTGTGCATGATAAATCATGAAATGGTCGAAATGAGGTATGAATTGAGCTCGAAATGGTTAGTAATTGAGGCATATGTGTTGCATATCTATGCTTGTAGGTTTGACCCTTATTTCGGTGGCAAATTGGCTTAAACCAAGCCTATATTTGTGCCACACGGCCAAGAGACACGGGCGTGTACTCCAACCGTGTAAACCCTGCATCTTAGTGTTTTTGGACAGAATTACACACGGCTTAGACACACAGGCGTGTCTGGTAGCGGTGTGGTTTTTGGCAGTGTTGGCCAGGGTCTGGACACAGGGGCGTGTCGAGTGACCGTGTGAGTTTGGTCAGTTTCAACCACGGTTGAATATTTTGGGTGTGTCTGGTAGGGCACGACCGTGTGTGAGTACACGGGCTAGGGGCACGGCCGTGTGTCCCTAACTTGTAAATTTTTTTTTATTTTGCATATGAGTTTCTAGTTGTGATCGGTTTAGTCCCGAGCCAGATGTAATGCATGTTTTTAGTCTAGTAAGCCTCATAAGGGACTTAATATCTGATTTCTGTGGTGAGGATTACAAGTATTCTATTCTATGATGTTTTCTTATTTTCGGTAATGCCCCTTACCTATTCCGGTGACGGTTACGGGATAGGGGTGTTACAGTATAGGTAAATCAGGAGCCTGTTTTAGATGTGGGTCAACTGATCATTTTATTTGAAATTGTCCTAAATTGTGAAAAGAGGATGATGATTAGAAAGAAAAACAAATGTCTACCTCTTTGAAAAGTAGAGGTCTGGGCAAGAATAGTGCTATCGAGACTACTCATACTGGAATGAAAGACACCGTCGTTTGGTCAGAGGCTAGAGCACTTTCTCGCACTGACACCATTAGAGCAAGAGAGAAAGCTACTGCTTGATCGACTGTTTAACGTCACAGCAATAATGTGCAAGTGTACACTGTCGATACAAGTATAGTAGACAAATATGAGTCTGTTGGATATCAATCCCACAAGGATGGTTGTCTTTTGTCTACCAATGTCAATGCAATAAATAGATAGAAATCATATAAATTATAAGAGTAGCTGTCGAAGCAATAACTTGAAAATAATAAGATAAAATATGATAATGATAAACTGGGATCCCCAACGTGAATATTCAACAGAATACAAAGTGCTCATAAGGTGTAAAATGATAGGTGATTGTCGGTACATTAAATTGCAATGAATATCTTGTCAAGCTTAACTTCTATATTTAATCTAAGACTTAAACATGCACATTAACCACACCTTTCGATGATGGCAATGGAATACTATTAAGAACATGTGGATTAAATTCCTCTAATCCTCAAGCAACTTCCATTATGCTTGTTAGCTTGAACTATCGTTGCACTTTCTAGTGTTAGTGACCACAATAACACTTCCATGCTAAAAAATTCAAACCCAAAGATTAAACAATAGAAGCAAGATTGAATAAAATAACATTTAACCCAGAAATCATGTGTACTGTCGTACAATCATGAAATTGAAAGTAATCACCATCATGTAGAAAAGAAATATAAAAGGAACAAATGGAGAATACTATTCCTAGATAATATTGACTTGAATCTCTCCATTCCCTCTTGTGTCGCACTCAGGGCTCCTCCTCAGGAGTTGATCTGCGTCCCTTTCACGTTGGTTCATCCGTAGGAGACTTAAGCCACCATAGCTGAAAAGCTTCGAAAGAAAGGTTGAAGAAGATACTACCCCCTAAAAAGCCTCGCTTTTTTTCCTTTTCATGTGAATATTTATATTCTTCCAAACAACACAGGTGTCCTTTCATCAAAATCATGTTGCCTCTGTACATACAAGTTGGTTATACCGGGCTAGATAACTCACACATTTTTTCTTATGTGGACATCTGTCAGGTGTGGCGACATTCTAGGCTTAATTTGAAAGTACTCATGCTGCGACATCGATACTAGAACATGAAAAAATTAAGGATAAATAGCCTAAGATCCGCTGAGTTAGAAAATGCAATTTACTGAACCGAAAATGCTAAAATATGTGCTAAAGATAACTAAATGGGGACAAATTAACCAATAAGTAGGAAACAACATATGTTCCTTCTAGTATTATCACACTCCGAAACTTGAGTTTTTACTTGTCCTCAAGTAAAACAGAAAGAAGCAAGGGTACACAAGAATTCACTGAGACAAATGATCATTCTAGCAACTTGAATCACCTAAAATCCTGATGAATGAATCATATCAGATGACATAATATTGCTTCAACAATACATAAGTATGAATGAATAAGATTGCAACTTCATCAAAACTAGCATCATGCTTCAAATCGTAAATTCTATCTACCAATATAGCATTTGTTGTACAATATTGAGTATCTATGAAGATCATAAATATGTCTCTTTTTTTTTTTTGTGAATAAGGGATATCGTTGTATTACTGTATCCTTATTCTTGGGAAGTAACGATGGAGTGCAACAAACCCCTAGAGAGTACGTAATTGCACCGACACACATTTATGCAGTGACAACCTTTGGCCAAATTCATTTGTCTAATGCTTGCATTAGAGTGTTCCCTCTTTAACATTACACAATACACCTACTTTGGAGTGTCTTTTATTCATAACTATATATATAAGCAACTGTAAAAGGCAGATTCATTCAAGATTCAAAGAATGCTACTAGTCATCCAATACTCATGTAACCTAAATCATTCATCAAAGAGTTGAAGATAAAACATTCAGTCAAATTTATCCAACTCATTTATTGATAATTCATATGATTCAAGAATTAAACATTGAATGTAACAAAAATTTTCAATCACATTTGCATTTTCCACAAATAAACCTTGCATGCTTCATTAAACTCAATTTTTTTTTTTGAAATGTGGGTGTATTTCCAAACCCCATATGCATTCCCCCAAACTTAAAGTTTGCATTGTCCCCAAAAAAGACAATAGAATTGCAACGACAATATGCACTAACAATGTAGCACCCCTTACCCGAGTCCAATGTCAGGACAGGCTATGAGGCATTACCAGACTTAAACATAACCAATCGTACAAAACCGGGCCATAAAATTTCATTCAATTCAAAACCATTCATACACATACGTATCGGCCCTTATACGGGCCTGCGAGACCCAAAAACATATATCAGGGGTGCTTCAAGACTAAACCGTGAACCTTGGAACACTTAGAAAATTTTTCATGTTTCAGAGAGTCACACGCCTTGTGAGTAGGCCATGTGGTCACACACACCCATGTGGCTTGGAACACGCCCGTGTCCTCAGCTCGTGTGACTCTCTATTTATGACCTCAACAATAAAATAAGGTTACATGGCCAAGTCACATACCCGTGTCCTAGGCCGTATGGCGAATTTAATTTTCACATTTAAGGTGCATACTTCACACGCCCTAGGCACACGCCCGTGTTCCAAGCCATGCTGTCCACACGGCCGAGACAAACGCCCATGTCTCTGCCCGTGTGATCCCTACTGGGCATTTTGTTTCTCAAAATTAAGGTGCGAGGGACACACGACCTATTCACACGCCTGTGGGGCTGACCGTGTGTCACACATGGCCTAGACACACGCCCATGTGTCTACCTATGTGGACAATATATAGGCTATTTATGAAGCCATTTGCCACCCTAAAACACATACACACAAGCACCAATGCATAGGTACAATTCATAGCATATTTAAACAACCGTAATGTTCATAACTAAGACATCATCACATCATTTTCATGCCATTTCTAGCATACTTAAGCAATCACATACTCAACAACTCAAACCATGCAACTTACCACATCTATTAATGGGATATTATGCAATATTACTTATAATCAAAATTAGCCAAGTTTTCAATAATCTTATACAAAAAAATCAGTTAACCAATGTGAGCCAACACTATTAACCCAATCACTATGACACATATACAAAATGACCACCTCCCTATACATGCCATACTTTCAAAATATCAAAATCAACAATACCCAAAATAAAGCCTTGATTGTGTGATGCTAACTCTGACGATTCTCGATCCCCGAGCTAACTTGGTGACACTATAAAATAAAGGAAAGAAAAGAGGGGTAAGCTATATAGCTTAGTAAGTTTATATGCAAATAATAAATATCATATTTATAACTTAATCACACAAAATCCATAATGGAAATTGGTATAAACATTACTAAACTCTCATAGCCATTTCTTAACTAATCATAACCTCACCATAAGAACATTACTAAACATCACATTTTAACTCATCGTTATTCTTCCATCCAATAGTCATATGGACTTCGTACGTACCTGTATTACTTACTTAGCATGTACTTTCGTTCTCATATAAACTAGGCCCGTTGAACCACTCGAAATCACTAAAGATACTCGAGAGTCATAATAGGTCATACAATGCCAGATCCCAGATATGGTCTTACATGCAATTCAATATCGATGCCAATAGCCCAGCCATGGTCTTACACGAAAACTCATATCGATGCCATGTCCTGGATATGGTCTTACATGAAATCTCGTACCGATGCCATGTCCCAAACATGGACGTACACATACTACCATACCAATGGCATATTCCAGATATGGTCTTACACGGGAACACATATCGATAGTTTCAACATTATGACCCTTGTATCCTGTAATGTTTTGAGGGTTCGTACCAAACTTCCACAGTTATCGAATTATTGTTTATCTCATTCATGTAATTAAACTCATCCACATAGTCAATTACAAAATTTCAAGCAATAATTAAACATTTTAACATAATATAACGATGTATTATTTACACTTAAAGTTACCTTGATACAAACATAGCTAATATTTGCAATTTAGTCCACAATCTTTTTCTTTCCTCGATCTAGGTCAGAAAGTTGTCTTTCTAGATCTATAATAACAAGTTTAGCTCATTTAATAATCACATTATTCAATTCAATCCAAAAATCACATTATGGAAAAATTACATTTTTGCCCCTAACTTTTCACTTATTTACATTTTAGTCCCTAGGATCGTAAAATGAAATGTATTCATTTTTCTCAAAACCCAATCCTAGCTGAACCTTATACATACACATACCAACCCAAATTTTTAATTTATTCACATATTCCTATACATATTTTACAACTTTTGCAATTAGGTCCTTTTTGACATTTTCACCGAAATCACCTAGCAAAAGTCGTTTGTCACACATCTAACATTCATATTCTTCATTAGACATCAAAATGCATGCATGTATAGCATGGTTAAAGTTTTAAACATGAACCCTACTTTAAAATAATGGCAGAAATAGGTAAATCTAATGATAACGACTTCAAAAATGTATAGAGCATTAAAAACGGGGCTAGGATGCACTTACTATCAGGCTTGAAAGTTGAGGAAATGCTAGCTATGGAGAGCTTGAGAATTTCGACAATGGGTGGAAGATGGACACCAAATTTTGACTTTAATTTCCCTTTTTATTATTTTATTAACCGAATGACCAAAATGCCGTTATAGCCTTTCTTTGAAAATTTACCCTTCCATGTCCATTTTTGTCCATCATGATATATAATGGTCTAATTATTAAATAAGGACCTCTAATTTACAATTTTATTTCGATTAAGCACCCAATATTTCTAGAACACATATTTTCCACTTTGTGCAATTTAGTCTTAATTGTCAAATTGGACCCTGTAACGCCCTAATTTTCGGGATTTTTGGGATTTTACTTGAATTTAATTTTTTTGTCTGGATGTGCTAATTTATGTTTGGAAGTGTGTTAATGGCCTTTAGAAGGCCCAATTAAAACCTGGTAGAATTTTTAAAATTAAGACTTAAGGGAGAAGAGGCTCTGACTAAGTGGGCTTTTGAGAAAATGTTGACAAATTAAGACACAAGTAAGCTTGTATTAAAGTGGCAAGGTGGCACCACCTGAGACACAAGGGAGTGGCATGTGGAAGCTATGCAAGAGCTAAGGTTCAAGTCTCATGGTAAGCAATTTGGTGTTTTATTTTTAATGCATGTGGAAGGCATGTGATGGACTTCAAGTGAAACTCTATTGGGAAGAGTTTAAGGTGCTCATAGGATTGAATCAAGGAGGGATAAGGGGAGAAATTTTAGGAATTTTGAATGGGAAGCGAGTATTGGCCGAACATGGGACTCTTGGGGAAACAATTTCGATTTTGGGTCCTTGGCTTGGCATAATCGGCAAATGGTGTTAGGGGTGCTAGCCAAATGTGACTTGGGTCGTATTAGGGTTTAGTTTTGGTAGTTGGGTGTAGGTGTAGGTGCCGAACTCTTTAGTAGCTAGTCTTTGGGATTTGACAATTCTTTCTTGCCGAATTAGTGTAGTACCTCTTAAGGCTCTTTACTTTTTCTCTGTTCTCCTCTCTTTAGTTTCAAAAGCTGAAAACGCAAACATCATCACCTTTGGGGCCGATTGTGTAAAGGATCAATAGTCTTTCTTTTCTTTTTTCTTCTCTAAACCGAATTCTCTTTATCACCTCTCTTCTTTAGCCGAACCAAGCACCTATCTTTTCTCTTCTTCTCCTCTTCTTTATCTTTTTTCCATCGATTGATGTAACCCCATCCTCAAGCCTACTAGCCGATACCATAAAAGCTGAAACCCAAAGCTTGTGTTGTTGATTTCTTCATTGGCCAAATCTTCAATCTCCGTAGATCTTAATCTTCCAAAAACTGTAACTCACAACACTTTAAACCTCTGTCGACCAAAGCCGAAACCTCTTTAGCCATAGTGATTCGGGAACTAGGCCTTTAGATCTCTTGGATTCATTATCTTTTTAAGCTTCGATTAGATCTATACTAGATCTAGAATAGGAAGGGATTTTGGATGCTTCTCTGGCAAGTAGATCTATGGTAAGTGTTCGAAACTCTTCTCATTCTTTATCTTGTGATTCAAGAAAAGTCGAAGACACTAACTACTTAGGGTGGCTGTTGTTTTGGACTAAGGGTTTTATTAGCCTCTTTCTTTCGGTTTCTTGTGTTTTAGTGTGGATAGAAGGTGATTTAAGAAGGAGCGTTGGAGGCTAGGGTCATGGGACAATCTAGATCTAGATCTAGTCATCGATTTTGGCAAAGGTAAGGGACGAAGGGCCTTAGATGGTATTGGCTTAATAGGTATGTTAAATTGATGTCGATTATTCAATTAGATTTTAGTGACATATGGTTGAAACGACTGCAGGTTGATCGTTCGAGGGATTCCTGCAAATCTCGCAAATCAGGTGTATAATCGACACCCACTAGTAGACTAGATCGATAAAAGTCGAAAAGCTGAAATGCTAGAATTCTAACATTTCGAGGGCTTTCGACCGTGCGAGTGCTTGTGGGTCGGTTTGAATTAGTAAAATCGGTAATCGCAAATGGTAAGAATGATGTATGCGTATTTTGGTGCAAGTTGGTGTTTTGGGCCTCGAAGGGTCGAATTTAGGCCCAATGGGCTTACGGGCCCATATGGGTGAAAATGAGTGGTAAGTTTAATCTGGTTGTTGGACTATAAATTCTGCTAAAACGGACATAAAATATGGATTTAGTGGGCCGTAATAGCTAGTGGACACTGTAGGCCCATTAGGAGTTTTTAGGTTCGATAACTCTAAGTTGAGAAAATGGGCTAAGTAAGTTAACTAGATGCCATTAAGACTGTTAATAAACTGTAATGAGCATGAAACCCTAAAAACTGGTAAAATTACTGAAATACCCCTTAAGGGTAGAAAATGACAGTTTTACCCTTAGGGTTAAGTTGACTAAATTGCATGCTAAATTAAACTGTTCACTGTATGCCATGACATATTATACTATTGCATGGGATTGGGTTTTGATGGTGGAAGTGTTAAGTGGCAATGCCACATTTACTGCTAAGGGTTTTGCCTCGTTTTACTGTTAGTGGATTGGCCACGTTATCTGATTAAGCAGCTATGCTACGACTGTGGTGTATAAGGCTGGGTGGGTTGAGTTATTCCCCACATGGTGTGTAGGGCTGGTACGGGAAGTGTGTAGGGCTGGATTGGTCTGGGCTTTGTATTCATGCATAAATACTGTTTTGTTACTGTAATGGGCCTATGGGCCATCCTGATTTCTGAATAGGGCTAATGCCCAGTAATTACTGTTTACTGAATAGGGCTAAGGCCCAATTAATACTGTATTTGGAAAGGGCTTAGGCCCAGTTAAGCTTGAACTGATTTGGACTCTGGATGGGTTTAGCTTACACACTGAGTTTCCTAATCTCACCCCTTCCTTTTAATCTATGCAGGTGAGCCCCAACCTGAGAGGACTTAGAGCTGGAGGGATTCAGAGTGGCCATGTGAACTGCATTCGGTTAAAGTTTTTCTTAAAATTATTTATTTTAGTATTTTCTTAATTTACTTTCATGTTGGGTTTTTAAGTTGTAATAAGGCCGCTCATTTATGATTTTATTTTTATTTTGATTTAATTATAACTTGCTTATAACGAGTAGACTAAGGCTGCGTGGGTTTTTATTTAAAATTAATCAACGTTTTCAAAACACATCATAAGTTACAACTGGATCACCTAATAACAAGATAAGACCTTCTAAAGAAATATGCACCAACTGATAGTGGATAGGACTTTCACTAAATAACCAGCTATTTTCCTCAATGCTCTAAAAATGATTTTACTGAACTAGTTAATAAAGGAACGAAGCGTCTTAACTATCCATGTGCCACACCAGATCTGGCCATAACGTCTAGGCCGGGTTTGGGGTGTTAATTTAGTGGTATCAGAGTCCAGTTGCAACAACTTGGTTATGGATCGGGTCCAAAAAGTTTTCTTAAAAATTTAAAATCAAGGCCGAAGAAGGGTATTTTGAAAATTGATATTGGAAAACTTCTTAAGAAACCCTTTTCAAATTTATTTTCTTCAAAGATATACTTATTTAAGGTTCTACTTTAAAAACAAAGTTTAGTCTTACTAAAATTTTGGTTTCTGAAATATGAATTCTGAAGAGTGGCACACTGAATCTTTGGCACCAAGTCTATAAGTATCTTTACTATACTATACTATACTGAAATATTACTATATTACTATAGAAAGTACTGAGACCCTACTGAAATGCTGTAGTTAGGGTAATACTGAAATTGTAGAGACTGAGACAGTAGTGAAAAAACTGAAAACCTTAGAAGACTGAGACTATAGCTAGGCTACGATTATGTGAAAATAAACTCTAAAACACAATCTGTACATAAGACATTTGTAATAAACACTAAAACACTAAACTAATTCATAAATTTTGTAATAAGATAATACGATATGACTACGAGGGCAGCTCGTGGACGAGGCCGTGGACGTGGCCGAGGTAGTGTACAGGCTGGGTCTTCATCTTTGGGACATATGCCAGCTGAGGAGGCATGAGCGCCGCCAGCGACCGAGGCCGGGTCGTATGATCGGGCTGCAGGGGACGGCGCTTTGTCCTAGGCAATGTTAAGGGTTCTGGAAAGGGTTGCTGGAGCCAGTACGGGGACTGTGAATCGAGGGTCTATTTCTGAGCGACTCTGAGCTAACGGAGCAAAGATCTTTAGGGGCATATCTAGAGTAGCCCCAAATGTGGCCGAGTATTAGTTAGAGGCCACGGAACGAATCATGGATGACTTGGATTGCTCAGTGGAGTAGAAACTGAAGGGAGCAGTATCTCTGCTATGAGATGAGGCTTACCAGTGGTGGATCACTGTGAGGGATAGCACCCTAGTTGAGCGGGTAACTTGGGAACTATTTAAGACGGCCTTCAAAGGGAAGTACGTTGGGGCGAGCTATGCGAACGCTCAAAGGAAGGAATTTTTAAACTTGACTTAGGGTAATAAGTCCGTTGCTGAGTACGAGGCTAAGTTCTTAAGGTTGAGTTGGTACACTAGTGGGACAGTTGCTACAGAGTATGAACTTAGCATATGATTTGAGGATGGCCTCAGGGATGAGCTTAGGGTGCTGATAGCTCCAGAAAGGGAGCGCAACTTTGCTGCCTTAGTGGAAAAGGCTAAGATGGCCAAGGAGGTGAAATGAACTGAACGGCAGAACTATGAGAAGGATCAAAATCATTTTAGGAGGGATTCTGGACCTGCAGGTGCTGCAGGCAGAAGTGTTAAAAGAGCTAGAGTGGATGAATCGGTCCGAGTAGTTCCGGTGAATATGGTTAGACTGCAGCATGGGAGATTGCGATAGAGTGCATCTGGAAGAATGTTGGAAGCGTACTTGGGCTTGTTTTTTATGTGGATCCAAGGAGCATAGAGTTAAGGACTGTCCTCAGAGGCCAGCTCAAGCACAAGTTGCTGAACAGAGGGTTGCTCAACCAGTGCGAGGTGGACCACAACTACCGAGAGGCCGTGGTCAAGGTAGGGGCGCGGCAACGAAAATGGTCGTGGACGTGGAGCACCTGGCAGGGGTGTTGGAAATGCTGAGGCTCATCAGCCAGCGTTGGTGTATGCTACTCGTCGCCCAGAGGAGGGTGACGCACATAACGTCATAAGTGGTACATTTTTTATTTCTAGCATGCCATACACTGCCTTGATAGATGTTGGTTCTACCCATTTGTATGTGGCATGTGATATATCTGGGTCGTTGGGTGTGCATTTTGAGGAAACTATGAGTGGGGTAACTATGAAAAGTCCACTGGGTCACTCGGTTAGGGTAGACAAACTCTTTAGGGTTGTGCCTTTAGAGACTCAAGGTAGGATTTTCTCTGTAGACTTAATGGAGCTACCGTTTAGAGAATTCAATCTCATCTTGGGGATGGACTGGCTTGCTAAGCAGAAGGCGACTCTGGATTGTGCGGCTAAGTGGATGTAGTTAAAGGCTACAGAGGATGAGGAGGTGATGGTTATAGGGGAGCGAAGGGATTATTTGTCCAATGTTGTTTCGGCCTTGAGAGCTGAGAAGCTGATTCGCAAGGGTTGCGAGGCGTATTTGGCATATGTGAGTTAGTCAGATGTTGTGGGTTTGACTATAGGAGAGGTTAAAACTGTCAAGGAGTTTCAAAATGTCTTTCCTGAGGAGCTTCCTAGATTGCCTCCAAATCGCAAAGTCAAATTTGGAATGACTTGTTGCCTGGAACGGCTCCAGTGTCCATCGCACCTTACAGGATGGCACCAAATGAGCTAGTGGAGTTGAAAGGACAAATCCAAGAGTTGTTGGATAGGGGTTTTATGAGGTTGAGTGTGTTTTCATGGGAAGCACCACTACTGTTCGTGAAGAAGAAGGATGGGACGATGCATATGTGCATCGATTATCGCCAGTTGAACAAACTAATGATTAAAAATAAGTACCCTCTGCCAAGGATCGATGACCTGTTTGACCAGCTAATAGGAGTTTTAGTATTTTCCAAGATCGATCTTCGATCTGGATATCATCAGTTAAGGGTCAAAGAGGTGGATATTCATAAGACAGCATTCAGAACTTAGTATGGTCATTACGGGTTTCTGGTAATGTCATTTGGATTGATGAATGCACCAGCGGCTTTCATAGATTTGATGAATCGGGTACTCCAACCTTACTTGGATCAATTTGTGGTCGTCTTCATAGATGATATTTTGGTGTATTCGAAAACTGAGGAGAAGCATGATGAGCATCTCCACATTGTTCTGCAAGTTTTGAGGGAGAAGCAACTGTATGCAAAATTCAGCAAGTGTGAAGTTGACATTTCTAGGTCATGTTGTTTCTGCCGAGGGGATTAGGGTAGATCCTTAGAAAATTGAGGCGATTTTGGATTGGAAGCCACCGAGATCTGTATAGGAGATTCAGAGTTTTCTGGGTTTGGTAAGGTACTACAGAAGGTTTGTGGAAAGATTTTCCTTGGTTGCTGCACCATTAACGAAACTATTGAGAAAAGGAGTACCATTTGTATGGACTGAGAAACAATAAGAGACTTTCGATAGGTTGAAGAAGGTTTTGACTGAGGCACCAATATTGATTCAGCCGGAGTTTGGGAAGGATTTCACTGTGTATAATGATGCGTCGCATGTTGGTTTAGGCTGTGTGTTGATGCAAGAGGGTAAGGTGGTCGCTTATGCATCGCGACAGCTTAAGCCTCACGAAGCGAACTACCCTACACATGACCTGGAGTTGGCAGCAATGATTTTCGCGTTAAAGATTTGTAGACACTACTTGTATGGAGAAAAGTGTATTATATACACGGATCATAAGAGTCTCAAGTATTTGTTGACTCAGAAGGAGTTGAACCTTAGGCAACGAAGATGGATAGATTTGTTGAAGGATTACGACTGTTCTATTGAGTATCAACCAAGCATGGCAAATGTAGTGGTTGATGCACTGAGTCGAAGGGTTGTAACTGAGTTGAGAGCAATGTTTGCTCGTCTGAGTCTTTATGACAATGGTAGCTTGTTAGCGGAATTACAAGTGAGACCAACCTGGATTAAGCAGATTAAGGAGAAGCAGTTAGAGGATGAGTCATTAGTTCCTCGATTCCATCAAGCTAAGAATGACGAGACTTCTGATTTTGGACTGAATAGTGAAGGAGTTCTGTGCTTTCGAGGAAGAGTTTGTATTCTGAAGGACTCTGACTTGAGGTAGTCAATTCTGAGAGAGGCTCATGGCAGGCCTTGTGCTATGCACCCTGGAGCGAATAAGTTGTATCGAGATATGCGAGAGTTGTACTGGTGGCCTGGACTTAAGCGTGAAGTAACAGAATTTGTGGGTAAATGTCTGACATGCTAGCAAGTGAAAGCTGAGCATCAACTGCCTTCTAGACTTCTGCAGCCGGTGAAGATTCGATTTTGGAAATGGGAGAGGGTAACCATGGATTTTGTGAGTGGGCTACCCTTGACACCTACCATGAAGGACTTGGTTTGGGTGATTGTGGATAGGTTAACCAAATCTTCTCATTTCATACCTATCCGAACCGACTCTCACTTTAAAGGTTGGCCAAGTTGTATGTGGCGGAGATAGTGCGACTTCATGGAGTGCTAGTTTCGATTATTTCTGATCGGGATCCTAGGTTTACGTCTCGATTTTGGCAGAAGTTGCATGAGGCATTGGGGACGCGATTGGATTTTAGCACTGCTTTTCACCCTCAGACAGATGTACAGTTGGAAAGGGTTATTCAGGTTCTGGAGGACATGTTGTGGGGTTGTGTTATCGACTTCCAAGGCAGTTGGGAGGATTACTTGCCATTAGCAGAGTTTGCTTATAATAACAGCTATCAGGCAAGTATTCAAATGGCTCCATATGAGGCACTATATGGGCGAAGGTGATGTACGTCTACTTGTTGGACGGAGTTGGGAGAACATCAGGTTCTTGGGCCAGAGTTGGTGGCAAATACTGAAGTCAAGGTTAAGCTGATCAGGGATCGATTAAAAAAAGCATCTGATAGGTAGAAATCTTATGCCGACTTAAAGCGTAAGGAAATTGAGTACTCAGTAGGGGATATGGTCTTCTTAAAGGTCTCACCTTGGAAGAAGATATTGAGTTTTGGTAAGAAGGGCAAGTTGAGTCCGCGGTTTATCGGGCCTTATCGAGTTCTTAAACGGGTAGGTTCGGTAGCTTACCAGCTGGAACTACCTCCGGAGTTGGATCGAATTAATGATGTTTTTCATGTTTCCATGCTGAGACGGTATCGATTTGATCCTTCTCATGTCGTACCAGTTGAAGAAATTGAGGTTAAAGCTGATTTGACTTTTCAAGAAGAACTTGTACAAATTCTGGATCGAGATGTCAAAGTACTAAGAAATAAGCCAGTTGCTTTGGTGAAAGCGCTTTGGTGCAAGCATGACAGAGAAAAAGCTACGTGGGAGCCAAAAGATGTGATACGTCAATAATACCCTCACCTATTTGGACCAGGTAAATTTCGAGGTTGAAATTTCTTTAAAGGGGGTAGAGTTGTAACGTCCTAATTTTTAAGATTTTAGGGATTTTACTTGAATTTAATTTTTGTTGTCTGGATGTGTTAATTTATGTTTGGAAGTGTGTTCGTGGGCGTTTAGAAGGCCCAAGCTTGAGTTAAAACTTGGTAGAATTTTTAAAATTAAGACTTAAGGGAAAAGGGGCTCTGACTAAGTGGGCTTTTAAGAAAATGTTGACAAATTAAGACACGAGTAAGCTTGTGTTAAAGTGGCAAGGTGGCGCCACTTGAGACACAAGGGAGTGGCAGGTGGAAGCTATGCAAGAGCTAAGGTTCAAGTATCATGGTAAGTAATGTGGTGTTTTATTTTTAATGCATGTGCAAGGCATGTGGTGGACTTCAAGTGAAACTCTGTTGGGAAGAGTTTAAGCTACTCATGGGATTGAATCAAGGAGGGATAAGGGGAGAAATTTTAGGAATTTTGAATGGGAAGGGAGTATTGGTTGAACATAGGACTTTTGGGGAAATAATTTCAGTTTTGGGTCCTTGGCTTGGCATAATCGGCAAAGGGTGTTAGGGGTGTTAGCTGAATGCGACTTGGGTCTTATTGGGGTTTAGTTTCGGCAGTTGGGTATAGGTGTAGGTGCCGAACTTTTTAGTAGCTAGTCTCTGGGAATTGGCAATTCTTTCTTGCCAAATTAGTGTAGTACCTCTTAGGGTTCTTTACTTTTTCTTTGTTCTCCTCTCTTTAGTTTCAAAAGCTGAAAACGCAAACATCACCTCCCTTGGGGCCGATTGTGCAAAGGATCAATATTCTTTCTTTTCTTCTTTCTTCTCTATGCCGAATTCTTTTCATCACCTCTCTTCTTTAGCCGAACCAAGCACCTATCTTTTCTCTTCTTCTCTTTTTCTTTATCTCTTTTCCATCGATTGAAGTAACCCCATCCTCAAGCCTCCTAGCCGATACCATAAAAGCTAAAACCCGAAGCTTGTGTTGCCGATTTCTTCATTTGCCGAATCTTCATTATCCTTAGACCTTAATCTTCCAAAAATTGAAACTCACAGCACCCTAAACCTCTGTCGACAAAAGCCGAAACTTCCTTATCCATAGTGATTTAGGAACTGAGCCTTTAGATCTCTTGGATTCATTCTCTTTTTAAGGTTCGATTAGATCTATACTAGATCTAGAATAGGAAGGGATTTTGGGATGCTTCTCTGGGAAGTAGATCTGTGGTAAGTGTTTGAAACTCTTCTCATTCTTTATCTTGTGATTCAAGAAAAGCCGAAGACCCTAACTGCCTAGGGTGGCTGTCATTTTGGACTAAGGGCTTTATTAGCCTCTTTCTTTCGGTTTTTTGTGTTTTAGTGTGGATAGAAGGTGATTTAACAAGGAGCGTTGGAGGCTAGGGCCGTGGGACAATCTAGATCTAGATCTAGATCTAGTTATCAGTTTCGGCAAAGGTAAGGGACTAAGGGCCTTAGATGGTATTGGCTGAATAAGTATGTTAAATTGATGTTAATTATTCAATTAGATTTTAGTGACATATGGTTGAAACGACTGTAGGTTGATCGTTCGAGGGATTCCTGCAAATCTTGCAAATCAGGTGTGTAATCGACACCCACTAGTAGATTAGATCGGCAAAAGTCGAAAAGCCAAAATGTTGAAATTCCAGCATTTCGAGGGCTTGCGACCGTGTAAGCGCTTGTGGGTCGATTTGAATCGGTAAAATCGGTAATCGTAAACGGTAAGAATGATGTGTGCGCATTTCAGTGTGTGGGGTGTAAGGTTGGGTGGGTTGAGTTATTCCCCACATGGTGTGTAGGGCTGGTACGGGTGGTGTGTATGGCTGGATTGGGCTGGGCTTTGCATTCATGCATAAATACTATTTTGTTACTGTAATGGGCCTATGGGCCACCTTGATTTCTGAATAGGGCTAAGGCCTAGTAATTACTGTTTACTGAGTAGAGCTAAGGCCCAGTTAATACTGTATCTAGAAAGGGCTTAGGCCCAGTTAAGCTAGAACTGATCTCGACCCTGGTTAGGTTTAGCTTACACACTGAGTTTCTTAAACGTACCCCTTCCTTTTAATCTATGTAGGTGAGTCCCAACCTTAGAGGACTTGGAGCTGGAGGGATTCGGAGTGGCCATGTGAACTTCTCTTAATTTACTTTCATTTTGGGTTTTCAAGTTGTAATGAAGCTACTCATTTATTATTTTATTTTTATTTTTATTTAATTATAACTTGCTTATAACGAGTAGGCTAAGGCTGCGTGGGTTTTTATTTAAAATTAATCAACTTTTTCAAAACACATCGTACGTTACAACTGGATCACCTAATAACAAGATAAGACTTTCTAAAGAAATATACACCAATTGGTAGTGGATAGGACTTTCACTAAATAACCAGCTATTTTCCTCAATGCTCTAAAAGTGATTGTGCTAAACTTGTTAACAAAGGAACGAAGCGTCTTAGCTGTCCATGTGACACAATAGATCTGGCCATAACGTCTGGGCCGGGTTTTGGGTGTTACAGACCCTCTATCGATAAAATTTCGTAACGAAACTTTCACATATGCATTCCATCATACTATAAATCTTTAAAATTTATCACAATAAATTTTTCTACTTCAGATTTGTGGTCTCGAAACCACTTTTCTGACTTGGCCCTAAATCAGGTTGTTACAACTCTCCCCCTTTAGGGATTTTCGTTCCCAAAAATCTTATCGGAAAAGAGGTTTGGGTACTATTTTCTCATGGCTTCCTTGGGTTCCCACGTAGCCCCTTCTACCCGATGCTTTTTCCATAGAACTTTTACTAGGGCTATACTTTTATTTCTCAACTGTTTAACTTCCTGAGCAAAAATCTTGATCGGTTCTTCATTATACATCATATTCGATCGAATCTCAATCTTTGTTGGGGAAATCACATGTGAAGGATCAGAATGGTATCGTCGCAACATCAACACATGGAGCACACTGTGAACCCTTTCCAACTCTACCGATAAGGCTAACCAATATGCCACTGGACCTATTCTTTCAATTACTTCATATGGACCTATAAAATGCAGACTTAGCTTGCCTTTACGGCCAAATCTCAAAATCTTCTTCCACGGAGATACTTTCAAAAATACTTTATCACCAATCTGAAACTCAATCTCTTTTCTTTTCAAATCTGCGTATGACTTTTGCCGATCTGAAGCAGTTTTCAAATAATCACGGATTAGTTTCACTTTTTCTTCAATTTCTCTAATAAAATCAACTCTGTGAATCTATCTCTCATTGAACTCAGTCCAATACAAAGGAGTTCGACATTTACGGCCATACAATGCCTCGTACAATGGCATCTTTATACTTGATTGAGAGCTGCTGTTGTAAGCAAACTCAACCAAAGGTAGATATTTTTCCCAACTACGTTCGAGCTCTAGAACACAACATCGGAGCATATCTTTGAGAATTTGAATCACTCTTTTAGCTTGACCATCCGTTTGTAGATGAAACGCGATACTAAAATTCAATTTCGTACCCAAAGCTTGTTGCAACTTCTTCCAAAATCTCGAACCAAACCTCGGATCGCTATCCAAAATAATAGAAATAGGCACTCCATGCAGTCTCACAATCTCAGCAATGTACAGTTTAGCTAACTTATCAAGTGAATAATTGAAATGTACTGAAATAAAATGAGCCAATGTCATCAATCGATCAACAACGATCCAAACGTCGTCTTTCTTTTTGGAGTAAGAGGTAGACTTGTTACGAAGTCCATTGTAATCTTATCTCATTTCCACTCGGGTACCATCACTAGCTGAAGTAAACTCAAAGGCACTTGATGTTTAGCTTTTACTTATTGACAAATTAAACACTTTGATCTGAACTCAGAAATATCTCTTTTCATACTAGGCCACCAATACAATTTCTTCAAATCATTGTAAATTTTCATACTACCCGGATGAACTGACAGACAACCACTATGTGCCTCATGCAAAATTTTTCGAATCAACTCAGCATCTTTGGGAACACAAACTCTACCTCGGAACATCAAACAATCATCGACCCCGATTTGAAAATCTGAGTCACTAGTCGATTCGCATTGAATTCTTTTGGTTTGCAAATCACTATCACTTCTCTAAGCTTCACAAATTTACTAAAGAAACATCGATCTAGCTTTCAGCTTAGCTAGAATTGAACCATCATCAGACAAAGCTAGTATTGTGCTCATAGTTCTCAAGGCAAACAAGGATTTCCTACTAAATGCGTCGGTGACTACATTCGCCTTTCCCGGGTGATAATCGATCACTAGCTCACAGTCTTTCAACAATTCAAGCCATCTTCGTTGTTGGAAATTCAAATCCTTTTGGGTCATCAAACATTTTGAACTCTTATGATCGGTAAAGACATGACACTTATCCCTGTACAAATGATGACGCCAAATTTTCAAAACAAACACAATGGCAGCCAATTCAGATAGTGCATCGGATAGTTCTTCTTATGTGGTTGCAATTGCCTCGAGCCATAAGCTATCACCTTGCCTTCTTGCATCAATACATATCCAAGACCATTCAAAGACGTATCACTACAAATCACAAATTCGTTACTAGACTCAGGTTGTACTAACACCGGTGCCTCAGTCAATAAAGCTTTCAACTGCTCAAAACTCTTTTGGCATTTCTCTGACCATTCAAACTTAACATCTTTTTGTAACAATCTCGTCATACTTGTAGCAATCATCGAAAATCCTTTGACAAATCATCGGTAGTACCCAGCCAAGCCCAAAAAGCTTCTAACCTTGGATACATTTCTTTGCGGCTTTCAATCAACAATCACCGAAATCTTACTCGGATCAACCCTTGTACCTTCTATAGGGACAATATGTCCCAAAAATCTGACTTCTCGAAGCCAAAACTCACTTTTACTAAACTTAATTAGCAAACAATTTCTTATCTCTCAAAATCTGCAACTCAGTTCTCAAATGTTCAGCATGCTTGGACTCATCCCGAGAATAAATCAAGATATCATCTATGAATACAACTATAAACTTATCCAAGTGCGGTCGGAAGATCCCATTCATCAAGTCCATAAAAATAGCAGGAGCATTAGTTAAACCAAAAGGCATCACAAGAAATTCATAATGTCCATATCGTGTCCTAAAGGTGGTCTTTGGAACATCTGACTCTTTAACTCTCAACTGATAATAGGCGGACCTCAAGTAAATCTTGGAGAGCACTATTTCCCCTTTCAATTGGTTGACCAGATCATCAAACCTTGGCAAGGATACTTGTTCTTAATAGTCACCTTGTTGAGTTGTCGGTAGTCAATGCAAAGTCTTAGGGATCCATCTTTCTTTTATACAAATAACACTGGAGCACCCAGGGAGGAAAACTCGGTCTCACAAATCCCTTATCTATCAACTCTTGCAACTGATTTTTTAATTCCTTTAACTCAGTGGGAGCCATTCTACGTGGAGCTATCGATATTGGTGCTATCCCCAGTAATAAATCAATAACAAACTCCACCTCTCTAACCGGTGGTAATCTTGGCAACTCTTCTGGAAATACATTCAGATATTCACAAACTAACGGTACCGATTCAATTTTCAATTCAGATACTTTTGTATTCAACACATACGCAAGAAACGCTTCATACCCTTTTCTTACATACTTCTGAGCTGTCATTGATGAAATCACAACAGGTAGTTCACTGGATTCATTTGTTTCAACTCGAAGAACGTAACCATTTCCACATTTCAATTCAATAATTTTCTGCCTACAATTTACTTTGCCATCATGCAATGTCAACCAGTTCATACCCAAAATAGCATCAAATTTATCAAATGGTAATAACATTAAGTCAGCTAAAAAACAGTAACCTTGAATCATCAAAGGATAATTCTTGCGAACTTTATCCACTAATACATACTTGCCTAAGGGGTTTGACACTTTAATCAAAAACTCAGTGGACCTAATAGGCAAATTCATACTAGTTACCAAATTCACACAAATATAAGAATGCATCAATCTAGGATCAATTAATGCAACTACATTAGTATCATAAAGAGAGAATATGCCAGTGATCACATTAGAGGATGACGCATCTTTCCGAGCACGGATGGCATAAGTCCTCGCTGGTGCTCTAACTTCTGATCTCACAGTTGAATTCTTGGTCAGACCTTTACTGCTAGCTTCATTCCCAGTATTCCTCAGTGGCCTACCTCTATTGGTAGTATTCCTTGGCCTCGCACTCTGAAATTTTTCTTCTTCATCCTTCTCAAGGCAATCTCGGATAAAATGCTCTAAAGAACCACACTTGAAACAAGCTTGGCTATTTGTACTGTAGTCACCAAGATGTCGCTTGCCATAATGCTGGCATTCAGGTTTAGTGGACCTAACATTTCCCACACTAGCCATCGAGGTAGCTTGAGCTTTAGAATCTGAGTATAGTTTCCCGCGGTCTCTACATGAATGTCTAGCTGATACATTTGAATGAGAATACATTTCTTTGGATTTCTTTGATTGAGATGGAAATGACTTACTCATCGGCCTTTTTCTTACACTTCTAGCATTATTCTTGGCCTTTCTCTTCTCTTTACTTAATTCTTCAGCTCTGCAAGCGCATTCAACCAATACGGCAAATTCTTTAATTTCTAAGACCCAACTAACAGCTTAATATTCTCATTTAACCCATCTTCAAACCTTTTACACATAATAGCCTCGGAGGAGACACAATACTTACTGAGCCTGGCAAATTCCCGTACATATTCTATCACTGACATTCGCCCTGTTTTAGCTCAAGAAATTCCTTACGCTTCTGATCAATAAACAGCTGACTAATATATTTCTTCCAAAATTCTTCTTGAAAGAACTCACATGTAACCCTTTCTCTTGGTACCACCGATACTAGAGTCTTCCACCAATGATATGCTGCATCCTTCAGCAGTGATATAGCACATTTCAAACACTCTTTAGGTGTGCATGAAAGTTCATCAAATACCTGAATGGTATTTTCAAGCCAGAATTTTGCCCTCTCGGGATCAACATCTAATTTAGCCCTGAATTCTTTGGCCCCGTGCTTCTGAATCTTATCAACAAGAGGCTTACTCAGTCTTACCATTTCCAGACCTTAAGGGGTTATGGGAACTTGTTGAGGAATAGGCAGGGGTGGAGGGGGTTGAGCATTCGGATTCACCCGAATAAACTCCATATTCCACTCATCCATCATGTGGAGAAAGGCTTCCTTAGCCTCCCCTTTCTTGACTAGTTGTCACATGCCTACTATTAGGTGGCACGTTCCCTTGGGCGGGAGCTGGCGCATTACTTTCTATGTCATCAGCTACGATTCGATCGGAATCCATTTACTCTATGAAAACACAATTTAAATTGTTAGGAGTCGTCACACTATCAAATTTTATATATGGCATGTATAGCAAGATTTATAAACACGTTAGGTTAGTTCGAGAATCGACTAAACCATAGCACTAATACCACTAAATGAAACACCCGTTACCCGAGTCCGATGTCGGGATAGGGTACGAGGCATTACTAGACTTTAACATAACCAATCGTACAAAACCGAGCCATAAAATTTCAGTCAATTCAAAACCATTCATACACATACATGTCGTCCGTTATACGGGCCTACGAGACCCAAAACATATATCGGGGGTGGTTCAGGACTAAACCAGGAACCTTGGAACACTTAGAAAATTTTTCATGTTTTAGAGAGTCACACACCCGTGTGAGTAGGCCGTCTGGTCACACACGCCCATGTGGCTCGGGACTAGTGTGTGTCTTCAACCTGTGTAACTCCTGTTTATGTCGTCAGTAGCAAAATAAGGTCACACGGCCAAGTCACACGCCTGTGTGCTAGGCTGTGTGGTGAATTTAATTTTCACATTTAAGATGCAGACTTCACACACCTTAGACACACGCCCGTGTCTCTGCCCATGTGATCCCTACTGGGCATTTTGTTTCTCAAAATTAAGGTGTGGGGTCACACGACCTATTCACACTCCCGTGTTTCGAGGGTTTGTACTGAACTTCCACACCTATCGAATTATTGTCTATCTCATTCATGCAATTAAACTCATCCACATGTTAATTACACAATTTCAAGCAAGAATTAAAAATTTTAACATAATATGTAACGCCCTGATTTTCGGGATTTTTTGGGGTTAATGAGATTTTTGGTGAAGTTGGGAAATTTTGTGTTCTGATTGCTAAAATGGTGTTTGGATGTGTTAGTGGGCCTTTAGGAAGCCCAAACCTCAGATAAAAATTGATAAAAATAGTTAAGTGCGTTTTAAGTAAAAAGGGGGAACTGGGTCAAGAGGGCCCTTAAGAAAAACTGTGTAAATCATATCACAAAGAGAGCTTTGGCAAAATGGCAAGGTGGCGCCACTAAGCTCCTAAAAAAGTGACACCTAGATGGGTATTGAAGGACAAGGGTTCGAGTTGTATGTTAGGCTTATTGTTTTTTTTAATTTCTAAGCATGTGCCGGGCATGTGACTAACTTAAGTAAGAATTCGGCAAGGGGCTTTAGGGTCTTAGGCCGATTGCTTTAGGGAGATTATTAGGGTTTCGTCTTTTTCTATTTTCTATCATGAGAGTTAGGGTTAGCCACCTTAGATGTTATTATTCCCTTTTCAGTCAAAAAGCCGAAATTTGCCTCCCTAAGAGCATCTAGCCGATTTGTTCATCTTCTTCTCCTCTACCATTGTTTTTCCTCTTTTCTTTTTACCCTGTTGATCTTCTACTTAGCCGAACACCCTATCATACTCAGCTCTGCAATTTCCTTCGATTCCATCCCTCCAAAAATAGCCATAGCCGATAGCTCAAAGTGCTAGAAATCCCAAAAACTGCTTCCTTTTTGCCGATTTCTTGTAAGCCGAATTACCCCTATTCCTTTCACCTGTTGTGGCCGATTACTGCATTCCCTTGAGCCACATCATTGTCGACACCATCACCCAAACTCATAGCCCAAATCGCCATCCTCTTCTCTAGTTGAAAAGCCGAAATCACCATTAGTGTAGGGATATAGCCTAAAATTTCAGATCTCAGAGTTAAGGGTTCTACTAACGTTTAAGGGTCAGATTTACATCAGATCTATGTAGGAATCGAAGAGAAACCATTGGTAAGTGCTTAATACCTCATATCTGTTCAATATTCCATGTTTTAGAAAAGCCGAAAGTCCCTAAAGTTAGGGAGAGTGTCGATTTGGACTTTTAGTAATTCAAAGTGGTATTTTTATTTGTTCTTTTGAGTGATAGTTAGCGAAGAAAGTGATCAAGCAAGGAGTTGAAGGCATCGGTATCATCAGATCTAGATTTTGTGCACCTAGGTTGTCAGAGGTAAGTTTTCATGGCCATTAAGGGGTATGGCCGAATGTGGTAAGGGATTGTGGCTTTGGTTTTTCGTAGATCTATTGATTAATCGATTAGATATTGGGTTGTAGGAACTGTCGCATAGGAGATCTCGTCGGTGAAACCGCAAAACAGGTGTGTGATTCTAAACCCCTTCATTGTGCATGTTGGCAAAAGCCGAAACGCCGAAGATCTGGCATTTCGAGGGCTTGTGAGAGTGCGAACGCTCACAAGTTGGTAGGGAAACATTGGATATGAAATCGGTACTGAAGGGAGAGCTAACCACGAAATCTTGGGCGTTACGGTAAGTTGGGGCCTCGGTGGGCCGAATATGGGCCTAATGGGCAATTTGGGCCCATTTGGGTAAAAATGGGTTTAAGGGTAATAATATGAACTGTAGGCATAAAAACAGTTAAAACAAGGTAACTGCATATGAAATTTGGACTAAACAGGCCTAATGGGCTAATCGACGTAATAGGGCCCATTAGGGGTTTTAGGGCTTAAAAGCTAAAACTATTAAACTGGGTTAACCGAATTTCTGTAACGACTATGGGATTAGTAGAGGCTGTAATAAGCATAAAAACTGTAATATGAGAGCAAAATTACTGAAATACCCTTAGGGTGAGAAATTACTGTTTTGCCCCTAGGTAGAAAATTACCGTTATACCCCTAGGGCTAAAACCGACTGAACTGTTTGACATGACTATTACTGTTACTGCATATCATGATGTATGTATGTCTGATGCATGGGATTGGGTTTGATATTGGAGGAAGTGTTAGTGGCACTGCCACGGTACTGAAAGGGGCTATGCCTCGTATTGTTTCTGAAAGGGGCTTTGCCTCGTATACTATTTATCTGAGCAGCCATGCTGCGACTGTGGTGTGTGGGCTGGGTGGGTCGAGTTATTCCCCACATGGTGTGTTGGCTGGTACGGGTGGTGTGTAGCGGTTGGTGGGTTGAGTAGTCTCGCCAATTGGGTTGCATTCATACTGTTGTACTGTACTGTACTGTTATGGGCCTATGGGCCAAACTGTTATCTGAATAGGGCTTCGGCCCAGTATCTGTTATAGGGCTTTGGCACAGTATTTGTAATCTGAATAGGGCTTCAGCCCAGTATCTGCCTGAGACTGGTTAGGGCTCAAGCCCAGTGGGCTCGAGCCGATGTGGGCTTTGGATGGGTTCCGCACACACTAAGTTTTCCCGAACTCACCCTTTCTCTTTCCATCCTTGCAGGTGAGCCCTAGATCGTGACTTGGTTGCTGGGAGGGATTCAGAGTAGCCACGAAGACTGAACTCGTATTTTAATTGGTTTATTAATTTAATTACTTTTACTATTGGTTTTATTTTGTTATGGGTTGTAATAAGGCCACTATATCTGTTTTTATTTGGGACTTTCAACTATTTTATTTCATGCACAATTACACATTGTTTTCGAAAATTAAACAAATGTTTTCTTAACCAACCTGTTATTACAAGAGACTAAGTAAGATAATAAGGTTAAAGTGAATCACTTAACAAATGAATTAGAGATTAAGTTGAATAGTTATTAAAACGGGAATTTTCAAAAGAGTCAAGCCCTGCTTTTCACAACTCACCATCGGACTTAGTAAATAGGGCGGCGTAGGATAGTCTAGGTGATGTAGCACACCGGACATGGCCATAATGTCTGGGTCGGGTTCAGGGTGTTACATAATATAAAGATGTATTATTTACACATAAACTTACCTCGTTACAAACATAGCTAATATTTGTGATTTAGTCCACAATCTTGTTCTTTCCTCGATCTAGGTCAGAAACTCATCCTTCTTGATCTATAATAAAAAATTTAGCTCATTTAAAAATCACATTATTCAATTCAGTCCAAAAATCACATGCATGTCTAGCATGTGTAAAATTTTAAACATGAGCCTTACTTCAAAATAATGGTAGAAATAGGTAAATCAGGTGATAATGACTTCAAAACGTAAAGAGCATTAAAAACGGGGCTAGGATGCACTCACTTTCAAGCTTGAAAGTTGAAGAAACCCTAGATGTGGAGAGCTTGAGAATTTCAGCTATGGGAGGAAGATGGGCAACAAATTTTGACTTTATTTTCCCTTTTTGTTCTTTTATCAACCAAATGACCAAAATGCCTTTTTAGCCTTTCTTTGAAAATTTACCCTTTCAAGTCCATTTTTGTCCATTATGATATATAATGGTCTAATTACTAAATAAGGACCTCTAATTTACAATTTCATTTCAATTAAGCACCTAATGCTTCTAGAACACATATTTTGCACTTTTTGCAATTTAGTTCTAATTCTCAAATTGGACCCTCTATCGATAAAATTTCATAATGAAACTTTCACATATGCATTCCATCATACTGTAAACCTTAAAACTTTATCACAATAAATTTTTCTACTTCGGATTCACGATCCCGAAACCACTGTTCTGACTTGGCCTTAAATCGGGCTGTTACAAACAAAATAAAAATTACAACTACGTGCAATGCATGATCACTATAGCTAAAAAAACTAAAAATAAACTAACTCAGTTTTGCTCAGCAACAGATGCGGCTGTACGATGTTTCTTTTTCCTCCTCATTCTTGCACTTTTTGTCTTTAGAGCACTTTCCCTTCTTTTCTTTAGGCTTTCCATGACCCTGGGATCACTCCTCAGGTTTCGGCTCTGCCCCGGTATCATCGGTTACTTCCTCTGCAGCTTCCACTGATCTAGCTTCATCTTGCTAAAATTTATCAGTAGTTGCACCCACAAACTTGGGTGTGGTGACAATGTTCTGAGCAGATTCTTTCTTAGCATCTTCTTTCTCGTCCTTCTTGTTCATATTTACAACAAGGACTTCCTCTTCTCCAACAGTAATTTCCTCCTCAACAGCAGGTTCCTCTCAACCAATAATGAAGTCACCCTGACCAAGCTATCAATCCTTTACATGCACTCCTCAATATCCCTGGATTCCTCTTCTTTCTCATCAAAAGATGTGTGCATAATGGTCGGGGATGCCATCGATCTGTCTCGATCCTTTAAGTCATCATCTTCGGATGAGAGTTCTTAATATCAGATGATCGATGGGAACATTGGAAATTTTGGGAGTGGGATCAGGCTTAACTAACTTAATGCGGCTACAATAGAGTTGTTAGAGGCCTTGATGTCCTCTATTGTAGTTGTAACAGTCCAATTTCGAGTTTGATCAAAACAGGTGGTTTTGGAACCACTTAATTGAGTCAAAATATTTATTTTATTACTTGAATAAGTTTTACAGCATGATAGTATTATGGTTTGAAAGTTTCGTAAAGAAATTTTATTGTTTGATTAGTTAATTCGGTAAAAAGGACAAAATCGCGTAAAGCGATAAAGTTGAGTTACATTGCATAAATGGTTTAAATGGCTTTGGTTTTATTAGTTGGAGTCCTTGCATGGAAAATTTACCTTTGTACAATTATGGGCCTGGAACAGTGAAAATGTGCAAGTGTACACAGTCGTAGCAAGTAATAAAGTGACAAGTAAATGTCGAGTTATCATACCCACAGGGACTGTAAAAAGAAATATTTATGAATTTAATTTAAAAACACTTTGGTGAGAAAAATATTTTGGTTTGAAAAAGGTGATTTATAAACTAAGATTCCAAAACTATTCAAATAAAATAAAAGAATTCTAATGCAAGATTTCAAAAAGATTTAATCAAGATGATATAATTGTGTTGGATTAATTACATCTTTTTAACTTAGAATTATTAAATTCATTCTTATACCGTTACGAATAAATTCATGGCAACTCAGAAAATTTGCTAACTATTGCTCATACATACTTATTAAATTCAACTAATCTCTTGCATGTTCCCATGTCAATTCAAACAATTAATTCAATTTAATAAACATATAAAAGATTATGTGAAGTAACAAGATAGCCATACCTTGAAACAATTTAATCACAACAATCTTGCATGTTATGCAAGGCATATGTATTGCCAAATACAATGCTAATTTAATTTTCAGCTACCTTAGAATAATTAAACATACACTGATTAAGTACTGTGTCCATTAACTGCAATTTCAATCTGTTTAAACAATTAATTCATTAGTTATCTAACAAATTTAATGCCAAAATAACTTAGGCATGATTTTACTTAATCAAGCATTTTTACCGAGGCCTATAACAGCATAAACACTATTTTAATAATTCAAGTAGGCAAAATTTAATCAACCCAACATGAATTAAATTCAAGCTAAATTGATTAAAATAACCATTTCAGCAACAATAATATTCATAATATGTTCATCATAAAAACAACAAAAATTAAAAAGATAGGGAACAAGAAGGCAAATCCGGTGTTTCTTCGTGGCTTGACTGATTGCTCCGTTCTTCATCTCCATTGTCCTCACCGGTCAAGGCTGCTACGAACACTTGCTTGTTGCCCAAAATGGCTGGGAAAATACCTCTTTTCCAAGAGGAGAAATCGGCATAAGACTATGGGAAAATAAGATGGGAAATGGAGAGAAAAGTTGAGAGAAAGGAAGAGATAATAAGAGAATGTTGTGGGGTGAGGGATTATTGAAATGATCAGCAAGGGGTGGCTTTTATAGCTGATTGTGGCTGCTAAAAATAGCAAATTCCAGTAGCCAAAGAGCTCCCATATGGCCAGCCACACACATGGCAAAGGTTGAAGCTTTCAACTTTGCTAAAAATAGGTAGGGGCAAATCTACAAAGCTATAAATAAAGGTGGGGTTTGAATGCAAATTCGAGGGTTTTCAAGGGCCTTTTTGCAAGCATATTTATTAAGCTAAAATTTTGATTTATTCACTCCATACAGTTCGACCAGTGCGGTTTAGCTAGACCCTTTCTCCATAATTAATTAAAATTAACTTATTTAACCCAAATTAAATAGGAAATAAATTAAAATTAATTTAATTATGAATTAATACACATTTCTGGACTGTCCTGGGCTAGAAATTAGTTCACCTCGATACTTCAAATTGCTTCTCGATTTTGTTCTTCTCGCAGTGTTCGCCGGGCCATTTTTCGCCATTTGTGCAATTCTGTCAAAAATAACCAAATTTAATGAAAATTAACTATAAACTTAATTAAAATTCATAATGTTCATATTTTTAACAGAATTTAATTATTTTATAATATTTAATTATTTTTCGACAAGAATTTAACCGGAATAGCATGATTTTAAGTCAAAAAGGGCTTGAAAAAGTATATAAATTTTTATGTTTCTAAGGCCCACACGGGTCGTTGTCTTCAAACTTACGGGAATTAGTGGACTAGCTGTGTCGTACACGTGGCTATGGGCAAATCTGGCTTAGCAGGCCATGCAAGCACGTGGGCCCCACTTGGGTTGCGTAATGGGCCCCGGGGCCATATTCATTGAATGGCGTGTTGATGTGATGGCTAATAGGCTTAAGGAGTGTTGGAGAAGTCCTGGGTTCAAACCTGGGCCTTAGCAAAAATTTATGTTTTTTTATAGGAGCCTTGACGTTAGTGGGTTGGCTTTAAGAATATTTTTGGTGAAAGCATGACACAAAAAGGAGTGTGGTGTAGTGGCAAAGTAGCGCAACTTAAGGGACAGGGAAGTGGCGCCATAAAGGAAGCAAGGGGCTCCAAGGTTCAAGTCCTGGCTCTTGCAATTTATTTTGGTTTCCGTTTTAAATAAATCTTGAAGCGAGTAGGCGGGCTTTAAAGTTAAATGTGCTGGACTTATGACACAAAGGAGCTTGTGTCCAAGTGGTGGTGGCGGGACATGGTTATTGAGAGGACTATGGTTCGAATCCCTTTGCACGCAAAGGTTGATTATTTTGCTAATGCTTAAATTTTGGGGGATTGATGGAGAATCCCACATCGGGAAGCTAATATGAGAATAGGTGAGGAGCTGGCTTTAAATAGAGCAAACCATGAGGAGAGTAGGCATACCTTTCTTGGCTTATCCCTTTCACTTTGCGGCGTGTCCGTTGGGTTAGGCATTGGATCATTCGTTGATCTGTATGCCGTTGGGTCATGGTGGTGGTGACCGAAGTTGATCAACACACGTCTTGGGAGTCAAGGGTGCGATTACTGTAGGCTTCTGGGCATAGCAGTGTTCGAAGCACGGAGAAACTTCAGATTCCTATCAGGTGCGTACTTCTAACCCTTGTTTGATAGGCCTGTAACACCCTGAATTTGGGCCTAGAAGAATTGGGCCTTGAGTCTGGGTTCGGATAAAAGAAAGCCTGAATAATTTAGAAGTTTTATGAGATTTTCGGGATTTTTTGGGATTTATGAGATTTTGGTAAAATCTAGAAATTTTGGTGTTTCGATTATTAAATTTGTGTTTAAGTGTGTTAGTGGGCCTTTAGAAGGCCCAAGCCTAAGTTAAAACCCGACAGAAATATCAATCTTGGATTTTGAGTGAAAGGGACTTGGTTAAGTGGGCCATTAAGAAAAAGTTAGTAAGTTGAGACACAAAGAGGGCCTTGGTAAAGTAGCAAGGTGGTGCCACTAAGTGCCTAAAAAAGTGGCGTTTGGACTGAGTTTAAGCGCCAAAGTTCAAGTCACAAGGTAAGCGTGTTGATACTTTTATTTTTATGTGCATGTGCCGGGCATGTGATAGAGCTTAAGTGGAAATTCGGCTAGGGCTTTAAGAATTGGGCCATTGGTTTGAATGGCCATGAAGGCAAGCTTTTTTTTTTTCTTGCCGAATTAGGGTTAGCCACCTAGAGCCTTCACTTTCATTCTATTCTCTTCTCAGTGTTGCAAAAAGCCGAAAAGGCAAAGTTAGATCTCCTAAGTGCCGAATTCTTCCTTCTCTTCTCCTCTCTTCCATTCTTTCTTTTTATTTTCTTCTCTAGCCGAAATCACTTCTCCTCCTCACTCATCTTTCACTATTTTCTCTTCAAAAATCGAATTTGCCACTCTTTTCTTCTCAAACTCATCAACTACTAAAAGCTGAAATCCCAAAAGGCTTGCTTCCTGTGCCGCTTTGCCTATAGCCGAACCCCCTTTATTTTTCCTCACTTGTAGCCGAATTTCATACTCTCCACCCCTCCAACCATAGCTTCAAATCATATCTTATTCCACCACTTAAAAAGCCGAAAACACCATAGTTTTTAGGGATATATAGCCGAATCCTTAGATCTCTAAGATTCGAATTCTGCTAGTGTTTAGGGGCTAGATCTGCATCAAATCTGAGTAGAAGAATTGCCTTGATTAAGGAAAACCTGTGGTAAGTACTCGACATCTCAGATCTACACGTTACCTTTGAATTTAAGAAAAGCCGAAATCCCTAAACTCTTTAGGGAGGCTGTCAAATGTGATGATAGGTAAAGACAGTTCTTTTAATTGGTTTTATGTGTACTTGTTGTGGAAGGGGTGATCTAGCAAGGAGCATAAGAGGCTTGGATCTTTGGAACGACTAGATCTAGATCTAGTTATTAGTTTCGGCAAAGGTAAGATCTCAAGGGCCTTAGATGGTGATGGCCGATTATGGTAAGTAGAATTATGGAGATTGTCATTTTATTTTGGATTTGATGTGTCTAGTAATCGATTGTAGGATATCGTGGGAGATCTCGTTAGCAGTCGTCGTAAATCAGGTATGTATCGAACACCCTCTTGTAGTTCAAATTGGCAAAAGCCGAAAAGCTGAAATGCCAGAATTCTGGCATTTCGTGGGCTTGTGAGCGTGCAAACACTCATAAGTCGCTTGGATATCACTGGATCTATAATCACAAGTGGTAAGATGGTTGAGTACGCAATCTCGTGCACTTCAGTATGTTTGGGCCTTGATGGGCTAAAATTGGGCCCAATAGGCTTACGGGCCCATATAAGTAAAAGTAAGTGGTAAGAGTGTTCTGATAAACTGTGGGTTAAATCTGTTAGAGTAGACTTGAATTTGGGCTAAACGGGCCAAAATAGTATTATGACACTGTATGGCCCATTAGGGGTTTTAAGGCCCAATGACTATAATCTGCTAAAATGTACTAAATAAACTACTGAGATAAAAGTTAGACTATTACAGATTAAAACGTGCATGAAACCCTAGAAACTAGCATAATTACTGAAATACCCCTTATGGGTGGAAATTACTATTTTACCCCTAGGTGCAAATGATCGTTATACCCCTAGGGCTAAATTTGACTGAAATGTATGTTTTAATGTTTCTGTTCACTGTATGCCATGACATGATTATCTGTTGCTTGGGACTGGGATTATTTGATGGAGGAAGTACTGAAAAGAGGCTTTGCCTCAATTTACTGAAAAAGGGGCTTAGCCCTAGTTTACCGTTCTAATGGCTCAGCCACACTATCTGATTATGCAGCTATGCTACCATCGTGGAGAGTAGCGGTTGGGTGGGTTGAGTAGTTTTCCCCACATGGAGAGTTTGGCTGGTACGGGTGGAGAGTAGTGGTTGGGTGGGTTGAGTAGCTTCCCCACATACTGATATGGGTTTTGCATTCATGCATCGATATTACTGTTCTACTACTGAATTGAGCCTATGGGCCGTATTAATATCTGAAAAGGGGCTAAAGCCTAGATAAACAGTACTGAATAGGGCTACGGCCCAGTAACCAAATAGTGAATCGAGCTTCGGCCCATTTGATACTAAAATTGGATAAGGGCTTAGGCCGAGTGGGCTTGAGCTGATTTGGGCTCTGGATGGGCTTTCCTTACACACTGAGTTTCCAAACTCACCCTTTTCTCTCCATCCATGCAGGTGAGCCCTAGATTGGTGGACTTGGAGCTGGAAGGGATTTAGAGTGGCCACATGGACTACAGTTATTTAATTAAGTTCTATTTTAATTTATTTAATTTATGTATTTATTTTTAATTATTTTTATTATGGTTTTGGGTTTGTAATAAGACCGCTCTAATTATTTTTATTTTAGGTTTTTAAAGTACTTAATCATACACTACTTTAATTCTTTTGAATATAGCTGTGCAAGTTTTTCTTAAAATTAATCGAGTGTTTTCATAATCTCATCACACATTTCAAACGAGTAACAAAGTTAAGTTTTATCATAAATCTCTTAATAACTAGTATTGCATAGGACGTTCATCAATAAACCGGGAATTTCTCTTAAGACATAAATATCAGTTTTGCAAAGCTCACTCTAATCTTAGTAACTAGGTAATATGGTTAGTTGTAGGTGATGTGACACATAGGACTTGGCCGTAACGTCTGGGCCGGGTTTAGGGGTGTTACAAGACCAAAATTGGCCAAATGGGCCCGACGGGCCCGTGGGTCTAGATAAGTAAAAATTGGTAGACTGGTAATAAATGACGAGCTAATTAAGTGGGTTGTATGGCTTGGAATAGATTTGGGTCTGATGGGCCGTATAAATGTGAATGGGCCTGATGGGCTATATGAATGTATGTGGACTCATTAGGGTTTTGTAGTGGACTTTGGGATAGTATCTAATAATTATTTAAGGAGACATAAAACTTAATTAATCAATTAAGTGCAACTGTGGACAAGTCATAAGGTTAAAGTGTGGCAATGGGTATATGCATGTCTAGGATTGGATCTAGGGAGAGGTTGGTACTTAAGCGGTCTTAATGACTCACCTTCTCTTCTCTGGAATCCTACCTGGTGCATAGTATCTGTTCACTTTAGCTAACGAGGACTTGTTGACGGGCCAAGGTACGTAATTAGACGCATAGTGTTAAGAATTACTAAAATATCCCTGTTGGGTAGAACTACTGAAGTACTCCTATAGGGCAACATTACTGAGATAACCTTGATTTACAAAATTACAAAAAACCCTTAATTTGTAAAATTATCATTTTACCCCTAATTTGTAAAATGACCGTTTTACCCTTGACTTGTGAAATTACCGAAATACCCCTATTTTGTGAAATTACCGAAATACCCCCGATTTGCAAAATTACCAAAATACCCTTTGATTGCAAAATCACCCAAATACCCTTGGACTATAAAATTACCATAATACCCCTGTAGGGTAGAATTACAGAAATACCCTTGTAGGGTAAAATTACTACAATACTCCTGTAGGGTAGAATTTCTGAAATACCCCTGTAGGGTAGAATTTCTGAGATACTCTTGATCTACAAAATTACAGAAAGACCCTTAGTTTGCAAAATTACCGAAATACCATTGTGGGGTAAAATTGTGATTAAACCTCGAGGGTAAGTATTTATTTTTATGCTATGATTTGACTGCCATTGTAAATCATGCCTTGCGATTTATATATTTATGAGCGTTGCATACATGTCATATTGCATATGGGCTGGGATTATATTGGATGAAGTGTTATATGAGGATCGCATAGTCGCTTGATGACCGTGGATCCAACGAAGGCTTTTTAGCCATCGAAGGCTTTATAGCCACCGCAGCCACCGAGCAGCTCTGCTGCACCAATAATGTTACCGAGGTCTGTGTGCCATTAATATGGGCTTCGTTCTGTAATTATGGGCTTTGTGCCGGTTATATTACCCTAATTGATGGCTATGTGCCAATCCTATTACAATTACCTATTGCTTTGTGCCGAATATAATACTGCTACTGGAGGCTTTTAAGCCCATTATATGATTAGCAGCTCTGCTGCAACGATTGAGTAGTGCCGCAACCGGTGCTACCAGTGGAGCGTAAGGATGGGTGAGTTGATATTTATATCCCCACAGGAGTGTAAGGTTGGAAGGGAAAATAGAGTGCAGGGTTGGATTGGGATGGGAGCATTGCATACATATGATATTGATGTGATATGGGCTCAGGCACAAATGAGGCCACTATGGGCTAAGGCCCAAAGGTCATCGATATTGAATAGGGCTTAGGCCTACCTGATTCTATTAAAGGGCTCCGTCCTAGATTGATTCTGTTTCTGTTTCTGTTTTCTAACTGTTACTCTAATAAGGGGACTACACACTAAGTTTTCGCAAACTCACCCCCTATTAACCTTTCAGGTAATTCCCAGCCTTAGACGGATCGAAGCTGCGAGGGACTGGGAGAAGGCTACACATCTGCTTCTGTATTTCTATTAAATTATTCATGAGTACTTTAATTTGGTTTTGAGTTGTAATAAGGCTTTATAATTTCTAAATTTTAACTTTGAGTTTTGTTTTATTTACTTTGATTTATATCTGTTAGAGGTAAATCACAATTTTCCAAAATTTTAACTACTTTTCTTAAAACATCTCATTTTCATAAATTGGTTTTTTTTAAAATAAAGCTTCCGCAACAAATAGGGTTTAAAAGGGTAATAACGTTTTACAAGAGAATAGTTTTTAAACCACGTTTTGAAAATAAGCAAACGAAATTTGAGATTTTATGCAAGGTTTAAATGGAAATAATTTTTAAGAAGGGTTTTCAATGAAAACAAGGTTTTCGAAAAGCACTTTAGTGTGACACGCCAGATTCGGCCATATCGTCTTGGCTGGGTTTGGGGTGTTACATTTAGTGGTATAAGAGCCTGGTTGCAAAACTTGGCTGTGGATTAGGCTTTTACTGATTGTTTTCTTGAAAGTGTGGTTCACCGAGTTTTTGGCGCCGAATCTGTAAGTTTTCTAAATACTTTTGTCTGTTTGGAATTGAAATACTGTGGATTCTTTAGATATTGGACTGTATTGAGATTTGGTGTTTGTTCTGTGTGTTTGGAATTGTTTGGATGTGATGTTTTGAACATAGAAATTATATGCATGTGATATATATCCACTTCGCTGAATAGATATTTTTGGATGTGTGTTAGTATTATTAGGATTAGAGTGCGCAGCGGGAGCATAGTGGTGTAGTCTAGGCTATATGACCGTTTGATAGTTGGAAATTTCGGGGATGAAATTTCTTTAAGGAGGGGTGAATTGTAACGCCCCAAAATTAGCCTGGAAGAATGGGCCGTGTAGGCCCAATGGGCTTATAGGCTGCATGGGTCATTGTCTTTGAACTTACGGGAATTAGTGGACCAGCTGTGTCGTACACGTGGCTATAGGCAAATCTGGCTTAGCAGGCCATGCAAGCATATGGGCCCTACTTGGGTTACGTAATGGGCCCTGGTCCTATATTCACTGAATGGCATCTTGATGTGATGGCTAAGAGGCTTGGGAAGTGTTAGAGAAGTCCTGGGTTCAAACATGGGCCTTAGCAAAAATTTATGTTTTACTCTTATGGGAGCCTTGACGTTAATGGGTTAGCTTTAAGAATATTTTTGGTGAAAGCATGACACAAAAAGGAGTGTGGTGTAGTGGAAAAGTAGCGCGACTTAAGGGACAGGGAAGTGGAGCCACAAAGGAAGCAAGGGGCTCTAAGGTTCAAGTCTTAGCTCTTGTAATTTATTTTGGTTTCCCTTTTAAATAAATCTGGAAGCGAGTAGGCGGGCTTTAAAGTTAAATGTGTTGGACTTATGACACAAAGGAGCTTGTGTCTAAGTGGTGGTGGTGGGACATGGTTATTGAGAGGAAGTTAGCGTTGATCTATATGCCGTTGGGTCACGGTAGTGGTGATCGAAGTTGATCAACACACTCCTTGGGAGTCATGGGTATGATTACTATAGGCTTCTGGGTATAGCAATGTTCAGCGCATAAATAAACTTCAGATTCATATTAGGTGTGTACTTCTAACCCTTATTTGATAGGGCGAAATGGGCCAAATGGGCCCGACGGGCCTGTGGGCCCAGATAAGTAAAAATTGGTAGACTGGTAATAAGTGACGAGCTGATTAAGTGGGTTGTATGGCTTGGAATAGATTTGGGCCTAATGGACCGTATAAATGTGAATGGGCCTGATGGGCCATATAAGTGTGAATAGGCCGATGGGCTATATGAATGTATGTGGACTCGTTAGGGTTTTGTAGTGGACTTTTGGGCTAGTGTCTAATATTTGTTTAAGCAAACATAAAACTTAATTAATCAATTAAGTGTAACTATGGACAAGTCATAAGGTTAAAGTGTGGCAATGTGTATATGCATGTCTAGGATTGGATCTAGGGAGAGGTTGGTACTTAAGCGATTTTAATGACTCACCTCCTCTTCTCTGGAATCCTACCTGGTGCATAGTATCTGTTCACTTTAGCCAACGAGGACTTGTTGACGGGCCAAGGTACGTAATTAGACGCATAGTGTTAAAATTACTAAAATACCCCTGTAGGGTAGGATAGAACTACTGAAGTACCCCTGTAAGGCAACATTATTGAGATAACCTTGACTTACAAAATTACAGAAAAACCATTAATTTGTAAAATTATCATTTTACCCCTAATTTGTAAAATGACTGTTTTACCCTTAACTTGTGAAATTATCAAAATACCCTTGATGTGTGAAATTACCGAAATACCCCCGATTTGCAAAATTATCAAAATACCCTTTGATTGAAAAATCACCCAAATACCCCTAGGTTGTACAATTACCGAAATACCCTTGTAAAGTAGAATTACAGAAATACCCTTATAGGGTAAAATTACCGACATACCCTTGTAGGGTAGAGTTACTGGAATACCCCTATAGGGAAGAATTTTTGAGATACTCTTGATCTACAAAATTACAGAAAGACCCTTAGTTTGCAAAATTACCGAAATACCCCTGCGTGGTAAAATTGCGATTAAACCCTCAGGGGTAAGTATTTATTTTTATGCTATGATTTGACTGCCGTTGTGAAGCATGCCTTGTGATTTATATATATATAGGCGTTGCATACATGTCATATTGTATATGGGCTGGGATTATATTGGAGCAAGTGTTATGTGAGGATCGCATAATCGCTTGACGGCCGTGGATCCAACGAAGGTTTTTTAGCCACCGAAGGCTTTATAGCCACAACAAGCTTTTTAGCCACCGAGCAGCTATGCTGCACTTATAATGTTACTAAGGGTTGTGTGCCATTAATATGGGCTTCGTGCCATAATTATGGGCTTTGTGCCAATACCGAAGGCTTTTTGCTGATATTATAGGCTTTGTACCGGTTATATTACCCTAATTGATGGCTATGTGCCAATCCTATTACAGTTACCTATGGCTTTGTGCCGAATATAATACTGTTACTGGAGGCTTTTAAGCCCATTATATGATTAGCAGCTCTGCTGCAATGATTGAGTTAGTGCCGCAACCAGTGCTACCATTGGAGTGTAGGGATGGGTGGGTTGATATTTATATCCCCACAGGAGTGCAGGGTTGGAAGGGAAAGTGGAGTGCACGGTTGGATTGGGATGGGAGCATTGCATACATATGATATTGATGTGATATGGGCTCAGGCCCAACTAAGGCCACTATGGGCTAAGGCCCAAAGGTCACCGATATTGAATAGGGCTTTGGCCCACCTGATTCTGTTAAAGGGCTCCAGGCCAGATTGATTCTGATTCTGTTTCTATTTCTGTTTACTGACTGTTACTCTAATAAGGGGATTACACACTGTGTTTTTACAAACTCACCCCGTTTATTAACCTTTTAGGTAATTCCCAGCCTTAGACAGATCAGAGCTGCGAAGGACTTGGAGAAAGCTACACATCTGCTTTTGTATTTCTATTAAATTATTCATGAGTACTTTAATTTGGTTTTGAGTTGTAATAAGGCTTTATAATTTCTGAATTTTAACTTCGGGTTTTGTTTTATTTACTTTGATTTATATCTGATAGAGGTAAATCACGATTTTCCAAAATGTTAACTATTTTTCTTAAAACATCTCATTTTCATAAATTAGTTTCTTTTAAATAAAGCTTCCGCAACAAATAGGGTTTAAAAGGGTAATAACACTTTACAAGAGAATAGTTTTTAAACCACGTTTTGAAAATAAGCAAATGAAATTTGAGATTTTATGCAAGGTTTAAAGGGCAACAATTTTTAAGAAGGGCTTTCAATGAAAACAAGGTTTTCAAAAAACACTTCAATGTGACACGCCAGATTCGGCCATAGCATCTGGGCTGGGTTTGGGGTGTTACAATATACTTGTTAAAAAATTTAAGCACTGTCTTTGCGTCATTCTTTAGGACTACAACAGCTTCAACTCTCTTCGAGACATAGTCAACAGCTACTAATATATAAAGATTTCCAAATGAACTTGGAAATAGTCCCATAAAGTCCATACCCCAAACATCGAACAATTCAACCTCCATAATTGGTTACTAGAACATTTCATTGCGTCGGGGTATAGAACTAGTGTGCTGATACTATTATGGGCATCTTTGAATAATGAAGGCCAGTAGAATCCTGATTGGAGAACCTTAGCAGCAGTTCACATGCCACTGAAATGACCTCCATAAGGAGCATCAAGATAATGCTTTAGGATTGAAAGCATCTCCTCTTCTGAAACACAATGCCGAATGATGTTGTCATTGCATACATTGAATAAATACAACACATTCCAATGATACTTCACTTCTTCATGAAGAAATCTTTCTTTTTTATGGCCTGTGACATCCAATGAGTGTTTTCTACACACTGATAATTAACCAAATCCGCATACCAAGGGGTTACATCTACAACAAAAAACTTCTCATCTAGGAATACATCAACAATTTGAAGTATGTTTCCATCTTCGCTGCCAACTTCCAATCGAGGCAAATGGCCTGCAACTTGATTCTCTGAACCTTTGTGGTCTTTTATCTCGATGTCGAATTCTTACAATAGTAAGATTTAGCGTATCAACTTGGTTTTCCATCCTTTTTCGCAAAAAAGATATCTCAACGCTGAGTGATTAGTAAACACGGTAACCTTTACGCCGATAAGATAAGAGCAAAACTTGTCGAAAGTAAAGATTATTGCCAACAATTCTTTCTCTGTAGTGGTATAATTGATTTGGGCCTCTATAAGAATTTTGCTAGCATAATAGATGGCATGAAAGATTTTTCCCTTGCATTGTCCTAGAACAACACCCAGAACAAAGCTGTTTGCATCACACATAACTTCAAAAGGTTGAGACCAATCTGGTGCAACGATAATGGGTGCATTTACTAGCTGCTTCCTTAATTTAATAAATGCATCTAGACATGTATCGTTAAAGAAGAATTTTTTATTTTTTTTAGCAATGAGCATAAGGGTTTTGCAATTTTTGAGAAATCTCTAATAAATCTTCAGTAAAACCCTGCATGCCCAAGAAAATTGCAAATACCTTGTCTACTTCAATGTTTTTCCCTTTAGCTTTGTCTACTTCAATGATTTTCCCTTTAGCATTGTCTACTTCAATGCCTTGACTAGAGATGCGATGGCCTAACACAATGCTTTCAATTGCCATGAAATGACATTTTTCCTAATTTATAACTAGATGGGTGTCTTCACATCGCTTCAATACTTTATCCAAGTTGTCAGCGTAATGATCAAAATCATTCCCATAGACTAAGAAATCATCTATAAAAACCTCTAAAGAATCTTCAATCATATCAGAGAATATTTCCATCATGTACTTTTGAAATGTGGCTGGTGCATTGCAAAGACCGAAAGGCATACGGTGAAAAGCAAAAGTTCCAAAGGGATAGGTGAAAGTTGTTTTCTTCTAATCCTCTGGTGCAATAACAATTTGATTGTACCCAGAATAACTATCTAAGAAGCAGTAATAGGCTTTTCTAGTAAGCCTATCCAACATTTGGTCAATGAAAGGAAGTGGGAAGTGGTTCTTCCTTGTGGCAGAATTAAGTTTGCGGTAATCCATACAGACTCGCCATCCCATTTGAATACGTGTAGGAATTAATTCATCTTTGTCATTCCTAACTGGAACGATGAAAATGTGGAAGTGTACAGAATCGCAACAAGTAATAAAGTGACAAGTAAATATTGAGTTACCGTACCCACAGGGAATGTGAAAATGCTTATTTATGAATGTTATTTAAAACATTTTGGTGGAGAAAATATTTTGTTATAAAAAGGGTGACTAAAAACTAAGATTTTAAACTAAGTAAAATAAATAAAAATAAAATAAGAGTTCTAATGCATGATCTCAAAATGCGCTTTTAATCAAGATGACATAATTGTGTTAGATTAATTACATTTCTTAACTTAGAATTATTAATGTAACGCCCCAAATTTTTGGGTTTTTGAATTTTTGCTTAAATTTATTTTTTTTGCATGGCTTGATGTGCTGAATTAATGATTTGAGTGTGTTTAGTAGGCCTTTGGAAGGTTTGGGCTAAAGCCTTAGCGCTGGTAAAATCTTAATTTTTACTTTAGGAAAATCTGGGTGTTAGCACATAGGGCTTTTAAATTAATGTTGTGGATTTGTGACACAAGAAAGCTTGTGGTAAAGTGGTAGAGGGACGCCACTTAAAATGTAAGGGGGTGGCGTGTTGTAGCATGTGAGGGATCCCAAGTTCGAATCCCCTTATTGGCAAAGTATTCTAATTTTGCTGCTGGGACATGGTAAGAGGTGGACTCCAAGTTAAATTCTGAGGGAAGGTGTTTGAGTTGCCCATGGGATTGGATTGGGGAGTGATAAGGGGAGATTTTCAAGGAGAAAATTTAGGGATGAGATGGGAAGGAAATGATTTGTGGGATTGTTTGGAGTGCAAATTCGGCTAGTGTAGTAAGGGGGTAGTGCATTTCGGTAAATAGGGAAGGTGTGTGTGCCGAATCCCTTTTTGATATTCTTTGGGATTTTAGCTTCTTGAGTTTCGACATTTTGAGTGAAGTAGGTATCGCTTTTGAGGTATTCAGGTATTGCATTTTGGGTCATCATTATAGTTTCGATTAGGTATATCTCCTTTGAGGGTTTCTTTTATTCTTTCTTTTTCCTTCTTTCCTTTGTTCAAAGAGCCGAAAACCTTAGAGCTCATCATCTCCTCTTTGTCAATTTCTTCTTTTGGTCGAACCTTAATCCTCCTCCATTATTACTATTTCTCCAAGGTGTTTGTCTTTCTTCTCTCTATTGTTCTTCCAACCCCTTTCATCTATTCTTCTCCTCTCCCTAAAACACATATTTGGCCGATTGTCCCTCATCAAATATTCACCCCTTTTGTCACCTAGCTAGCCAAATACCTTGGATCTATCCTCTTCTTGTGTTCTGATTAGATCTACAATAGGTCTAGGCTTAGGCTAGTGATCGGTGGTTCTTTCTTTTATCAAGTCAATCAAGCGAACTCTTGGGTAAGTATTCTATTCCTTCTTTTCCTCCTTTTAAGCAGTTGATGAAAAGTCGAAACCCTTATTTCCTTGTGTACTAATCGGCTTGGATCCCTTCCTTGAGGACCTACTTAAGCTCTCTCTTTTATGACTGCTTGTTTTTCGTAGCTTTTCGTGAAGGTGAATCTCGTGAAGGGTGGTTAGTAGATAAGAATAGCGAAGCAGTCTAGTGTTGTGGCTAGACTTCGGCAAAGGTAACTGATGGGTGGTTTGTTAGTATTGGCCGAATAAGTTAAAGTTAATGTGGTGTTGGTTTTCAATCGGATTATGGTTTAACGTTGTGGTTAAACTGTTGTAGTTTAATCGTTCGCGGGATCATTCAACGCTACTCGCAAATAGGTGTGTAACGACATCCTCTAGTAGCATAGATCGGCAAAAATTGAAAAGTAGAAAAGCCGAAATGCTAAAATGCCGACATTTCGAGGTCTTGCGAGCGTGCGAATGCTTGTGGGCTGAACCAAAACCATGAATCATGGGTATTGGACTGTAAGGGCCGTTGTGCACGTTTTCGTGCACTTGGGTTGTTCTAGGCCTCATGGGCCAAAATGGGCCCAATAAGCCTCGGGCCCATATGGGTAAAAATTATGCGGTATGTTTTTACTGGTACGTTAGATGCTAAATCTATGATATTATGTGTAAGCTTAGACTGAGCGGGCCACATGAGCGTGTGGGCCCCCTCGGGCCCATTAGGGTTTTGGGCCCGAATACAATATGTGACTGTATGGACTCCCTGAGTCACTTGGAGTGACGTTAGACCTACTAGAAAGTCGTATTAGATGTTGAAACATCGAGACTTAACGAAATGACCAAAATACCCCTGAAGGTAAAATTGTCATTTTACCCCTAGTTGCCAAAAGACTATTTTACCCTTAGAAGTAGGTTGACTGATTTGTGTATACCTATATTTGTATCTGCTAATCTGTATGCATATGATATGTAGTTCTTTAGTCTGCATGGGGTTGGGTTTGGATTCGGAGGAAGTGCTGTATAGTGGCACTGCCACGTATTCTGTTTAGAGGCTTCTCCTCGTAATTCTGTTTTGGTGGCTCTGCCACGATCTCTGTATTAGTAGCTCTGCTGTGTCCGTGGTGTGTAGGGTTGGTTGGGCTAAGTTATTCCCCACATGGTGTGATGGGCTGGACTGGGATTGGGTTTTTGCAGATATTTTGTTATGTATCTGTAAAGGGCCTAAGGCCCAGATTGGTCTATTTTTGAATAGGGCTTCGGGCCAGACTGATCTGCATGTTTGATCTCTGTTGTTGGTTGGGTTAAATTACACACTGAGTTTTCACAAACTCACCCTATTATTTTCATCTATGTAGGTAACCATCAACCATAGAGGATTTGGAGCTGCGAGGGACTCGTGGTGGCCACATAATTTATGCTTCTAGTTTTCACTTTGTTTTAGTTTATTTTTATTTTAATTTTGGATTTATTTTGTAATAAGGCAACTATGGGTGTTTGGTTTTAGTTTACACTATTATTTGTTTCAAAGCAGTAGACTAGGATATGCGGGTTTTCAAAATTAATAGCAAACGTTTTCAAGCAAGCTTTACGTAATGGTTGGATGACTTAATAAAAAGAATGACAACAAATGGGATTTTGGTATAAACACTTCATGATAACAAAACAGTTTTAATCTGATTTTGCTCAATAACTACAAGCTACTAGTCATGGGCCTCCAATGAATAACATAACGAATTGTCAAGGTAACTGGTTGAGGATAAGTCGTCCATGTGACAAACCAGATCTGGCCATAACGTCTGGGCTGGGTTTGGGGTGCTACAATTAAACTCATGTTTATGTTGTTACGAATAAATTCATGACAACTTGATAATTTGCTAACTTATGAACATACTCACTTACCAAAATCCATTCATCTCTTGGTTATATCCCTATGTCAATTCAACCGATTAAACAAATCTTAATAGGCAAATATGTTAATGCACGTACATACTTATTAAATTGAAATAACCTCTTGTACATATCCTTATGTCAATTCAAACGATTAATTAAATCTAATAAGCACATAAAAGACTACATGAGGTGTAATGCCCCAATTTACTGATTTTTTGGGATTTCAAATTTTTGCTTGAATTTATCTGTGCATGTTTTGATATGCTGTTGGAGTAAATTAAATGTGTTTAGTGGACCTTTAAAAGGCCTAGGTTTAAGCTAAAGCCTGGTAGAATTTTTAAATTTTAGACTGAAAAGAGAATGGGCTTTGGTTAAGTGGGCTTTTAAACAAAAATTGGGAAATTAAGACACAAGTAAGCCTGTGTTAAAGTGGCAAGGTGGCGCCACTTAAAGGACAGGGAGTGGCATGTTAGTGATGGTAGAGGAGCTAAGGTTCAAATCCTGTGGTAAGCAAGGTGTTATTTATTTTTATGCTTATGCAAGGTAAGTGATGGAACTTAAGTGAAATACTGAAGGAAGAAGTTTGAAATGCTCATGGAATTGGGTGAGGAGTGATAAAGGGAGGTTATCTAGAAGGAAATTTAGGAATTTTGAAAACGAAGGTAAGAGATGGCCAATTGTAGGGGTCTTGGAAGGAGCTAATTCGGCTAGGTGGTTTTGGAACTTGCATTTTCGGCAAGTGTAGTTTTAGTTTGCGAATACCCCCTTTTGGATCTTTTCGGGATTTGTTTTGGGCAAGTTTTAGTGTCAATTAGGTAAGATTCAAGTGGTGTTTCCCATTCGGTTCATTTTGTTTCTTTTTTTTCTCTTCTTTCCCTTTTGTTCTAAAAGCCGAAATCCTGAAATTGGTTGGTCTCTTTTGCCAATTTACCTAAAGTCAAATCCCTCATCACCTCTCTTCTTTACCTAAACCAAGCATCTACCTCTTCTCCTTTCACTCTTCTGTTCTTTTTCTCCTTTTCTCCACCAACTGAAGTAACCCTTTCTCAAAACTTAACTAACCGACTATTCTCAAAAGCCAAAACCTAAATTGTCTTGATAGCCGTTTCTTCTTATTGACTGAATCTCCTATTCTCTTCAACTCTATTCTTTCAAAAGCTAAAACTCTAAACTCTCTCATCCCTCTGTCAACCATCTCCTCTCTGTTTCATAGACTTCTATTCTCCTTCTTGTTTCTACAAAAGGTGAAACCTCCATACTCTATAGCGATTTTGGGAACTGAATCTTTAGATCACTTAGATCTATCTTCTTCTCACATTTTGGTTAGATCTATAGTAGATCTGCACTAGGCTGGTATTTGGGGACTCTTCTTTGGCAAAACAAAATAGTGATAAGTATTCAAAACCCCTTCTTTCGTAACCTTATGATTTAAGAAAAGCCGAAAACCCCTACCTCTTTAGGATGGCTATTGATTTTGGCTAAGATTTATGTTAGTCTTTTCTTTCAGTTCTTTTGTGTTCTAGTGTGGAAAGAGGCGATCTAAAGAGGAGCATTGGAGGCTAGGACCGTTGGAGCAATCCAAATCTCGATCTAGCGGTTAGAATCGACAAAGGTAAGTGTTAGTGATGCTTTATTATGGCCGAATAGGTGGGTTAGGTTGTTAGCGATTATTCAACTGTATTTTTAGTTAATAGTGTGATTTAAATGATTGTAGGATACTCACGTAAAGGACTTCTGAGTATATCGCAAAATAGGTGTGTAATTGACACCCTCCAGTAGACTAGATCGGCAAAAGCCGAAAAGCTGAAATGCCAAAATTTCGGCATTTCGAGGGCTTACAGGCGTGCGAGCGCTCACGGGTCAGTTGAAATGATAAATTTGGTAATCGCAAATGGTAAGACAGTTCTGTGCGCGATTTCGTGCACATTGGTGGTTTTGGGCCTCGAAAGGCCGAATTTGGGCCTAATGGGCTTACGGGCCCATATGGGTGAAAAAGAGCGGTAAGTGTATCCTGGTAATCTAATTGTTAGGATCTACTAAAACGGGTGTAAAATTGGACTTAGTGGGCCGCAGTAGCTAGTGGACTCCGTCGGGCCCATTAGGGGTTTTTAGGGCCCGATGGCTCAGTAATAATTAAATGGGCTAAATAAGTTACCTGGACGGCAATAGTTCTGTTAGTGGACTGTAATGAGCATGAAACCCTAAAATATGGCAAATTTACTGAAATACCCCTTAAGGGTGGAAAATTATTATCTTACTCCTAGGTGCTAAAAGACCATTTTACCCTTAGGGTTAAGTTGACTGATTTGCATGCTATTATTTCTGATACTCTGTATGCCACGTCAATGTATATTCTGTTGCATGGGATTGGGCTATATTGACAGAGGAAGTGCTAAAGTGGCAATGCCACGTATACTGATTAGAGGCTCTACCTTGTATTACTGTTTTAGTGGCTTGGCCACAATATCTGATCAAGCAGCTAAGCTGCGACTGTGGTGTGCAAGGCTGGGTGGGTTGAGTTATTCCCCACATGTGTGTAGGGCTGGTACGGGTGGTGTACAGGGCTGGATTGGGCTTGGGCTTTGTATTCGTGCAAAATATACTGAACTGTTACTGTAATGGGCCTAAGGCCCACACTGTTTACTAAATAGGGCTATGGCCCAATTATCACTGTGTCTGGATAGGTCTTAGGCCCAGTTTGAGCTTGAACTGATCTTGACTCTATTTGGGTTAGCTTACACACTGAGTTTTCACAAACTCACCCCTTTCTTTTCATCCATGCAGGTGAGACCCAACCTTAAAGGACTTGGAGCTGCGAGGGATTCGGAGTGGCCACGTGAACTGCTTTCGGTTTTAAATTTACTTTATTTTAGTATTTTTTAATTTCTTTTGGGTTTTAATCTGTAATAAGGTAGCTCAGTATTTATTTTATTTGGTTTTAACTATTTATTTATTACTTGTTAAATAAAATTGATAAACTAAGGCTGCGCGGATTTTTATTTCAAATTAACAAACATTTTCAAAACCTTCTTTGCATGACAAGTGGAAAATTTAATGACAATGATTCATTAACAAGATCACTTAAAAAGTAAAACTTCAAAATAATAGTGGATAAGATTTTTATAAATTAAACAACCCTCTATTTACTCAAAACACATAAAATGGTTTTGCTAAGCCAACCTAAATTTACGTAATGAAGAACGAGGTGTAATTAATTATCCATGTACTCACCAGATCCGGCCATAATGTCTGGGCCGGGTTTGGGGTGTTACATGAGGTAATAAAGTATCCCTTCCTTGAAACAGTTTAATCACAATAATCTTGCAAGTTATGCAAGGCAAATGTATCATCAGATACCGTTGCTAATTTAACCCTCAGCTTCCTTAGATGATTAAACTTACATTGATTAAGTACTACATCCATTAATTACAATTTCAATCCTTTTAAATATTTAATTCATTAGCTACCTTACAATTGCAATGCAAGAATAACTTAGGCATGATTTTACTTAATCAAACATCTTACCGAGACCTATAACAACACAAACACAATTTTAATAATTTAATTAGACAAAATGCAATCAACCTAACACGGATTAAATTCAAGCTAAATTAATTAAAGTAACCATTCCAACAACATAAATATTCATAGACATGTTCATCATAACAACAACAAAAATTAAAAAAGATGGGGAACAAGAATCAATTCTGGTGTTTCTCCGTGGCTTAACTAGTTTTCTCCGTTCTTCCTTCTCCATTGTGCTTGTCAAACCAAGGTTGCTAAAAATACGTAATTGCCACTCCAAATGGCTGATGAATGCCCCTTTTCCAAGAGGAGAAATTGGCAATAGAGGAAAAGAATTTGGATGGGAAATGAAGAGAGAAAGTGGAGAGAAGAAAGAAGAGATGTGAATCCTTAGGGTGTGTTTCAAATGATCAGCTTAATGGGGTTTTTGTAGCTGAAGAGGGCTTCTAAAAATAGCTAAAATTAGCAGCCAAAGAGGCCTCCCTTGGCCGGCCACAAATGTGGCAAGTTTGATATTTTCAAACTTGCTAAATTAGGCTTGGGGCAAAACTAGAAAGCCACCATTTGTGGAGGGGTTTGTTTGCAACTTGAACAAGTCTTCAAGGGCTATTTTACAAGCTAATTATTCAGCCAGTAAGATGATATGGGTCAGCATATGGATAGTTTTTGGGCTGCCCATTACTTGGTCAGTTCGGTTCACTTAATTTAGCTCAATTGGACCACTTTTCTTAATTAATTAATAATAATTTATTTAACCCAAATTAAATTGGAAATAAATTAAAATTATTTATTATGAATTAATGCACATAATTTTAGACCAACTTAGGCTGAAAAGTTAATTTTCCTTGATGCTTCAAATTGCTTCTCAGTTTTTCTCTTCTAACAGTGTTTGCCAAGCCGTTTTTCGCCCTTTGTGCAAAATGATCAAAATTAATCAAAATTAATTATAAAATTAACTAAAATTAAACATGTTCATAATTTAAAAACAATTTAATTATTTTATAAATATTAGTTATTTTTCAACAAGAATTTTATCGAAACTGCATGATTTTAAGTTAAAAATGGCATAAAAAAGTGTAAATTTTTGTGTTTCCACTAACCACAGTGCTGCCACTCTTTTTATGTATTGAACTGGACTTACTCAATTACTATCAGAAATAGGGTAAATAATTCCAGCATCAAGCCATTTTTGTAATTTCTTTCTTAACAATTTTCTTCATCTTTTCGTTTAATCTTCTTTGTTGCTCAATCAATTGCTTGCCTTCATCTTCCAACTTGATCTTGTGCATGCAAAAACATGGACTAATGCCTCCAATATTGGCAATACTCTAAGCAATAGCTCATTTACGTTGCTTAAGAATATGGACCAATTTTGTAATGCCCTAATTTTCGGGATTTTTTGGGATTTTTGCGATTTTGGTGTAAGCATAAAATTTTGTTGTTAGGTTATGGAATTTATGTTTTAAGTGTGTTAATGGGCCTTTAGAAGGCCCAAGCCTAAATTAAAACCCGGTAGAATTATCGAATTTTAGACTTAAAGTGAAGGGGACTCGAGTAGGTGGGCTTTTAAGAAAAAGTAAGTAAGTTGAGATGCAAGTGAGCCCTTGGTAAGGTGGCAATATGGCGCCACTTAGGGCCTAAGAAAATTGCATGTGGATGTGTGCAAGGGCCAAGGTTCAAGTCACAAGGTAAGCAATATGGTATTTTTTTTTTACTGCATGTGCTAGTGATGTGATGGATTTCAAGTGGAACTCTGTTGGAAAGAGTTTGAGGTACTCATGGAATTGAGTCAAGGAGGGATAAGGGGAGAGATTTTAGGAAGTTTGAAAAGGAAGAGTGTGTGGCCGATTGGGAAAGGTTGAAGTGCATAGTCGGCTAGGACTTTTGGGAGGCATTGTTTTTGGCAATTGAGAGTGGTAAGTGCCGATTTTCCCTAGTAGCTAGCCTTCGGGATTTTGGTCAAGTGGGACTTTTTCTTGTTGCTGATTAGGTATTGTACCCCTACCTCTCTTTTTCTTCCTCTCATATATTCTAAAAGCCGAAGGTAAGGCCTACAAACCTTGTGTTGTTTTACCTAAGGAGCCGAACCAATTATCTCTTTTCTCATCCTTTTCATTTTTTTTGTCTTTCTTCATCTTTTCTTCTTTTCTTTCCTGTTATCTTTTCAAGCTGAATCCAATTGAAGTAATCCTTCTTCTCAAGCCTTCTGTTGACTGCCATAAAAGCTGAAACCGAACCTGTGTTGCTGTTTGCTTCTTTGACCGAAACTCTATTCTTCTTTTCAACCTAACCCCTTCAAAAGCCAAAACCCAATATCATAACCCTATCGACATCACTTCTCCAAACTCATAACTCTTGAATCGTCTTCTTCTTCTATTCACTTCTCAAACCACAGGAAACAAACCTTAGAGTAGGTTCTAAAAGCCGAATCTGAGATATATTCTTTGCTCGTATCTTGAGGCTAGATCTGCATCAGTCTAAGATAGAAAATGGCTGGAAGCATTCTTATCTAGTAGATCTTTTTGTAAGCGTTTGAAACTCATTTCCATTCGTTATTTCGGGATTTAAGAAAAGCTGAAAACCCCTATGTGCATAGGGTGGCTGTCGACTAAGGCTAAAGAGTTTATTGGTGTTATTATTTGATTTGTTTCGTACTAGTGTGGACCTAAGGCTACCGATCGAGGGTTGTGTGGAAGGCTTGGATCATTGGAACGACTAGATCTAGATCTAGTCACTATTTTCGGCAAAGGTAAGTGACTAAGAGCCTTAGATGGTGATGGCTGAATAGGTATGTTGGTTTGGTGTCGGTTATTCAATTAGATCTATAGTGACATGTGGATTGAAATGACTGTAGGATAATCGCGTGGGAGATTTCGTCTACGTCTGTCGCAAATCAGGTGTGGAAATGAACACCCTCTTGTAGACTAAATCGGCAAAAGCTGAAAAGCCAAAATGCAGAAATTCTGGCATTTCGTGGGCTTGTGAGCGTGCGAGTGCTCGTGGGTTAGTTAAAAGCGGTAAGATCTGTAATCGAAATCGGCAAAGTTGATATGTGCAAAATTTCGTGCACCTTGGTGAATTTGGGCCTTGATGGGCTAAATTTGGGCACAATGGGCTTACGGGCCCATTTGGGTGAAAATTGACGGTAAGTGGGTTCTGATGATCTGTATGCTAAAACTGTTAAACCAGCCATAAAACTCGGGCTTAGTGGGCCAAAGTAGCTAGTAGACACTGTAGGGCCCATTAGGGGCTTTAGGGCCCAGTAACTCTAAGTTGCTAAAATAGGCTAGAAATGCTTCTTAGATGGTAACTAGACTGTTAATAACTGAAACATGCATAAAACCCTAAAAAATTGGTATAATTACTGAAATACCCCTTATGGGTGGAAAATTACAGATTTACCCTTAGGTGCAACATGACCATTATACCCCTAGGGCTAAATTTGACTGAAATGCATGCTATACTTTATCTGTTCACTGTATGCCTTGACATGTTTAACTGTTGCATGGGACTGGGTTATTGGTAGAGGAAGTGCTCAGTGGCATTGCCACGTTTATTGAAAGGGGCTTTGCCTCGGTTTTACTGTTAGCGGCTTGGCCACGTTATCTGATTAAGCAGCAATGCTGCGATTGTGGTGTGTAGGGCTGGGTGGGTTAAGTTATTCCCCACATGGTGTGTAGGGCTGGTACGGGTGGTGTGTAGGGCTGGACATGGGCTGGGCTTTGCATACATGCATTATTTTGTTCTATTACTGTAATGGGCCTATGGGCCGCAGTGCTAACTGTAAAGGGCTAAGGCCCAGTAAATACTAAATCTGAATAGGGCTATGGCCCAGTTAACTGGATTTGAATAGGGCTTCAGCCCAGTTATTGATTGAAACTGGATAGGGCTTAGGCCCAATAATTTTGGCCTGATTTAGGCTCTGGTTGGGCTTTCTTTACACACTGAGTTTCCCAAACTCACCCCTTCCTTTCATCTGTGCAGGTGAGCCCTAGGCTAGTGGACTTGGAGCTGGAGGGATTCGGAGTGGCCACGTGGACTGCAGTTGGACAATTTGCTTTAATTAATTCATTTTTTAGTATTTTTACTTAAATTAATTTTCATTTGGTTTGGGTTTGTAATAAGGCTGATTTAAGTATTTTAATTTGGTTTTTTAATTCTTTATTTATAATTTGATTTAAATGGGTAGATTTAGGCTGCGCGGGTTTTTCATTAAAATTAAACAACGTTTTCAAAATGAAACACACGTATCGAATGGATAACGAACAAGATCTTGTAACAAAATAAATTTTAAACTGGTAGTGGATAGGATGGTCACAAACTAAGCCTGGAATTTTCTTATCAAACATTATTAACGATTTTGCAAAACTCACCCTAAACGCAATTGCTAAGGAACATGATTAATCCATCGTTGATGTGACACACCAGACTTGGCCATAATGTCTAGGACGGGTTTGGGGTGTTACAAATTTCTCTTCTTGAGTTACATCTGGTGTTGCAGAGACAATAACTGGGAGAGTATTGCTAACACAAAGAAAAATGTATTTAAAATGAGTAGGTAGTGGTTTCAATTCCAGAGTAGGAGCTTCGTCAATAGATGGCTTAAAAATTGGAGTTTTTCTATTGGCTAAGTCTAGGGATTCAATCTACCATCCATGCTTGAGTTCAATATTATTAACTTCAACCATGCTGTCACAATCATCTAAGAATTCAACATCAGATGTCAAACTCCTCAGAAAGTATTGTGCTTTGGTCATTGAATTCTTCCTCGATTAAATCATCTAGCACATCAACAGCATAACATTCTTATTTATCCTTGCATTGAATAGATTCAAAAACACTAAAGGTAACGTGCTCGTCATTAAGTCACATCGTCATTTCACCTTTGTAGACATCAATAAGAGTTCATTCGCGTAACAGCCCGATTTTGGGCCTAGTCAGAACAGTGGTTTTTGGACCACAAATCTGACGATGAAAATTTATTTTTATTATATTTTTATGCTCTACAATTTCACGGAATGATTTCATGAAAATCTCATTCGAAAATTTTGACGTTTGGGCACTCAATTTAGTTAAAAGAACTAAATTGTAAAAAGTGCAAAACTTGAGTTCTAGAAGTTGGGCTATCAAATTGCTATCAAATTTTAAATTGGATGCCCTTAAATAGTAATAAGACCATTGGTTAATTGGTTGGACAAAAACGAACATGAAATAGGTGAAATAGAATAATTTTAAGTTAGGGGCATTTTGGTCATTTAGTGATTAAATAATTAAATAAATAAAATAAAAGCCAAATTTTGCTCATCTTCAACCCCTTGGCCATATTTTTGAAGACCACCATGGCTAGGGCTTTGTTCAAGCTTTCCAACCTCTATAGTAAGTTCGTTCTAGCCCTATTTTTAATGATTTTTAGGTTTTTGAGATCCTAATAACAAGATCTATCTATTTCTACCACTAATTTGAGATATGGTTAAAGTGTAGGGTTTTGAAACATGATGAATATGTGTGTATTTTTGTGTTTAATGGTAGAAAATTCATGTTTATGGTTAGAGAGATGATTTTAACTAAGTGATTTTTGGTAAAAATGCATAAAAGGTTCGGGTATAAGTATAAAAGAGGTTCGGCTATGCATGGATAGCAAATAAATTGAGTACGTTTCAGTTTTCGAGCTTAGGGGCAAAATTTAAATATGTCAAACTTTAGGGGAAAAAATGTAATTTTGCCATAATATGACTTTTGGGTCACATTAAATAATGTGACTAACAAGTGAGCTAAATTTGATATTATAACAAGATTCGGGCCTAGAACGAGGGAAAAACAAGTATTTGACGGTTTGGTCATTTTCACCATTTCTAGTATCGAGGTAAGTTTGCATGTAAATAATGCATCATTCTATTATGTTTTAATGTTTTAATAATGTGTAAATTGTATGATTGACCTATGATTGACTTATTGGTTAAAATCGATAAAGTTTCGATAGTGAGGAAAATCCCGGTTGAACCTTAGGAATAGAATAGGATACAAGTTAAATGTCACTAGGAACCTATGTGTGCATTATGTGATTATGTGATGTCTGGGTGCTGGTCTTGTACGTCTACCAGTGGCCAGGTAGTCATGCGTATGTTGCGGATACTTGTCAGCTTGTGTGAGTAGCGCTGAGTAGCTACGTCCCGCCGTCAACTTGTATGAGCAGACCCGTGACTAGCTCGAGAATGAGCATATATGTGAAATATGATATGAGGCAACTTTGGCTACATATATGTGGCACATATGTGCAAGCTTTCCAAGTATCCATTAGTATTTCGAGTGTTCAATGGGAATATCAAAGATGTGAAAGTGTGTGAGAATGTTACAATTTGTACATGTATGTTCCTAAAACTCATAAGTATTGAATTTATTAAGTGGTGAGCTATTGGTAAGGTGATGTTTGAGCAATGTTACCGCTACGAAATTGTTTTATGAAAGCTTGTGAATATTGATCCATGCTTGTGATGTATGAAATACATGGTAAATTTGGTTGATGATCATGAAATTAGCCTGCAGGTCAAATCAAGTTATGACATAGCATATTTGATTTGTACAAATTATGATTTATCGAATATGAGAAAAAGGAATGATCGGCATAATTTCCTATCAAAGCGATGATGGGAAAATATGTGCTTTGATCAACTGAAAGATGTTAAAATATATATACTCGAAAAGTGAATAATCATAATTAGTGTGTATGTATAATATGAGTTGGGAATGATTGGATAATTGTGGTAGTTTGTTATAATGGAGAGCTTTTGAGATCTAGATTAATGACAAGATTTGTTAAATTATGCTTGTAAATTGATAGAATAGACAATGTGATCGAATAAGTTATATTATCTTGTAGTTATACTGTTGGTCTTGGAAAATGAATTGTAGGATGCTTATTATTTGCATATAAACTTTCTAAGTTTTATAGCTTATTGCCCTTTCCTTTCCCATGCTTTATAGTGTCGTCAGGTTGGCTCGAGTTGGAGATCGTCAGAGATTCTATCACACTATCAAGCTAATAATTTGGTATCAATGTTTTCAAGCATTTTAAGTCTATCGCATGTATAGGGACTAGATTACTTTGTTATATGAGTTATTATTAATTAACCAAGTGTATCGATTTATAATGGTCAAATGATTCATTTGTATTCGACCATGAGATTTGGCTTATATTGGCTAATTAGGTTGTAAACCTATTTATATATGCATTCATGAGTTAATGCCTTTGATGTTGTGGGAATGCCATGTTTGAGCCATGTTTTGTGGATGTTTGATTGCCAATTAATGCCATGTTAAATGCTATGGAGATGTATAAGTATGTGTGTGAAGTTGAAGGTGGCAAATGGCTTGGTAAATAGCCTTATTTTTGTCCACATAGGTAGACACACAGGTGTGTTGATAGGCCATGTCTCCCCCTGCACCTTAGTTTTGAGAAACAAAATGCTTAATATGGAGCACATGGGTAGAGACATGGTTATGTGTCTAGACCGTGTAGAGGATACGGCCCTGGGACCTGGGCGTGTGTCCAGGGCATGTGAAGTCTGCACCTATTTTGCGAAAATTAAATTCACCACATGGCCTAGCACACGGGAGTGTGACATGGCCGTGTGACTTCCTTCAGTGCGTGACGTCATAAACAGAGAGTTACACGGGGTAAGGACATAGGCGTGTGTGACCACACGGCCTACCCACATGGGCATGTCCTATATCCACACTAGCGTGTGACATATTTTTAAGGAAAAATTTTTATAAATTTGCAAAATTTTCATAAGTTCTTGGTTTAGTCCTGAACTGCTTCTAAAGTATGTTTTGGACTTCGTAGGCTTATTTTAGGGACGATGTGAAAGGTTTTAAATTTGGATGGAAACTTATGGCTAGAAATTGTATGTGTGTTTGTGTTTAAGTATGGTAATGCCTCGTACCCTATTCCGGCGTGAATATAGGTAGGGAGTGTTACAGTCTGGTGGCTAAAAATGGTCATCCCAAGATTATGGGAACGTCCTTGTCTGCCTTGCAGTCAAGTATGATAAAATCAACCGGAAAAATAAGTTTATCCACACGAACTAAGATGTCATTGATTTGCTCTTTAGGTTGAGCCAAGGATCGATCTACTAGTTGCAATGTCATTGTAGTAGGTTTCATGTGACTAATTCTCAACTTTCTGAAAGTAGATAGTGGCATTAGGTTGATGTTAGCTCATAAGTCGCATAAAGCCTTGCCCAAATAATGGTTTCCAATTGAACATGGACAGTAAAGCTCCCAGGATCTTTCATTTTGGAGGGCACCTTATTTGTCAAAACAGCACTATAGCCTTTTGTGAGTGCAATTGTTTCAATATCACTGAGTTTCTTTTTCTTGGACAAGAGCTCCTTCATAAATTTCCCATAATTTAGAATTTGCACAAGAGTGTCTACTAAAGGAATATTGACCTGAAGTTGCTTCAGTGTGTTCAGGAGCTATTGGTACTACTTAACTGCTCATTCCCCTTGAATCTTTGTGGAAAAGGTAAAGGTGGAGATACATCTGATAGCCCTGACACCTTTGATTGTGTCGATAGTTTCGAGGGTCGAACATTAGGTATATGAGTGACAATTTGTGGAACTTCTTTGTCCGGTACATCGACAAGCTCTTCAAATTTAACCTTCTCACTAAGGATCACTTCACCAATATCTTGAGGTGCTACAGTAGACTCTATAGTGGGTTGCCAGTTGTTTCCCACTCCTAAGAGTGATAGCCTTGTAGTGTTCTTTCCCCCTTGGACTAGTGGAAACACAAAAATTTACACACTTTTTCATACCCTTTCTAACTTAAATTCATGCAAATTCAGTTAAATTCTCGAAGAAATATAATTAAATATTATAAAATAATTAAAAGGTACTTAAATTATGAAATTTAATTAATTTATGGTTAATTTTGATTAATTTTGGTTATTTTTGACAGAATTGCACAAAGGGCGAAAAATGGCCCGGCAAACACTACTAGAAGCACAAAACTGAGAAGCAATTTGAAGTCCCGAGGTGAATTAATTTCCAGCCTAAGACGGTCCAATATTGTGTATTAATTCATAAGATAATTACTTTCAATTTATACCCAGTTTAATTAGGGCTAAATAAATTATTATTAAATTATGGAAAAAGTGGTCCAGTTGAACCGAACCGATTGAACCGAACCGGACAAGGATTGGACAGCCCAAAATCGTCCATATGCTGACCCAAATCAGCTTTTTAGTTGATTAATTGAGCTTGCAAAGAAGCCCTTGAAGACTTGTCAAAGTTGCATTCAACCCCCTCCATAATATGTGGCTTTTTGGATTTGCCCCATAGCATATTTAGCAAAGTTGAAGCCATCAAGTTTGCCACATGGGTGGCCGACCAAGGGGTGGCTCTTTGGATGATATTTTTAGCAAATTTTAGGTGCCACATTCAGCCATAAGAACCCCCTTATCTTGTAAAACCCCACACCCGGCCTAGACGTTATGGTCGACTCTGGCATTGTCACATTGGAGTGTTTTTCAAAAACTTGTTCTTGTTGATAAAATCTCGTTTGAAGGTTAAAGCCTCTTTGTTAAATCTTAAATCATCTTAGTCATTTGTTAACCATTGTAAATCTTCATTACTTTTAAAACATTGTTTATTGCGGAAGCATTTCAACAGTGTTGTGATAATGTGATGTTTTGAAAACAGTTATGCCTTTGTAAAAACCAGCGTTAAGTATCAATCTAAATAAATAAAGCCTACAGTAACAAAAGAAAATAAACCAAGTTTAAAGAGGCCTTATTACATAACGAAAAACCCAAATATCATTTTATAATTCAAAAGCGAATATAAACTAGTACGGATGTGTGGCCACCATCGAGCTCCTCGCAGCACCGAACCACCAACGCTGGGGATCACCTGTGTAGTTAAACAACGGGATGAGTTTACGAAAACTCAATGTGGAATCCCATAATATACAATCAATCAGACATATAGAATGCAGTAACAAACTAGGCTTGAGCCTATTACAAAAACAGTATCAGGTGGGCCTTAGTCCAATATAATAGCAGAATCAGTAAGAACAGTATGCAATATAACTTATTAGAATGCATGATGCATGTTACCCCAACCAACTCTGCACTCCATCTCCTGTCCAACCCTATACTTACTGTGGGGAATAAATCACCCACCTATCCCTACACTTACAGAGTTAGCACCAGTTACAGCAGTAACTAGAATCGTTGTAAAGTGCCAAAAAACATAATGGCCAAGAGCCTTAAACAGAATGGTTATAAACCATAAATAGGATGGTACAGAGCCATAAACAGGATGGCATAGAGCCATAATCAGGATGGCACAAAGCCATAATCAGGATGGCATAGAGCCATGCACTTCCTCTGTCAATAATTACCCATCTCCATGCAGAATGTCATGTCATACCATCATACGTGAATGCAGAATGTCATGCTCAATCATAGTTATATACATATCATATCGCAAATCAATCATACATAGCATAAGGAGCATAATAGTCATTTCACACTACAAGGGTATTATGGTCATTTTACCCTTCGGGGGTAATTTGGTCATTCACCCTATAGGGTTATTATGATCATTTTACCCTACGGGGGTAATTCGGTCATTTTATCCTACGGAGGTAATTCAGTCATTTTACCCTACAGGGTTAATTCGGTCAATTTACCCTACGGGGGTAATTCAGTCAATTTACCCTATGGGAGTAATTCAGACATTTTACCCTTCGAGGGTAATTCGATCATTTTACCCTACGGGGTTAATTTGGTCATTTTACCCTATGGGGGTAATTCAGTCATTTTACCCTATGGGGGTAATTCGATCAATTTACACTACGGGGGTAACTCGGTCATTTTACCAATGAAGGGTAATTCAGTCATTTTACCCTTCGAGGGTAATTTGGTCATTTTACCCATCGGGGGTAATTCGGTCATCCTACAGTCTTACCCTCATGTTTCGTGGGCTTGGTTCACCACACGTGTGATCGCACACTTGTGTGGCATCAATTGCCAGTTTCCCTACTTTTCAACTTTTCGGCTTTTGCCGATTTATAGAAAAACAGTGTGAATACACACCTTTCGGCTTTTGCGCTGATTATCAGTTATAGGGTATTGTTACACACATGTTAATGAAAAGTGCTAATGGTCCACAAATGCCAAAACCTACAATCACACCAGGTTTCCATTAATTACTTGGTAATAGGGTTAATCGCCCACTCATACACATTAGCCCACAATAAAAAAGTACTTGCCTTAACTGAAAGAGTGCGGTTTAACTCGCTTAAACCACTGGCTAAGACTACCTTCACAATCCTTAACAATGATTTGCAATATAACCTAATATTGTTAACCAAAATCCTAAGTGTAAATAACCTGAACCAAAAGAACAACTTACCAAATTATGGAAATAAGAGTGGAGGGTAGTAGCAATCGACCTACCCCAATATTTTCTAACCAAGGCACGGAATGGAATAGATGTACCCCTATTATTAAACGGCAGAGAGAAGAGTTGTCAAAAGAAGGCAGTAACAACCAGTAAAGAGGGATCATGGTTAACGAACACTTACCTAGTCGAAATAACCATGAAGAAGTATGAATAATTCAGCCAAGGTTATCAGTCGATTAGAGACTCGGTAACAAAGAGGTTTAAGTGAAGATAAAATTAAAAAGAGTAGGGTGTATACGGCCACTATTGAAAGAGGGAGGGAAGAGAAAAGAACAGCAAAGAGAAGTGGGGAGGAGAAAAGAGGATTCGGCAGGGGAAAGAACCAAAGAACTATTTGGCCAACAAAAGAAATTAAAAGGAAGTGCAGAATCAAAGACGAAGCAACCCGAGAGGTACCCAAAAAATACGACATATAAGAAAAAGGTAAAAAGGATACTGGCCAAAATGGAAACAGGCAAACACAAAAGAGGAGAGGAAGCACCCTAAAAACCCCAAAACCAAAAAAGTGACCACAATATTCATCCTAGCCAAATTTCTCATTTACCACAGTCCAAATTCGGCACACAGACCTCCTCCCCATGCAACTCTCCTATTTTAAATTCCTTAATTTTTCCCCAATCTCCTCCTAAAAATCCTCGCTTATCTCCTCAAACTACTCATTGACCAATTCCAATTCCAACTTTGCAGAGTTCTAGTCAAACTCCACTTCTCATGCAGTAAAGAAGTAAAATAAATACTCCCTTGCGCATCATGAGACTCGAACCTAAGCTCCCTTGCAACCTTAATCACGCCACTTACCACCTTACCAGTAAGCTTTTTATGTTATACTTTATCCACAAATATTTAAAAGACCTACATGCTACAGGCAAGGTTTACTTAAGAGGAAAAACTAAAATTTAGCTAGAGCCTAGATTTGAACCCAGGACTTCTCCAACACTTCTCAAGACCCTTAACCACTGAACCAGACATTTCATTATGTCACTTTCTTGCACAAATAAACCTTTATGTGTTGTCTCCTAACTGTTCCCTTGCTCAAGGCCCAATACTTCTAGGCCCAAATTTAGGGCATTATATGGCTGATCATTTAACACACCTCAAATCAATTCGTTCATATACATCTTTTCTCTCTTCTCTCCATTTGCTCCCTTCTTTCCATTCCAAAAATTCCCTTGCTCTCTTGTCTATTTCCCCTCTTATAAATGGTGTTTTCTTCAGCCATTTTAGAGCAGCAATTATGTATTCATAGCAGCCTTGATCGGCGAGGACAATGGAGAATGAAGAGCAGAGCAACCATTCAAGCCACGGAGAACCACCAGATTTGATTCTTGTTCCCTATCTTTTTAATTTTCGTTGTTGTTATGATGAACATGTTTATGAATATTTATGTTGTTGAAATGGTTAATTTAATAAATTTAGCTTGAATTTAATTCGTGTTAGGTTGATTGCCTTCTGTTTACTTAAATTGTTAAAATTGTGTTTATGTTGTTATAGGCCTCAGTAAGATGCTTGATTAAGTAAAATCATGACTAAGTTATTCTTGCATTACAATTGCTCGATAACTAATGAATTAATTATTTAAACAGATTGAAATTGTAATTAATGGACACAGTACTTAATCAGTGCATGTTTATTCATAGTACTTAATCAGTGCATGTTTATTCTTCTAAGGTAGCTGAAGGTTAAATGAGCATTGTATCTGGCGGTACTATTGCCTTGCATGACTTGCAAGATGGTAGGAATATTTTGTTACCTCACTTAATCTTTTACATGCTTATGAAGATTGACTAATTGTCTGAATTGACATTGAAAAATGTTCAAGAGATTAGTTAATTTAATAAGTATGTATGAGCAGTAGTTAGCAAATGATCGAGTTGCCGTGAATTTATTTGTAAAAATATAGGCATGAGTTTAACAATTCTAAGTTAAAAAATTGTAATTAATCTAACAAAATTATCTCATCTTGATTAAAATTGTATTTTGAAATCGTGCTTTAGAACTTTTATTTCTTTATTTATTTACTTAGTTTAAAACCTTAGTTTTTAATCACCCTTTTCAAAACTAAATATTTTTCTCCACCAAAGTGTTTTAAATAGCATTCATAAATAATGCTTTACAGTCTCTGTGGGTAGATAACTCGACATTTACTTGTCACTTTATTACTTGTTGCGATTGTGTACACTTACACATTTCCATCGCTCCAACTAGGATTTTTCATGTCACTAGGTAGTGCGCCCGGTGGTCGAGTATTCAGGTTTGAAGCAAATTGTCCTAATTGTGCCTCCAACGTCCAAATAGAAGATGAATTACTTTTCACAGTAGCTTTTGTGTGAGCAATATGCTCTCGCATTAAAGCCTCTCGAGCTGCTAATGGGTCAGAAGAAGAAGCTTGATTGTACTGTTGTTGTCGATGTCCTTGAACATGCTAATTCGACATTGAAGAGTGTTGTGGTTGCATTTGATTCTGGAGTGGAAGCATCTGGCTTTATTGTGGATGCATCTGAGTGTACTCATTGTAGTGTTGTTGTTGATTGCAATTCCCCTATCTTGGATTATAATTGCCTTGAGTAGATATATTCCCATATCAAAATGTCATAGTATTTTGTCCAGTAGTCTGAGTTTCCCGAGATTGTTGATTATATGCAGAATTATTATAAGAGTTGCCATAAGAATTGTTGCGTATGTTACTGACATAAAAGGCATTCTTTGCATGTTATGGACTGTAACACCCCAAACCCGGCCTAGACGTTACAACCAGATCTGGTGCATCACACGATCCTAAAACTAAGTTTACGACCCTTTTAGTCTTGTTGTGTCTTAAGTGAGGTTTGAATCAAAAGAGTAAGTTTGTTAAAACCAGTTTATTAATCCTTTAAGTTATCCATATTATTCACTCGTTGAGTTTTGAAAACGTTCTTAGATTTTGAAACCAGCACAGCCTAAACTAGCGATTCTATAAAACGTAATTTACTCATCAAAGAAAGATTAAACCAAATAAAAACTTAGATAGCGGCCTTATTACAAAATAAAAACCAAAAATAACTTAATAATAAAATACTTTAAACAAAATGGAAACCAGTTCTGCAGATGCTGTGGCCACTCCGAATCTCTCGCAGCTCTAAGCCCACTATAGTTGAGTGTTACCTGCAGAGATTAAATAAAAGGGAGGTGAGTTTGACAACTCAGTGTGCAACATTATCTCAACCATAGGCCAAAACAGATCAAGCCTCAGAATCAGATCAGTTGGGCCTTGGCCCATACAGAAACCAGGTTAAGCCCATAGGCCCATAACAGATACAGATTAGATATAATATGCAAATAGAAAACCCAACCCAGATCCATCCATAACACCCCCGTACCAGCCTTACACCATGTGGGGAGACTACTCGACCCACCCAACCGCTACACACCACAGATATTTACAGCGAGGCTGCCAGATATAATTTGCAGCGAGGCTGCCAGATATTGTGACGAGGTCAGCAGATCAGATATTGTGGCGAGGCCACCAGATTGCAGCGAGGCTGCCAGATAATAATGTGACAAAGTCACCAGATTGCAGCGAGGCTGCCAGAACGCTTCCTCCGTCATAAACCCATACCCCATGCAACAAATGTAATCATACTAGCATGCAACATATAGCATCTCATGCATCAGATATATTCATAATAAAGATTACTCATGCATATACATAAAATTATACATTTCATACAGAATTGACCCTAGGGGTATAATAGTCTTTTTACACCTAGGGGTATTTTGGTAATTTTCCATATTTAAGGGTATTTTAGTCCTTTTTCATATTTTCAGAGATTTTGTGCAATTTCAATAATTTATCAGCCCTCATATAACCACGGAAGTCCATTTAAGCCAAATTTCCAGTTTTGCCCTTTTTAGCCTAAAACCCCTAATGGGCCTTACTAAGTCCATTTCGTCTCCCGTCCATTACGTCTAATTTTTAGGTTTAGTTTACCAACTTAACCATCTTTTTATTGTTCACATTACCAGAAAGTCTTTAACGGTCATTTTCCAACTTGGGCTCGGAAGCCCATTGGGCCTACCTTGGCCCATCGAAGCCCAACTTACCAAAACGCTCGAAATTGCACCTTCTGCAATTTCGCCACCGTCAATTTCCAATGTGACCACAATAGAGTATTCGGCTACTCTTAGATCCCTCCAAGACTGATTTTCGGTCACTTTCGATCGGTCACTTTAGCACAGTTTTCGGTTATTACGGCCTTTAGCCATCCTAGTCTATGATGGAGATACGTTACACACCTGTTAATGGATGAAACAACGACAGAATCCACGTACGAAGAGCCTACAATCGAACGATAATTTTTAGTCTAATAATCTATAACCAAAGAGCCATAAACCCTTACCATAATCGGCCTACGTGGCCTAAGCATCGAAATCTTACCCCTTTTTGTCGATTGTGAACTAAATCCCGAAGTCCAATCATGTTTAGCCTTCCAAGTCCTTAGTTGCACAGCCTCTTGATCGCATTAACATAATCAAACCAAAAGAGAATGGCCAACAAGCCCTTAGTCATTAACGTTAGCCTCTCCATAAGGGGTTTCGGCTTTTCAGCTTTAAATCCTGAAGAACTAACGAAATAAGTCTTAAGGTACTTACCAATCTAACCACGATCTACAACAGCTCCACTTGCCACTGCCAGAAGGGATAAAAGATGACTTAGAATTCGGCTTAAAGCACCACCGGGTATGGAGGCTTTCGGTAAAAGGAGATTCAGTTTCGGCAAAACAAGAGTTTTATGAAGTAAAAGAAGAAGAGAGAAAGAAGAGTGATTCGGCAGATACAAGGGATGAAGGGATAGAGATTCGGCTAATTGAATGTTTTGAAAGAAGAGAAGGCAGTCGACTTTGGAAGAAGGGTAATCGGTCACCAAGAGTTTTGGCCTCTTACACAGTTGTCGGCAAAGATTCAGAGAAGAGAGGGAGAGAAAATGTGATTTGGCTAACAGAAGAATGGTGGTAAGGGGGGTCGATTTATGGTTTGAGAAGAAGAGAAGCAAATAGATGAGAGTAGAAGAGAAACAAGGGAGGTGCTTAGTCGAATGAAGATTCGGCTCAAGAGTGGAATAAAAGTTCGGCTACTAGGTTGATGAGAGGAACAAAATGGCAAAAAGAAAAGTACCTAATAAACTATGCGAAATTGACAAAGAAAGGGGAGCTTTCTTACCTAAGGAAAATCGGCACCAAACTCTCAGAGAACTAAAGAGAATTCGGCCCCCACTAGAGCCTAATTGCCGAATATGCAAGCACTAATCCCCCTAGCCGAATTGCACTTGCAAAGTCCCAAAATCGGCTACCTCCTTTCAAAATTCGAAGTTCCTTGATTTGCTCCTCAACCTCCTCCATGATTTGCTCCCTTGACCAATTCAAATCTCCTCCAAGCAGAGTTCAATTCCGCTTTAAACTCTTACCTGCTCAAGCTCAAAAATAAAACACCACCTTGCAACCTCTGCAGCTTGAACCTTGGATCTCCAAGCACACTTAGGTGCCACCTTTTAAGGAGCCTAGTGGCGTCCCCCTTGCCACTTTACCACTGATCCATTTGTGTCTTATTTCGCACACAATTTCTTAAGACCCTTGCTTTCAATGATCACCTATCTCCTAAGCTTAAAATACAAAATTTTGCCGAGCTTCTAACCAACACATGGGCCTTCCATAGGCCCATTAACACTCCCCAAACATGCATTACACACCCAAATACTAGCATTTAGACATTTTATCAGATAAAGAACAATCTAAGAAAAACCCGAAAATTAGAGCGTTACATGGACAGTCTTCATAGCTATGGTTGTCATTTCAAATCTCACAACAAAAGGTAAGAACATTAACTTGTTGAGTGACTTGTATAGATGTAACGTTACTAGTCCCTTGCATATTTTTTTACTATATTTGTAAGAGAAGAAACTTGAGCACTAAGTGCAGATATTGCATCCAAATAAAAAACTCCTAGGGTAGTTTTTACTTATGCAACTCTAGTGATAGGAGATTGATAATCATTCTGTGCAATTCTCTCAAGAATTCCAACAGTATCATTATAAGTACAATCCAGCAAAGGACCACTAGCTGACACGTCAACAAGATTCCTCATGTGTGAATTCAGCCCATTATAGAAAATTCAATTTGTGTTTCGTATCGAATGTTTGTGCATGGTGCAACGTTGAAGCAAAGATTTATAACATTCCCATGTAGTGTGAAGATTCTCATCATCTAGCTAATGATAAGCTGTAATATCATTTTGGAGACAAGCATTCATTGTCAGCAGGTTAAAAGGCAAAACAAACTATGTTATTAGAATTCAACATTTAAGATGTTCTCGTGCATCTCCATGTGGGAGTTCAGCATATTGCCTATTAGAATTCAACATTTGAAACATTACTAGCTTGAGTTTGAAATTCTCAGTTTGGATTGCTAACATAATAACTCTCGGTTGTAAGTCATCCAAGATAAGACCTATAAAGTCTCGTATATTCCTTTTTTGTATTTAAGCGTCTTGCAGCAATGGTGGGTAATTAGCATTTTGGTGCTGCACCTGGGGTATGGCTTCATTGTTTCTTGGTAAATCCATATTCCTTTGTTCCTGAAGTCTCTACTGAACAGTTCTTTCAATTTTTGGATCAAAATGGGCAATAAACTCTGAATTGCTTCGGGTCATCAAACACCTAAAATAAAATGTAAAAATAGAGACAAAAAGAAAACAAGTTAGTGGCAACTAAATATTATATAATTAAAGAGCAAAGTGCAAAAAAATAAATATAAAAGAAATGTCATCATCGGTAATAGCGCCAAAACATGATCGGCTGTTTAACATCACAACAATAATGTGCAAGCGTATACTGTCGATGCAAGTATAGTAGACAAATATGAGTATGTCGGATATCAATCCCACGAGGATGGTTGTCTTTTTGTCTATCAATGTTAGTGTAATAAATAGATAGAAATGAGATAAATTATGAGAGTAGTTGTTGAAGCAATAACTTGAAAACAATTAGATAAAATATGATAATGATAAACTGGGATCCCCAATGTGAGTATTCAATAGAATACTAAGTGCTCACAAGGTATAAAAGGATAGGTGATTGTCGATGCATTAAATTGCAATAAATATCTATGATACGAACCCAGTTGCATCATGTTATGATGCAACACTACGCCATTGAGATTGGCCTAAGCTTGAGCGGCCCAAGTGCAAAATGAAACATCTCATAGGCCTGATTGGTTATTGGACCAATGTTTTTAAGGACTTTTTAATTTAATATAGTTTTATTTAAATTAATAAGTTTGCATATTTTTAATTTTCGACTTGCACTTTGTGTGATCTGTATTTAATAAAGTCATGCATTATGTAACTTCATGTTAGTTAAAATTTGCATCATTAAATTAAGTCTTGTATTAAGTAACTCATTTGTTCATTTAGTTTGCATTTTAAACCATGCATTTAAGCATCTTAGTTTAATAAATGAGTTGCTAGACTTTATTCAACTTATTTAGTTTAATTAATAAAGTGTTTTTGTTGAACTTCATTTATTAAGTGTTGCTTTTAATTAATCTAGTTACTAGGATTATTTATTGATGAATTAGTTTAAGTTTATTTAATTATGCTTCTTTAATTAACTAGTTGCTGGAAAAATTGATGCATGTATTTCGTTCATTTACTTAAGTTAAGTATTTAATGTGTGTTATGATTAATAAGTGTTTCCATGTGTTTAATAAGCTCAATTTAATGTGTTTATTGCAAGAGTCTTTTCAAGCCATAATCGTTACATTACAAGGGCTGTTACAAATTAAATATAGTGACTTTTTAAGTTGTTTTTTGTTACAAATGAAGCGGCTGTTACAAGGGATATTTTATACATCAATTAAGGAGTTTTAAGGAGCATTTTAACCCCTCTTAAATTTGGCAGCAACCCCTTTCACCTACCAGTAGTTTTTGCTCATTCAAAGATGAAAACAAGCATTCAAAACACCGTTTAATTGTTGGTGTCTTTTTGGCTAGCCAAGGGACAACTCAAGAGACATTTTACAAGAATTCTTGGATATTCATTCAGTTGAATTAAAGTGAATTCAAGTTAGGAGTTATTAGTTACAAGAATGTCAAAAGTCTTGAGTTTAATTTCAGATTTAATTAGCACATTAAGTTGTGAATTTTCAGCTAGCTTTTCTATACCTATAAATAAGTGTAACCAGCCATTTCAAAAGGGACTTTTGGACTTTTGACACCTGAATGAAATTGCATCATTTTTTGAGAAACCTTTTCTCTCATATTTTTTTTGAAGACTTGTTGGCTTATCTAGGAAGCCTAGTTGCGTCAACCTATTTTCCTTCTATTCTGAACTTATCACTATTCATAGTGTGGCATTCGAAACTATACCAAGGTTCCTACTTTGCTATGTAGCGGGTTGAGGTCTACCTTCTTTCATCTGTTCACCTTAAGAGCCTATAAGCATTTGGGACGATATTCTTTAGTATTGGTTCGTGCTTGCTTTTAAGTTTACTCTTTTCCATCTTTTTATTTCATCTTAACCCAAACCATTCTTTCACTTTCCATTCTTTGATTATTAACAAACTTCTATACATATTTCCATCCTTAATTTTCTTTAAAATCAAACCTATAATATTTCTAATTAAAACTTATCTTTGAACCTTTTTAATAACCTCCGCCAATTTTTATCCAAAACACCCTATTTGAAAGAACCGAACGATACTTCTTCATCAACGATCGGGCAAACACATATACGACTCGACTCAACCTTGAGGCAGATCATATCATTTGGTATCAAAGCTACAAAAATGAGAAGTATGGACGTTCCTGACTATCCTGGAATAGTTAGTGAAGTGTCGGAGTAAGTTTAAAAAAATAAAAAAATTGAAAAAAAATTGTTTTCAGTGTAGTTCAAGGTGTATTGAGTTTATATGTATTGCAAAAAAAAAAAGTTTCGAGCTTGAAAAAAAATTGTGAAAAAAATTCAGAAGTAAAAAAAAAGAGTGATCGAAGAGGTTTGTGTTCATCTTCTTGTGTTCTCGATTATTAAATCCCATTTCTATCATTTTCATATACCCTTCATGCCACACTAAACTCATTTCCATTTTTATTTTCTTTCTTTCAGCCTATCTAAATTCTTCATTATTTCCCTTATTTCCCAAGTTGCAACCGACCCTTAAGCTTACGATAAGGCCTTGGCAAGTCTGACTACGAAGTTACGAGAGAAAAGTTTGTGAGGTAAAAGGCACGAGCGAATCAGATTATTTGAGTGAAGAAAAGCCTATTAAGAGTGAAAACATGAGCGTGAGTGTTACCAATTTCTTTCTTTCCAAGTGAAATCCTGAGGTTTTTGTTGTGAGGAATTTATTCCTACTTTAATTTAACAATTTTCTTTTCAGTAAGAAATCATGTCTCGCGAAGAATTTACCAAATCAGAGTTCCAATATTTGGTGCAAGAAATGCGAAGAATGGTGAATTCTAAATTTGAAAAATTGCACGAGAGATTAGACCGTGTGGAGAAAAGGGGAACGAGGGTCATCAAGTCAGAAAGCAGAATTGAGAACATCACAGAGATACACATTTAACGACTACTCGAGAAGAGATTTTGATCGAGATTCCTTTTCATCAAGGAATTCGAGATGGAAAGAAACTGACTTTGAGTTTGAACCTGTCCAAGATGAAATCCGAAGTGGTAGATACACCCCCACAAGAACTTTAAAGAAGTCATACACGGAGGGATATTCATGAAGAATTAATCGTAGTTCCCATGTAAATGATTTTTCTTCTTTCAAGAAAAACTTCTATTCTCCTGATTCATTTGTATCCTCTTGTAAAAAGAAAATAAGAAAATAAAAATACAAAAAGCAAAAAGAGATCAAAAGAAAAGAGAGGAAAGAAAATATTATGAGACAAAATGAGAGGATCTTGAGTGAAATAAAAAAAAGAAACAAAGAAATGAAAGATAAAGAGGAAGAGAGAAAACAAAATGAGATTGAAAAAGAGATCGAAAAAGAGAATGAAAAAGAAAAAGAGTTCGAGAGTGAAAAATAATTTGAAAAAGAGACTGAGTTAAAAGAAATAGTGAGTGATCTTGAAGAAAAAGATTCGAGTGAAAAAGAAAGCGAGCAAGAACAAGCGAGGATTATTTCCACTAACCCACGTGTTAGTTTTCCTTGTGATGTTTCTGTTCAGGCTGTTGAAAATCCATTCGATAAATTCTAGCTTCATTACCTTCCCAACAAGAGGCAATTTAGGTTGATCAAGAAAGGTAAGTATGAAAATGACATCCGCCCACTTGTGTTTGAAAGTAAGCGAGGTAAAGACTCTATGTTTATAAATGTAACGCCCTAATTTTCGGGACTTTTCAGGATTTCTACGATTTTAGTGTGAACTTGAAATTTTGTTGTCTGGTTGTATAATTTATGTTTTAAGTGTCTTAGTGGGCCTTTAGAAGGCCCAAGCCTAAATTAAAACTCGGTAGAATTATCAAATTTTAGACTTAAAGAGAAGAGGGACTTGAGTAAGTGGGCTTTTTAGAAAAAGTAAGTAAGTTAAGACGCAAGTGAGCCCTTGGTAAAGTGGCAATGTGGCACCACTTAGAGCCTAAGAAACTGGCGTGCGGATGTGTGCAAGGGCCAAGGTTCAAGTCTCAAGGTAAGCGGTATGGTATTTTTTTTGTGGCATGCGCCAGTCATGTGATGGATGTTAATTGAAACTCTAATGGAAGAGTTGAGATGCTCATGGGATTGAATCAATAGGATAAGGGAGAGAAGTTTTAGAAAGTTTGAATGGAAGCTAGTGGTGGCCGATTGTAGGAGTCTTAGAGGAGCAAAATCGGCACTTGGGAGTTGAGTGAGCATTTTTGGCAAAAGAAGCTTTAGGGTGCCGATTGTCTTGAGTGGCCTTTCGAGATAGTTCTGACTTCTTTTCCTTTTTCCGAATTGGTGTAGTATCTTTTAGGGTTTCTTTGCTCTTATTTTATTCTTCTCCCTTAGCTCTAAAAATTTGAAAACACAACTATTGTTTCTCTTTTGTGCCGATTTGACCATAACCAAATCTTTCCTCTCTTCTTTCATCTCTTTTCTTTCTTGTTCTTTCTCTAAATTGATTTCACTTCATCACCCTTCTTCTAGACCGAACCTACTCTTTGCTTCCCTTCTTCCTTTTCAAGCCTACTAGTCGACTACCACCAAAAGCCGAAACCAAAGTGGTTATCATTTTCTCCTTTGACCGATACCCTACTCTTCTCTTCAATCCAACCTTTTCCAAAGCCGAACCCAACACCATAACCCTTGTCGACATCTTCATTTTCCATTACAAAACTTCTATCTTTTCTCATTCATCATACCAAAAGCCGAAATCTCCACGTTCATAAGGGATTCAGGAATTGAACCCCTAGATCTCTTAGATTCACTCTCTGCTCATGTTTAGAGGCTAGATTTGCATCAGATCTGAGATAGAAAAGGGTTGGAAACATTCTTGTCTAGTAGATCTTCGGTAAGTGCTCATATTCTTTCTTTCTATTCGTTATTTCGAGATTTAAGGAAAAGCCAAAAATCCCTATGTAGCATGACTGTCGATTAGGCTAAAGGCTCCATTGGTCTTATCGTTCGGTTGGTTATGTGCTAGGGTGGACTAAAGGTTAACAATCAAGGAGTGTTAGGGGCTAGGATCCTTGGAGCGACTAGATCTGAGCCTAGTCAGTGTTTTCGACAAAGGTAAGCATTCTAGGGCCATGAAGGATGTTGGCCAAATAGGGTGATGGTGATTACTTTAGTTTTCATTGATTCATAAGTCTAACATTGTAGTGATTGATTGTAGGATACAGATGCAGGAGATCTCGTCAACGTCTGTTGCAAATCAAGTGTGTAAATGAACACCCTCTAGTAGACTAAATCGGTAAAAATTACAATGCTGAAATTCTGGCATTTCGTGGGCTTGCGAGCGTGCGAGCACTCATGGGTTAGTTGAAAGTGGTAAGATCTGTAATTGAAATCGATAAAGTTGATGTGTGCGCAATTTCGCGCGTCTTGGTGAATTTGGGCCTCGAGGGGCTGAATTTGGGCCCAATGGGCTTATGGTCCCATATAGGTGGAAGGGAGCGATAAGTGGGTTCTAGTATTCTGTAGGTTAAACTATTAAAACCACTGTGAAATTTGGGCTAAGTGGGCTAAAATAGCTAGTGGACACTGTAGGGCCCAATAGGGGTTTTAGGGCCCAATAGCTCTAAAGTGGGTAAGCGGGCTAGATAAGATACTTAGATGGAAATTAGACTGTTAATCACTGTAATAAGCATGAAACCCTAAAAACTGGTATAATTATTGAAATACCCCTTAAGGGTGGAAAATTACTGTTTTACCCCTAGTGCAAAATGACCATTATACCCCTAGGGCTAAATTTGACCGAAATGTATGCTATACTTTATCTGTTCATTGTATGCCATGACATGTTTAACTGTTGCATTGGTTTGGGTTTATTGATGGAGGAAGTGCTAAGTGGCGTTGCTACGTTTACTGAAAGGGGCTTTGCCTCGGTTTTACTGTTAGTGGCTTGTCCACGATATCTGATTAAGCAGCTATGCTACGACTGTGGTGTGTAGGGCTAGGTGGGTTGAGTTATTCCCCACATGGTGTGTAGGGCTGGTACGGGTGGTGTGTAGGGCTGGACATGGGCTGCGCTTTGCATACATGCATTATTGTGTTCTGTTACTGTAATGGGCCTATAGGCCACACTGCTAAAGGGCTAAGGCCAAGTAAATACTGAATCTGAATAGGGCTATGGCCCAGTTAACTGGATTTGAAGAGGGCTTCGGCCCAGTTATTGACTAAAACTGGATAGGGCTTAGGCCTAGTAAGCTTGGGCTGATTTGGGCTCTGGTTGGGCTTTCTTTACACACTGAGTTTCCCAAACTCATCCCTTCCTTTCATCTATGCAGGTGAGCCCTAAGCTAGTGGACTTAGAGCTGGAGGGATTCAGAGTGGTCACGTGGACTGCAGTTGGACAATTTGCTTTAATTAATTCATTTTTCAGTATTTTTACTTAAATTAATTTTCATTTGGTTTGGGTTTGTAATAAGGCCGCTTTAAGTATTTTAATTTGGGTTTTTAATTCTTTATTTATATCTTGATTTAAATGGGTAGATTAAGGTTGCACGGGTTTTTCATTAAAATTAAACAACGTTTTCAAAATGAAACACACGTATCGAATGGATAAAAAATAGACGAACCAGATCTTGTAACAAAATAAATTTTAAACTGGTAGTGGATAGGATGATCACAAACTAAACATGGAATTTTCTTATCAAACATTAGTAACGGTTTTGCAAAACTCACCCTAAACGCAATAGTTATGGAACATGATTAATCCGTTGTTGATGTGACACACCAGACTTGGCCGTAACGTTTGGGCCGGGTTTGGGGTGTTACAATAAAGTCACGGTTATTTGATTTAAAAGGTACTACTAAAAATTTTGATGACCTAATTTCTAAAAGGCTTCCATATTTTGAGTTGGTTAGTCATTATTTACCTATTGATGTTAATGACTTGGTTTCAAATAGTACCATGAAAAGTTTGTCTTATGATAAGTTTTACATTGGCAATTTTGTTGATAACATTGGATTGGTTTCGCCTATACGAATTTTGGATGTGTGTGATAAAGAGTTTTCACGTGTTGATGTGTTTGAATGTGAAGAATACGTGAACTCGTTGAATTTATGTGCTAAATCTTTTTGTTTAAACATGTCTATTCGATTGGACTATGAAGGATTTGAACATTTGAAAAGTCAAATGATCATAACTTCTTTGTCTAACATACGTGTTAAAAAATTTTCGCATAACATGCTTAATCTATTGGATGGTTCTCTTCAAGAGAGATCTTTGAATCTTTGTGCGAAATTTCCATGTTTTGATCTACTTGTTCGACTAAGATTTGTGAACCATGAATGTTTGTATGTTTGTCAGCTTAAATTCTCTTTGATTCACTTTTCCGATTTATTTGAGAAAACAAAATTCTTGTTGCAATTTGGGATAAATGATCAAAATCGAGTCTTTAAGCCTAGAGCAAGCTATCTTAAGTGGTTAACGAGAGAAGGTAAGCTTGTAAGTAAATTTGTTGCACCTATTCATTTGATTCGAACTTTATCTTCAATTCTGAAAATAAAACTTCTGTTTGGTTTACAAAATCAAAATCAAGTTTTGATTCTGGAAATTTTATTTTTAATCCCGAAATCGATTCATGTGATCAAGTTGTGAATAGCATCTCATCATGTCTTTTAAGTACATTATCCATGGTGACATTAACATTTTCTATTTTTGTAGAAATTACATTTTGAAAAGTACGAATTATCTTTTTGACTTTTTACCTTTTCAGGTTTATTCGAGTCTGAAATATTGATTACAATACCTTGTTGAGGAGCGAAGGTTTGTGTTGTGTAAACGAGGTAAAGTCCAATTTTCATCATGTAACTATCATGGTCAACAAGGTAAGGTTTTTAAAAATTTCCAAACATCGTTTTTCTTTTCAAATGATTATGACAATCTTGTTGATACTTTGATTTTTAAAAGATATTTGTACCCCAATATGGTAGATTGTTTCCTTTGGCCTAGTAATGTTCTGTTTGTGTTAGATGTTGATAACGAACATATTGTTGACACAAATCATGTTAATAAGCATACATGTGAGATAGCATTCAATTGGCCATGGAACACTTTGTGTGTGCAAGATACCGAAATAGATGAGCTTCCATTTTTGAATAACCGTGTTGAAAAGATTTGGATAAGGATTTATGTGTTTGATTATTTGCAAACGTTCATGACTAATTACCATTTGATCCAATTGATCTCACATGTCTGCTACGATGGCATAACGAAACGTTTCGATAAATTGAAGTATGTTTGTTTTGCCCAATTGAGATTTTAAGTACGTATTCGATTGATTGAATTATTCAAGCATTTTCGATACTGTTTGAAATTGATTCTTTTGAGTTTCTTCTTGCTGAACATGGAGATTCAAATTGAAGCATTAACACCTATCTTTTGCTTAGCATCCGGGCCATCTTTGGATTCTTATTTCCTTAATCCCTTGCTTCTTTATTATGATAGTGACGCGTGTACTTGTCAATTGGTAAATCTTTTCCAGGTTTGTGTGATATCCATTATCTCAATTGACCGAGGAAAGCCGCGCAAGAAGGGACATTTTCTAATGGACAAACATCTCGATTTTAGGACAAATCGTCTTCAAGAGAGAGGGTATGATGTAAACCCGGTCACATCATGTTATGATGCAACACTAAGCTATCGAGATTAGCCTAAACTTGAGGGGCCCAAGTGCAAAATGAAACATCTCATAGGCCTGATTGGTTATTGGACTAATGTTTTTAAGGACTTTTTAATTTAATAATTAATAAGTTTGCATGTTTTTAATTTTTGACTTGCACTTTGTGTGTTTTGCATTTAATAAAGTCATGCATTATGTAACTTCATGTTTGTTAAAATTTGCATCATTAAATTAAGTCTTGCATTAAGTAACTCATTTGTTCATTTAGTTTGCATTTTAAACCATGCATTTTAGCATCTTAGTTTAATAAATGAGTTTCTGGACTTTATTCAACTCATCTTAGTTTAATTAATAAAGTGTTTTTGTTGAACTTTATTTATTAAGTGTTGCTTTTAATTAATCTAGTTACTAAGATTATTTATCGATGCATTAGTTTAAGTTTATTTAATTATGCTTCTTTAATTAACTAGTTGCTGGAATAATTGATGCATGTATTTAGTGCATTTACTTAAGTAAAGTATTTAATGTGTGTTATGATTAATAAGTGTTTACATGTGTTTAATAAGCTCATTTTAATATGTTTATTGCATGAGTCTTTTCAAATTATAACTGTACAAGGGTTGTTACAAATTAAATAAAGTGACTTTTTAAGTCATTTTTAGTTACAAATGAAGTGGCTGTTACAAGGGATGTTTTATACAACAATTAAGGAGTTTTAAGGAGCATTTTAACCCCTCTTAAATTTGGCAGCAATCCCTTTCACCTACCAGTAGTGTTTGCTCATTCAAAGATGAAAACAAGCATTCAAAACACCATTTAATTGTTGGTGTCTTTTCGGCTAGCCAAGGGACAACTCAAGCGACATTTTACGAGAATTCATGGATATTCATTCAACGGAATTAAAGTGAATTCAAGCAAGGAGTTATTAGTTACAAGAATGTCAAAAGTCTTGAGTTTAATTTCAGATTTAATTAGCGCATTAAGTTGTGACTTTTCAGCTAGCTTTTCTATACCTCTAAATAAGTGTAACCAGCCATTTCAGAAGGGACTTTTGGACTTTTGACACCTGAATGAAATTACTTCTTTTTGTGAGAAACCCTTTCTATCGTATTTTGTTCAAGACTTGTTGGCTTATCTAGGAGGCCTAGTGGCGTCAACTTGTTTTCCTTCGATTCTGAACTTATCACTATTCATAGTATGGCGTTCGAAACTATACCAAGGTTCCTACTTTGCTAAGTAGCGGGTCGAGGTCTACCTTCTTTTATCTGTTCACCTTAAGAGCCTATAAGCTCTTGGGTTGATATTCTTTAGTATTGGTTCGTGCTTGCTTTTAAGTTTACTTTTTTCCATCCTTTCATTTCATCTAAACCCAAACCACTCTTTCACTTTCCATTCTTTGATTATTAACAAAATTCTATACATATTTCCATCCTTTATTTTCTTTAAAACCAAACCTATAATATTTCTAATTAAAACCTATCTTTGAACCTTTTTAATAGCTTCCGCCAATTTTTATCCGAAAAACTATTTGAAAGAACCGAATGATACTTCTTAGTCGACGATCGGGCAAACACATATACGACTCCACTCGACCTCAAGGTGAATCATATCAATCTTACCAAGTTTAACTTATATATTTAATCTAAGACTTAAACATGCACATTAACCACACCTTCCAATGATGGCAATGGAACACTATTAAGAACAAATAGATTAAATTCCTCTAATCCTCTAGCAACTTACGTTGTCATGCTTGTTAGCTTGAACTATCGCTACACTTTCTAGTGTCAGTGACTGCAATAACACTTCCATGCTAAAAAGGTTTAAACCCAAAGACTAAACAGTAGAAGCAAGATTGAATAAAATGACATTTAACTTAGAAATCATGTGTACTTCTATGCAAACATGAAATAGAAAGTAATCACCATCATTTTGAAAAGAATATAAAAGAAACAAGTTGAGAATACTATTCCTAGACAATCTCGACTTGAATCTATCCATTCCTTCTTGTGTCGCACTCAAGGCTTCTCATCAAGAGCTGATCTGCATCCCTTTCATGTTGATTCACCGGTAGGAGACTTAATCTGCCATAGTTGAATAGCTTCAAAAGATAGGTTGAAGAAGAAAATACCCCCTAAAAAGCCTCCCCCTTTTTTTCCTTTACATGTGAATATTTATATTCTTCCAAATAGCACAAGTGTCCTTTCATTAGAATCATGCTTCCTCTGTACATACAAGTTGGTTATACCAGATTGGATAGCTCACACATTTTTGATCTTATCTGGACAGCTATCAGGTGCAGCGACAATTCTGGGCTCAATTTGGAAATACTTATGCAGTGACATTGGCACTAAAACATGACAAAATAAAGGATAAATAGGCTAAGATCCACTGAGTTTGTAACGCCCTGAATTTGGGCCTAAAAGTATTGAGCCTTCAGCAAGGGAACAGTTGGGAGACGGCACATAAAGATTTAGTTGTGCAAGAAAGGGACATAAATAAATGTCTGCTTCAGTGGTTATGTGTCCTGAGAAGCGTTGGAGAAGTCCTAGGTTAAAACATGGGCTTTAGCAAAAATTTTTATTTTAAGTGAATAAGGCCCTTAGTTCTAGATAGTGGGCCTCTTAAATTAATTTGGTTAAATTATGTTATAAAGGTGTTGTTGGCCTAGTGGTAAGGGGTGTGTGGAGTGTACATGGGGTCTGGGTTTCAAGTCTTGGCTTTTGCAAAATTTTTAGTTTTGCTCTTAAATGAATTTGGACTCTAGTACATAGGCTTTATAATAATTGCGCTTGTTTTGAATCACAATAAGCCTTGTGGTCTAGTGGCAAGGTGGTGTGTAAAGGAACCTTGAGGTCTGGGGTTCCAGCGTTGGCATTGCGTAAATGAGGTATTTATTTTGTAGCTAGGTTCGGACAGTGGTTGTGTTGCAGTAGAATTCTGATGGATGAGTGGTGTAGTATAGGTGGAGGATATCAATGAGGAAATCATGGAGAGGATTAGGGAAAGAATTATGGAGAGAAATTAGGAGGTTGATGAGTGTGGGGATGTTGGTGTCGTTTGGTATCTCTAATTCGGCATTGGGAAAAAATGGACTATTTTTGGCATTTGTGAGTATTTTAGGAAGAAGGTTCTTTTCTCCTTTTTGTAAGTGGTAGCCGAATTCCTTTAGTCAATTTTGGTATTTGGTTGTTTTAGGTTTGTGCCTCTCGCAACATTGTTCTTCTTTTAGTCATTTCTCATTCTCTACCGAACACTATTCTTCTTCTTCCTCTACTCTCTTGACTTTGTCGAACACATCTTCCTCCTCTTCCCCATTATTCTTTCAATTTTCTTTCTTAGCCAACTTTCCTTTTTTCCCCTTCTTTTGTTTTGCTTCTAAACCGAAAGTTATTCTTCTGTAGTATTGGTACATTATTTCAGCCTACAAGTGTTCTATCGAATCGGTAAGTGTTCTATTAAGCGATCTGACAAACCCGTTGCTTCTATCTTCTCTTAAAAACTGAATACTCCTTCTCTTAGTATTTTGTGATTGCCGAATGGTGACTACTTCCCCTTAATGTGTGTTCCTTGTTCTTAGGTGTTTCCGAGGAGTGAAAGTGCAAGAATTCTCTAGCTACTAAAACCCTGTCATCCACTAATTGGTTAAGGTAATTTCGATACCATGCCTTATGGGCATAGGTTGAATAGGCCTATTTTTCTATAAAGTTATTATTATGAGTTGAAGCCTCAATTATAATTAGTTCCATCTATTAAGATCTTTCGTTATCGCAGTTTCTCAGCAAAGAAATGTGTGATTGATTTAGACACGATCTAAAGGAACAAGTCGTAGTTCGTACATTCGAGGTTTGTAGCATTGTCTATTTAGGTTAGGTGTTTTAAACACTGATAAATGATGGACTGACTGTATGTTGGGACGGTTGTAGGTTGGGTGCTTGTGGAGTTTGAAGTGGTTGCGTAAAAGGTGTATAATCGTACACCAATCTATTACTGACAAAAGCTGAATGGGTGTGTATTCACACCCTTATTAACTGTAAATCGACAAAAGTTGAAAAGCCAAAACTTCAGCATTTGAGGCCTCACAAGCAATCGATCGTTCATGTGGTGAACCGAGCCCACCAACCCTGGGCGTAAGATTGTAGAGGCCACCATGAGCGTGCTCATGGGCGTAGGCCGTTATGGGCTGTGTGGGCCCAATAAGCTCGTGGGCCCCATATGGATAATGTCCGTATTATGTGGTAAGGATTGGACTAGGTTATGCAGTTCGCATAGCCGTGGCTAAATTCAGGCTAAATGGGGCATACGATCGTGTGGGCCCACTTAGGCCAGATAATAGGCCTTGGGCCTATATGCACTGATTTGCATGTCGAGCTTACATAAGTCGCTCAAGGCGACCGTAGACCTTTTGATGGGCCGGTAGGTGAGTCTAGACCCATTCTGATGAAAATGACCAAATTACCCTCGAAGGGTAAAATGACTGAATTACCCTCGAAGGGTAAAATGACTGAGTTACCCCATAGAGTAAAATAACCGTAATACCCCTGTAGGGTAGAATGACCGTAATACCCCTGTAAGGTACAATGACCGTAATACCCCTATAGGATAGAATGATCGTAATACCCCTGTAGGGTAAAATGACCGTAATACCTTTGTAGGGTAAAATAACCATAATACCCCTTTAGGGTAAAATGACCGTAATACCCCTGTAGAGTAGAATGACCGTAATACCCCTTTAGGGTAAAATGACTATAATACCCTTGTACGTAGAATGACCGTAATAACCCTATAGGGTAAAATGACCGAATTACCCCTGGAGGGTAAAATGATTATAATACCCCTGTAGGGTAGAATGACTGTTATGCCTTATTGATGTTTGATTGATGAGTATGTTATGTGATATTTATGTGTTTTGCATACATGCACGACATGCTGCATGGGTTGGATTATGTTTATGGAGGAAGTACTAATCTATTATGGTCGCACGGGTCGCACGAGATGACTATAGACCCACCGAAGGCTTAAAGCCATATATTCGTACGGATCTGTTAAGGTCGCATAGGTCACACAAGATGACTGTGGACTGATCGATGGCTTTGTGCTATTCATACTATCGATGGCTTAGTGCCGCTCATTTTACCGATGGCTTGGTGCCATGCATACCATCGTTGGCTTAGTGCCATTCATTTTACCAATGGCTTAGTGCCCTGCATATTATCGATGGTTTAGTGCTGTCCATTTTATCGATGGCTTTGTGCCACGCATATTATCGATGCCTTAGTGTTGTCCATTTTACCGATGGCTTTGTGCCACACATTTATCGATGGTTTAGTGCTGTCCATTTTACTAATGGCTTTGTGCCACGCATATTATCGATGGCTTAGTGCAATTTATTTTACCAAAAGTAGGTTGTATTGATGGCTTAAAGCCACTTATCTTACTGGCAGCTATGCTACGATTCTGATTATGGGCACCTAAGCTGCGATTTTGTTGTCTGGCAGCCTTGCTGTGATATTGGTGAGCTAGGTGGGTGGGTTGATTTTATCCCCACATGGTGTGTTGGCAGTATGGAGTGGTGTATTGGCTGGATTCGGGTAGGTTGCACTATTGTATTATTGTTCTGAACTGATACTGCATTGGGCTTAAGCCCACATATGTTCTGCTTCTAATTCTGCTACTAAAATGGGCTAAGGCCTATCTGATATTGTTTGCTATAATGGGCTTAGGCCCAGACTGCTTTTGTATTCGGTGTAATTGACTGACTGTTTCTTTTTATATTAGTGGATTACACCTGAGTTTTCGTAAACTCACCCTGTTTTTAGTTGTGTAGGTAATCCCCAGCGTTAGGTGGATCGATGCTGCGAGGGACTTAAGGGTGGCCACACAACTACATCTACGTTACATCGACTATTTATTTTTCAATAACTTAAAAATTTGGGTTTGATGTAATAAGGCATCTCTAAATTTCTAGTTTTAATTTGGCTTTTTATTTATCATAATTTCATATCTGTTAGAAATAGGTTGCGGTTTTTCCAAAATGATAACTATTTCCAGAACAACACGTTTCTGCAACACTGTTGAAATGCTTCTGCACCAAACAAAGTTTTTTTTTTTTAAGTAAGAACATTTTAAATGGTTAATAAATGACTAAAAGGATTTAAGGGTCAACAAGAGGCTTTAACTTTCAAACGAGCTTTTATCAACAAGATCGAGTTTTCAAAAAGAACACTCTAGTATGACACGCCAGATTCGGCCATAACGTCTATGACGGGTTTAGGGTGTTACAGAGTTATAAAATGCAATTTACTGAACTAAAAATCCTAAAATATGTGCTAAAGATAACTAAATGGGGACAAATTAACCAATAAGTAGGGAGAAAACATATGTTCTTTCTAGTACTATCATTGCTCCAAATGTGAGTGCTGGTATATTCTATCTCTTTGATGTTACTTTGTATGTATCGATTGACCATGGGTCAACTCTCTGTGATATTTGCACTTCATTAGTAATGGAAAATAAATTACCTATTGAATCTACTAATTATGATATATAAGTTACTAATCCACTAGGTTAAAGTGTGATAGTTAACTTAGTTTGTCGTAATTGTCCGTTAAAAGTTAAAGGTTGTCAATTCCCTGCCAATTTGATGTTATTACCCTTTTGAGAATTGGATGTTATTTTGCACATGGGTTGGCTATCGTTGCGTGATGCTGTATTAAACTATAGACAGAAACGATTGATTTGAAATGTCAAGTAGGAGAGATGATTTCGGTTGACTTTGAAAGTCTGAATGATGTTGTTAGAATTATTTCAGTTTTTTCTGCTTAGAGATTGATACGAAAAGGTAAGGAAGAATTTCTAGCGTATATTCTTCATAACATAGATTCAGAATCGAAGCTAGATCAGTTAATAGTTGTTAGTGAGTTTGTTGATGTATTTCCTAAAGAGTTGTCGACTATACCTCTAGATCGTGAAGTTAAGTTTGTGACTGATTTGGTTCCTGGAACTACACCGATATTAATATCACCATACCTATTGGCACCAGTTGAATTAAAAAAATTGAAAACACAGTTGCAATGTTATTAAACCAAGGGTTTATTCGACCGAGAGTGTCTCTTTGGGGTGCACCTTTGTTGTTTGTGGAAAAGAAAGATGGCTCTTTGAGATTGTGTATAGGTTACAGACAGTTGAACAAAGTTACAATAAAAAATAAGTATCCTTTGCCATATATCGACGATTTTTTTGATCAATTGAAAGGTGCCACAATGTTCACGAAGAAAGATCTCAATCCGGGTATTACCAATTGAAGGTTAAAGACTGTGATGTATCAAAGATTACTTTCAGAACTCATTACATTCATTATGAGTTAAAGGCAATCTTTGAGATTATGTATAGATTACAAACAGTTGAATAAAGTCACAATAAAAAAATAAGAATGCTTTGCTATGTATCGACGATTTGTTTGATCAATTGAGCAGTGCCACAGTGTTCTTAAAGATAGATCTCAAATCCAGGTATTATCAATTGAAGGTTAAAGATTGTGATATGTCAAAGACTGCTTCCAGAACTCGTTACAACCATTATGAGTTTCTGGCAATGCCATTTGGTTAGACTAATGCCCCTATTGATTTTATAGATTTAATGAATTGGGTTTTTCAACCTTATTAGGATAGATTTGTTGTTGTATTGATTGATGATATATTTATCTATTCTAAGATAGAATTTAAGCATGCTCAATATCTGAGAATTGTACTATAGACTTTGAGAGAAAAATAGTTATATGCAAAATTTAGTAAATGTAAATTCTGGCTTCGCGAGGTTGGATTTTTGGGTCACATAGTATTAGAAGATGAGGTTCGAGTTGATTCGAGTAAAGTTTCTACTATGATGAATTGGGAAACACCGAAGAATGTTTCTTAGGTGCGAAGTTTTCTAGGTTTAGCAGGTTACTATCGGCATTTTCTTAAAAACTTTTTGATTATTGCTTTACGGATGACTAGATTATTATAAAAAATGTTGAGTTTGTTTGGCCCGAAAAGTGCCAACAGAGTTTTGATCAGCTGAAGAACATGTTGATGGAACCTCTAGAGTTGACTCAGCTTGATTCTGGGGGCATATGTTATTTATAGTGATGCGTCTCTCAACGGTTTGGGTTGTGTGCTGATGCAGACAGGAAAAGTAGTGTCTTATGCTTCTCGACAGTTAAAATCGCATGAAAAGAATTTCCTCACTCATGATCTTGAATTGGCAGCGATTATTTTTGCTCTGAAGATTTAGAGACATTATTTATACGACAAGAAATGTCACGTGTTCACAGATCACAAAATTTAAAATATTTGATGACTAAAAAAGAATTGAACTTTTGATAGAGACGGTGGTTAGAGCTACTGAAAGATTATGATCTGGTTATTGATTATCATTTGGGAAATGCTAATGTATTTACATATGCACTAAGCCAAAAGTCGTCACAGTTTGCACTACGAGTGCTGAACGCTCATTTAGTTCTAAATGAAGATGGTTTTGTATTAGTAGAGTTGAGAACGAAACCCCTGTTTCTATAATGAATTCGACAATTGCAAGATGAAGATCTGAAGTTGATATTGAAACGACAGATGGTTTAGAATAATTTGAGTTTGGAGTACAGTGTTGATGATAATGGTACCTTGTGTTATCGCAATAGAATTTGTGTTTCGAATAATCTAGATTTGAAACATGATATTCATTTTGAAGCTCATAGCAGTATGCACTCTATTCATCTGAGTAGCATGAAGATGTATTGTGACTTGAAACAGATGTACTGGTGGCCAAGTATGATACGAGAAATTTGTGAATTCGTAGCTAAATGCTTGATTTGTCAATAGGTGAAAGCAGAACATCAGGTACTATTGAGTTTACTACAACCTGTTATGATTCCTCAATGGAAGTGAAAGCTAGTCATAATGGATTTCGTATCTGGTTTACCCGTAACTTCGAGAAAGAAAGATTCGATTTGGGTGATTATTGACATATTGACTAAATAGACACATTTTATTCTAGTGAAAATAGATTTCACACTCGAGAGATTGGTAGAACTATATATATCTGAGATTGCTTCATTACATAGAATTTTGACATCTATTATTTCATATCGAGATCCGAGATTTACATCGAGATTTTGGAGTAAACTTCATGAGTGTTTCATCCTCAGACTGACGGGCAATCAGAACGAATAATTCAGATTTTGAAAGATATGTTGAGATGTTATATACTTGAATTTAAAGGTAACTGGGAAAAGTACCTGCCATTAGCTTAATTTGCTTATAATAATAGTCATCAATCTAGTATAAAAATGGCACCATTTGAAGCTCTTTGTGGGAGAAAATGTAAAACACTATTATATTAGTCATAATTGAGTGAATACAAAATGGTGGGAATTGATTTGATTCGAGAAACAGAAGACAAAGTTTGAATTATTCAGGATTGTTTAAAAGCTACATCTGATCATCAGAAATTGTACGCGGATCTGAAAAGAAAAGATATAGAATTTGCGGTAGGTGATCGAGTATTCTTGAATGTTTCTCAGTGGAAGAAAGTGCTACGTTTTGACAAGAAAGGAAAGCTAAGTTTGAGATTTATAGGATAGTACGAGATAATTGAAAGAATCGGCCCTGTAGCTTATAGATTAGCTTTGCCCTCTGAACTCAAGAAAATCCATAATGTGTTTCATGTTTCAATGCTGAGATGGTACAAATCTAATCCTTCATATGTGATTCCTCATAGTGAGATTGAGCTACAACTAGACTTGGCGTATTAGGAAGGACCCTGAGCTTCTGTAATTTCTACAATTTAGTCCAGGTAAGTTCGTCAGTTCAATTTAACATTTATATACATAGGTGATTGATATTACTTGATATAATATATATATGAGTTCCATTGTTGGAAATGAATTGTAACAACCCGAAACTAGGCTTAGTCGGAGTAGTGATTTTGAAATCACTTCCCGAGGTTTGAGAAAATTATTTTAGTGCCAAATTAAGTGTCGTAGTATTTTTATAAGTATGCATGAAAATTTTGGTGAAGTAATTTATGCGATTGAAGGCTTAATCGCGAAAAAGGACTAAATCGCATTAAAGGTAAAAGTTGCAAATTCTAGTAAATTAAGCTAAATAGTTAGAGAACTAATATTTGAGGGTTTTAAAAGGCAAATATACCCTTAAATTTCATGATGTCCGACCATGAGAGAACACGAGGACAAAGAAAATTAAAAAAAATCAATTTTTGGTGGGTTAGGTTAACCATTTTGAATAAAATAAACAAAGTAATTATTTTGCTTCATTTCCCTTCTTCTTCTTGCCGAAAAATACAAGCCATTGGGGGTTTCTTGAGAGCTTCAAAATTTTAGCAACTTTTTGGACACATTAGTAAGTGATTTCTAAGGTATTTCTTGAATGTTTTTGCATTTTTGAAACCCTTGTAGCATGAGCTACATTTTGAGGGGTGTATTTAACATTTTGGTTGACAGTTTTGAATATGTGTCATGGATGTATAAGTGATGTTTGCCTGAATTTTTGGGGAGAAAATGAGCTATTGTTGTTAAATAAACACTTGTGTGAAAGAGTTTGCATGAAAGCACATAGAATGGGGCATAGTTGCAAAGTTAGTAAATGATGTAATAAATGCATGAAATAGTAAGGATGTTGAGTTGCCATAAGAGTGGAAAGAGAATTTCGTTGGGCTTGGTTAATAAGGAAATTTGATGGAAATCAATTTTCGAGCTTAGGGGTAAAATGTCATTTTGCCAAAGTCTAGGGGTAAAATAGTCATTTGGCCAAAATTGTGAATTTTGGATTGCTTAGTTTTAATTGATGATTAAATTAGTAAATTTTTATTGTCATAGATCAAGAATTGCCAAATCCAATTCTAGATCGGGGGAAAGCCAAGCAAATCAAGTAAATTGAATAGTCGCCTTCATTTTGTATACCGAGGTAAGTTATAGGCAAATAACCCATCATTTTTATCTTTTATGCATGAATTCATTGTATTGACATAAATTGATAACTTATGTCTATGAGATGTTTATAAGAACTCTATTCGAGCATGAAAAGTTGAATGATGATGATTATTTATGAATTTACGAAAACTTGTGTAATAAAGCCCGATTGGATAATTATAATAGATTGGATATTCATGCCATGATAATTGGGTGATGTGTGTGCTATTGTAAGACATGTTTGGGATGCATCGACCACATTACTAGAGCCAGTGTAAGACATGTCTGGGGCATGCATCGGCTTTGAGACAGGAGCTAGTGTAAGACATGTCTGGGACATGCATCAGCCTTGGGATTTACAAGCTAGTGTAAGACCTGTCTGGGACATGGTATCAACACCGATAGATGAGAGCTAATGTAAGACCATGTCTAGGATATGGCATCGGCTCAATACCCTACGTCGGAGGCTTAATGAATATACTTTCTTATTCTAAATAGTTCATCAGGAAAACCCAGAGTAAATGTTCAGTTGTGAGATATTGTGATGATCTCTGTAAGTGATGTAGGTACTTAGTGTAATGCCTGAAATGTGAGCTCACTAGCATGTTGTATGTTTAGTAAGGGATGGAATCGAGTAAGTTATGTCTAGCTATTTTGATATATGCATACTTCGAAATGAAATGAAAGTTATCATGACTTGGTAAATTGTTGTTATTAATTTACTTACAACTTACTAAGCTTTATGCTTACTCTTCTCCTTTCCTTTTTCCTTTTAGAGCTGCCTAAGTAAATTAAGGATCCAAGGACACGGGAGACATCGTGCACACTAACAACTGAAGCACTCGGTCTAATTATGTTTTATGTTTTGAGTAATGGCATGTATAGGTTGTATGGTCATTTTGTGTATTACACTCTAATTAGCCAATTGTATTGGCCATTTGTCTTATGAAATTCATTTTGTAAATGGCCTATGGAATTGGCCTAAAACCATTCAAGTTGCTTAATGAAATGAGATGAATTTACATGGAAATTGTGGAAAGTTGCTTAGTACTTATGCATGCATTTTGGACATGAATTGGTTGATGTATGAATATCTAATTAGGGGCATTTAGATAAGTATTGGTACTATGGTTCAATGTATGAAGATTGGGTTTATGTTTGCATACGTTTCAAGATGGCGAAGGGCTTGGTAAATAGCCTTATAACGCCCACACGGGTAGACACACGAGCGTGTGTCTTGGCCGTGTGAGACACACGAGCTGCACATGGGCATGTGGCTTGACCGTGTGTCCCCTGCATCTTGCATGGATAGTATTAAATGTCATCAGGATTTCTCACGGGCATGAGACATGGCCGTGTGTCTCAACCGTATGGAGGACACAGCCAGCACACGGGCGTGTGCCACGGCCATGTGAATGATAATGTCAGAAACAGAATGTCAAGGTTTTTGCATACAAGCCACTACACGGGCGTGTCAAGGCCGTGTGAGGGACACGGGCTGGGCACACGAGTGTGCGTCAGGCCATGTGAAAACCCCTATAGGTTGATGTTAGAAATTAAATCCACACGGGTATTGGACACGAGCGTGTCCCTAGTGTGCTTAGACCGTGTGAGGCACACGGGCCATCAGTACGACCATGTTTAGAGGTCACAAGGGCGTGTTGCCCTTACACATGGGCGTGTGCCCTGTTTTGCTAGCTTTTGAAGAAATTTTCTTAAGTGCACGAAATGATCTCAGGTTAATTTCGAACCATGATTTAGGCCTCATAGGCCTATATGAAGGTTTGTAGAACTATGTTTGGAAAATTTTTAATTGGGACACATTTTCATGAGTTTAAGTCAAATGTTTACATGAATTTTAGTATGGTAATACCTCATACCCTATTCTGGTATCGATTATGGGTAAGGGGTGTTACATGAATCATTATCAGAGTTATAATATTGAATTTGATGTTCGGTTTAAGTTAAACGTGAGATAGAGTACATTCGTGTTTTGGTGTGTTATAGGGGTTTGGAGTGGAGATGGTATTGGAGAGAGATATCTATATATTACCCAAGTAAACTGAGGTTCAGAATTTGTTGTGAACTTTTAAATTATACTTTCTGTTGGCGTGATTCAGGTGGATCAGCTCTTATGAGCTTCTATTCAGCTATTATGAGCTTTTATTTGGTGTATTTCTGTTGAATCAGCTCTGATGAGATTTTTGTCTAGTGTGTTCGGTCTATCTGACAATGTACTCTTAACCGTAAGTCGTTCTTTGAATGGAAAATCTTGGTAATGTAATTTGTTTAATGAATTTGAAAGATATGTTATTTATTCAATATTGATCTAAACATAGATGAATTTATCGATTGAAATTGTGAATGACAAGGAGTTCTCATGTATGATTATTATTGTTGAATTATTATAATTAGTTCGGTAAGATTTATCTTTTAATACGTCGAAATTACTGAGCGTCATTAAGATTACTTGTGTTGTTTCACGTCATTGTAGATTCTTAAAAGGTTGGACGATAGGATCAGCACTCATGTAATAACCGAAATTAAGGGCTAATCGGAACAGTGGTTTTGTAACCACGAATCTGAAGTAAAAATTTAATTTTTATGAATTTTTTTACTTATTTATCGATTGATTGAAATGTTGTGATAGAATATTGCTAGAAATTTTGATGAATTTGAGCCTAATTGAAATTTTAGGACTAAATTGAGAAAAGTGCAAAATGTGCTTATTGGATGATAATTGGACTTGATTGAATTGTCACATGAAATAGGAAGCTTTTATGTGGTAATAAGACCATTAGTGAGTATTATGGAGTGTTATGGACAATTATGGGCATGCAAGGGAAAATATCTAAGTAATAGATGGAAGGGCATTTTTGGCAAAAGCAAGAAGACGACAAATTTTTGACTAAAATGGGGTGTTCATCTTCCCCATTCCATCTATGTGCTACTGAAATTCTCCCTTTCACCATAGCTAGGGTTTCAAAATTTTTCAAGCTTCCATGTAAGCGCAATTTGGTCCCATTTTTAATTATTTTTGTATTTTTGAACTCATTGAAGCTTATATTTCATGATTCTATCATTTATTTGAAGAAAAATTAAGGTATAAAAATTTACCCATTTGTGATATGAGTATGTTTAGCTCACTAATGGTAGATAATGGAATATTTAAGTGTCATATGCATGTTTTGTGGGATGAAAGTGAATGAAAGTACATGAAAAGGGACTGATTTGTAGAAATTACAAATTGTTCCTAAATGTGTGAAATAATGAATATTTGAGTGTCATAATTGTGAAAATGGGCTTTATAAGTCCTTCAAATAAAGAAATTGAGATTTTTGTGTTATGTGACTAAATTGTAATTAGTGTAAAGTTGAGAGGTAAATTTGGAAATTTACCCCAAATGTGAATTGTGACCGTATTGAAATAAATAATTGATATATGTGTATGTGTATGCATTTAGATCAAGAAAAGTCTGAGAGGGCCCATGATCGGGGAAAATAGAAAATCCTCGATTAAATTCAAGAAGTAAATCTTTTGACATCTAGGTAAGTTATATGTAATTCTAGCAAATTCGATTAATTCTGCTTAATTATTTATTGCTATGTTGTTATCTTAATAATTACCTTGTGAGATGATTGAATATTGGATACTGTCACTGAATATATAAAATGTTGAATTGAACGTAAGTCCCGATTGAGCAAGTAGAAATAGGCATAGATATGAGAGGGCCCCACTGTTCTGACCGTTACAGTTACCCGGGTGCTAGGTAGTCTTGCATGTGTTGCAGACACCTATCAGCTTGTATGAACAGGCCCGTGGTTAACTTCTGTACTGTTACTGATTGTAGCTTTGGCTACCGCACTAATTATAGTTTCAGCTACCCTACTGTTAGTAGCTTTGGCTACCTCATGGCTCTACCATGTTTGTTCGGCACTTATGTGCTAACCTTTGTATATCTGTTCATATTCCAAAATTGCTCAATGGGATTAGATTAACTGTACTGTAATATAGTGGTTGTATAGGTGAACTGAAATTGGTATTGTATATTGAGAATTATACGGTTAAGTATGTTCATGATCGGCATATGAAATGTGTACAAAGAATAAGTTAATTGTGAAATGATATGCGATGGTAATTGTTATGTTGAAGTAAATGATTTAGTGATTTGTTGCATTGCTTTGAATTTTATATGACTTACTAAGCTCTTGTAGCTTACCTTTTTCTTTTCCCTTTTCCATAGATTTCAAGCTTATTAGATTGGAATCGTAAAGTCAGAGATACACAACACACCATCAACCTTCTTTTGGTATATTTCATATTTCAAGTGTAATTTATGGCATGTATAGAACAATTTGTGGTTGTAAATGGCTATTTTTGTATGCCTAAGTTACATTACTCATATGATATTTTGTAGGTAATGATTATAAATAAAGTTCTTTTGAGTAATTTACTATTGAATTGGCTGGTTTTGGTTATACTTGTGCTTGATTATGTCTTAGGGAGGCCAAGGCTTAGTATACAGCCTGACACAGCCTGCACGGCAGGGCACACAGTTGTGTGCCATGGCCGTGTGGGATTTAGCAGAATGCTCCACGTGTACATGGCACGGGCGTGCCTAGGCCGTGGGCGACACACGGTCTGACCCTGCGGGCGTGTCCCTGGATCGTACCTCCGCTGCACCTTGATTTAATTTATTTTATGTACCACACGGTAAGATACATGCCCGTGCATCTCAACCGTGTGGGGTACACAGCCTCCAAACAGTCGTGTGGAGCGACCGTGGCATAATAGACAGTTTCGTCCGTGATTGTCAAACACGAGCGTGTGAAGACCATACGGTCCTATGACACGACCGTGCCAATAGTCTCACGGGCGTGTGATAGTGTTTTAAAAGTGAAATTTTTTTTCTGAGTGTCTGATATGATAGGATTCAAATCTTAACCGTCTCCAATGTCCGTAAGGTGTTTGAAAACCCCTGATAAGGGTGATTATGAATTGAATTGTATGTGATTCTACAACCAACCACGGGTTATTTCTATAAATGTTGTTCTAAGTCTGGTAATGCCTCGCACACGATCTCGGTGACGGTTTTAGGTTAGGGGTGTTACATTTTATTAGTATTAGAGCTATGGTTTAGTCGATTCTCGGACTAACCTAACAAGTGTAATAGTCTATCTATACATGCCATAAATTGAAATTAATAGTGTGTTGGCTCCTAATGATTTTGAATTGTTTTCTGTATAGTTATGGATCCTAATCGTGATGTGGCAGACGATGCCCAAAGTAATGCGCTTGCTCCCGCTCAAGGGACAGCGCCTGTTATTTATGGACCTACGGGTCAAAGTCAAGGTGAGGAGGCCCGAGTAGCCTTCCTCCATATGATGAGTGAATGGTACACTGAGTTTATTCTGGCAAATTCGAATGCTCAACGTCCTCCGCCCCCTCATATACCCTAACCTGCTCCTATAGCTCCTTAACAACCGGAGGTAGTACGATTGTCTAAACCTCCTCTAGATAAAATTAGAAAGTATGGGGCTAAAGAGTTCCGAGCTAACGTGAATAATGACCCCGAAAAGGTAGAGTTCTGGCTAGAAAACACTATTAGAGTGTTAGATGAATTGTCGTGTACTCCTGAGGAGAGTCTGAAATGTGCTGTGTCTTTGCTACGAGATTCAGCTTATCGCTGGTGGAAGACGTTGATATCAGTGGTACCCAGAGAGAGGGTTACATGGAATTTCTTTCAAGAGGAATTTCGGAAGAAATACATTAGTCAACGCTTTATTGATCAGAAAAGAAAGGAATTCCTTGAGTTAAAGCAAGGACGGCTGTTTGTAGCTGAGTATGAGCGTGAATTTGTTAAGTTGAGCAAATATGCCCAAGAATGTGTGCCTAATGAGGCTACCTTGTGCAAGAGATTTGAAGACGGGCATAATGAGGATATACGGCTACTGATTGGAATTCTGGAAATTAAGGAATTTGTAGTAATGGTCGAGAGAGACGTCAAGGCTGAAGATCTGAGTAAGGAAAAGAGAAGAGTTGAAAATGAAAATAGAGAAGCCCGGAAAAGATCAATGAGTAAATCATTTCAGTCTCAGTCAAAGAGGTCAAAAGAAATGAGTCCTCGATCAAATGGTTATACTGGATACTCCCGACGAGACTGAGATAAGCGATATGTAGGATCTAAGACCCAGGCCACTTCGGTAGCTAGTGTCGAAAGTGTCAAGTCTAATATACTGGAGTGTCGACATTGTGGAAAGAGACATTTGGGTGAATGTTATGTGATTAACCGAGCTTGTTTCCATTGTGGGTCTCAAGACCACTCCGTGAATGACTGTCCAGAGCTGGAAGAGCTGGAAAAGCCGTAAAATGTAAGGCCAAGTAATGTGTCCAGAGGGAGCCCACTGAGAAATGTGGAAACCAGGAATAGTGGTAAAGGCACAACGAGGGATACCACTGTGAGATCCGAAGTGAGAGCTCCAGCGAGAGCGTATGCTATTTGAGCTCGAAAGGAGGCGTCCTCCCCTAAAGTAATTACCGGTATATTCTCTCTTTATGGTGTATCTGTTCTTGCTTTGATTGATCCTGGTTCTATGCATTCTTATATGTGTATGAGCGAACTGTCTGATGAGAATTTGTGTATTGAGTTTACTGAACATGTAGTGCGAGTGTCAAACCCTTTAGGGAAGCATATGTTAGTTGATAAAATTTGTAGAAATTGCCCTCTCATGATTCATGGTCAATATTTCCCCATTAATTTGATGTTGTTGCCTTTTGACGAATTTGATGTCATTTTGGGGATGGATTGGTTAACTCTATATGGTGCTAAAATAGATTGTAGGCAAAAGACTTTGAAACTGAAGTGTGATGATGGTGAGATACTTAGTGTTGAAACCAACAAGTCTGATATGAAGCCAATTATGATTTCTGCTATGTCTCCTTATAAATGTTTGAAAAGAGGATGTGAAGCTTATTTTGCATATGTTATAAATACTGAGATGTCTGAAGAGAAAATTGAATTCGTCCCTATTGTGTGTGAATTTGTGGACGTATTTCAGGAAGAATTGCCTAGTTTACCGCCAGATAGAGAGGTAGAATTTGGTATTGAGTTGCTTCTCGGTACTACTCCAATATCAATTGCCCCGTATAGGATGGCACCAACTGAACTGAAAGAGTTGAAAGTGCAGTTGCAAGAATTAACCGATAGAGGGTTCGTAAGACCTAGCTATCCACCGTGGGGCGCGTCGGTTTTGTTTGTTAAAAAGAAAGATGGGTCATTGAGGCTTTGAATTGATTACCAACAACTCAATAAAGTGACTGTGAAGAATAAGTATCCATTGCCTAGGATCGATGATTTATTCGATCAGTTAAAAGATGCTACAGTATTCTCTAAGATTGATCTGAGGTCTGGGTACTACCAGTTAAAGGTTAAAGAGGGTGATGTATCGAAAACTGCCTTCAGAACTCGTTATGGTCATTATGAATTTTTAGTGATGCCCTTTGGTTTGACCAATGCTCCAGCTATCTTTATGGATCTAATGAACCGAATTTTCCGGCCTTGTTTGGACAAATGTGTACTGGTTTTCATAGATGACATTTTAATCTACTCTCCGAGTGAGTCTGAACATGCTGAACAGTTGCGAACCGTGCCACGGATTTTATGGGAAAAGAAATTATTTGCTAAGTTCAATAAGAGCAAATTTTGGCTCTGAGAAGTCAAATTTTTGGGGCATATTGTATCCGGTGACAGGATATGAGTGGATCCGGGAAAGATTTCAGCTATTTTAAAATGGAAGCCTCCGAAGACTATATCTAAGATTAGAAGTTTTCTAGGTTTAGCTGGCCATTACTGTCGCTTTGTCGAAGGATTTTCCATGATAGCTTCGTCGATAACTAAATTACTGCAAAAAGATAGTAAGTTTGAATGGACTGAAGAATGTCAATAGAGTTTTGATAAATTGAAGAAATGTTTTACTGAAGCACCGATTTTGGTTCTACCCGAGTCAGGAAAAGAATTTGTAGTGTGTAGTGATGCCTCTTTAAATAGACTCGGATGTGTTTTGATGCAAGAAGGGAAAGTGATAGCCTATGCTTCTCAACAGTTGAAATTGCATGAGCAGAATTATCCGACGCATGATTTGGAATTGGCTGCTATCGTTTTTGCACTAAAAATATGGTGACATTATTTGTATGGTAAGAAATGTCGTGTGTACACGGATCATAAAAGTCTGAAGTATGTTATAACATAGAAAGATCTAAATTTGCACCAGAGAAGGTGGTTAGAGCTGTTAAAAGATTATGAGTTAGTGATATACTACCATCCAGGAAAAGCTAATATAGTAGCAGATGCTTTAAGTAGAAAATCCCTCTTTGCTTTACAAGCTATGAATGTGAGATTAGTTATGTCTGATGGTGGTGCCTTGATTGCGTAATTATGAGTTAGACCAGTGTTTTTACAAGAAATTTATGAAGCTCAAAAAGTAGATAATGAATTGAAAATTAAAAGAAAACAGTGTTTGATGAATGAAGATTCTAAATCTAGAGTTGATTCGAATGGCTGTCTAATGTACCGTGACCGATTATGTGTATCGAGAAATTTTGAACTGATTGACAGAATTTTGCATGAAGCTCACAGTAGTGATATGGCAATACACCCCGGTAGTGTGAAAATGTATAATTATTTGAAGAGATTGTATTGGTGGCCGGGTATGAAGCGAGATGTCTCAGAGTTGTGTCGAAATGCTTAATCTGTTAGCAAGTGAAAGCGGAACATCAAGTGCCATCTGGATTATTGCAGCCGATTTTAATTCCCAAGTGGAAGTGGGATCGAATTACTATGGACTTTGTATCCGGTCTTCCTCTGACACTGAGAAATAAAGATTCAGTCTGGGTGATTGTAGATCGACTGACTAAATTGGCTCATTTTGTTCTGGTACGTACAGATTTTTCGCTTGATAAGTTGGTCGAACTGTATATTGCTTAGATAGTACGATTACATGGTGTACCACTGTCCATAATCTCTGATAGAGAACCTCGGTTTACTTCGAGGTTTTGGAAGAAGCTAAAGGATGCCTTAGGTACTAAATTAAATTTTAGTACGGCGTTTCTCCCTCAGACGGACGGGCAATCTGAAAGAGTAATTCAAGTGCTAGAAGATATGCTTAGGTGTTGTGTATTGGAGCTTGAGGGTAGTTGGGATAAATACCTGCCTCTGATTGAATTTTCTTATAATAACAATTATTAGTCTAGTATAGAAATGGCACCGTATGAGGCGTTATGTGGGAGAAAGTGTCGAACTCCACTGTATTTGACCAAATTGAGCGAGCACCGTTTACATGGGGTCAATTTGATAAAAGAGACAGAAGAAAAAGTTAAGATAATTCGAGATAATTTAAAAGGTGCATCGGACCGACAGAAATCGTATACGGATTTGAAAAGAAAAGAAATTGAATTCCAAGTGAGCAATAAAGTATTTCTGAAAGTGTCACTGTGGAAGAAAATTTTGAGATTTGGCCGTAAGTGTAACAGCCCTAATTTGACCCTAGTCGGGAAGTGGTTTCGGGACCAAAAAATCGAGTCACAAAAATAATTAAATATTAAATTCTATGCCTATTATTTGTGAAATATGCATGTGTGAAAATTTCATGCTTGGATTTTGTCATTTGCATGAGGAATTAATTAAAAAGGACTTATGTGAGAAACTTTGAAAATGTGCTAGGTCAAATTGTAGTGGCCAAATATTGCATGATTTGAAACATGAGGATTTGCATGTCAAATTTCTTGATTATTTGAGCTTCATCTTGATGAAGTGAGTTCCTTGCTTGATACCCTCTTTGACCCATGTTTCTATTTATTTTATCTTTGAATTTGATGTCTTGGGGACATTCAGCCGGGGGGAAGTTTTGAATGTGAAAGTTATATTAGAAATGGAATTAGGAGTGTTTAATGGACTCCATGTTGCTAAAATTCACATGAATAGAAATTTGTAAGCTTAAATTGTAAGAATTTGAGTTGTGTGGCTTAAATTGTCAAAGATGCATTTGGCAATTGATTATAGTTTGATAAAGGGTGTAAAATATTGATAGTTTTAAATGGTACATAGTTAAATGAAGATGGAAGCTTGATAAAATTTTATTAGGAATGAAAATAGGAACAATGTGTATTCGGCCATGATAGAAATAAATAGTTTTGGAATGCTTTGACGTATTATAGGGGTAATAGCTGCAAGATGATTTTAAGCTAATAAAGCTAAGTTTTGTGGCTTAAATGAGTGGTTACATTCAACTATAAAATTATGTTTTAGATTCTTGAATGATTTTGGAGGTGCTTGGCTTGTAAAGGGTCATAAAATGAGTTGTAGAGGTGTTAATTATAATAATGTATATGGTTTAAAGAACAAATGATATTTGGTCCTTATTGTTTAATTAGAATTTTGAGCGATGCTGAATGTGTTAAAGAATTTTTGTGAACATTTAGTTAATGGATTTATGGCCTATTAATATATGTATAATTTATTAAAGCATAAGTTTTGTAATTTCCTTAAAAGCTATATGTGCATTCGGCTATGTGGTATGTATGTGTTAAGGTAAGTAAGCTTAATGAAATGTGAATAACATGTATGTATAGTGGAAGGAAAAACAATCGGCCAAGCTAGGCTTCTATGCTTTGGAAAATGGAAATTTGTCGTGTTAAGTGTTATATAGTAGTTAACTAAGGTGATTTATATGTATTTTGCTTATATGCTCAATTTATGTTTGTTAAGGTGTATAATGTGATGGCCGAATATGAGATTAATCAATGATTTGAGTGATGTTTGTGTATTAGGATGGTAATGACTAGGCAATTGCCGAATGTAACCTAGACATAGCAAGTAGTAATTGTCGTGTTTTGAGGATGAAGACCGTTTGTGATTTATGAGAATTTGATGATATTAAAAGTTAATTGAATGTAGCTAATAAGACCTAATTTGTTTTATTGCTGCATTCAACCAAGGGTATGACAACTGAGTAATAATAAGTTAAATTTTGTTTTAGTTTAAGCTTAAGAACAAAGACATTCGGAATTGGACAAGGGAAAGGTGAAATTAGACGAATAATCGATTCATAGTGGTTTGACGACAAATAAGGTAAGTTCTTAAGTATTTGAGTTTGATTCTCTGTAAGTTTTAAGTAATTTAAGTATGCCTTATATTATAAACAATTGATGTTATTTGCATGAATGCTTACAATTGAATATAGAAGTTGAAGTGAAGAAATATGAAATGAAATGATACTAAGCCGTATGGCTAATGAGAAAAATAAATAAGTATTGAGTAATTAGGTACGGGACTGAATTGAATATGTCGTGGAATATTTATATATATATGCATACTTATCATAAGAATCAAGATTCTATTATGTTTGTATTCATGTGTTCGAACGTATTAAGGTGGTATATATGTATATGGAGAAGCCGAATGGCTAAGGTGAATTATGTGTATGATAGATGATTTGTAACCTATTGTTTTAATGGAATAAATTGTGTATATGGCTTATAGCTGAATGGTCATTAGAAATCAGGCTTGTATAGTGAGTTGGACATGTGATCTTTGAGTCTGATTATTGAATAGAAAACAAAAGGGATAAGGTTGCATGTTAAGCTTGTATTCGAATAATAAAAATGAATTGCTAATGTGAAATGTTATGTGTTAATATGTGAATGAGGCGAGTAAATTTCGATTGTGATAGATTTTGTGAAATGTATGCCTTGCGGACATATATGCATGAAAATGTAGTGAACTATATCCGGGCTAAGTCCCCGAAGGACATTCGTGCCAGTGTATATCCGGGCTAAGTCCCGAAGGGTATTCATGCTAGTGTATATCTGGGCTAAGTCCCGATGGGCATTCGTGCCAGTGTATATCCGGGCTAAGTCCCCAAGGGCATTCGTGCCAGTTTATACCCGGGCTAGGTCCCGAAGGGCAATTTTGCTGGTGTTATATCTGGGCTAAGTCCCGAAGGGCGTTCGTGCCAGTGTATATCCGAGCTAAGTCCCGATGGGCATTCGTGCCAGTGTATACCCGGGCTAGGTCCCGAAGGGCAATTTCGCCGATTTTATATCCGGGCTAAGTCCCGAAGAGAATTCGTGCTGGTGAAACATCTGGGTTAAATTCTGCAAGCTTTATGCGAGAATCTTATCTGGACTTAATGTCCGCAAACTTTGTGTTCGTACTGTATCCGAGTTTAAAGACCCGAAGGCTAAATGCTGGAGTTTCAAGTAAGATTTCGATATTGAGTATCCGCAGTAAATTACCATTAAGTAAGTATGGTGCATTTAAGATATTCAGGTATGTATTACTTAGTCATCGGTAGATTGATTTCGAAGTAAATTAGTAATATCAAAAAGGAATGTAAATGTGATTGATAATATAATTCCAAACATGTGAATGATCTATTTGGTCAATGGTTGTTAATATGTGAAAGTAATTGATTTAAAATATAGTGTATGAACTTTAAGTAAAGAAAAGTATGTCTGAAATTATCCATATGTATTAGTGTATATTCGGCCAAAAAGGTCTTATGATTTGAGAATAGGTTGTATTCGGTTAGATGTGCAAATTTAAGAGAAGGATTATATTCTGACAACTAGCGTCTATGTGATAAGGAATATGTTTGATTCTTTGTGTACCTACACGGTAATTTAATTCATGTCATGTGAAAATGCTCGAAGATATTGATGTGATTATGAACTAAGGAATTATGTTCTATGTACGTAGGTACATTCTTGTATGTGCACGAGATGAGTACATATGAGTACAAAGACTTAGTATTGTGTGTATGATATGTACTTACCATGTGAGCCCAATTTCGATTAATGAAGAATATGTTTGAGAATAAATCATGAAAAGGGTTATATGTCAAGCTAAATGAGTAGGGACTCTATGAAATTATTCTTGATAGATTATGATATGACAATGCGATCCTAAATATGGAAATTGAATATGGTTAATGTAACACCCCAAACCCGGCCTAGATGTTACGGCCAAGTCTGGTGTGTCACAATGAAGTGTTTTTCGAAAACCATGTTTTCATTGAAAACCCTTCGTAATATTTAGAAACTTTTATCGCTAAACTTGTATAAAACCTTAGCTTGTGTTTATTTTTTTCAAAACCTGATTTCATTGTAGTAACCAAAACATAATGGCTTTGTAAAATCATATAGAAAATTATGAAAGCTTGAAAACCTTTGAAGTTGCGGAAACATGTTAGTTTAAAAATAGTTTAAATATCAGAAAATCAGTCCTTCTCTGCTATAGCTTAAAGTGAATGGATGCTATGCACCAGGTGGGATTCAAGAGAAGAGGAGGTGAGTCATTCAGACTGCTTAAGTACCAAGCTCTTGCTAGATCCACTCCTAGACATGCACACATCCATTGCCACACTTTAAGCTTATGAATTGTCCACGAACAATAAATTAAATTTAAGTTTATTTAAAATATTCATTTATTAAAATGTTTACATTGCGAAAGCTTTGCTCGGCTATTGTGATATTTTGAAAATAAGTAACTTTTATAAAAACGTGCCTTAGAGCTAACCGATTTCAAAATGATTTAATCGTCACCATACTTAAGCAAAAAAACAAATTAAAAATAACTAAAAAGGCCCTTATTACAAACCCAAAATCAAAATAAAAGTAATTAAGATTAAAATGAATTAATTAACTTTGTAACACCCCAAACCTGGCCTAGACGTTACGACCAGATCTGGTGTGTCACACGATCCTAAAACTAAGTTTACGACCCTTTTAGTCTTGTTGTGTCTTAAGTGAGGTTTGAATCAAAAGAGTAAGTTTGTTAAAACCAGTTTATTAATCCTTTAAGTTATCCATATTATTCACTCGTTGAGTTTTGAAAACGTTCTTTAGATTTTGAAACCAGCGCAGCCTAAACTAGCGATTCTATAAAATGTAATTTAATCATCAAAGAAAAATCAAACCAAATAAAAACTTAGATAACGGCCTTATTATAGAATAAAACCCAAAATAACTTAATAATAAAATACTTTAAACAAAATGAAAACCAGTTCTGCAGATGCTGTGGCCACTCCGAATCTCTCGCAGCTCCAAGCCCACTATGGTTGAGTGTTACCTGCAGAGATTAAATAAAAGGGGGTGAGTTTGACAACTCAGTGTGCAACATTATCTCAACCATAGGCCAAAACAGATCAAGCCTCAGAATCAGATTAGTTGGGCCTTGGCCCATTACAGAAATCAGGTTAAGCCCATAGGCCCATAACAGATACAGATCAGATATAATATGCAAACAGAAACCCAACCCAAATCCATCCACAACACCCCCGTACCAGCCTTACACCATGTGGGGAGACTACTCGACCCACCCAACCGCTACACACCACAGATATTTGCAGCGAAGCTACCAGATATAATTTGCAGTGAGGCTGCCAGATATTGTGACAAGGTCACCAGATACAGATATTATGGTGAGGCCACCAGATTGCAGCGAGGCTGCCAGATAATAATGTGACAAAGTCACCAGATTGCAGCGAGGCTGCCAGAACGCTTCCTCCGTCATAAACCCATACCCCATGCAACAGATGTAATCATACTAGCATGCAACATATAGCATCTCATGCATCAGATATATTCATAATAAAGATTACTCATGCATATACATAAAATTATACATTTCATACAGAATTGAACCTAGGGGTATAATAGTCTTCTAACACCTAGGGGTATTTTGGTAATTTTCCATATTCAGGGGTATATTAGTCCTTTATCACATTTTCAGAGATTTTATGCATGCTCAATTGGTTATCAGTCCATAGATATCCACAGAAGTCCATTTTAAGCTTAATTTCCACTTTTGCCCTTTTTAGCCTAAAACCCCTAATGGGCCTTACTAAGTCCATTATCATCTCAACCCTGTTAAGTCTAATTTTTAGGTTTAGTTTACCAACTTAACCATGTTATTATTATCCAAGTTGCCAGAAAGTCCTTATCGGTCATTTTCCGATTTGGGCTCGGAAGCCCATTGGGCTCATCTGGCCCATCGCAGCCCAGCTTACCACAACGTTCAGAATTGCTCCTTCTACAGTTCCTTCACCACCGAATTCATGATTAACCCCAACGGAGTAAACGATTTCTCTAAAATATTATGCGAGTGCGTTTTCAGTCATTTTTCACCAGTTGACGGCCACTTTATGGCCATTACAGCTTGTACCACTTTAGTCTAAAAGTTGGGATTAGTTACACACCTGATAACCGTTGAAACTGTTGATGAAATCCTCGCACAAAACCTATCGTTAATCACCTTAGTGTTAGTTTAATAATATACAACCATGAAACTAAAATCCAATTATCCTAATCGGCTAGCATGGCCTTAGTCCTTAAAAGCCTTTACCTTCTTGTCGAAAGTGGACTAGATCCTACTGTCCCGCACATTTAGCCTTCCGAGTCCTTAGCTGCACCGCCTCTTGATCACACTAACATAATCAAATCAAAAGAGAGTGGCCAACAAGCCCTTAGTCACTAACGTTAACCTAACCCAAAGGGGTTTCGGCCTATAGCCTTATCCTGAAAACTAACGAGATAGGATCACCAAAATACTTACCAATTTCAGTCCCAAACCACAGCCGTTCCACTTATAACCACGAGAAAGGAAGAGTTAAGAGTAGGAAGGATTCGGCTAACCACAATGAGGGTTTCGACTTATGGAAGAGTTTAGAAGAAAAGAATAAGTGTAATCGATTTTTTTTATATCAAGCAAACGGCACAAAGGTTTCAGTTTATGAGTGCAAAATTGGAAAGAGTGACAAAAAAAAATAGGAGAAAGAGAATAGCAAAGGTGGTTTCGGTTTCAAGAAAGAAATCGGCAAGGTGTAGAGGGTTTCGGCCAATAAAGATTCGGTAGTGGGGTTGCTAGCCTTTGTGACCTTCGAATAAAAGCAAGAAGGGAAAATAGAGGAGTATGAACGATAGAAGAAAGGAAATAGAAGAGAAAGGATCTAAGAATTGAGGTTGAAGAGGGGAAGAGATAAGCAGTCGGTTCCACAGAAGAGATACGGCACAAGATTGTATTTTGGTCAAAATGAGTGTGCGGCACAAGGTTGTAGAATGAGGTTCAGTTACTAGGTGATAGGAGGAACAATATGGCTAAAAGATACCTAATAAACTATGAAAAACGACAAAAGAATGGAAGCTCACTCTCTTAGGGAATTCGGCCAAAGGCATCTAAAGAGAACCTTAGAAATTCGGCACTACCCAAAGCCTATCGCCTAAATCACCTTACCACAAGTCCTTCAACCGGCCATCACTTTCAAATTCAAAGACTCCTTGATCTGCTCCTCAATCTTCTCCACGATTTGCTCCCTGATTACCTCCTATGACCAATTTAAATTCCTTCTAAACAGAGTTCAATTCTGCCTCAAATTCCTACCTGCACAAGCTGAAAAATAAAACGCCTTCTTTGCCACCTCTGGAGCTTGAACCTTGGACTTCCAAGCACACTTAGGCGCCACTTTTTAAGGAGCCTAGTGGCGTCCCCCTTGCCACTTTACCACTGATCCATTTTTGTCCTATTTCACCGATATTTTCTTATAACACCTATCTTCAAGAGACCCCTATCTCCTAAGTCAAAAATACAAAATTTTGCCGAGCTTCCAACCAACACATGGGCCTTCCATAGGCCCATTAACACCCCCCAAACATGCATTACACACCCAAATACTAGAATTTAAACATTTTAACAGATGAACATTAACCTCTAGAAAGACCCGAAATTTAGGGCGTTACAACTCTACCCTCCTTAAAGAAGTTTCGTCCTCGAAATTACCTTATCCAAACAAATGGGGATATTGCTGACGTATTGCCTCCTCTGGTTCCCAAGTAGCTTCCTCTCTACCATGATTACGCCAAAGTACCTTTACCAATGGGACTGATTTTCTTCTTAGAACCTTCACGTCTCGATCCAGAATCTGCACTGGCTCTTCTTCGAAAGTCAAGTCAGGCTGTACCTCCACTTCTGCAACTGGTAGAATATGGGTAGGGTCAGAACGATATCGTCTTAACATGGATACATGAAACACATCATGGATTCTATTTAACTCTGGAGGTAATTCCAACTGATACGCTACCGGACCTACTCGCTTAAGCACTCGATAAGGCTCAATAAACTGCGGACTTAGCTTGCCTTTCTTACCAAATCTTAGTATCTTCTTCCAAGGCGAAACCTTCAGAAAAACCATGTCGCCCACTGAATACTCAATCTCCTTACGCTTGAAATCTGCGTAAGACTTCTGCCGATCAGATGCCTCTTTTAATCTATCCCTTATTATTTTGACCTTCTCTTCAGTCTCTGCTACCAACTCAGGTCTAAGAACTTGCCGCTCGCCCAATTCGGTCCAACAACTAGGTGAACGACACTTACGCCCATACAGTGCCTCATAAGGTGCCATACGGATACTAGCCTGATAACTGTTATTATATGCAAACTCTGCTAACGGTAGATAATCCTCCCAACTGCCTCGAATGTCGATAACACAACCCCTTAACATATCTTCCAGAATCTGAATAACCCTTTCTGACTGACCATCAGTCTGAGGATGGAAGGCTGTGCTAAAATTCAGTCGCGTTCCCAATGCCTCATGCAACTTTTGCCAGAACCGAGATGTGAATCTAGGATCTCGATCAGAAATAATAGACACTGGTACCCCATGCAGTCGTACAATCTCTGCTACGTACAATTTGGCTAACTTCTGAAGCGAATAATCAGTGCGTACAGGGATAAAATGAGCAGATTTAGTCAACCTATCCACGATCACCCAAATTGAGTCCTTCTTTGACGGCGTCAAGGGCAATCCACTTACAAAATCCATGGTCACCCTCTCCCACTTCCAAAGTGGTACCTTTACTGGTTGCAGAAGTCCAGAAGGTAACTGATGTTTAGCTTTCACTTGCTGACAAGTTAGACATTTCCCCACAAATTCTGTTACCTCCCGCTTCAGTCCAGGCCACCAATACAACTCCTTTAAGCCATGATACATCTTATTACCTCCAGGATGCATAGCACACAACCCTTTATGAGCTTCATTCAGAATTGCTTGCCTCAAATCGGAGTCCTTCGGAATGCAAACTCTACCTCGGAAACATAGAACTCCTTCTTTGTTAAGTCCAAACTCAGAAGTACTCCCATCCTTAACCTGCTGAAATCGAGAGACCAGAGACTCATCCTTTGACTGCTTTTCCTTAATCTCATCCACCCAGGTCGGTCTTACTTGCAACTCTGCTAATAGACTTCCGTCGTCATACAGACTCAAACGTGCAAGCATCGCTCGCAAATCAGATATAGTTCTACGACTTAGGGCATCAGCCACCACATTAACTTTGCCTGGATGATACTCAATCGCACAATCATAATCCTTAAGCAACTCAATCCATCTCCGTTGCCTAAGATTCAGCTCCTTCTGAGTCAACAAGTACTTAAGACTCTTATGGTCTATGTATATAATACACCTTTCTCCATACAGATAATGTCGCCAGATCTTAAGTGCGAAGATTACTGCTGCCAACTACAGATCATGGGTAGGGTAGTTCACTTCATGAGGTTTAAGCTGTCGCGATGCATAAGCAACCACTTTACCCTCTTGCATCAACACACAGCCCAACCCAACATGTGATGCATCACTGTACACGGTAAAATCTTTCCCAGACTCTGGTTGAATCAGTACAGGTGCTTCGGTCAGAACCTTCTTTAGTTTCTCAAAAGCTTCTTGCTGCTGCTCGATCCAAATAAATGGCACCCCCTTCCTTACGAGTTTTGTCAATGGCGCTGCCATCACAGAAAATCCTTCTACAAACCTTCTATAGTATCCAGCTAAACCCAGAAAACTTCGAATTTCTACCACTGACCTCGGTGGTTTCCACTCTAGAATTGCTTCAATCTTTCGAGGGTCTACCTTAATCCCCTCAGCAGATACAACATGGCCCAAGAAGGTTACCTCTCTCAACCAGAACTCACACTTACTGAATTTCGCATAAAGCTCCTTTTCCCTTAACATTTGTAGTACAATACGGAGATGCTCATCATGTTTCTCCTCGGATTCAGAATAAACCAGAATATCGTTGATAAAGACGACCACGAATCGATCCAAGTATGGCTGGAGCACTCGATTCATCAGATCCATAAATGCTGCAGGTGCACTGGTCAGCCCAAATGGCATAACCAAGAATTCATAGTGACCATAGCGAGTTCTGAATGCTGTCTTGTGTATATCCACCTCTTCTACCCTCAACTGATGGCACCCAGATCGAAGGTCAATCTTGGAGAATACTGAAGCTCCTCTAAGCTGGTCGAACAGATCATCGATTCTTGGCAACGGGTACTTATTCTTAATCGTCAGTTTGTTCAATTGCCGATAATCGATGCACATTCGCATTGACCCATCCTTCTTCTTTACGAACAGCACTGGTGCTCCCCACGGAGACACACTTGGCCTAATGAAGCCTCTATCTAACAGTTCTTGAATCTGTGCTTTCAACTCCACCAACTCCTTTGGTGCCATCCTATACGATGCAATAGACACTGGTGCCGCACCAAGCAACAAGTCGATCCCAAACTCAACCTCTCGACTCGGAGGCAACCCTGGAAGCTCTTCGGGAAAGACATCTTGAAATTCTTTAACGGTTCTAACTTGATCCACAGTTAGTTCCTCAGTTTCTGCTTGACTTATGAATGCCAAGTAAGCCTCACATCCTTTACGAATCCACTTCTCAGCTCTTAATGCTGACACCACATTGGACAAATAATCTCTACGTTCACCTATCACCATAACTTCCTCATCCTCTGCAGTCTTTAGCCTCATTCGTTTTGCAGCACAATCCAAAGTAGCCCTATGCTTTACAAGCCAATCTGTAACGCCCTGATTTTTGGGATTTTTCGGGTTTTGTGAATTTTAGTGAAATTTTTTAAATTTTGGTGTTCTAAAGGTTGATAATGTATGTACATGTGTTAGTGGGCCTATAGAAGGCCCAAGTTTAAGTTAAAACCCGATAAAATATTAAGTTGGATTTTCAAGTGAAAGGGGACTTGGTTAAGTGGGCTTTTAAGAAAAACCGTGTAAAATATGTCACAAGTGAGCTCTTGGTAAAGTGGCAAGGTGGAGCCACTAAGCTCCTAGAAAAGTGGCGCCTAAGTGGATATTCAAGGACAAGGGTTCGAGTTACAAGGTAAGCGTAGAGTTCTTTTTAATTTTTAAGCATGTGCCGGGCATGTGCCTAACTTAAGTGAATTTCGGCAAGAGGGCTTTAGGGACTTAGGCCGATTGCTTTAGAGGGACTACTAGGGTTATATCATTTTCTTTTTTCTGTCATGACAATTAGGGTTAGCCACCTTAGGAATTTTTCTCTGTTCTACTGTCAGAAAAGCCAAAAGTTGCCTCCATGGAAAGCTCAGAGCCAAATTCTTCCTCTCCACCTCTACCATTGTTTTTTTTTCATTTTTCTTCTTCCCCTTTGATCTCTTCCCTAGCCGAATACCCACCTTGCACAGATCCACTCTTTCTTTTGCTTTCATTCCTCTTAAAATCAACCATAACTGATTGCTCAAAGTGCCAGAAATCCCAAAAACTGCTTCCTTTCTTGCCGATTTCTTGTAAGCCGAATCACCCCTATTCCTTTCACCTGTTGTGGCCGATTACTACACTCCCTTGAATCACACTATTGTCGACACCATCACCCAAAATCTACACCCAAAACGCCATCCTCTGCTCTTATTGAAAAGCCGAAATCACCATAGTTGTAGGGAGATAGCCGAAATTGCAAATCTCAGAGATAAGGTTTCTACTGACGTTTAAGGGTCAGATTTACATCAGATCCACATAGGAACTGAAGGTAAATCGTTGGTAAGTGTTTAATACTTCAGATCTGTTCAATATTTCATATTTGGAAAAGCCGAAAGTCCCTAAAGTTAAGGATTTTGTCGTTTTGGACTTTTGGTAAATCAAGTGGTGTTTTCTTTGTTCTTTTTGTGTGTTAGTTAGAGAAGAAGGTGATCAAACAAGGAGTTGAAGACATTGGAACATCAGATCTAGATCTAAAGGGATCTAAATCGGCAAGGTAAGAACATTAAGGCCATTGGAGGTGTTGGCCGAATGTGTAAGTAAGGCTTTGGGTAAGTTTTCAATTCAGATTAAGTGTTAATATGGTCTAATCAATTAAGTATTGGATTGTAGGGATTAACGCATAGGAGATCTCGTAGGAGAAACTGCAAAACAGGTGTGTGTTTCGAACGCCCTTCAATGCGCAAATCGGCAAAAGTCGAAAAGCCGAAATGCCGAAGTTTCGGTATTTCGAGAGCTTGTGAGCGTGCGAACGTTCTCAAGTTAGTAGGAGAAGGTTAGTTTTGGAATCGGCACTGTTAGGCGTGTTGACCGCTAAATTTTGGATATTATGGTAAGTTGGGCCTCGGTGGGCCAAATATGGGCCCAATGGGCAATTTGGGTCCATGTGAGTAAAAATGGGTTTAAAGGTAATATTATGAACTATAGGCGTGAAAACAGTTAAAACAAGATAACTGATTATGAAATTGGGACTAAATGGGCCTAATGGGCCAATCGACGTAATAGGGCTCATTAGGGGTTTTAGGGCTTGAATGCTATGGCTGAAAAACTGAGTTAACCGGACTTCTGTGACAACTATGTGATTAATAAATACTGTAATAAGCATAAAATCTGTAACATGAGAGCAAAATTACTGAAATACCCTTAGGGTAAGAAATTACTGTTTTGCCCCTAGGTAGAAAATTACCGTTATACCCCTAGGGCTAAAATTGACTGTACTGTTTGACATGACTGTTACTGCTATTGCATGCCATGATATGTATCTATTGCATGGGTTGGGTTTTGATAATGGAGGAAGTGTGAGTGGCACAGCCACGTTACTGAAAAGGGGCTATGCCTCGTACTGTTTCTGAAAGGGGCTTTGCCTCGTATACGGTTTAACTGAGCAGCCATGCTGCGACTGTGGTGTGTGGGCTGGGTGGGTCGAGTTATTCCCCACATGGTGTGTTGGCTGGTACGGGTGGTGTGTAGCGGTTGGTGGGTTGAGTAGTCTCCCCAATTGGGTTTGCATTCATACTGTATTACTGTACTGTATTGTTCTGGGCCTATGGGCCAATCTGTTATCTGAATAGGGCTTCAGCCCAGTATCTGTTATAGGGCCTTGGCCCAGATTACTGTTTCCTGAATAGGGCTTCGGCCCAGTATCTGACTGAGACTGGTTAGGGTTTAGGCCCAGTGAGCTTGAGCCAATTTGGGCTTTGGATGGGTTCTGCACACACTGAGTTTTCCCAAACTCACCCCTTTCTTTCCATCCTTGCAGGTGAGCCCTAGATCGTGACTTGGACGCTGGGAGGGATTCAGAGTGGCCACGAGGACTGAACTTTCATCATAGTTGGTTTTTTTTTTTTATTATTTAGTTACCTTTTATTGGTTTTATTTTGACATGGGTTGTAATAAGGCCGCTATAACTGTTATTCGGGATTTCTCTACCGTTTTATTTCAAACATAAACCTACACCGTTTTCAAAATTAAACAAACATTTTATTAACCAACCTGACTTTACTGAAGACTAAGGAGGACAATAAGACTAAAATGAAACGATTAACAAATGAGATAGAAATTAGGTTGAATAATAATTAAATCAGGAATTTCAAGAAAAACAAGTATTACTTTTCAAAAATCTCAAACATCAGACTTAGTATATAGGACGGCGTAGCATAGTCTAGGTGATGTAGCACACCGGACATGGCCATAACATCTGGGCCGGGTCTGGGGTGTTACATTTAGTGGTATCAGAGCCAAATTGCAACAACTCGACTGTGGATCGGGTCCAAAAACAAAGGGGTTTCAAAAATCTAAAAGTCTAGAAGGGTATCTTTGGAAAATCGAATTTTTTGAAAATTTTCTTTTGGTTTTAAACAAACTTGTAGTTTTTAAACATTATTTTTTTGAGGCCTCAAAGTATTTGAACTACTAAACCGGAAAGTGGCACACTGAATCCCCGGCTCCAAGTTGTAAGTATGTTCTGCCTTAAATTCTGTACTGTACTGATAATAAAACTGTAGATAGCACTGAGCATTAGATAGAATACTATGGATGAGGTAGTATTAAGGCTGTAGCACTAAGACGGTAGGGTAAACTAAACCCTAGGAAACTGAGACAGTAATTAGACTACGTTGCGCGAGAACAACTCTGAAATTCTACCTGTTCATAAGATATTCCGTAATAAAAACTGAAACATTGAGCTAATGTCATAAAACTTTGTAAATCAGATAATCGATATGAGTACAAGGGCTACTCATGGACGAGGCCGTGGACGAGGCCGAGTTAGTGCTCAAGCTGGATCGTCGTCTTCTGAGCATAGGCCAGCAGGAGAGGCACGACCACCGGTTGAGGAAAATGGGCCGTACGATCGGGCCGCAGGGGACGACGCTCTGTCCCAGGCCATGCTGAGAGTTCTGGAAAGGGTGGCCGGAGCTAATGTTGGGCCGGTGAATAGGGGGTCCATTTCTGAGCGACTTCGGGCCAATGGAGCGGAAGTTTTTAGGGGCATATCTGGAGTGGCCCCGAACGTGGCTGAGTATTGGTTAGAAGCCACAGAGCGAATTATGGATGACTTGGATTGCTCAGTGGAGCAGAAACTGAAAGGAGCGGTATCGTTGCTGAGGGACGAGGCATATCAATGGTGGATCACCGTGAGAGAGGGTACCCCAGCTGAGAGAGTAACCTGGGAATTGTTTAAGCAGTCTTTCAAGGCGAAATATGTTGGGGCTAGTTATGTGGACGCACGAATGAAGGAATTTCTGAACCAGACCCAGGGTAGTAAGACTGTGGCTGAATATGAGGCGGAATTTCTGCGATTAAGTCGGTATGCTAGCGGTATTGTTTCCACGGAATATGAACGCAGTGTTCATTTTGAGGATGGCCTCAGAGATGAGCTGAGAGTGTTGATAGCGCCACAGAGAGAGCGTGACTTTGCTGCACTAGTGGAGAAGGCTAAGATAGCTGAGGAAGTGAAGCGAGATGAGCGTCAGAACCGCGATAGAGATCGTAATCGCTTCAAGAGAGATTCTGGATCGACTAGTGCTGCGAGCAGAAACTTTAAGAAAGCAAGAGTGGAGGAACCAGTGCGAGCTGTGCCAGTGAATGTTGTTAGACGCAAGCTTGTGGAGACTGTGGCAGAGTTCATCGAGGAGAATGCTGGAAACGTATTGGAGCTTGTTTTCGTTGTGGGTCAAAGGATCATCAAGTCAAAGACTGTCCACAGAAGCCAGCTCAGGCTCAAGCTGTTGATCAGAGGGTTGCTCAGCCTGTGCGAGGAGGACCGCCACCGCCAAGGGGCCGTGGTCAAGGTAGAGGAGGCAATGGTAATGGACGTGGTCGTGGAGCACCTGGAAGGGGTGTTGGTAATGCTGAGGCTCGTCAGCCAGCCTTGGTGTATGCTGCTCGTCGCCGCGAGGAGGGTGATGCCCCTGATGTTATAACTGGTACGTTCTTGATATCTAGTATACCATACACTGCTTTGATTGATGGTGGTTCAACACATTCATATGTTGCTTGTAAGATTTCTGGGTTATTGGGTGTGCATTCTGAGGAGACTGTGAGGGGTGTCACAGTAGTTAGTCCTTTAGGTCACTCTGTTACAGTAGACAAACTATTTAGGGAAGTGCCTTTAGAGACTCAAGGTAGGATCTTTACTGGAGATTTAATGGAGCTACCTTTTGGTGATTTCGATTTGATTTTGGGTATGGACTGGTTAACCAAGCACAAGGCAACGCTGGATTGCGCGGCCAAAAGGATGGTACTGAGAACAATTGAAGGTGAGGAGGTGATGATTATTGGCGAACGTAGGGACTATTTGTCTAATGTGGTCTCTGCCTTAAGGGCTGAAAGATTGATGCGTAAAGGTTGTGAAGCATACTTGGCGTTCATAAGTCAAACTGAACCCGAAGGGGTGACAGTAGAGACAGTGAGGACTGTTAATGAGTTTCAAGACGTTTTTCCTGAGGAGCTTCCTAGCTTACCTCCTAACCGCGAAGTTGAATTTGGGATCGATCTGTTGCCTGGAACGGCTCCAGTGTCTATTGCGCCCTACAGAATGGCACCAAAGGAGCTAGTGGAATTGAAAGCCCAGATTCAAGAGTTGCTCATTGGGGTTTCATTAGACCGAGTGTGTCTCCGTGGGGAGCATCGGTGCTATTTGTGAAAAAGAAGGATGGGACGATGCGTATGTGCATTGATTATCGCCAGTTGAACAAACTGACGATCAAGAATAAGTATCCTTTACCGAGAATCGACGATCTGTTTGACTAGCTTAAAGGAGCTTCAGTGTTTTCCAAAATTGACCTTCGATCTGGATACCATCAGTTAAGGGTAAAGGAGGTGGACGTGCATAAGACCGCATTCAGAACTCGTTATAGTCACTACGAGTTTTTGGTTATGCCCTTTGGATTGACGAATGCACCGGCAGCTTTTATGGATTTAATGAACCGAGTATTTCAGCCGTACTTGGATCGTTTCGTGGTCGTCTTTATTGATGATATATTGGTGTATTCGGAAACAGAGGAGAAGCATGACAAGCATCTTCGAATCATTCTGCAAGTATTGAGGGAAAGGCAACTGTATGCGAAATTTAGCAAGTGTGAATTTTGGCTTCGCGAAGTGACTTTTCTAGGTCATGTTGTTTCTGCTGAGGGGATTAGGGTAGATCCTCGTAAAATTGAGGCAGTTCTGGATTGGAAGTCTCCAAAATCAGTTTCAGAAATTCGCAGTTTTCTGGGCCTAGCAGGTTATTATAGAAGATTTGTTGAGGGATTTTCGTTAATCGCGGCACCACTGACGAAATTGTTAAGGAAGGGAGTAGCATTTGTATGGACTGAGAAATAGCAAGAAGCTTTTGAGAAGCTGAAAAAGGTGTTGACTGAGGCGCCAGTACTGATTCAGCCAGAATCTGGGAAAGACTTTACGGTTTATAGTGATGCTTCGCATGTGGGATTGGGTTGTGTACTGATGCAAGAGGGTAAGGTGGTTGCTTATGCTTCGCGGCAGCTTAAGCCTCACGAGGCGAACTACCCTACGCATGATTTGGAATTGGCGGCAGTGATATTTGCGTTGAAAATTTGGAGACACTACCTTTATGGAGAAAAGTGTATTATATACACTGACCATAAAAGTCTCAAGTATCTGTTAACTCAGAAAGAGTTGAACCTTAGGCAACAGAGATGGATAGATTGCTTAAGGACTATGATTGTTCGATTGAGTATCACCCTGGCAAAGCTAATGTAGTGGCTGATGCACTGAGCCGAAGAACTGTTACTTAGTTAAAGACGATGTTCGCTCGTTTGAGTTTGTATGATGATGGGAGTTTGCTAGCAGAACTGCAAGTGAGACCAACTTGGACTGAGAAGATTAAAGAGTTGCAATGGAAGGATGATTCGTTGACTCCTCGATTTCAGCAAGTCAAGGAGGGTAAGAGTGATGATTTTGGACTGAATTCTGATGGAGTCCTTTGCTTTCGAGGAAGAATTTGTATTCCTAAGGACTCCGACTTAAGGAAGTTGTTATTGAGTGAGGCTCATGGTGGAGCCTATGCGATGCACCCTAGCAGTAATAAGTTGTATAGGGATTTGCGAGAGGTGTATTAGTGGCCTGGACCTTAAGCGTAAGGAGATTGAGTTCGCTGTTGGGGATATGGTCTTCCTAAAGGTGTCGCCGTGGAAGAAGATCTTGAGATTTGGTAAAAAGGGCAAGCTAAGTCCGCGGTTTATTGGGCCTTATCGGATTCTCAAGCGGATTGGGCCAGTAGCCTATCAGTTGGAGTTGCCACCAGAGTTGGATCGTATTCATGACGTTTTTCATGTGTCTATGCTGAGACGGTATCAGTCGGACCCATCGCATATTGTACCAGTGGAGGAGATTGCAGTGAATACCAATTTGACCTTCGAGGAGGAACCTGTGGAGATCTTAGATCGTGAAGTCAAAGTCTTAAGGAGGAAGTCTGTTCCATTAGTTAAGGTGCTATGGCGTAATCATGGTAAAGAAGAAGCTACTTGGGCGCCAGAGGAAGCGATGCGTCATCAATACCCTCAGTTATTTGCATCAGGTAAATTTCGAGGCCGAAATTTCTTTAAGGGGTAGAGTTGTAACGCCCTGATTTTTGGGATTTTTCGGGTTTTGTGAATTTTAGTGAAATTTTTTAAATTTTGGTGTTCTAAAGGTTGATAATGTATGTACATGTGTTAGTGGGCCTATAGAAGGCCCAAGTTTAAGTTAAAACTCGGTAAAATATTAAGTTGGATTTTCAAGTGAAAGGGGACTTGGTTAAGTGGGCTTTTAAGAAAAACCGTGTAAAATATGTCACAAGTGAGCTCTTGGTAAAGTGGCAAGGTGGAGCCACTAAGCTCCTAGAAAAGTGGCGCCTAAGTGGATATTCAAGGACAAGGGTTCGAGTTACAAGGTAAGCGTAGAGTTCTTTTTAATTTTTAAGCATGTGCCGGGCATGTGCCTAACTTAAGTGAATTTCGGCAAGGGGGCTTTAGGGACTTGGGCCGATTGCTTTAGAGGGACTACTAGGGTTATATCATTTTCTTTTTTCTGTCATGACAATTAGGGTTAGCCACCTTAGGAATTTTTCTCTGTTCTACTGTCAAAAAAGCCAAAAGTTGCCTCCATGGAAAGCTCACAGCCGAATTCTTCCTCTCCACCTCTACCATTGTTTTTTTTTCATTTTTCTTCTTCCCCTTTGATCTCTTCCCTAGCCGAATACCCACCTTGCACAGATCCACTCTTTCTTTTGCTTTCATTCCTCTTAAAATCAAACCATAACTGATTGCTCAAAGTGCCAGAAATCCTGAAAACTGCTTCCTTTCTTGCCGATTTCTTGTAAGCCAAATCACCCCTATTCCTTTCACCTGTTGTGGCCGATTACTACACTCCCTTGAATCACACCATTGTCGACACCATCACCCAAAATCTACACCCAAAACGCCATCCTCTTCTCTTGTTGAAAAGCCGAAATCACCATAGTTGTAAGGAGATAGCCGAAATTGTAAATCTCAGAGATAAGGTTTCTACTGACGTTTAAGGGTCAGATTTACATCAGATCTGCATAGGAACTGAAGGTAAATCGTTGGTAAGTGTTTAATACTTCAGATCTGTTCAATATTTCATATTTGGAAAAGCCGAAAGTCCCTAATGTTAAGGATTTTGTCGTTTTGGACTTTTGGTAAATCAAGTGGTGTTTTCTTTGTTCTTTTTGTGTGTTAGTTAGAGAAGAAGGTGATCAAACAAGGAGTTGAAGACATTGGAACATCAGATCTAGATCTAAAGGGATCTAAATCGGCAAGGTAAGAACATTAAGGCCATTGGAGGTGTTGGCCGAATGTGTAAGTAAGGCTTTGGGTAAGTTTTCAATTCAGATTAAGTGTTAATATGGTCTAATCAATTAAGTATTGAATTGTAGGGATTAACGCATAGGAGATCTCGTAAGAGAAACTGCAAAACAGGTGTGTGTTTCGAACGCCCTTCAATGTGCAAATCGGCAAAAGCCGAAAAGCTGAAATGCCGAAGTTTCGGTATTTCGAGAGCTTGTGAGCGTGCGAACGTTCTCAAGTTAGTAGGAGAAGGTTAGTTTTGGAATCGGCACTGTTAGGCGTGTTGACCGCTAAATTTTGGACATTATGGTAAGTTGGGCCTCGGTGGGCCAAATATGGGCCCAATGGGCGATTTGGGTCCATGTGAGTAAAAATGGGTTTAAAGGTAATATTATGAACTATAGGCGTGAAAACAGTTAAAACAAGATAACTGATTATGAAATTGGGACTAAATGGGCCTAATGGGCCAATCGACGTAATAGGGCTCATTAGAGGTTTTAGGGCTTGAATGCTATGGCTGAAAAACTGAGTTAACCGGACTTCTGTGACAACTATGTGATTAATAAATACTGTAATAAGCATAAAATCTGTAACATGAGAGCAAAATTACTGAAATACCCTTAGGGTAAGAAATTACTGTTTTGCCCCTAGGTAGAAAATTACCGTTATACCCCTAGGGCTAAAATTGACTGTACTGTTTGACATGACTGTTACTGCTATTGCATGCCATGATATGTATCTATTGCATGGGTTGGGTTTTGATAATGGAGGAAGTGTGAGTGGCACAGCCACGTTACTGAAAAGGGGCTATGCCTCGTACTGTTTCTGAAAGGGGCTTTGCCTCGTATACTGTTTAACTGAGCAGCCATGCTGCGACTGTGGTGTGTGGGCTGGGTGGGTCGAGTTATTCCCCACATGGTGTGTTGGCTGGTACGGGTGGTGTGTAGCAGTTGGTGGGTTGAGTAGTCTCCCCAATTGGGTTTGCATTCATACTGTATTACTGTACTGTACTGTTCTGGGCCTATGGGCCAATCTGTTATCTGAATAGGTCTTCAGCCCAGTATCTGTTATAGGGCCTTGGCCCAGATTACTGTTTCCTGAATAGGGCTTCGGCCCAGTATCTGACTGAGACTGGTTAGGGTTTAGGCCCAGTGAGCTTGAGCCAATTTGGGCTTTGGATGGGTTCTGCACACACTGAGTTTTCCCAAACTCACCCCTTTCTTTCCATCCTTGCAGGTGAGCCCTAGATCGTGACTTGGACGCTGGGAGGGATTCAGAGTGGCCACGAGGACTGAACTTTCATCATAGTTGGTTTTTTTTTATTATTTAATTACCTTTTATTAGTTTTATTTTGACATGGGTTGTAATAAGGCCGCTATAACTGTTATTCGGGATTTCTCTACCGTTTTATTTCAAACACAAACCTACACCGTTTTCAAAATTAAACAAACATTTTATAAACCAACCTGACTTTACTGAAGACTAAGGAGGACAATAAGACTAAAATGAAACGATTAACAAATGAGATAGAAATTAGGTTGAATAATAATTAAATCGGGAATTTCAAGAAAAACAAGTATTACTTTTCAAAAATCTCAAACATCAGACTTAGTATATAGGACGGCGTAGCATAGTCTAGGTGATGTAGCACACCGGACATGGCCATAACGTCTGGGCCGGGTCTGGGGTGTTACACAATCCATTCCCAAGATGAGATCAAATTCTCCGAAAGGTAGCTCCATCAAGTCTCCAGAAAAGATTTTTCCTTGCATTTCTATAGGCACGTCTCTATACAGTTTATCTACCCTAACCGAGTGACCCAAAGGACTTAGTATAGTTACCCCACTCACTGTCTCCTCAGAATGCACTCCCAGCGACCCAGACATGGCACATGCAACATAAGAATGGGTAGATCCAACATCTATCAACGCAGTGTATGGCATACTAGAAATCAAAAACGTACCGGTTATGACGTCAGGAGCATTACCCTCCTCTCGGTGACGAGCTGCATAAACTAACGCTGGTTGACGAGCCTCAGCAAAACCAGCACCCCTGCCAGGCGCTCCTCGTCCTCGACCATTACCATTTCCGCCTCTACCTTGTCAACGACCTCTCGGAGCTGGTGGTCCACCCCTCACTGGTTGGACAACCCTTTGAGCCATAACTTGTCCTTGATCCGGTTCTTCGGGACAGTCCTTAATCCTATGCTCCATCGACCCACATCGAAAACAGGCTCCAGAACATTTCCGACACTGGCCCATATGTATCTTACCACAACTCCTACAACCCTGCGGTCTGACAGCATTCATTGGCACCGCTCGCACTGGTTCTACCACTCTTGCTCTCTTAACATTTCTATTAGCCCCACCTGATGATCCAGAATCCCTCCGGAAGCGGTTTCTATCCTTTTCGCGATCCTGTCTCTCGGTACACTTTACTTTCTCAGCTATCTTAGCTTTCTTAACCAAAGCAGCAAAGTTACGCTCCCTCTACGGAGCAATCAGTACCCTTAGTTCATCTCTCAGACCATCCTCGAAACGTACGTTACGCTCATATTCAGTAGCAACTATCCCAGAAGCATATCGGCTCAGCCTCAGAATTTCAGCCTCGTACTTAGATACTGTCCTACTTCCCTGAACCAAATTCAAGAATTCTTTCCTGCGGGCGTCCACATAGCTAGCCCCAACATATTTTCCTTTAAAAGCTTTCTTAAACAGCTCCCATGTTACCTCACCATCTGAAGTTCCATCTCTCACCGTGAGCCACCACTGATAAGCTTCATCTCTCAGCAACGACACGGCTCCTTTCAGCTTTTGCTCCAGAGAGCAATCCAGATCATCCATAATCCGCTCTGTGGCCTCCAACCAATACTCGGCCACATTCGGGGCTACAACAGACACGCCCCTAAAGAATTCCGCCCCATTAGCTCGGAGTCGCTCAGAAATGGATCCCCGGAATCCATTACCAGTACTTGCCCCAGCAACCCTTTCCAGAACTCGATGCATCGCTTGTGATAGAGCATCATCCCCTACACCCCTATCATGAGATTCCACCTCTGTTTCCGGTGGTATCGGTATATCAGCTGCTGGCGCATGACCCGAAGATGAAGTTTCAGCTCGTGCACTACCTCGGCCACGTCCACGGCCCCTACCACGAGCTGCTCACGTACTCATTTCGTATTTTTCTGTTTTAGAAATTTTATGAGTCAGATTACTATTCCAGTGTTTATTACAGATATTTTATGAATAAGCAGAGTTTCAGAGTTTATCTTCTTTCGTGGTAGCCTAACTACAGTCTCAGTCTACCTATCAGAGTCTCTACAGTTTCAGTAATACCCTAGCTAAAGTATCATAATAGAGTCTTTAGTCAGGCATATATTCATAATTTTCAGAAACAATCAGAAAAGTTCAGAAAACTTACAGGCTTGGGCCGGAGATTCAGTGTGCCACCCTTTCGAAAAAAATTCATAAGAAAACTTAATAATTTTTTTGTTTTTCTTTGAAAATAATTGTTCGAAAAGAAGTTCATCAAAATAAGTTCCAATTAGTTTTGAAAACAATGTTAAAAACATGATCTTTCGAAAATCTTTGTTTTGGTTTGTTTGTAAACTTTCATTTTAGACCCGTTCCACAGCCGAGTTGTTGTAACTTGGCTCTGATACCACTAAATGTAACACCCCAAACCCGGCCTAGACATTACGACCAGATCTGGTGCGTCACACGATCCTAAAACTAAGTTTACGACCCTTTTAGTCTTGTTGTGTCTTAAGTGAGGTTTGAATCAAAAGAGTAAGTTTGTTAAAACCAGTTTATTAATCCTTTAAGTTATCCATATTATTCACTCGTTGAGTTTTGAAAACGTTCTTTAGATTTTGAAACCAGCGCAGCCTAAACTAGCGATTCTATAAAATGTAATTTAATCATCAAAGAAAAATCAAACCAAATAAAAACTTAGATAACGGCCTTATTACAGAATAAAACCCAAAATAACTTAATAATAAAATACTTTAAACAAAATGAAAACCAGTTCTGCAGATGCTGTGGCCACTTCGAATCTCTCGCAGCTCCAAGCCCACTATGGTTGAGTGTTACCTGCAGATATTAAATAAAAGGGGGTGAGTTTGACAACTCAGTGTGCAACATTATCTCAACCATAGGCCAAAACAGATCAAGCCTCAGAATCAGATTAGTTGGGCCTTGGCCCATTACAGAAATCAGGTTAAGCCCATAGGTCCATAACAGATACAGATCAGATATAATATGCAAACAGAAACCCAACCCAAATCCATCCATAACACCCCCGTACCAGCCTTACACCATGTGGGGAGACTACTCGACCCACCCAACCGCTACACACCACAGATATTTGCAGCGAAGCTGCCAGATATAATTTGCAGCGAGGCTGCCAGATATTGTGACGAGGTCACCAGATACAGATATTGTGGTGAGGCCACCAGATTGCAGCGAGGCTGCCAGATAATAATGTGACAAAGTCACCAGATTGCAGCGAGGCTGCTAGAACGCTTCCTCCGTCATAAACCCATACCCCATGCAACAGATGTAATCATACTAGCATGCAACATATAGCATCTCATGCATCAGATATATTCATAATAAAGATTACTCATGCATATACATAAAATTATACATTTCATACAGAATTGACCCTAGGGGTATAATAGTCTTCTTACACCTAGGGGTATTTTGGTAATTTTCCATATTCAGGGGTATATTAGTCCTTTATCACATTTTCAGAGATTTTATGCATGCTCAATTGGTTATCAGTCCATAGATATCCACAGAAGTCCATTTTAAGCTTAATTTCCACTTTTGCCCTTTTTAGCCTAAAACCCCTAATGGGCCTTACTAAGTCCATTATCATCTCAACCCTGTTAAGTCTAATTTTTAGGTTTAGTTTACCAACTTAACCATGTTATTATTATCCAAGTTGCCAGAAAGTCCTTATCGGTCATTTTCCGATTTGGGCTCGGAAGCCCATTAGGCTCATCTGGCCCATCGCAGCCCAGCTTACCACAACGTTCAGAATTGCTCCTTCTACAATTCCTTCACCACCGAATTCATGATTAACCCCAACGGAGTAAACGATTTCTCTAAAATATTATGCGAGTGCGTTTTCAGTCATTTTTCACCAGTTGACGGCCACTTTATGGCCATTACAGCTTGTACCACTTTAGTCTAAAAGTTGGGATTAGTTACACACCTGATAACCGTTGAAACTGTTGATGAAATCCTCGCACAAAACCTATCGTTAATCACCTTAGTGTTAGTTTAATAATATACAACCATGAAACTAAAATCCAATTATCCTAATCGGCTAGCATGGCCTTAGTCCTTAAAAGCCTTTACCTTCTTGTCGAAAGTGGACTAGATCCTACTGTCCCGCACGTTTAGCCTTTCGAGTCCTTAGCTGCACCACCTCTTGATCACACTAACATAATCAAATCAAAAGAGAGTGGCCAACAAGCCCTTAGTCACTAACGTTAACCTAACCCAAAGGGGTTTCAGCCTATAGCCTTATCCTGAAAACTAACGAGATAGGATCACCAAAATACTTACCAATTTCAGTCCCAAACCACAGCCGTTCCACTTATAACCACGAGAAAGGAAGAGTTGAGAGTAGGAAGGATTCGACTAACCACAATGAGGGTTTCAGCTTATGGAAGAGTTTAGAAGAAAAGAATAAGAGTAATTGATTTTTTTTTATATCAAGCAAACGGCACAGAGGTTTCAGTTTATGAGTGCAAAATTGGAAAGAGTGACAAAAAAAATAGGAGAAAGAGAATAGCAAAGGTGGTTTCAGTTTCAAGAAAGAAATCGGCAAGGTGTAGAGGGTTTCGGCCAATAAAGATTCGGCAGTGGGGTTGCTAGCCTTTGTGACCTTCGAATAAAAGCAACAAGGGAAAATAGAGGGGTATGAACGATAGAAGAAAGGAAATAGAAGAGAAAGGATCTAAGAATTGAGGTTGAAGAGGGGAAGAGATAAGCAGTCGGTTCCACAGAAGAGATACGGCACAAGATTGTATTTTGGTCAAAATGAGTGTGCGGCACAAGGTTGTAGAATGAGGTTCAGTTACTAGGTGATAGGAGGAACAATATGGCTAAAAGATACCTAATAAACTATGAAAAACGACAAAAGAATGGAAGCTCACTCTCTTAGGGAAATCGGCCAAAGGCACCTAAAGAGAACCTTAGAAATTCGGCACTACCCAAAGCCTATAGCCGAAATCACCTTACCACAAGTCCTTCAACCGGCCATCACTTTCAAATTCAAAGACTCCTTGATCTGCTCCTCAATCTTCTCCACGATTTGCTCCCTGATTACCTCCTATGACCAATTCAAATTCCTTTTAAACAGAGTTCAATTCTGCCTCAAATTCCTACCTGCACAAGCTAAAAAATAAAACGCCTTCTTTGCCACCTCTGGAGCTTGAACCTTGGACCTCCAAGCACACTTAGGCGCCACTTTTTAAGGAGCCTAGTGGTGTCCCCCTTGCCACTTTACCACTGATCCATTTTTGTCTTATTTCACCGATATTTTCTTATAACACCTATCTTCAAGAGACCCCTATCTCCTAAGTCAAAAATACAAAATTTTGCTGAGCTTCCAACCAACACATGGGCCTTCCATAGGCCCATTAACACCCCCCAAACATGCATTACACACCCAAATACTAGAATTTAAACATTTTAACAGATGAACATTAACCTCTAGAAAGACCCGAAATTTAGGGCGTTACAAACTTAATTTAAACCATCAGTAATTAAGATCTAAATAATTTTACTACGCTGCGCACTCTGATCTAAATTAACATTAACACTAGCGCACACAATTCGTAACCAAACATCCCACATTCTTAACTAGAATAAGCTTTGCAAGAGCTCGATATTCTAGGGACCCACATAAAAAGCACGCTCTTTTCTCCCTATCGCATTCACCCGGATGACGCCTGTGGCAGTTCTTGCAAGCCGGAAAGTTCGGTCGTGCCCTAGCATGTTTCACCGAACGAGACTCTGTCCTTTGTGAACTAGGATCCTTCCTCTTCTTACACTCCAAGCACCCTGCTTAAAGCGTTTCCCTAATTTCCATAATTTTGGTATCTAAAACTTCTTCTACCACCTTCCTTACTAGCTCGACCAGTGCCTCAGTACCAGGCTCCGAGTTACCGCTACCCAAAATTGGCAAACTTTGCTTACCCTCAGAATCCATATCAACACTCTACATTACCAGTACACTTATCAAATAACTACAATGTTCTCAAAATTTGATTATTCTTATGCCTTATGCAGAGATAGTATTTTAAAGCTTTATTTTATTCCTGGTCATATCCTAGCTACAGTCTCAGTCTTTTAGTTTCCCTACAGTCTTAGTCTCTATAATTTTTTCCAGAGCAACCCTATCTACAATATCATATCAAAGGTTCAGTTCTATCTACAGAATCATCTTAGTACAGTACAGAATATAAAGCAGAAATACTTACAGACTTGGTGCCGAGGATTCAGTGCGCCACCTCTCAAATTATCGCATATCAGAAAGAACTCAGACAGATTCAAGCCTTTAAAAAATCAATTTCTCAAAACATGTTAACTTTAAGAGCACTAAAAAAAATTCCATAAAAATCAGATTTTTTTCCAAAAATACCCTCCTTGGGCTTAAAATATTTTGAAAATCTTTTTGGACTCGATCCACAGCCGAGTTGTTACAACCGGGCTCTGATACCACTAAATGTAACACCCTAAACTCGGCCCAGACATTACGGCCAAGTCTGGTGTGTCACAATGAAGTGTTTTTCGAAAACCATGTTTTCATTGAAAACCATTCGTAATGTTTAGAAACTTTTATCGCTAAACTTGTATAAAACCTTAGTTTGTGTTTATTTTTTTCAAAACCTGATTTCATTGTAGTAACCAAAACATAACGGCTTTGTAAAATCATATGGAAAATTATGAAAGCTTGAAAACCTTTGAAGTTGCGGAAACATGTTAGTTTAAAAATAGTTTAAATATCAGAAAATCAGTCCTTCTCTGCTATAGCTTAAAGGGAATGGATGCTATGCACCAGGTGGGATTCAAGAGAAGAGGAGGTGAGTCATTCAGACTGCTTAAGTACCAAGCTCTTGCTAGATCCACTCCTAGACATGCACACATCCATTGCCACACTTTAAACTTATGAATTGTCCACGAACAATAAATTAAATTTAAGTTTATTTAAAATATTCATTTATGAAAATGTTTACATTGCGGAAGCTTTGCTCGGTTATTGTGATATTTTGAAAACAAGTAACTTTTATAAAAACGTGCCTTAGAGCTAACCGATTTCAAAATGATTTAATCGTCACCATACTTAAGCAAAAAAACAAATTAAAAATAATTAAAAAGGCCCTTATTACAAACCCAAAATCAAAATAAAAGTAATTAAGATTAAAATGAATTAATTAACTTAATTTAAACCATCAGTCCAGTCCATGTGGCCACTCTGAATCCCTCCCAACTCCAAGTCCGCCAATCTAAGGCTCACCTGCAAGGATGGAAAGAAAAAGGGATGAGTTTGGAAACTCAGTGTGTACAGAAAGCCCATCCAAAGCCCAAGTCAGCTCAAGCCCACTGGGCCTAAGCCCTATCTAATCTCAGTCAGATACTGGGCCGAAGCCCTATTCAAATAATAGTAATAACTAGGCCGAAGCCCTATTCAGATAATAGTATGGCCCAAAGGCCCAGAACAGAACAGTGCAGAATAACAGTATGAATGCAAGCCCATATCATGTGGGGAGACTACTCGACCCACCCATTTGCTACACACCACCCGTACCAACCAACACACCATGTGAGGAATAACTCGACCCACCCAGCCAACACACCACAGTCGCAGCATGGCTGCTCAGATAAACAGTATAACGAGGCAAAGCCCCTTTCAGAAACAGTACGAGGCATAGCCCCTTTCAGTAACGTGGCAGTGCCACTCACACTTCCTCCATATAAACCCAACCCATGCAACAGATATACATAACATGACATGTAGTAACAGTAACAGTCAATTAAGCAGTACAGTCGATTCTAGCCCTAGGGGTATTATGGAAATTTTACACCTAGGGGTAAAACAGTAATTCCTCACATTTGAGGGTATTTCTGTAATTATTCTAATAATACGAGTCTTAAGTATATTACAGTCATTTGTAATCTTTATTTCCATGTTAGCAGTCAATTTAACAGTTTTTAACAAGTTCCAGTTACTGGGCCCTAAAGCCCCTATGGGCCCTACAACGCCTACTAGCAAATTAAGCTCGTTTCGTCCAAGTTTCATATTCAGTTACCGATTTTAGCAGTTTTGATCCTATAGTCTCACAGAACATACTTATTACCTATTTTTACCTAATGGGCCCAAAAGGCCATTGGGCCCACATTCGGCCCATCGAGACCTAACTTATCAAAATGCATGAAACTGCACACTCAACTAACTTACCACTTACGGTTACAGATCCCCCGATTTTCCAATCATTTTGTGAGCATTCGCACACTCACAAGCCCGTATAATATCAAATTTTCGGTTAAGTGGCCTTTCCGAATTAGACTAAAGAAGGATTCGAAACACACCTGATTTATGTCGAAACGTTGACGAGATCTCCTATGCGATTTCTCCTACAATCCATTATTTAAACGATTAACCAAAGAAACTACGAAAACCGATGCTAAGATTCCTTACCATATTCGGCCACACCTTTAATGGCCATGAAACCTTACCTCTATCGATTTGGATCTACTAGATCTAGATCTGGTTGAATAGATTCCTTCAGTTCCTCACTAGATCACCTTCTTCACTAAATAACAAATATAAGAACCAAAATATATCGTTAAAACACCCTTAGGCCATGTCGACAGCTTTCCTACATGTATACAGGGATTTCGACTACTCTTAATTTCCAAAATAACGAATGAGAAGGAGTTTAGTTACTTACCGAAGATTTATTCGCCAAAAATGTTCCCACGCACCACTTTCTTTCCAGATCTGTTGTAGATCTAATCCCCAAAATACGAGTAGAGAATAGATTTAAATACTAACTCCCGAATCACTGAAATATGGAGATTTTGGTTTTTAATATTTATGAGTAAAGAGGAAGAAGTATTTGAACGGATAAAAGGGATGTAAGTTGTGATTTAATTATAAGAAAAGGGACCCTGTAGTCAGTTCTACTAAGAAGAAAATCAAAAAGAATAGAAGTAGGGGAGAAGGTTTGGCCTTGATGAGAAATAGAAGAGAAAAAGAGCAAAATAGTAGAACAAGAATCGTTTGCATGAAAGCCAACCTCGGCTAATAGGGAAAGAAATCAAGAGAAGCAAATTGAAAGAATCAATGCAAAGGATTTTGGGTAGAGAGAAAATAAGCAACAAAAATAAAACAAAACAAAATAAAATAGTTTGAATGCCAGAACAAATTCAGCTAATTGGCTAAGAATAATTTCCAATTTAAATCTCGTGCCTATCTCCTTGTTTTTAGCCACCCACCGAATTTGATTTAAATTCAAATTCTTCCTACCAGCTGCAGCCACCCATTCAAATTAACTTCATCCTTATCTCCAACTGATAAGCAGCAGCATCCACCGACTGACCTACTTCAGCACGCTGCTAGGGAGCGCCCCAATCCCGCACGGCACCTCCCACGCACGCGCAGCCAAAACGAGCTCTCCTCGCGTGCAACGCTACTCGAACCTGGAACCTGCAGGTTGCCCAGCACGCTGCTGGCCACTGGGACGCGCGTTCCTCTTTGATATAATAGCACCGCGCTAATTCTTAAAGCTTACCTGCCGCAGACCTGGGTCCATTAAAAATAAAACAAAACCTGCGCCTACCTGGACTCGAACCCGTGCTCCTTTTGGAACTCCTAGCACACTGCTGCCACTGCGCCACAGGCGCTCTTGTGGCATACATCGGTCACGACTATACTTAAGCCTTACCTTAGCATGGCCTGGCTTCTAAAATTAAAAAGAAACCCCCGCGCGCACCGTGCCTTGAACCCAGGTACTCCTACAACCCCTAGCGCGCTTAGCCACTGAGCCAGGCACGTTCCTTTGTGCCTAAACTTGCACAATTTATTTTAAAAGCCTTATTAACCAGTTCCCCTAACAAACAAAAACTAATTTCTTTGCTAAAGTCTTGGATTGGACCAAAATTTTCCCACACTTTAAATACTTCTAAATTCATTTAAAAACTAAATTTAAACACCAAATATTATAATATTCTATATATTTTTAAATAAAAATAATCATAATAACAATAGAAATTTCATAAATATATCTTTATAAAAATTTCAAATACAGTGATATATATATATATTTTCTAATAATAATAATTATAGTTTTCATGAAATTATAAAACATAAATATTTTATCAATAGTAATAGTAATAAGAATATATGATTCTAATAAATACAAAATAAATTTTCTAATTGTAATTTAATTCAAATTTCTCTCTCTTTTTTTTTTAAACAATTATATTTAAAACTTCTCAATTTATTCAGGTTTTCTTTTATTCAAACCCAGACTTCAAAACCCAATTCTTCTAGGCCCAAATTCAGGGTGTTACAGTTAAGGTATTACATTTAATTTGATTGAATTGAAAGTATATAAAGAAATGCACACGTGAATATTCAAACATCTTGGTCATTATTATGAAGGTATTTATGTGTTAGCTAGGTGATGTGTTTATTGAAATTATAGTTCGATATGAAGCTCTAAAATTAACTTTATCGAATAGAAGAAATGAATGAACAATGATATTGATTGAAACCATTTGTGACTTAGAACTCAAGGTTAAAGATATGTCAATTAAATTATGAGACATTTGGTTAGTTATGTCCAGTCAAATGAGACCTTACTCAGATTCAAGTATATGAGATACTCGTTTTTGATTCAACAAGATTAATGTTTTGCTTAAGACTTACTAAGCTTATGAAAGCTTACTCTGTTTGTTTTGTGTCTTTGTTTTTATAGATTGTGGATTCTGACTACCAGCTCGGGGATCATCAGCACCTCGTCACACTATCTACTATTACGGTAACCATGTGTTTGGTCTTAGCTTATGGCATGTATAGGGTGGACAATAAGTAGAATGATACTTTGATTTTCGTATATAAGTCATGTGAATATGCATTTTATGGAACTTTCTTGTATAAGTTTTTTTTATTCGAACTTTAATTGTGTCTAAAAAGTTTAGTAAATGAATAATCTTTATTCAAGAAAATGTTCAAATTTTTACCGTCCTGATCCGATTTCTAGTTTTCGGTAACGCCCCGTCCTATTTTGACGATGGTTACGGGATAGGGGTGTTACAGTAAGGGTAAATTAAGTCCGCATTTTATTGGTCCACATGAGGTAATTGAGAGAATTGGCCCAGTAGCCTACCGTTTAGCTTTGCCATCTGAGTTGGACAGAATTCATAATGTATTTCATGTTTCTATGTTGCGACGTTACCGATCGGATCCGACACATGTGATTTCACAAACTGAGGTAGAAATTAGATCAGATATGACTTATGAAGAGGAACCGATTAAGATTCTATCAAGGGAAGTAAAACGGTTGAGAAACAAGGAAATACCCTTAATGAAAGTATTGTGGCAAAAGCATGGTGTAGAAGAAGCAACGTGGGAAACCGAGGAGGCTATGAGGAAGCAGTACCCTCAACTGTTCACTGGTAAGATTTTTGGGGACGAAAATCTTTAAGGGGGAATTGTAATAACCCGAATTAGGGGCTAATCAGAATAATGGTTTTGTAGCCATGAATCCGAAGTAAAAAATTAATTTTAATGAATTTTTTTACTTATTTATCGATTGATTGAAATGTTGTGGTAGAATATTGATAGAAATTTTGATGAATTTGTACCTAATTGAAATTTTAGGACTAAATTGAGAAGAGTGTAAAATATGCTTGTTAGATGATAATTGGACCTGATTAAATTGTCACATGAAATAGGAAGCTTTTATGTGGTAATAAGACCATTAGTGAGTGTTATGGAGTGTTATGGACAATTATGGGCATGCAAGGGAAAATATCTAAGTAATAGATGGAAGGGCATTTTTGGCAAAAGTAAGAAAAAGACAAATTTTTGACTAAAATGGGGTGTTCATCTTCCCCATTCCATCTATGTGCTGCTGAAATTCTCCCTTTTACCATAGCTAGGGTTTCAAAATTTTTCAAGCTTCCATGTAAGTGCAATTTGGTCCTATTTTTAATTATTTTTGTATTTTTGAACTCATTGAAGCTTATATTTCATGATTCTACCATTTATTTGAAGAAAAATTATGGTATAAAAATTTACCCATTTGTGATATGAGTATGTTTAGCTCACTAATGGTAGATAATGGAATATTTAAGTGTCATATGCATGTTTTATGGGATGAAAGTGAATGAAAGTACATGAAAAGGGACTGATTTGTAGAAATTACAAATTGTTCCTAAATGTGTGAAATAATCAATATTTGAGTGTCATAATTGTGAAAATGGGCTTTATAAGTCCTTCAAATAAAGAAATTGAGATTTTTGTGTTGTGTGACTAAATTGTAATTATTGTAAAGTGGAGAGGTAAATTTGGAAATTTACCCCAAATGTGAATTGTGACCGTATTGAAATAAATAATTGGTATATGTGTATGTATATGCATTTAGATTAAGAAAAGTCTGAGAGGGCCCGTTATTGGGGAAAATAGAAAATCCTCGATTAAATTCGAGAAGTAAATCTTTTGACATCTAGGTAAGTTATATGTAATTCTAGCGAATTTGATTAATTCTGCTTAATTATTTATTGCTACGTTGTTATCTTGATAATTGCCTTGGGAGACAATTGAATATTGGATACTGTCACTGAATATATGGAATGTTGAATTGACTGTGAGTCCCGATTGAGCAAGTAGGAATAGGCATAGATATGAGAGGGCCCCACTGTTCTGACCATTACAGTTACCCGGGTGCTAGGTAGTCTTGCATGTGTTGCAGACACGTATTAACTTGTGTGAATAGGCTCGTGGTTAACTTCTGCACTGTTACTGATTGTAGCTTCGGCTACCGCACTGATTATAGCTTCGGCTACCCTATTGTTAGTAGCTTTGGCTACCTCATGGCTCTGCCATGTTTGTTTGGCACTTATGTGCTAACCTCTGTATATCTGTTCATATTCCGAAATTGCTCAATGGGATTAGATTAATTGTACTGTAATATGTGGTTCTACAGGTGAACTGAAAATGGTACTGTATACTGAGAATGATACGGTTAAGCATGTTCATGATCGCCATGTGATATGTGTACAATGAATAAGTTAATTGTGAAATGATATGTGCTGGTAATTGTTATATTGAAGTAAATGATTTAGTGATTTGTTGCATTGCTTTGAATTTCATATGACTTACTAAGCTTGTGACAGCCTTAATTTGACCCTAGTTGGGAAGTGGTTCCGGGACCACAAAACTGAGTCACTAAAATAATTAAATATTAAATTCTATGCCTATTATTTGTGAAATATGCATGTGTGAAAATTTCATGCTTGGATTTTGTCATTTGCATGAGGAATTAATTAAAAAGGACTTATGTGAGAAACTTTGAAAATGTGCTAGGTCAAATTGTAGTGGCCAAATATTGCATGATTTGAAACATGAGGATTTGCATGTCAAATTCCCCATAAATTGAGTAGTGGATGGCATGATGATGATTGAATGATTTTGATACATTTTGTTTCATTAATAAAATAATGAGTAAGTGTTTTATAATATGAATTATAATATATGTTTAATATAAAAGTTTTTTTTTATAATAAGAAAACATATTATATTAATGAACCCATGGTGATAAAAACAAAGATATATGTTATTATTCTCACCTTTTCCGAAAATAAAGAAAGAAACTAAGTAAAGATGGCTTTGGATAATCGGCCATGGAGGTCTAAAATTCAAGGTAATTTCTTGATTATTTGAGCTTCATCTTGATGAGTTAAGTTCCTTGCTTGATACCCTCTTTGACCCATGTTTCTATTTATTTTATCTTTGAATTTGATGTCTTGGGAACATTCGGCTGGGGGGGAAGTTTTGAATGTGAAAGTTATATTAGAAATGGAATTAGGAGTGTTTAATGGACTCCATGTTGCTAAAATTCACATGAATAGAAATTTGTAAGCTTAAATTGTAAGAATTTGAGTTGTGTGGCTTAAATTGTCAAAGATGCATTTGGTAATTGATTATAGTTTGATAAAGGGTGAAAAATATCGATAGTTTTAAATGGTACATAGTTAAATGAAGATGAAAGCTTGATAAAATTTTATTAGGAATGAAAATAGGAACAATGTGTATTCGGCCATGATAGAAATAAATAGTTTTGGAATGCTTTGACGTATTATAGGGGTAATAGTTGCAAGATGATTTTGAGCTAATAAAGCTAAGTTTTGTGGCTTAAATGGGTGGTTACATTCAACTATAAAATTATGTTTTAGATTCTTGAATGATTTTGGAGGTACTTGGCTTGTAAAGGGTCATAGAATGAGTTGTGGAGGTGTTAATTTTAATAATGTATATGGTTTAAAGAACAAATGATATTTGGTCCTTATTGGTTAATTGAGAATTTTGAGCGATGTTGAATGTGTTAAAGAATTTTTGTGAACATATAGTTAATGGATTTATGGCCTATTAATATATGTGTAATTTATTAAAGCATAAGTTTTGTAATTTCCTTAAAAGCTATATGTGCATTCGGCTATGTGGTATGTATGTGTTAAGGTAAGTAAGCTTAATGAAATTTGAATAACATGTATGTATAGTGGAAGGAAAAACAATCGGCCAAACTAGGCTTCTATGCTTTGGAAAATGGAAATTTGTCGTGTTAAGTGTTATATAGTAGTTAACTAAGGTGATTTATATGTATTTTGCTTATATTCTCAATTTATGTTTGTTAAGGTGTATAATGTGATGGCCGAATATGAGATTAATCAATGATTTGAGTGATGTTTGTGTATTAGGATGGTAATGACTAGGCAATTGCCGAATGTAACCTAGACATAGCAAGTAGTAATTGTCGTGTTTTGAGGATGAAGACCGTTTGTGATCTATGAGAATTTGATGATATTAAAAGTTAATTGAATGTAGCTAATAAGACCTAATTTGTTTTATTGCTGCATTCCACCAAAGGTATGAACAACTAAGTAATAATAAGTTAAATTTTGTTTTAGTTTCAGCTTAAGAACAAAGACATTCGGAATTGGACAAAGGAAAGGCGAAATTAGTCGAATAATCGATTCGTAGTGGTTTGACGACAAATAAGGTAAGTTCTTAAGTATTTGAGTTTAATTCTCTGTAAGTTTTAAGTAATTTAAGTATGCCTTATATTATAAACAATTGATGTTGTTTGCATGAATGCTTAGAATTGAATATAGAAGTTGAAGTGAAGAAATATGAAATGAAATGATACTAAGCCGTATGGCTAATAAGAAAAATAAATAAGTATTGAGTAATTAGGTACGGGACTGAATTGAATATGTCGTGGAATATTTATATATATATATGCATACTTATCATAAGAATCAAGATTCTATTATGTTTGTATACATGTGTTCGAACGTATTAAGGTGGTATATATGTATATGGAAAGGCCAAATGGCTAAGGTGAATTATGTGTATGATAGATGATTTGTAACCTATTGTTTTAATGGAATAAATTATGTATATGGCTTATAGCTGAATGGTCATTAGAAATCAAGCTTGTATAGTGAGTTGGACATGTGATCTTTGAGTCTGATTATTGAATGGAAAACAAAAGGGATGAGGTTGCATGTTAAGCTTGTATTCGAATAATACAAATGAATTGGTAATGTGAAATGTTATGTGTTAATATGTGAATGAGGCGAGTGAATTTCGATTGTGATAGATTTTGTGAAATGTATACCTTGCGGACATATATGCATGAAAATGTAGTGAACTATATCCGGGCTAAGTCCCGAAGGGCATTCATGCCAGTGTATATCCGGGCTAAGTCCCGAAGGGCATTCGTACCAGTGTATACTCGAGCTAGGTCTCGAAGGGCAATTTCACCGGTGTTATATCCGGGCTAAGTCCCGAAAGGCATTCGAGTCAGTGTATATCCGGGCTAAGTCTCGATGGGCATTCATGCCAGTGTATACCCGGGCTAGGTCCCGAAGGGCAATTTCGCTGGTGTTATATCCGGGCTAAGTCCCGAAGAGCATTCGTGCTGGTGAAGCATCTGGGTTAAATTCTGCAAGCTTTATGCGAGAATCTTATTTGGACTTAATGTCCGCAAACTTTGTATTCGTACTGTATCCGGGTTTAAAGACCCAAAGGCTAAATGCTGGAGTTTCAAGTAAGATTTCGATATTGAGTATCCGCAGTAAATTACCATAAAGTAAGTATTGTGCATCTAAGATATTCAAGTATGTATTACTTACTCATCGGTAGATTGATTTCGAAGTAAATTAGTAGTATCAAAGAGGAATGTAAATGTTATTGATAATATAATTCCAAATATGTGAATGATCTATTTGGTCAATGGTTGTTAATATGTGAAGGTAATTGATTTAAAATATAGTGTATGAACTTTAAGTAAAGAAAAGTATGTCTGAAATTATCCATATGTATTAGTGTATATTCGGCCAAAAAGGTCTTATGATTTGAGAATGGGCCGTATTTGGTTAGATGTGCAAATTTAAGAGAAGGATTATATTCTGACAACTAGCGTATATGTGATAAGGAATATGTTTGATTCTTTATGTACCTACACGGTAATTTAATTCATGTCATGTGAAAATGCTTGAAGATATTGATGTGATTATGAACTAAGGAATTAAGTTCTATGTACGTAGGTACATTCTTGTACGTGCACGAGATGAGTACATATGAGTACAAAGACTTAGTATTGTGTGTATGATATGTACTTACCATGTGAGCCCAATTTCGGTTAATGAATAATATGTTTGAGAATAAATCATGAAAAGGGTTATATGTCAAGCTAAATGAGTAGGGACTCTATGAAATTATTCTTGATAGATTATGATATGACAATGCGATCCTAAATATGGAAATTGAATGTGGTTAAGGTATTACGTTTAATTTGATTGAATTAAAAGTATATAAAGAAATGCACACGTGAATATTCAAACATCTTGGTCATTATTATGAAAGTATTTATGTGTTAGCTAGGTGATGTGTTTATTGAAATTATAGTTCGATATGAAGCTCTAAAATTAACTTTATCGAATAGAAGAAATGAATGAACAATGATATTGATTGAAACCATTTGTGACTTAGAACTCAAGGTTAAAGATATGTCAATTAAATTATGAGAAATTTGGTTAGTTATATTCGGTCAAATGAGACCTTACTTAGATTCAAGTATATGAGATACTCGTTTTTGATTCAACAAGATTAATGTTTTGCTTAAGACTTACTAAGCTTATGAAAGCTTACTCTGTTTGTTTTGTGTCTTTGTTTTTATAGATTATGGATTCTGACTACCAGCTCGGGGATCGTCAGCACCTCGTCACACTATCTACTATTACGGTAACCATGTGTTTGGTCTTAGCTTATGGCATGTATAGGGTGGACAATAAGTAGAATGATACTTTGATTTTCATATATAAGTCATGTGAATATGCATTTTATGGAACTTTCTTGTATAAGTTCTTTTTTTATTCGAACTTTAATTGTGTCTAAAAAGTTTAGTAAATGAATAATCTTTATTCAAGAAAATGTTCAAATTTTTACAGTCCTGATCCGATTTCTAGTTTTCGGTAACGCCCCGTCCTATTCCGGTGACGGTTGCAGGATAGGGGTGTTACAAAGCTCTTGTAGCTTACCCTTTTCTTTTCCCTTTTTCATAAATTTCAAGCTTGTTAGATTGGGATCGAAAAGTCGGAGATACACAACACACTATCAAGTTTCTTTTGGTATGTTTCATATTTCAAGTGTAATTTATGGCATGTATAAAACAATTTGTGGTTGTAAATGGCTATTTTTGTATGCCTAAGTTACATTACTCATATGATATTTTGTAGGTAATGATTATAAATAAAGTTCTTTTGAGTAGTTTACTATTGAATTGCTGGTTTTGGTTATACTTGTGCTTGATTGTGTCTTAGGTAGGCCAAGGCTTGGTATACAGCCTGACATGGCCAGTACGGCAGGGCACACGGTCGTTTGCCATGGCCGTGTGGGATTTGGCAGAATGATCCACGGGTACATGGCACGGGCGTGCCTAGTCCGTTGGCGACACACGGCCTAACCCTGCGGGCATGTCCTTGGACTGTGCCTCCCCTGCACCTTGATTTAATTTATTTTATGTACCACTTGGGTAGGAGACACGCTCGTGCATCTCAACCGTGTGGGGTACACGGCCTCCAAACGATCGTGTCGAGCGGTAGTGGCATAATGGACAGTTTCATCCACGATTTTCGAACACGGGCATGTAAAGACCACACGGTCATATGACACAACCGTGCCAATAGTCTCACGGGCATGTAACGGTGTTTTAAAGGTGAAATTTTTTTTTTTTAGTGTCTGGTATGATAGGGTTCGAATCCAAACCATCTCTAATGTCCGTAAGGTGTTTGAAAACCCCTGATAAGGGTGATTATGAATTGAATTGTATATGATTCTGCAACCAACCACAGGTTATTTCTATAAATGTTATTCTGAGTCTGATAATGCCTCGTACACGATCCCGGTGATGGTTTCGGGTTAAGGGTGTTACAACTCAAGTCACACTATCCAACTTATCTTGGTAGTTTTTGGAATGTTTAATACAGATTATATGGCATGTATAGGCTCTTGTGTGGTTTTGGTTTATGTTTGACTTATGTAAATATTATGAATAACATTTTGTGCAAATAACCAACTTGCATATTACTTAATAACGAGGTATAGTTTTTATGCTAGATTGAATGGTGTTTATGAATGAAATGTTGTGATTGTGGTACCTTTGATAGTTATTTTGATTAGGTATTGCTTAAATGAATTAATGAATTGAAGTTATGTTTATTTTGATGTATAATTATATATATATACTTGCGGTACCAATAATGGTCCATTGGTTAGGCATTTTTTAGGTTGGTTTTGGTGTGTTTATGGCTCGATTTATATAATTTTGAATTGGTGTTTTTGTTGGTATTTGAGTTTCTTAAGGTCCAAGCAAACTTGAAATGGTAAACTTGTGTTTTAAGGTTCATTTTAGGGACACATGGCCTGAGACACGAGCGTGTGTCTCAGTCGTTTGTCATGCAATACGGCCGTGCATCCCCTATAGGTTCAAGGCATGCAAGTCAGGCAGTTACACGGCCTAGCACACGATCTGGCACAGAGGCATGTGAGGCCAGTTCGAGAGTTACACGGCCTGGTGCGGGCGTGTGACTTGGTCGTGTGACCCAAGTTAGTGAGTTACACGGGCATGGACATGGGCTAGGACAAGGTTGTGTGTCCCTATTTCGAATGTCCACACGACCTGAGACACAGGCATGTGTCTCAGTCGTGTGACCCTTGTAGTCTAAATCTTTCAATTTGTTTTCCTAAAATTTCCAATTGGTCCCAATTTAGTCCTAGACTATTTCTATAGTGTTTTTAGGGCCTTAAGGGCTTGATTAAGGGACATTATGAATGCATGTGAATGAAATTAGATTATATTTGCATTGATTTATGAATTGAATGGTTTACTATTCCGTTGGTCCGGTAATGCTTCGTAACCTTGTTCTGGCAACAGATACGGGTTAGGGGTGTTACATTCACCCTTAAAATGTAGAGGCACTATCTTTGTGGAGAAAAGTGCACGATTATACATATCAAACAGGTTAGAAATATCTCCTAAATCAAAAAGAACTCAATTTAAGGCGAATGAGTTGGATTAGCTACTTAAAGATTATGATTGTACCACTGAATACCATCTAGGAAAAGCAAATGTTGCAGCAAACGCCCAAAGTAGAAAAGCAAAAACAAAGTTAAGGGTAATGTTCACAAAATTATGTCTTTATGATGATGGAAGCATCCTAGCTGAACTACAAGTCAAACCAAACTTAGAAGAGGAAATAAAAACCAAACAACCCTTAGGCACAGAGTTGTTGCTGCAAATAAAAAAGGGTGGAAGATGGAACGATAGAAGACTTTTTAATAAACGAAAAATGAGTCCTTTGCTTCAGAAAAAAGATTTTGTGTCCCAAATGATCCAAAATTGAAATATAAATACTTTGATATGCCCATAATAGTCCATATGTTATGCAACTTGGAAGTAATAAATTATATCAAGACTTGAAATAATTTTTGGTGGCCAAGATTAAAAAAAGACGTGATTGTGACATGTCAACAAGTAAAGGCGAAACACTGATTTCCATCAGGGTTACTACAACCGATCACAATTCCACCATGGAAGTGGGAAAGAGTAACAATGGATTTTGTAAATGGGTTACCTCTAACTCCCTCAAAAATGAAATCAATATGGTTGATAGTGAAGACTCACCAAAATAGCTCACTTCATCCTAGTTTGAAATGATTACCCTTTAGCAAAATTAGCAAAGTTATATTGAGGAAATTGTTAAATTACATGGAGTACCAGTTTTGATTATATCAGATCGAGACCCTCGTTTCATTTCAAGGTTTTGGATGAAGTTACACAAAGCGCTAGGAACGAGACTTAACTTTAGCACAACTTTCCACCCAAACTGTTGGATAGTCCAAAAGAATAATCCAAATCATAGAAGATATGTTGTGAAGTTGTATCATTGACTTTTGAGGGAGTTGGGAGGAATTTCTACCACTTGCTGAGTTTGCATACAATAATAGTTACCAAGCAAGTATAAAAACAGCCTCAAACAAAGCACTTTATGGAAGAAAATGATGTACACCCCTATGTTGGATGGAATTGAAAGAAAGAAAAATAATGGGTCTAGAATTAGTACAAGAAACTTAAAACAAAACCCAATTAATTCAATAAAGATTAAAGATGGTTTCAGATCAATAGGAATCGTATTTTGACCGAAAAAGGAAAGATATTAAGTCTACGTCGGTGAGCAAGTTTTCTTAAAAGTCTCGCCATGGAAAAAGGTTCTAAGGTTCAGTAGAAAGGGGAAATTGAGCCCTCATTTCATCAGTCCCTACAAAGTGCAAAAGCGAATCACCTAGTAGCTTATCAGCTTGAACTACCTCCTGACGTAAATCGAATCCTCGATTTGTTCCATGTGTCGATGTCCCCCTCAAGGAGATCAAAACCCAATCAAACTTATCTTTTGAGGAATAACCAATAAGTATTTTACATAGGGAGGTTAAAACCTTTATAAATAAGCAAATCCCTCTAGTTAAGGTTTTGTGGCAAAACCATAGAACCAAGGAAGCAATGTGGGAACCTGACGAGTTGATTCGTCAACAATATCCTAACTTGTTCGGTGCAAGTAAAATTTGAGGACGAATTTCTTTAAGGGAGGGAGAGTTGTCACATCTCAAAATTGGGCCTAAAAGAAAATTCATGTCTTTTTATCTTTTCCCTTAAAATAGGGTAAGGGAATTAGAATGACTTAAACAAAATGGCAAGGCCTTAAACCTAGCCATAAGTCCCATGTTTGAACCCTTTAGTGTACATACAACCAAAATATAGTTATTTACTTTTTTTTGCCCTGAAAGAGATGAATTTTTTAAACAACCTAGGCCAAAAACTATTTTTTTAATTTAGTCCTTGATTTAAAATATGTAACACCCTTAACTCGTATCCATCGCTAGAACAAGGTTACGGAGCATTATCGGAGTTTTCAAATCAAACGGAAATTTCAAACTTTTTAAACCATCAATAAACATAATAAAAACAACTCAAAACATACTTATTGTCCTTTATACAAATAAACATAATAAAACCAAGTCAAAACATACTTATTGTCCTTTATCTGAGCCCTCAAGGCCCTAAAAACGCATTAGAAACAGTCAAAATTAAATCAGAAACTCAAAGAATTCTTCTGGAAACAAGGAAACTTTTCAACACTATAGCGGTCACACGACCGTGTAGCCAGGCTATGTGACTCACACGGCCAAGAGACACGCCCAAGTCTCAAGCCGTGTGGACATTCGAAGTAGGGACACACGGCTGTGCCCTAGCCTGTGTCCGTGCCCACGTAACTCACTAACTTGGGTCACACGGCCATGTCACATGCCCATGTACCAGGCCGTGTAATAGCCTGACTTACAACCCTTTGAAAGCTATAGGGGACACACGACCGTGTCACTTGGCCATGTGTCACACACTGTTGAGACACACACCTGTGTCTCTGCCCATGTGGACAAAAATAGGCCATTTTACAAGCCATTGTCTCACCCATGACCACAAGTACCTACAACCAACTTTGTACTAATATTCAAGCCATCAAAAAGTCATCCAAACCATGCATAATCAAGCTATAAACATATGGTATAATAAGATACAACCAATATGCCCAATGGCGCCTCAAATGACAACATTTAAACATGTATAATCATGTATTCAATTTGGCCAAAATGATTAGTTAACCTATATGCACATTTGCATCAATACATATCATGTAATTTACTTACCAAAAATATATCAAATGGTACTAATCATGCCGTTTGACCACAAGCATCTATAACCATTTAAGCCATTCAAACAAAATACTAATTTTCAACATTTCCAACAAGTCCCAAGTCATATATAATATACATATTCATCTATCATTTTATCTTCCATCATTCAACCACATTAATTCATTTATCAACCATTTTAAGGCTATTTGTATACAAACCAAAATATGCCAAAACACAAGCCAAATCAAATGGCCAAATTTCAAACAAAACACATGGTTAACATTAGCCAAAATACCTATACATGCCATTATAACCAAAATTAAACAATCGAATGTACTAAAAGAGCCGATGGATATTGTGATATAACTCTAACAACCTTCCAACCTAAACGAGCTTCTGATTCATTATAAAACACTGAAAATAACATAGAGTATGTAACACCCCAAACCAGACCCAGACGTTACAGCCAAGTCTGATGTGTCACATCAACGACGGACTTATCATGTTTCCTAGGTATTACGATTAGGGTGAGTTTTGCAAAACTATTATTAAAGTTTAAAGAGAAAATCCCCATTAAATTGTGAACGTCCTATCCATTATCAAATTTTAGAATTATTTCCAGCTAAGACTTAACTTTTGTTACCCGTTTGATAGTGTGATTGATTTTGAAAATGTTGATTAATTATAATAAAACTCGTGCAGCTTTATTCAAATCAATTATGGTATAGTAAAAATAAATAAATAAAAACCCAAATTAAAATAATTAGAGTGGCCCTATTACAAACCCAAAATTGGAATAAAAATAATTAAAAATAAGTAGAAAATGAATAACTTAATTTGAACCATCAACTGCAGTCCATGTGGCCACTCTGAATCCCTCCTAGCTCCAAGTCCACCAGTCTAGGGCTCACCTGCATGGATGGAAGAAAAGGAGTGAGTTTGGAAACTCAGTGTGCAAAGAAAGCCCATCCGAAGCCCAAATCAGCTCAAGCCCATTAGGCCTAAGCCTTATCCAGTCTCAGTAATAACTAGGCCGAAGCCTTATCCAGATACAGTAAACTGGGCTGAAGCCCTATTCATTATTCAGTTACTAGGCTGAAGCCCTATTCAGATACCAGTGCGACCCAAAGGCCCATAACAGTAACAAAACAGAGTGATGCATGTATGCAAAGCCCAAAGCCCATCCTAAGTCCATCTGCTACACTCCACCCGTACTAGCCCTACACACCATGTGGGGAATACTCAACCCACCCAGCCGCTACACTCCACAGTCGCAGCATCGCTCTCAGATAATGTGGCCAAGCCACTAACAGTAATACGAGGCAAAGCCCCTTTTCAGTAAATAGTATGGGGTAAAGCCCCTTTTAGTAATCGTGGCAATGCTGCTTGCATTTCCTCCATCAGTAAACCCGGTCCCATGCAACAGATAATCATGTCATGGCATATAGTGAACAGAAACAGTAAAACATGCATTTTAGTCAAACTTAGCCCTAGGGGTGTAACGGTCATTTTGCACCAAGAGGTAAAATAGTAATTTCTCACCCTTAAAGGGTATTTCAGTAAATATTCTAGTTTTTAGCGTTTTATGCATGTTTCAGTTATTTGCAGTCTCATTATTACGTCAGTTACTTATCCAACCCATTTTAGCAGTTTAAAGCTATTGGGCCCTAAAACCCCTAATGGGCCCTACAGTGTTAAATAACTACTTAAGCCCATTTAGCCCAAATTTTATGACCAGATTACCAGTTTTAACAGTTTTAGACCTACAGTATACCAGAACACACTTACCACTTATTTTACCCATATGGGCCCGTAAGCCCATTGGGCTCACACTCAGCCCATCGAGGCCTAAATTTACCAAGGTGTACAAACTGTGCACTCATCCATCATACCATTTGCGATTACAGATCTCAGTATTTCCAACTAACTTACGAGCGCTCGCACGCTCACAAGCCCATGAAATGCTAGGATTTTGGCATTTCGGCTTTTCGGCTTTTGCTGATTTAGACTACAGAAGGGTGTTCGTTTACACACCTGGTTTGCGATGAACACTAACGAGATCTCCCACGTATATCCTACAAGTGATCGCTACAATATCAGATCCAAGATTTTAATGGCACTAATTGTAAACTTGCTTACCAAAATCGGCTAACCTCCTTTAATACCTTAAAACACTTACCTTGTCGCAAATAGAGACTAGATCTAGATCTAGTCGTTCCACTTGTCCAAGCCCTCAATCGGTAGCCTTTAGGTTACACTAGCACAAAATAAATCAACTGTTAAGACCTATAGAGCCTTCAGCCCCAAATCGGCAGCCTCCCTATGCACCTAGGGGTTTCGGCTTTTCTTAAATCCTAAAATAAAGTATGAAACAGAGATTTCAATAACTTACCGTAGAATCACTAAACTAGAATGATTCCAATCCCATACTTAACTCAGATCTAACGCAGATCTAGCCTCTAAACACGAGCAGAAAGTGAATCTTAGAAGTCTAAGAGTTCGATTTCCAAATCCCTATGGATATGATAGTTTCAGCTTTTGTTAAGATGGAGGAGAAGGTGATTTGGAGCTATGGATTGAAAAAGTGTTGTCGACAGAGGTTAGGGGTTTTGAGAGTGTGAAGTTCGGCTAAAAGGGATGAAGAAGAAAGGAGGGGTTCGGCTAAGAAGAAATCAGCACCAAGCAACCTTTTCGGGATTTCAACTTTTAGTGTAGTCGATTAGGCTTGAGAAGAAGGAAAAGAAAAGAAGTAGATTCAGCCTTGTGGAGATTAAAGAGGAAGAGAATGAGAAGAAGAAAGAGAGGAGAGAAGAAGAAAAGAGTAGATCGGTTATGGACAAATCGACACAAAAAAAAGTATGAAGGCTTAGGTTTCGGTTTCTTGCAAAAAGGAGGAGGAGAAAAAAGAGAACCCTAAGGCACTATACCCTAATTCGGGAAAAAGAAAGACCCACACAATCCTGAAATTCTCTCTAAAGCAATCGGCACACAAAGAGCAAGTGCCGAATTGATACCTACTACCCTAGCCGAATGCACACTAAAGCCAAGTGACCAAATCAACAATGTCTCCCCCAAGAGCCCCTCATTCGGCCATCACACGCCTCATTCAAAAATCCTAAAATCTCTCCCTTATCTTACCTGATCTAATCTCATGAACAACTCAAACTCTCCTCAGCAGAGTTCTACTTGGAAACCATCACATGTATGGCACATGCACAAAAATAAAACACTAGCTTGCTTACCTTGTGACTTGAACACTTGCCCTTGCACACACATCCACATGCCACTTCTTTAGGCAATTAAGTGGTGCCATATTGCCACTTTATAAGGGCTTACTTGTATCTTATTTTAGTAACTTTTTCTCAAAAGCCCACATAACCAAGTCCCCTTCACTTTAAATCCAACATTTGATATTTCTGTCGGGTTTTAACTTAGGCTTGGGCTTCTTAAAGGCCCACTAACATACCTAGATCATAAATTTCATGTCCAATCAACCAAATTTCAAAATTTCATCAAAATCGTAAAAATCCCAAAAAATCCCAAAAATCAGGCCATTACAAAGTAAGCATTTAAGCTTAGTAAGTTAGTATAACATAGAACATAACTTACCATTTAATCACATATTAAGTAAGTAACATAGCATATCCCAACCATAATTTGGCCAAAGCTTATACATATACATCAAACAAGTTAGCCATGTAAACATATACATAAACTAAGTAAACATGGATAAGCACAACATATAATTATGTTTGATATACATGTATCATCCATTTCCATATACCATGTAACAACATTTCCATGTAATTCATATAAATCCCTGTATAGTTTGTATCGAACTCTTACCATTTCATATCAAACATTGCCCGTTGAACCATTTAGAATATTGTTGGATACCCGAGATAGCTCACACATAGTGTGCTAAATCATATAACTGTAATCCATAAGATCTTGTACATGTATGCTCATACAAGCTGTGAATCGATATGCTCACTCGAGCTGTAATTTGGTACGCTCTCATGAGCTGTCAATCAGTACACTCTCACGAGCTGTAAATCGGTATGCTCACACGAGCTGTGGGTCAGAATGTAGCTACATGATGCTGCTTACACGAGCTGTAGAGTATCCGCAACACATGTCGAACCTTAGCCATTGGTAGGATGTTCAGGACCAATACCTGAAACATGTAATAATGACATGTCATTTGTATCTTACGAATTCCTAAGGTTCAAACGGGATTCAATAATTATCGTATTTCGTTGGATATGCAATTTGTATATATGTATAACATTTCACAACACATGTATAATTACACATAAGCTCAATCAATTACATGAACTTACCTCGACAAGCATACGTAGATACTGAGGCGATTAATCCTAGACTTTCTCTTTACCCCGATCTAAAGTCATACAAGGTCTGTCTTGATCTATACAGATAAATTTACTCAATTTAATATATACTTCATTAAATTTAGCCCAAAATCATATTTTGGCAAAATTACCTTTGTGCCACTATACTCTTAATTTTTTGCAATTAGTCCCTATCTCATTAAAACGAAAATTCATAAATTCCATCACAACCCACTATGGCCGAATATTAATTAGATACCTGGCATGCCCTATATTTCATTTATTTCACAAATTCACCATGTATAATTTTCTATTTTTCAATTTAATCTTTAATTGATAATTTTATCAAAAATCTCTTTACAAAAATTGTTTATCTAACAACAACTATCCATTTTCTATCATCAAACATCAAAACTCATGTATATTCAACAATGGCAAAACCTTAATAGTTTAATAGTTTCAAAAACTAGTCACCGAGCTTGCTAGATTAAGCTACAATAATCCTGAAAACGTAGAAATCATTTAAAACGGGACAAAAATCACTTACCTATTGGAAAATTAAGGTTGGCCGAACCTAGGTCTCCAATGGCTTCTTTTTTTCTCTTCTAAATTCAGTTAATGATGATAATAGAAGATGATATTTTGTTTTATTTCATTTGTTTTTATCATTAATTACTTAATTAACCTTTAAAAACTTTAAAATTACACAAATGCCAAGCCATGTACATCCACTGTCAACATTAATGGTCTAATTGCATATAAGGACTCATACTTTAAGATTCTATAGCTATTTAGTACTTTTAGCTACTAGAACTCAACTTCTGCACTTTAAGTGATTTAGTCCTTTTATTAAACTAAGTACGTAAACAGTAAAATTTCTTAACAAAATTTTATACGGTACAACTATCATGTTGTAGGAAATAAAATAAATGTTTTGACTTCAAATTTCTGGTCCCAAAACCATTGTTTCAGTTTCACTGAAAATGGGCCATTACAAAATCTATCACAATCCTATATAAATTTGGAAAACCTATTACAACTAGGGAAATTTTTTATAGAAATAGCCAATTTCATAACAAACCCTAAAATTTTTATTAATCAAATTTTCAAGAAAACACCCTAAAAAAATTCTGTCCCAAATCAACATTTAAGCTAAAGGAGTTAAACTTTCAAAATCATCCCTCTGCCTCAAAGTGGATCTACACTCTCCTCTCCAAAACTAAGGTTTTTAAGTCTTCAAATCAGGTGTGAGATTCAATCCTAAATCTTTGTGTTTAATTGAAAACTTTTAAAGAAGTAGATAACTAGCATGTGTGAACCCTTAAGGAGAACCCCCCATATTGTGCAAAGCCTTAGAATAGGCAACCTCATGTGCGATCCCCTATGTAAAACAATATAGGATTAGACATGTCAACTCTTAAAATGTAACAGCCCGTTTTTAGGTCAAATCGGAACAATGGCTTGGAGACCACATATTTGAAGTCAAAATATTTATTTTATTACTTTATTAATGTTTACAACATGATAGACTTATCGTGTGAAAATTTCGTTAAGAAATTTTACTGTTTAAATGCTTAATTTGATAAAAGGACTAAATCGCATAAAATGCAAAAGTAGAATTCTATTAGTTCAAAGTGCTAAATAGGCATGGAATTAAAAAGGGGAAGTCCTTATGTTGAAATTAACCCATTGTAAATATTAGTGGACATATATGGCTATTAATTAAGTATTTTAAACGGTCTAATATTAAGGTTAAAATGGTAAACTAATAATATTAACATTAAATTAAAAGAAATGAAAGATGTATCATATTTTTCTTTCTTTTTGGAACCAAAAATGGAAGTAAAGAAAAGCCATTGTTGAAGTTAAAAGGTTCGGCCATTGCATGATTCAATAGTAAGTCCGTTTTTGCTCGGTTTTTAATGATTTTTTTGTTTTTGAAATTGTTGCTTTGTCATCAACCTAACTCGTATATCCGTTTTTGAAATTGTTAAAGATTTTGAATAATGCCATTATTGAATGCTTGAGCATATTGAAGTTTCTTGATAGATTTTGAATGCTTGTTGATAGATACACAAGTTTAGTAGCGTGATTTTTGACAAAAATGTCAATTAGGGATTTAATTGAGTAATTTGTAAAATTCATGGTTAAATGTGTGAATTAATGAGAAAAATGGGCTAATATGAATATAAGGAAATTTTGGCTAGCATGGGCTGGTATTGAATTGTATGAATTTGTATTTTTACGCAATTTGGACTAAATTGTAAAAATGTAAAACATTAGGGAAAAAGTGTAATTTTTCCAAAATATATGTAATGTGTCAAATTGAATAGAAAGGAAAGTTAATAAGCTGAATTTGATATTATATAGATCAAGATAAGCAATTACCAGAACTAGATCGGGGAAAACGAAAAGTGCACGAATAGCTGATAGTTTTATTCGAGCGACACGAGGTAAGTTCATAAAACTAGAATCAAACTTTTAAGTAATTGAATTTATTTGAATTGAATTGTATGTATTTATACACAAAATGAGAAATGAAATTAATTGATGATAGAAATGCCTAAATTGAAAACTACCAAATAATACCGAGCCTTATTTAAACTGTAGGAATTCATTAAATACAAGTGACATGTCACTAGGGTTACTGTTTTGGTTGAGATCTTGCATGTGTTGCAAACTCACCACAGCTCGTTTGAGCTTATCGATATATCAGCTCGTATGAGCTTACTATTCTCAACTCGTAAGAGCTTACTATTTTAGCTCGATAGAGCTTACTGTGCATCAGCTTAGAAGGATCTTACTGATCATAGCTCGAAAGAGCGGAAATGATAATGAATTAACAGATTATCGATTAATACACTTAGTGTGTATCACCTGAGTTGTAATAGCCCGATTTTGGGTCTAGTCAGAACAATGGCTTCAGGACCACAAATCCAATGCTAAGAAATTTATTTTTAATATATTTTTCAAGTCTACAATTTTATGGAATGATTTCGTGAAAATTTCGTTCGAAAATTTTGACGTTTAGGCACTCAATTTAGTCAAAAGGACTAAATTATAAAAAGTGCAAAATGTGAGATCTATAGGTTAGAGGTGTCTAATTGTTATGAAATTTTAAATTGGAGGTCCTTAAATGGTATTTAGACCATTGGTTAAGTTTGTGGACAAAAATGGATATGACTATATATTCTTCTAGATTTTTCATTAAGGGCATTTTTTATACGAACTCGCCTCAGTGATGATTCGAGTTGTTTAAATTGCCCGATCGTTAAAATAGATAAGTGTCATTCTATAGGTTCAGCAAATGATGGATTCGACTAAATAAGTGTTTTTGGAAACAAAAAGGGTTCAAATGGTTAAATAAATTATAGAGGGAACTCAGCTAAGTAAAAGAAATTGATAGAAGGTTTGCAAGATGGTTAACAAAGAAACAAAGTAGTTAAAGTATTGGATAGGATGGAAAAAATGAACTTAAGAACAAGAATGAACCAACAGAATATCTAAATGCTAACCTAAGACTTACACGTTACTTAAGGTGGACCTTGACTCGTTACCTAATAAGGTAGGAACCAAAGGTATAGTTTGGTGAACGCCACATTCGGAATGAGTGATAAGTTAAAAAAGAAACACAGTAGATGCCACAACCTTTTGCTAGATAAGTCAGCTTGAGTCTTAAAACAAAATAGGGGAGTTGAAAAAACTCACAAAATGTTATAAACATTGAAAAAACAGCAAAAGTCTTTTACATGAATGACTTAGAACAAAATTTATAGGCCTCAAATGACCTTTCAAGTTCCTTAAGACCTTTCAAATTTGGTCATTTAACTAGCTTAAATCATACCATTAGATTTGATTTAACTCTTTGATGGTTAGCCTAAAAGGCATGTCTATTCACTTTTCTTTGAGTAGATGAAAAGGCATGTCTTTTCATTAGCCCATGGATAGCTTAAAGGTCACCACCATCTTTATGAAGATTAATGCTCCTTAAGTTGTTTTTTGTAGTCCTTTCTTCTACCATAACCGAATGTCTTCATTCTTTGTATATCCTCCCTTAAATTGGTGCCATGAATTAGCCTTTAAATGATGTATAATACTCTCTCATTCAATGGATGTAAAAACCACTTGTTGACCAAAACAGCATCGTTTAAAGGCTAGATCCGCATAGTGACCCGACCCGGGGAAGGATCCGCGTATCTTTAAAAAAAGGGAAATTTGCTCCCTAGGCCTCTCTGCATTTTTATTGTTATGCAATTTTGGCCCAACATACATTTTTATTTTATCATTAGTTTGGGCCTGACATTTTTCTGTTGTTTCGATCTAGTCCTCGGGTCGTTTAAGTGTGGATTTTGGAATGGCATCGTTTTGGGAATAAGGCATAATTCCTAGCTGGTCAATAGGGTATGGCGCGCGTTTTAGTTTGGTCCTTGTACCCTGCTTTCTTTATTATTTTTACCCCTGATTTTATTTTTGTTTTGATTTAATCCTTAATGCATAGGATTTTAACCTTTGTTTTAATTTGTTATTTATTTTAACTATATCGTGTTGTTTTTTTTAATTTCATCATGTTATTCTATTACGTATATATTTTTTACTTATTATATATATATTATCATTTATAGTTCATCTAGTTTTAACCCTTTTTTATAATTTAAAATTTTGTTGTGTCCTTTATTTTCTTTTAAATCGTTTTATTATTTATCTAAAGTTATTATTTATTTTAAATAATATATATTATTTTTTATACTATTACATATATTATCCATTTCAAATTTTGCCATAAATTTGTTTTATTATTATTTTTTATATATCATTTATTTTATATATTTTTACTTTGTTTTTAAATTCGATTTCTTCTTTATAAAGTTTTATTTGATTTCTTAGTTTTATTTTTTGTATATGTTTTCTGATTTGTCATTATTTGCTTTATTATTTTTATCGATTTGTTCATCTCTCCAAAGTTAGATTTTGTTATTTTTATCACCTTTATTATTATTATTATTTTCATATTGGCCTTAGCATTGACATTGTATTATTTGTGCTATTAATCATGTTCTATTATTCTTTCTTTTGATTGTCTATATTAGCTTTAAAATTGGTCCATCTTACAATTTTTGTGAATTGTTCTTAGTATTTGGGTTTTGTAATTTATTAGTGCAATGTTTTACTCACAAACCATTGTTGTAAATACAAAATGCATCTCGTTTAATTGCTACATTTTATTTAATGCTTTTCAAAATAAAGGCAATACTCGCATTTGGCAGCTTCGAGAAGATTGTGCCCTAACTTACTGGGTTTCGATTTTCTCGTCGAATCTAAGTAATTGAGTACCCTTTTTACATCAAAACATAAAAATTTCAAGTAAAAGCTTATTCTCGGGGATTCAAGATGTTGCGTCCTAACTCACTGGGTGTGACATTTTGTTATCTCGAGGTGAGGATTTCTAAAAAAATAAAGGCAATATTCTATATTTGGGAATTTTGGGAAATTGTGCCCTAACTTACTAGGTTCTATTTTTCCGTTTAACCCAATTAATCGAATATCCTCTTTTAAACTTTAATGCATGAGTTTAAAAAAAAATCAAAAGACAAGCTTAATTTCGAGAGACCGAAATGTTATATCCTAACTCACTGGGTATGACATTTTATTTCTTTGAGATAAGAGAGTCTTAGCATTCAATTCAGTTTACTCAAGTTTTCTTTTAAATAAAAAGAATCGTATTTTAAAATCTTTTCAAATTTTTGATGTTAGGACTAATTAATCAATTAGGTACCAAATTTGGGCGTTACGAGGGTGCTAACCCTTCCTCGTGTGTAACCGACTCCGAACCCATTTTTCAAATTTCGTAGACCAAAACCATTGCTTTAATAAATCGAAATGTTTTATCAAAACAATCAATCTCAAGGTGATCCGATCACACCTCGAAAAAGGATTGGTGGCGATTCCATTTTTGACTTTTAAAATCGATCCCTGTTTTTCAAAATATGAAGAATGGTTTCGACAGCTTGGCGACTCCACTTGGGACACTAGAGAGTCGAGCCACAAATTGGTTAATTTTTGTCCTTTTGTTGAAAATTGAAAATCTGATTTGAAAAATTACGATCCTTTTATTGCATGTGTTTGTGTCATTGTTGTGGTTTGAGTTTCGTAGATTACTCTTGTATCATATTGCATAAAGACCTTTTAGTTTTTATCCCTTTTAAGTGGGAGCAGGAAACAACTCCTTCGTGAGGTCTTCATCTTCATGCAGCCATAGGGAAATGTATTCCCCCGAACTAAACTCGATCCGTATGAGCCTATAATAGGTGAGGATCGAGGAATCTGCTGGTTCGGGTACCTCAACTTTAGAACCAAACCACATATAGAGAGACCTAGGAGCTTACCTCAGGTAGGGCCATGCCAAACCCTATTAGTCACCCGAATAGGTATTCTATGTTGTTTATTTCTCCTATGCTAACATGTTTTCTTTTTTTTGGTTGCATTGCATTGCATCATCATAGAAAGGAGGTGTTGATTAATATTCAATTGCTAAATAGAGGAGCTTGTCATAGGAAAACAAATTTCTTGATAAAGTGGATTATAATACGGTTGTCCGGATATGGTCCAAGTAAACACAACAGAAGAAGGTTGATTGTTCGCGGAGAAATGTAAAACTTTGCCCGAAGGATTCAAATTGACAAAGACTATGTAAGAGCCATCATGTCTTGACTTTTTTAAAGGAGCTAATGAACATCGCAGGGATAAGTGAGCAATAGGTCACCACCCGAATCAAGAAGAAGTTGATAATAGAGGCATCTTTTGGAGAGCTCATAGGATTCAACCATAGCATTCAGCTATGAAGAAGGGGATTGGTTTTTTCACCTGGAATATGAGGGCAGGGCCACATATGTAATTCATTTTATGTAAAGAAATTTGTTTTCTAGAAAAGTTGTTCTAATGGAATTGATTTCAGAATTAATGCCTCTCTTTCTTTGGCATTCATTTCATGCATTTGCATTGCATGGCATCATTTGCATTAGATTTTCACAAAAGGACCCTAATTAGGTAAAATTATTTCAGTTAACCTGGGAACCAATAAAAGTCAATCAACTAAGCATCTTTACGGCACACAAAAAAAGACAAGAGATATAGATTAGAGATTGGAAAGACTTGAACAACTCCAAAAAGAGATGCAAGAACAACTGTAATTGCAAATGCAAGAGCAATTGGCTAAGATCCAATAGGACATGATGGATCGAATGTTGGAGTCCCAAAGAAATATGATGACTGAAATGGCTCAGATGACTCAGCTGCTGAATGGGATTATGGATAAAGGAAAGAGCCCTATGGTCAATGCTGAGGAGAATAATGAGTACTCTCAATATCCCCCTGGTTTTACTCCAACACATGCACAGACATAACATGAAGTGTGCCCACAAAGACCATCCGTCACAATTAGGCCACAATAATTTCAAGTCGGTGCTTTAACGCCAATGAACTTCCAAATTGGCTCAAGTTCTGGAGATAACCCAATCAATCCTACTATTCCTGATTTGGATGAGGTCGCTGAAAGAGAGAAGACAAAGATTGAATTACTAAAGCAGCTAGAAGACAGATGTAAATGGCTGGAGGAAAAGTTCAAGGCAATGGATAGCATTGATAGCCACCATGGGATTGATGCCAAAGATCCAAGTTTGGTCCCAGATCTGGTACTTCCCTATAAGTTTAAAATTTTAGAGTTCGAAAAGTATAATGGGACTAGTTGCCCCGAAGCCCATATTGCCATGCTTTGTATACAGATGACTGGCTATGTTAACAATGATCAATTGCTAATACACTACTTCCAGCACAGTCTGGTGGGGGTAGCATCTAAGTGGTACAATCAATTGAGTCGTGCTAGGATCGGTTCATGGAGAGATCTAGCACAGGCGTTTATGAGGCAGTACAGTCATGTAGTAGACATATCACTTGACAGAATCACTTTGCAGAATATGGAAAAGAAACAAAATGAGAGCTTCAGACAATATGCTCAAAGGTGGAGGGAAGTCACAACACAAGTCCAACCACCTCTTTTAGAAAAAAAATGGCGATGCTTTTCATCGATACCTTGAAATCCCCGTTCATTAACCATATGTTGGGAAGTGCCACCATGAGCTTTTCAGATATAGTAATGTCTGGCGAGATAATTGAAAATGTGGTAAGGAGTGGGAAGATAGATGCAGGAGAAAATGTCAAAAGATCAACCCAGAGAAACAGGGAAAATGAAGTGAACAACCTGAGTATGTATTCCAAATCGATCATCGTAGGTCAGCCGAGGGCTGTAACCACTGGTCATCAGGGCTTATTAAGACAATATAGAGAAACTCCAGTTTACGCCAATTCCAATGACATATAGGGAGTTGTATCAAAGACTATTTGATGCGCATGTGGTGGCTCCTCATTACGTGGTACCAATGCAACCCCCATACCCCAAGTGGTATGATTCAAATCCTCAATGTGAGTACCACACGGGAATAACGGGTTATTCGATCAAAAACTGCACTACATTTAAAAAGTTGGTCGAATGGCTCATTAAAATAGGGGTTGTAAAGTTTGATGATTCATTAGAACCTGATAAAGCAGTAAAATATGATAATTGAAGGAGGGGGCAGGAGAGTTGTGTTTCCTTGAAGAAGTCATCAGAAGCCTAGAAATCGGGAAATCAGAACATTAATGGCGTATCCGAAGAGAGAATAGAGGAATAAAATTTTTCCAAGCATCTGCCCTTATGTACTTGGGAGTGTTTTGAACAATGGGACTGTGAAAAAGACCTATATTTTTTAAAGCTAATCTAGAGTAATGTTCAGAATACGCTTATTGCTTTAAGCCTAGAGGCAATAAGAGTCATTTTGTGAAATAGGCTTGTGTCCAGAATCTTTATTTCAATAAAATGCATCTTTTTCAGCAAATATTCTTTTATTCTTTCTATTTATAGATTCTTTTGTTTTTTTGGACTTTTATCCAAATATTCTTTCATTATTCATTCATGATCATACCATACAAATAATCATCCTTAGAATCATTTATTCTTTGGAACCTACCTTCGTACCTACAACAGGTCCCCAGATATCAACAACATGAGCGACGCTGTTACTGACTAGAGTCTTCTTTTGAGTGATATATATGTCTAAACTGATCTAAGGACTTTGAAGATGATAGAGATTGTAACCTATCTTCTGATTTGCTAAGGATGGTAGAACAAGAAAAAAAAATAGATCCTACCTTACAAAGGGTTAGTAGACATTACGGGCCTAGGAAAGGGGTGAATATCGAAGCCTAGCTCACCACAGAAGTAAGGCAGGACATCATTGAGATTATTTCGAAGAATTCAATGATGTTTTCGCACGATCATATCAAGACACGCTTGGAAAAATCTTCAAAGAGGTCCATAAGGGTGTTTAAAGAACATGCTAATGGTTTTGCAATAGTTAGAGGTTCAGGTACTACTGGTTCACCATGAAAGGGAGATTGCATCTTATTCCGTAAATGCCAAATTGAGGAAGACAAGACTTATGTGCCTCTTTCATTTCTTCATAAATTTCCTATATGTGGGGCATGGATGTTATCAAGCCAATCTCGTCAAAAGCTTCTGGCCAACATCGATTCATCTTCGTGGTCATCTATTACTTCACTAAGATGGTAAAAGTTGCTTCATATGCCAATATTACAAAGTCGACAGTCGTCAAAAAAAAAGATGCCATCAAAGAATGCAAAAAAAAAGGATCGTGCTTAATAGTGCACGATTGCCCAAAGTCAAAAGTTTGCATTCTGTTCAAAGATCAAACAACATATCATAGTATAGCGAAGGCAGCCAAAAAAAATAAAAGTAAAAAAGAAAAAAGAGTGATCGTAAAAAATTATCGAGACTTGTAAAGATTGGCATAAAGAAGTTACTATTTACCCTCTATACTTGTCAAACGTTGACCAGGATCTTTGCTGGGGCAACACATGTCTCATTGGTCTTGCTCATTGAAGTTGAGATTCATTTTTTCCGCGTGTTATCAGAACTGAAGTTAGATGAGGCAGAATGGATCTAATTCTGATATGATCATTCAAATTTGAAAATGTTAATAGCTATCCATTGCGGTCAGATGGTGTAGGCTTACGCCAAAGAGGTTCATCTTAGAGAATTCCACGAGAGGAAACTGACATTGGAAAAGATCCTTCGTATATAAAAGGACTTCAAAGAGTGGATGCCAAACTAGAAAAGACCTTATGTAGTAAAGAAGGCTTGTTCTGGAGTAGCATTGATTGAAATAGATGGTAGGAACATGTCCAATCCAATGAATTCAGATTCAGTCAAGAAGTATTTCACCTAAAAAAAAGAGGCCAAGGTGAAAACCCGCAAAGGGCTCCTTGAGACCTTAAAAAAATAAAAAGAAAGAAAAAAGAAAAATAAAAAAATAAAAAATAAAAAATCAAAAAATAATAATAAAAAACAAAATATATAAAATAATCAAAAAAGAAGAAAGAAAAAAGGAGAGGCCAAGGTGAAAATCCGCAAAGGGCGCCTTGAGACCAAAGGGGATTTGAGTTGAGAACTCGAAAAGGGCGGCTCAAATTTTGATTAAAAGTGGGGCATACGGTATGCTACATCTTAGGGCATTGACAAAGTACTCCGGATCCCCTAAACACATATTGAGCTCAAAAGGATCCTCAAGAAGTTTGTACAGAGAAGCTCAGGCTGCAATATCTAGGGCACCTAGTTTCCATTTTACCCATTTTGATTTTATTATCTTTGTTTACTTATGCTTTTAAAATATGCTCTCAATGAACTTTCTTCTTAATTGCATTTGCTATATTTGATTAACTTGTTTGTTTTGAGCTATGTTCTCAATTAATTTCCTTCTTGTCCATTAGTATGATCTTTTCCAAGCATTTCGCATTGAAATAACGATTAGTGGACTAATAATACTTTCATAAAAGGAGTTTTGCATATTACTCTGGAAGTTTCTAAATAGTACAGGAACCTGAAATAGGATTGTTGTTTAAAACTCACCAAGCTTAAGGGTTGGAAATATTTGAGAAGCAAAAGTCTAAATTGAGACTATCTCCTCGGATTTTCTATTAAAAATAGTAATTGAACAAAAATGCAAGATATTGCGTCGGTGATACAATCCCGACAAAAAATGAGTAATGACAACCCAAGTGTAGATGGGATCATTCTCGAAAAGAAAAATGATATTCCGCATTCATGTGAGTATCATGCATACACATCTAGTCGGGGCACCCAGGGAGTGATCAGTTGATGGAACGAGTTACAAATCCTAAACCCCTGATTTACAACAGTTTGGACTGAAGAAGATAGCGAATTTCATTCCCCTGAATTGCAGTAAGAACAGATTGAAAAAGTTTCAAATCCTATAATCTTGAGTCACGATGAGGTGGTTTGAAGGTGGTACAAGCATTAGGTTCCAAAGGTACCATGGAATGGACCTTGAAGTTATAGTGGGGCAAATCATTTGAGCGAGATGGTAGCGTAATACGTCAGTAATAAAATTCAAATGAACAACGAGCAGTGATAACCCTAAGTATTAAGAGGGATTAGTCACATGACATTTCTGCATTCATGTGTCATAACACATTTAGTTAGGAGCATTTGATCCATTCTGATCATGGCATCCTAATCAATTGCATTAGCATAAGCACATAAAATTGATTCTACAGGACAAGTTCCTTAAAGGACGGTGTAACAATATCGGTGAATTTTCGGATCTTGTCTTCCTGAAGTTGCAGTGAAGCAGATAAAAAATACCAGTCCTAGCTTCCTGAGCAATAGCGAAGTAGACTGAAGATTGTAGATTTGTCTCCCTAAGGAGTAGTGGAGCAGATCGAATGTGACAAATCTTATCTCCTTAAGCAGCAGTGGAGCAGATTGAAGCCATTAATCTTATCTCCCTAAGCAGTAGTGGAGTATGCTGAAGATTATGGATCTTATCTCACTAAGAAGTAGTGAAGAAGACCAAAGACGGCAAATCCTATCCTCCTCAAAGTTCCAGCAGAGTAGGTCGAAGTTACAAATCGTTCCTCCCTGAAATTACCTTGAGGATCAATCTTTATTTCCTTGAAATTTCAGCAGAGGAGATCGAAGCTACAAATCTCTTCTCCATGAATTCTTATCTCATCGAAGTTCCAGAGGCGTAGGTCGAAGCTACAAATCCCTTCTCCTTGAAATTACATTGAGGATTAATCTTCATTTCCGTGAAGTTTCAATAGAGAAGATTGAAGCTACAAATCTCTTCTCTCTGAATTCTTATCTCCTCAAAGTTTCAGTGGAAAAGATCGAAACTACAAATCTCTTTTCCCTGAAATACATAGAAGCCACAATCCTTATCTCCTTAAAGTTCCAGTAGGGTTGATCGAAGCTACAAATCTCTTCTCCCTGAAATTGCAATGGAGCGAATAGAAGCACCAATTCCTATACCCCTAAGGATGTAGTGAGATGGAATGAAGTTACTTGAAAAAAAAAAGTGCCAAGAAGTTAAGATTTGGCAAAACCGGGCAAGATTGGCCCTTTTTATAAGTCTTTGCTCTATTCTCGTTACAGGACAACGAGCAAAGAGGGGCATTATAATAGGCCCAATCTACCAGGGCCCATACCAAAAACAAAAAATAGACCAAAATAAATAAAGCCCAATAATGAAAGTCCATTTACAAGTCTTCCCTAGCCCAAATGCAAATGCAAATAGAAATCAAACTTAAAACCCAACTAAATAAAACCAAAGCCCGATACCAACCCAATTAATTAAAACCTAAAACAGACCTAAACCAATCATGGCCCAATCTAATTACAGGGGCCCAAAATCAGAACAGGCCCAAATAGACTGAAGCTTCTCAGAAACCCTAGCCAGGGTCGTGCGCCGCAGTCTTCAGCCTCCCACGATCAGGCCTCAACGCCACATTAGCCCCTCCGTACGGCTCCGTACCTGCAAAAAGGACAAAAATAATAGCGAAATACAGCAAGGAAATAAAAAGGAAAAAACGTTTTATGTATTTTATTTTTGCTCTTCGATTTGGCTATAAAAAGGCCAAGAAAAACAATCTGTAACTCTCTTACGATTTTCGAATGCAAAAACAAGCAGCAAAGGTATTTCAGATATTTTTATCTACTATTTAGGCATTCATATATACTAAAAAAATCAAAAAGAAAAAAAGAAATCTTAGCCCTTTCGAAACTCGAATCCAAAGAGTCTTTGTTGTTTTTTATATTTTGGAAGGAGTTTTCAGGTGTTTAAGGTCTGGATTTCGGTTTAGAAAGGCTTTAGGGTTCGAAATAGGGGTGTTTGGGGGTTTCGACCACCATATAAGGAGGTGGAAAGCGGCGAAGATCGAAGCTCGATGACCGGAGCCAGGCCAATCCCAGGCCAGAGCTCGGAGAGCCTTAAAAGAATTTTTGGTTATTTTTTTAGGATAGATTAAATTTTTTTTTACCTTTTTTTATATTTATAAGCCAGTGATACGACGTCATTTCGGTATGGTCCATTATTGACCAAAACGGCATCGTTTAAAGGCTAGATCCGCTCAGTGACCCGACCCGGGGAAGGATCCGCGTGTTTTTAATAAAAGGGAAATTTGCTCCCTAGGTCTCTTCGCATTTTTATTGTTATGCAATTTTGGCCCAACATACATTTTTCTTTTATCTTTAATTTGGCCGCAACATTTTTCTGTTGTTTCGATCTAATCCTCGGGCTGTTTAAGTGTGGATTTTGGAACGGCGTCGTTTTGGGAATAAGGCATAATTCCCAACTGGTCCCTACGATATGGCGCGCATTTCAGTTTGGTCCTTGTACCCTGCTTTCTTTATTATTTTTACCCCTGATTTTATTTTTGTTTTGATTTAATCCTTAGTGCATATGATTTTAACCTTTGTTTTAATTTGTTATTTATGTTAACTACATCGTTTTGTTTTTTTTTTTTTAATTTCATCAGGTTATTCTATTACATATATATTTTTTACTTATTATATATATATTATCATTTATAGTTCATCTAGTTTTAACCCTTTTTTATAATTTAAAATTTTGTTGTGTCCTTTTATTTTCTTTTAAATCGTTTTATTATTTATCTAAAGTTATTATTTATTTTAAATAATATATATTATTTTTATACTATTACATATATTATCCATTTCAAATTTTGCCATAAGTTTGTTTTATTATTATTTTTTATATCTCATTTATTTTATATATTTTTACATTGTTTTTTAATTCAATTTCTTCTTTATAAAGTTTTATTTGATTTCTTAGTTTTATTTTTTTGTATATATTTTCTGATTTGCCATTATTTGCTTTATTATTTTTATTGATTTGTTCATCTCTCCAAAGTTAGATTTTGTTATTTTTATCATCTTTATTATTATTATTATTTTCATATTAGCCTTAGCATTGACATTTATTATTTGTGCTATTAATCATGTTCTATTATTCTTTCTTTTGATTGTCTATATTAGCTTTAAAATTGGTCCATCTTATAATTTTTGTGAATTGTTCTTAGTATTTGGGTTTTGTAATTTATTAGTGCAATGTTTTACTCACAAACCATCGTTGTAAATACAAAATGCATCTCGTTTAATTGCTACATTTTATTTAATGCTTTTCAAAATAAAGGCAATACTCGCATTTGGGAGCTTCGAGAAGATTGTGCCCTAACTTATTGGGTTTCGATTTTCTCGTCGAATCTAAGTAATCGAGTACCCTTTTTACATCAAAACATAAAAATTTCAAATAAAAGCTTATTCTCGGGGATTCGAGATGTTGTGTCCTAACTCACTGGGTGTGACATTTTGTTATCTCGAGGTAAGGATTTCTAAAAAAATAAAGGCAATATTCTATATTTGGGAATTTTGGGAAATTGTGCCCTAACTTACTAGGTTCCATTTTTCCATTTGACCCAATTAATCAAATATCCTCTTTTAAACTTTAATGCATGAGTTTTAAAAAAAATCAAAAGAAAAGCTTAATTTCGAGAGATCGAAATGTTATATCCTAACTCACTGGGTATGACATTTTATTTCTTTGAGATAAGAGAGTCTTAGCATTCAATTCGGTTTACTAAAGTTTTGTTTTAAATAAAAAGAATTATAGTTTAAAATCTTTTCAAATTTTTGACGTTAGGACATTAATTAATAAATTAGGTACCAATTTTGGGTGTTATGAGGGTGCTAACCTTTCCTCGTGTGTAACCGACTCCCTAACCTGTTTTTCGAATTTCGTAGACCAAAACCATTGTTTTAATAAATCTAAACATTTTATTAAAACAATCAATCTCAAGGTAATCCGATCACACCTCGAAAAAGGATTGGTGGCGATTCTATTTTTGACTTTTAAAATCGATCCTTGTTTTTCAAAATATGAAAAATAGTTTCGACAATATTGCTACGAGAAGAGTAAATGAGTTGAAAATGCTTGAATGATAGTTGGTATTTGGATGTTTGTAACATTGAAAATGCTTGAAAGTGGCTTAAGTCAAGCCTATTTTTCGTCCACACAGCTGAGCACACGGGCGTGTGACTCGACCATGTAGTTCCTGATGCTTCTTTAAATTAAGTCAATATACCTTACAGGTGTGACACGGCCTAGACACACGGACATGTCCACTGGCCGTGCATGGCACATAGGCTAGCACACGGGCTTGTGGTCGGCTGTGTGACCCAAGTCAGTATACCCTTCAATTTTTACACGGCCTGGCACACGGGCATGTCATCGAGCGTGTGATGCAAGCCAGTATGTATGCCTTATTTCCACACGGCCAGTGACACGGGCGTGTCTGGTAGCCGTGTGAGGCACACGGCCTGTTCACACGGGCGTGTGACCCCTTTTCGAAAACTTTTCTAAGTTTTCCTTAAACTCTCATATGATTTTAGTTTGGTCCAAAAGGTAGGTTTAAAGTTTTTTATACTCAATTTATGTATGATATGAATGCAAATGAATAATATTGATTAATATTTGATGATAGTATGATAAATAAATGTTCTGAACTAAGTTACAGGTCCGATAATACCTCTTAACCTATTCCGGCGATGGTTACGGGTTAGGGGTGTTACATAAAACATACTTGCAAACCCATATGATCTACATGTGAACCTTAGGTTTTTACGTACGAACCCTAGTTAGTAATACATGCAAGTCACATATTTACATGCGAACCACCACTAGTGCGAGCCAATTATATAATATCACATACGAACCCTACTATTATATATGAACCATAAATATGTTTTTTGTGAACTAATATATATGTGAACAGCTGTATATGTTATATGCAAACCTTATGCACGTTATATGTGAACACTTAAGTTGGTAGTATGTGAACCCTATACATGTTGCATGCAAAGCCCTAAGATAGTAGTATGAGAACCCCATATATATGTTACATGCGGACCCTATATATGTTACATGCAAAACTATATATATGCGAACCTATATACATCACATGCGAACCCTATATATATGTTAAATGCAAACCCTTATACATGTGATATTGTTGTTTTCTTTTACAAGCAGAAATTACATGTTTGTATATGTGAGATTGATGAATGCATGATCACATGCCATTTAATGCTAAGCATGAGAGTTTGAACATTACATCAATTGATGATAAAATGTATAAATATGCTAAGTATATGTGCATAATTACACAAAACCGAGAATGGAGGACGAAGGAGTTTCGTAGTGGACGGTAGCAATTGAAGTACACACTAAAAGTCAGTACTACACGAAGTAGGAGATAATGTTATCCAAATCGGATAAACCAATGTGGTAGTTTAAAACGCCATCTAAACCGAACGAAACTGAGATGATAGTTTAAAAAGCTAACAAAACCGGGAAACTAAGATCGTAAGTTATTGTAGTAAAAATCATCATCACATATGATAAGCAGAACAACCATCGTCACTAGAAATTAAATCCGAGATGCTCAGTTCTTAATGTGGGATTTGGTGTGTCGAGCAATGCTCGCGGGCGGTTAGAATGGATTGGTGGGAAATAAAAGCTATATTTGTATTACATTATACTATAAACTGTATTTACACTAACTTATTATATGTTCCATATGTCATGCCAAATTTGATGCTATGCTTTTAATTTTTTTTTTGTTTATTGTTTGTTCAAATATATATAATGGTTTAGAATTTAGACTCATACTGAATCGCTATAAGCTCATTCTCACTTTTCTTTACCTCACAGGTAGCACTGAAAATTAAAACTTAGGATATCATCGAAGGATGCTCAGAATAGCAAACTATTTGCTGTTCATTATTTCTATATTTAAGTTGTATTTAAAGTATTCCTTATTCGTTATTTTTCAGGACTATAATTATTATATTTCCACTTTTATATCGTATGATTAACTCTGTTTAGTTTATTCGACTAAAGCATGATATTATATTATTTGCATGCTATCTTTAGTTACAATACCATTAAAACAATTGTTTTCCGTTTGTTTTTCAAAATAAAAGAGTTTGATAAAGTCTTTTCTCGAAAATTTTAACCGTTTTCAAAATATCACGACAAATAATGATGAAATTAAATTGTTAAGCAAAGCGGGTTTAATAATAATGAATGTTTTCTTAAAAAATAAAAAGAATGATTTCTATTCAAATCTAATAAAGTGGCTTACAGGATCACTTCAGTAATTAAATGTAATGCTTTTGATTAAAGTGTTACATAGATATATTTAACAGTTGAATTTTATTTATATCAAATAATTTAATATTAGACATTTTTTTATTTTAGGTAAATTATACAGTTGGTCACTCAAATTTCATAAAATTTCATTTTGGACACTAAAAGAAAAATGGAAATCAAGCATTATCGTTAATAATTTTTATTGTTTAGTTATTCGTTGTTAATTTAATGTTATTGTATACTCATTTTAGTCACCCAATATATTTTCACCATGATTACTCATTTTATCTTTTTAAAAAATTAATTATTTTATCTTTTTTGAGAATTACGTTTAATTCTTTTAGTAAAAGGCAAAAATGGGGTTTTAGAGGGATTAATAGGAAGATCTTAGATTTTTAGGGAATACCATTTTATCATTTTAATTTATTTTATTTTCTCCTTTTAAAAAATTAATTTTAATTTTTTTCAATAAAAAAAAGATTTTACTAGGAATTATCTGGATTTTTATAGGAAAAACAATTTATTTCTTTAATTTCCTTTATTTTTATTTTGCTTTTTTAGAATTAGATTTAGTATTTTTTTCCAAATATAAAGGAAAAACTTATATTTTACAAAAGAATAATTTTATATTTTTAGTTTTTTCTTTTTAGAAAGTTTTTCTATTAAAAGAAAAGGAAAAACAACGATTTCTTCTGAGAAAAATCAGGAGCGTTTTTATAGAGAATTTAGTTCCTGTAAAATTTATGATCTTTTTTTGAAAAAAAAAAATTAATTTTAAAAGTGAGTGATGAAAATGAAAATTTATGTCTAAAATGAAAGTTTATTAAAATTGAATGGCAAATTGTATGAAAATTAGTTAAAATTATATTTATAGTATTTTATGTGTAAAACTATAAGTAAACAATCATGTATAAAAATATTTAAAATTATATTTTTAATATTTTATGTCTAAAACTATAAGTAAACAATTATGTATAAATATATTTTTTTTAAATGCAAAGTTGCAATTTGATTGGATATGCGAATAGAAAAATGTCTATATCAATATATTTGATAATTGGAAGTGTTTTTATATCAAATAAGTTGTTAAATATTATTATGTATTTAATCTAGGTGAATAAATCATGAAAATATAACTCAGATAAATTTATGTTGTGGTTTTTTTCTTTGATTAGTTAATTTACCTGTTTCATATTATTAAAATTGTAGGACGCTGTTTCTTGTTTATGATTTAATTTTCCATGCATATTTTCTGTCCTTTCATGTTTTCTGAGTTTCATTAATGTGTACCTATAATACACACACATGTCAGGCATTAAAGGTAAAGAAGTAATTTCATGGCACCCAGGCCGTACACATGGTAGACATGCAAACGAGCAGTGCCTCATATTATTAAAATTGTAGATGTCTCACATGTGATGTCTCACATGCCTCAGTGTGAAAGGCTTCAACATTCATTCGATTTTGTCAAAGAAATGAAGAATTTAGCTTGACTTATCTTCCATAAATAATAATCAGAGATTGAATTGACTTTTAAGGAGAAAATGAAATTATTTGAATGGATTTAAGTTGATTAAATGGGTTAAAAAAATATGTCATCCATTTTTTTTACTATTATACATATTAATAATATAATATTTTAATTAGTTCAGCTATCCATATGCATTTATATAATTATAATAAAAATTATAAAGTACAATGTATAAATAAATTTGTAAGTATAATTAATATGCTAAATATAATATATATATATAATTACAATCAGATAATCATTATAATGCATAAATAAATTAATTAATAATCGAAATATACTTAAATAAATTCGAAATATAATATATACCCATTGTGAAAGTAAAACTCAAGATTTTAAAATTTACACAAACGCTCGTCTTATAATTAAATCAAAGGTTCATTAACATTAAATTGATATGATATCAATTTCTTTCATATAACAATTATTCAAACCCAGCTACTCTTAATAAAAATGAAAATTTCTTTTAACCTCAATCAAAACTGTATGAATTAAATTATGTGATTAATTCAATTAACTCAATTGTAGGCGAATAATTTTGCAGCTTACATCCTTGCATTGCATTCATGTCGTCTGCGGTGCTGTAAATCTTTAAATTATTTGAAGAGATTCATTTTATTCATAAATGACATAGATATTTATTTTAGGTTTCATTTTAAAAAAATATTGATTTCAATCAAATCATTAATTATACTAGAAATTTTATCACGTGTTTACATGTATGAAAATTACAAATATAAAATATATGTATCTAAAAATAGCATACAATAAATAATAAAATGTATAACTTGCATCTAATTAATAAAATAACGCATGAACTATTTATTATATTAGCATTAAAAATATAATTAAATTGTTTATAAGTTGGTGTTGATTTAACTTGAGACATTAACTCAATCAAGTACGTAATTAATACTAAAATTTCTATCACATGTGTTGCCTGTAGAAACCATAAATATAGAACACAAATTTGTGTTTAAAAATAACATAAAATAAATAACGAAATGCATGGTTTGAAACTAATTAATAATAACACAAGAAATATGTATGATATTAAAATGAAAAATTAGATTAAATTATTTATTATGGTACTCTCATGAATCTTGAGTCAGTATTGAGTTAACTTGTGACACTAACTCAATAAGCACATTACTAATACAAAAAAATCCTATCGCACGTGTATGCGTGTCGAAACCACAAATATAAAACACAAATGTGTGTTTAAGTTATTCATCATTGCGTTGTTATCAATTTTAAGTTGGTGTCAGAGTTAAGTTGTTATACTAACTCAAACAAATACATTAGTAATATATCTACTGTAAACACCCAATTTTGCCCGGCCCAAAAACAGAAAAACAACAATAACTAATAAAACCAAAAAAAAACCAAAAAAACAGTCCAATAATAGTCTAAAGCCCAATTTACAAAACCAAATTAACCTACCCAAAATACTAAACCCGGGGCCCATTACAACACAATACCCCCTAATCAGCCCAATACCCTTTAGTTAAACTAGGGTTTCAGAAAAGTTGAAACCCTAGTGCCGCCACCCCTAACCCAAGCCACCTAAGCCTCCTGCGCCGCGCACCTAAGCTGGCCACCGGTCACTTCCATCACCTCCCACCTGCTCCTATCGACTCCAGTACTTGCAAAATAAACAGAGCAACAGAGCAAGAACACAGTAGCGAAATAGCAACCAAATCTTTTGGTATTTGGCTATAAAACCACCGAAAGCAATGTATAAAAGGGGGGATTTTCAACATTCGAAAAAAAAGAGGGTAATCGGAAATTTTCATTTTTTGTACATACGCATCATTAGAAATAAAAAAAAAAACGAAAGAAAAGGTTGATTTCGATTTTCTTTTTTTTCTTCTTTCTCTTTTCGTTTTTTCTGTTTCTATTCTACTATCTTTATTTACAAATCTGTTTTAGATACTAAGTAATAAAAGAAGAAAAGAAAAAAGAGAGGGAACCTTACCGAATCTTCCGCATTCGCGATGTCGGGGCATCCATCTACGTCGTCGGGTTTCGAAAGGAGAAGAGGGGAGCCTTTGTTCGTCTATGCACGTAGACCTTGAGAGCCCAGCCCTCTGGGCTACTTGGAACTAGGCAAAAAGGCCTCTCTTCCACGCGTTACCGGCCACGAGTGCGGTGGTGGTTCGGCTGTGGGGCTGCGATGATGGGTTAAGAGACTAACCCTGGCAGAGCAAAAATCGGATGGGGGGTCTTTTAATTTTTTTTTTACTTGAAATCAAAAGGAAGCAGAAATAGTCTTTAAAATGGAAGCAAACGACACCGTTTGGAGGTACATGACCCGCGCTCATACCCGATGTGCAACCCGAATCCGCGTCTTTAGCCTCTAATGGTCTGTTTTCGCGTTTAGTCCCTCCCCTTGTTTAGCGTTCTGCGATTTAGACCTATTTCGACTTATTCTTCTTTTAATTCGACCCTTTAGTTCACGATAGTTCTTAATCTAATCCTCTATAATGATGTGCCGTTTCGAAGGTTGGGTATTTTCCCTATTTATGTCCTTCCTGGTTTCGTGCGTGTTCGGCCTGGTCCTAAATCTTCTGTTTATATTTGATTTCGCCCCATTATTTTAATTTTTAGTTCAATATAATCCTTTTTTAATTACTATTGTTGTTTCATCATTAAAGTTAATTAATAATAATAATAATAATAATAATAATATTATTATTATTATTATATCATTCACTTTGTATTATTATTGCTATTCTTTTATTATTGCTTTAATATACTAGTATTATTATTTTCTTTGCATCATTTAATATTTTATATACATCCTATTGCTATTACTAACATATTATTATTAGCATTGTATTAGTAGTAAACCGTTACTATTTTCTTTTCACAATTATTAATATATATGTTATGCGTATATTGTTATTTTCTATTGTTATTACAAATATATTATTTTCTTATTATATCATTAATACATTATTTTTATTATTCTCTTTTTTTAATGTAAATATTATGGTTATTCATATATATATTTTACATACACACTTTAAATATTACTATTATGTATATATTTTTTATATATATTATGTATACATGTTAAACATTATTAGTTATTTGTCTTTTTTATATCATTTTATGTACATATTTTGATACTATGTTGTGTATATATATATTTTTATATGTTACATATCTATATTTTTAACATTATATTCTATATAATATATTATGTATATATTTAAATACTATTATGTATAAATGTTTCTATGCGTTATAAATATATTTAAATATTATTAAATATTTTTTTTTTTGTATTTGCTATTCTTTTATATATCTTTTTGTATTGCACTACATAAATATTTTAAATATTATATTATGTATGTATATACGTATTTTATAGGTATATGTTTTCATTACTTTAAAGACCATTTCTTTTTATTATAATGTATTACTTTTAAATTTTTTATTCAAATTCTTATCGTTCTAAACCTCTTTCCATAATTATTCATCCGCGTTCGTTTAAGACTTGTTAGATTGAATTTGTTTTAATTTGTTTTATACTTTCTTTTAAAATTTACTTCTAGTTTTCGAAGGTTAATATTATTGTTTGCATAAGATGACATGCTATACTTGTTGTTATACATACATCATTTTGGGTATTGATTCATTGAGGTAATATATTGTTTATGAACTAGTTATTTACTTCGTATTTCATAATTCTGTGCTTGTAATCTATAAAAATCGTGTTTGACACCATTCCATCAAAAATTTTTATTCAAAGTCTTTCAAAAATATAATTCGAGTTTGGGAATCCCGAGGAAATCGAGCCTTAACTTACTAGGTTCCGATTTTCCTTATTAAACCCGAGCTATTGAATATTGCTTTCTAAACCAAAACACGTGAGTTTTTAAATAAAGCCTATTCTCGAAATCTCGAAATGCTACATCCTAACTTTCTAAATGTGGCGTTTAGTGTCTCGAGATAGGAATTTCAAAATCAAGGCAATATTTTATGTTTTGGGACTTTGAAAATCGAGCCCTAACTTACTGGGTTCTGGTTTTTCGTTCGACTCAAAATAATCAAATATCCTTCTTGGATTTGAATACATAAGCCTTTTTAAGCAAAACGAGCAAGCTAAATCTCAAGAAACTGATATGTTGTACCCTAATTTACTGGATACGGCATTCTTATTTCTTTGAGATAAGTGAGCCTTGATTTTTATTTTGACATATTTAAATACCCTTTTAAAACAAAGGATCGTATTTTTTAAATCATTTCAATCGTTTGATGATAGGACATTAAGTAATCAATTAGGTACCAATTTTGGGCGTTACGAGGATGCTAACCCTTCCTCGTACGTAACCGACTCCCGAGCCCGTTTTTCCAATTTCGTAGACCAAAGTCAATTGTTTTAATAAATCAAAATGTTTTATTAAAATAATAATAGGTGATCCGATCGCATATTGAAAAAGGTCGGTGGCGACTCCATTTTCTAAAATTTAAAGTCGATCCCCTATTTTTCAAAATCCCTTGAAAAAAATGGTTTCGACAGCTTGGCGACTCCACTGGGGAATAAGTTTGTGAGTCAAGCCACAGGTTGATTAATTTTTGTCTTTTTGTCGAAAATTGAAATTTTGATTTTAATATACGATCCCTCTTTTGCATTTCATCCATTTTGAATTGCGAAATTCATTATGTTGTTCCTATTTTCTTTATATGTTTCAAGTTTTTTCTATATATCTTGTGCATCATATTGCATGACCGTCGGGTCACACTTTTTAAGTGGGAGCGAGAAGCTACTCCTTCCTGAGGTTTTCACCTCCGTGCAGGATAGTGAACCGCTTCCGGAATACATCCGTACCTATGTGCTTCGTGAGATTTTCATCTCCGTGCAGCCATAGGGAAATGTGTTCCCCTGAACCGAACTCGATCCATATGAGCCTATAATGGGCGAAGATCGAGGAATCTGCTGGTTCAGGTACCCCAACTCTAGAACCAAACCTCATATAGCGAACCTTAGGAACTCACCCTAGGTAAAGCTACGTCGAATCCTAGTGGTCACCCAATTAGGTGCTTTATTTTGTTATTTATCTCTTCTGTGCTAACGTGTTTTCTTTTGTTTTGATTGTATTGCATTACATTGCATCGTTATAGAAAAAGAGGTGTTGATTCATATTCGATTGCTAAATAGGGGAGTTTGTCATAAGGGAATGAATTTCTTGATAAAATAGATTATGATGCGGTCGCCTGAATACGGTCTGAATGAACACAACGCGAAAAGGCTGATAGCTAATGGAAGAATGTACGAATTTGCTTCGTCACTAGAGGATTTAAGTGGATAAGGATTTATTCAAGAGCCACTACATCTAAACTTTCTTAAAGAAGCCAACGAGTCGCGAGGAAGTGAGCAATGAGTCACGGCCTATCGCGAGGAAGTGAGCAACGATTCGCGGCCCAAGTCAAGCAAAAAGGAGCTGATAAAAGACATCTTTGAAAGTTTACAAGGGTCGACCTTAGCATCCGAACATGAAGGAAAAGATTGATGTCTTCGCTCAGACTATGAGGGCAAGACCGCATATGTAATCTGTTTTATGTAAAGAAATCTGTTTTCTAGAAAAATTCTTCTAATGGAATTGAATTTAAGGTCGACGCCTCTTTCTTGCATTCATTTCATGTATCTGCATTTCATGCATTGCATCACCTTAGAAAGGAGGTGTTGATTCATATTCGATTCCTAAATAGGAGAGTTCGTCATAAGGGGACGAATTTCTTGATAAAGTGGATTATAATGCGGTCGTCCTGATATGGCCCAAGTAAGCACGACGGAAGAAGGTTGATAGTTCGCAGAGGAATATAAAACTTTGCCCGAGAATTCAAACCAACAAAGAGTATTCGAGAGCCATTACGTCAGAGGAGCTAGGAGCATCACGAGGATAAGAGAACCATGGGTTGTGATTAAGCAAAAGAGAGTTAGTGGAGGTATCTATTGAAAGCTCGCAAGATTCGACCATAACATCCAGATATGAAGAAAGGAGCGGATTCTAAGGCAATACCGCATAAGTAATCCGTTTTATGTAAAGAAATCTGTTTTCTAGAAAAATTCTTCTAATGGAACTGAATATAAGGTCGACGCCTCTCTTTCTTGCATTCATTTGCATTTCTTGCATTTGCATTGCATCATTTGCATTGCATTATTTACATTGCATCATTTGCATCAGATTTTTTTCAAAACAACCCTAACTAGATAAAATTATTTCAGTTAACCTAAAAGCCATGGCACGAAGGTTAAAGAGAATAGAGTACAGGATCCAAGAGTACATCAAGTTCGGGGCTCTAGAGCAAGACATGATATTAGGGAATCTGAACATTAATGACACGTCTATAAGGGGAACCAATGACTTAAAGGTTTCCAAACCCTTATGTACTGGGAAATGTTTTGAACAATGGGACTGTAGAAGGAATCCCTGTGTTTTTAGAGCTAATTTAGAGTAATTTTCAGAACATGCTTGTTGCTTTAAGCCTAGAAGCAATAAGAATCCTTTTGTGAAAATATGCTCGTGTCCAAAATCTTTATTTCAATAAGAATGCATTTTTATGAGCAAATGTTCATTTTCCATTTCATACTATGCAAAGATTCTTTTATTCTTTTACTCATAATCTTGCCGTACAATTGTTCTTAGATCCTTTTGTTCTTTGGACTCTTTTTCAAATATTCTTTTATTCGTTCTTCATGATCATGCCACATAAATAATCATTTTTAGATTCATTTATTCTTTGAAATCTTTCTCTATACCTGTAAAAGGGTCTCCAGATATCAATAGCATGAGCAACATTGTTACTAAACCAGAAACTCCTTTTGAGCGAAATATGTGCTTAGGGGAATCTCAGGACTTTGAAAACGACAAAGACTGTGACCTATCTTCTGATTTGTCAAAGATGGCAGAACAAGATGAAAATGGATCCCACATTACCAAAGGACAGTAGATATCACGGGAAGGCAAAGATTGAAGCATAGCTCACTACCAAAAAGGAGAGACATCATTAAGTCTCCGCACAACTATATCAAGACATTCCTAGGCTACCAAGACATGGGCATACCAAAATATCAAGAGAGGTCCACAAGAATAACTGGAGGACACATGCTAATGACTTTACGATGGCCAAGCTAATCATGAGGTTTGAGTACTGCTGGCCCACCGCAGAAGGAGATTGCATCAGTATGGCGGTTAGAACTTATATGCTTCCTCTATTTCTTCAATGATTTTTTACGTGTGGGGGGCACGGATGTTACAGAGCCAACTTCACAAAATTTGATTCAGCTTCATGGTGGTCGATTACTTCACCAAGAGGATAAGGTCGCTTCACATGCCAAAGTTACCAAGTAAACAGTCATCAAATTCAAATCCAAAGCCAATTCCAAATCCAAATCTAAGTCCAAATCCAAATTCGAGTTCAAACCCAAATTCAAATTCAAAATTCGAATTCAAACTCGAATCCAAAATCCAAATTCAAGTTTGAGTTTAAATTCAAACTCGAATGAAAAAGAAGAAAAGAAAGTGGCAAATTAAAACAAAAAGCACCAGAAAAGAACATGTCTAAATTGCACATGTCGAAAGTTTACAGTTTGTTCAAAAATCAGACATCATATCAATGCAGCAAAGACAGCTGAAAGCCATTAAAAAAAAAACATTCAAAAATTTTGAAAGATGACTGAGACTTGTAAGGGTTGGCATGGAGAAGTTACCACTTACTCTCCGTATTTGTCAAAGGTTGGCTAGGATATTTGCCGGGGCAACACATTTTTCATTGGTCTTGCCTATGGAAGTCGAGATTCTTTCTTCTGAGTTTATCAGAGCTAGAGCAACATATTGGTCTTGCCCATGGGAGTTGAGATTATTTCTTCCGAGTTTTACCAGAGCCAGGGTAACGTATTGGAGAATTTCTTTTGAGTTTTACCAAAGCTGAAGCTGAATGGGACAGGATGACCTAAGCCCAGTATAGTCAATCGAAGTTAATTCGTCACAGTCCGATGATATGGGTTAATGACAAATAGGTTCATCTTAGAGAATTTCAAAAGGGTGACCTTATATTGGAAAGGATCCTTCATGTACGAAAAGACTTCGAAGGAAAATGCCAAATTGAGAGAGATCTTACACAATGAAGAGGGCTTGTTTGGAAGCACTAATCAAGATAAATGACAATGACATGCCCAATTCGTCGAAGTCAGTCAAGAGTTTTTTCACTGAAAAGGAGAGGCCAAGGTGAAAACCCGCAAAGGGCGCCTTGAGACTTTCTAAAAAAAAATCAAGAAAGAAAGAAAAAAATGAAAAATAAAAATAAAAAAAATCAATCAAAAGGAAGAAAGAAAAGGAGAGGCCAAGGTGAAAACCCGCAAAGGGCACTTTGAGTCCAAAGGGCATTTGGGTTGAAAACCTGAAAAGGGCGGCTCAAATTTTGATTAAAAGTGGGGCACGCGGTAGTCTGGCCATGCTTGAATTAACAATGAAGAAGTATGCTACGTATCGGGGCGTCAACAAACCACTCCAAACCCCCCAGGCATATATTGAGCTTGAAATGGTTCTCAAGGAGTTGGAACAGAGAAGCTCAAGCCGCAATATTTAGGGCACCTAGTTGCTATCTTACTCCTTCTAATTTTGCTATCTTTGATTATTTTATTCATTTCAAAATACACTCTCAATAAATTTTCTCCTTGATTATACTTACTTAACTTGCTTGTTTCAAGTTATGCTTTCATTCAATTTCCTGCTTGTCCATTGTCATGATCTTTTTCAAGCATTCTATATTGAAATAATGATTAGTGGACTAATAACACTTTTATGAAAGGAGTTTTGCGTATTACCCTAGAAGTTTCTAAATAGTATAGAAACCTAAAGCAGGACCATTGTTTAGGACTTTCCACGCTTAAGGGTTGGAAATTTTTAAGTCCAAATTGAAATCATCTCTTCAGATTTTCAGTCAAAGATATTGGCTGAACGAAAAGACAAGATATTGGGTCGGTGATACAATCCCGATGAAAAACGAGTAATCAAGATTATTCTCAAAAAGATATTTCGCATCTATGTGAGTATCAGACATGTGCGCGTGGTCAGGGCACCTAGGGTATGGTTAGTTAATGGAACAAGGCCTTATACCTTTGACTTGCGGCGAGTGAGAATTGAAATAGACGTAGATCCTACACCATGAGTTATAGTAAGATGGAGGATACAGATCCTATACCTTGGAATTGTAGAGGGAACATATTGAAAAGGTTTCAAATCCTATAATCTTGAATTACGGTGGGATTTTGAGGATGGTACAAGTCCCCAAGGTACAGTGGAGTAAACTCTGAGGTTACACTGGGGCAAATTGGCCGAGCAAGATGCGGTTGTTTCTTTGGATAAAATACCAATCGAACAGAAAGGCAGCATACTTTACCAGTGATAGAGCCCTGATGAGCAACGAGTAAAGACTCCTTAAAACATTGAAAATGATCATTCTCATGACATTTTGCATTCATGCAAGGGTCACTCGTAATGCATTTAATTAGGAACATTTGATTCATTTCAATCATAGTTTCTTAATCATTTTGCATAAAACATAATCACATTTTACAAGACAGGTCCCTTGGAAGACGGGTGACAACATTGATAAATTCACAGATTTGGCTTTCCTTGAGATTGCAAGGAGCAGATTAAAGATAGAAGATTTGGCTTACCTAAAGATGCAAGGGCAGATCAAAGATTTAGCTTTCCTTGAGATTGCAAGGAGCAAATTAAAGATAGAAGATTTGGCTTACCTGAAGATGCAGGGGCAGATCGAAGATTTGGCTTTCCTTGAGATTGCAAGGAGCAAATTAAAGATAGAAGATTTGGCTTACCTGAAAATGCAGGGGCAGACCGAAGATTTGGCTTTCCTTGAGATTGCAAAGAGAAAATTAAAGATAGAAGATTTGGCTTACCTGAAGATGCAAGGGCAGATCGAAGATTTGGCTTTCCTTGAGATTGCAAGGAGCAGATTAAAGATAGAAGATTTGGCTTACCTGAAGATGCAGGAGCAGATCGAAGATTTGGCTTTCCTTGAGATTGCAAGAAGCAGATTAAAGATAGAATATTGGGCTTACTTGAAGATGCAGGGGCAGATCGAAGATTTGGCTTTCCTTGGGATTGTAAGGAGCAGATTAAAGATAGAAGATTTGGCTTACCTAAAGATGCAGGAGAAGATCGAAGATTTGACTTTCCTTCAGATTGCAAGGAGCAAATTAAAGTTAGAAGATTTGACCTTCCTGAAGATGCAGGGGCAGATCGAAGATAAGTTTGACATCCTTGAAGTTGCAAGGAGCAGATCCAAGATAGAGGATTTGGCTTTTCTGAGAATGCAGGAGCAGATCGAAGATTTGAGTCTAGTGAAATAGACTAAAATCACAAGTCCGATACCTCTGAAGATACAGTGGAATGGAACGAGGCTACCTGAAAAAGAAGAACACCAAAGAGGTCAAGACCCAATGAGATCGAGCAAAATTGGTTGTTCTTAAAAGTCTTTGCTCTGTTCTTGTTACATAACAACGAGCAAAGAGGGGCAGCTGTAAACACCCAATTTTGCCCGGCCCAAAAATAGAAAAACAAAAATAACTAATAAAACCAAAAAAATAGTCCAATAATAGTCTAAAGCCCAATTTACAAAACCAAATTAACCTACCCAAAATACTAAACCCGGGGCCCATTACTACACAATACCCCCTAATCAGCCCAATACCCTTTAGTCAAACTAGGGTTTCAGAAAAGTTGAAACCCTAGTGCCGCCACCCCTAACCCAAGCCACCTAAGCCTCCTGCGCCGCGCACCTAAGCTGGCCACCGGTCACTTCCATCACCTCCCACCTACTCCCATTGACTCCAGTACCTGCAAAATAAACAGAGCAACAGAGCAAGAACACAATAGCGAAATAGCAACCAAATCTTTTGGTATTTGGCTATAAAACCACCGAAAGCAATGTATAAAAGGGGGGATTTTCAAGATTCGAAAAAAAAGAGGGTAATCGGAAATTTTCATTTTTCGTACATACGCATCATTAGAAATAAAAAAAACGAAAGAAAAGGTTGATTTCGATTTTCTTTTTTTTCTTCTTTCTCTTTTCATTTTTTCTGTTTCTATTCTACTATCTTTATTTACAAATCTGTTTTAGATACTAAGTAATAAAAGAAGAAAAGAAGAAAGGGAGGGAACCTTACCGAATCTTCTACATTCGCGATGTCGGGGCATCCATCTCCGTCGTCGGGTTTCGAAAGGAGAAGAGGGGAACCTTTTTTCGTCTATGCACGTAGATCTTGAGAGCCCAGCCCTCCGGGCTACTTGGAACTAGGTAAAAAGGCCCCTCTTCCACGCGTTACTGGCCACGAGTGCGGTGGTGGTTCGGCTGTGGGGCTGCGATGATGGGTTAAGAGACTAACCCTAGCAGAGCAAAAATCGGATGGGGGGTCTTTTAATTTTTTTTTTTTACTTGAAATCAAAAGGAAGCAAAAATGGTCTTTAAAATGGAAGCAAACGACACCGTTTGGAGGTGCATGACCCGCGCTCATACCCGATGTGCAACCCAGATCCGCGTCTTTAGCCTCTAATGGTCTATTTTCGCGTTTAGTCCCTCCCCTTGTTTAGCGTTCTGCGATTTAGACCTATTTCGACTTATTCTTCTTTTAATTCGACCCTTTAGTTCACGATAGTTCTTAATCTAATCCTCTATAATGATGTGCCGTTTCGAAGGTTGGGTATTTTCCCTATTTAGGTCCTTCCTGGTTTCGTGCGTGTTCGGCCTGGTCCTAAATCTTCTGTTTATATTTGATTTCGCCCCATTATTTTAATTTTTAGTTCAATATAATCCTTTTTTAATTACTATTGTTGTTTCATCATTAAAGTTAATTAATAATAATAATAATAATAATATTATTATTATTATTATTATATCATTCACTTTGTATTATTATTGCTATTCTTTTATTATTGCTTTAATATACTAGTATTATTATTTTCTTTGCATCATTTAATATTTTATATACATCCTATTGCTATTAGTAACATATTATTATTAGCATTGTATTAGTAGTAAACCGTTACTATTTTCTTTTCACAATTATTTATATATACGTTATGCGTATATTGTTATTTTCTATTGTTATTACAAATATATTATTTTCTTATTATATCATTAATACATTATTTTTATTATTCTCTTTTTTTTAATGTAAATATTATGGTTATTCATATATATATTTTACATACACACTTTAAATATTACTATTATGTATATATTTTTTATATATATTATGTATACATGTTAAACATTATTAGTTATTTGTCTTTTTTTATATCATTTTATGTACATATTTTGATACTATGTTGTATATATATATATTTTTATATGTTACATATCTATATTTTTAACATTATATTCTATATAATATATTATGTATATATTTAAATACTATTATGTATAAATGTTTCTATGCGTTATAAATATATTTAAATATTATTAAATATTTTTTTTTGTATTTGCTATTCTTTTATATATCTTTTTGTATTGCACTACATAAATATTTTAAATATTATATTATGTATGTATATACGTATTTTATAGGTATATGTTTTCATTACTTTAAAGACCATTTCTTTTTATTATAATGTATTACTTTTAAATTTTTTATTCAAATTCTTATCGTTCTAAACCTCTTTCCATAATTATTCATCCGCGTTCGTTTAAGACTTGTTAGATTGAATTTGTTTTAATTTGTTTTATACTTTCTTTTAAAATTTACTTCTAGTTTTCGAAGGTTAATATTATTGTTTGCATAAGATGACATGCTATACTTGTTGTTATACATACATCATTTTGGGTATTGATTCATTGAGGTAATATATTGTTTATGAACTAGTTCTTTACTTCGTATTTCATAATTCTGTGCTTGTAATCTATAAAAATCGTGTTTGACACCATTCCATCAAAAATTTTTATTCAAAGTCTTTCAAAAATATAATTCGAGTTTGGGAATCCCGAGGAAATCGAGCCTTAACTTACTAGGTTCCGATTTTCCTTATTAAACCCGAGCTATTGAATATTGCTTTCTAAACCAAAACACGTGAGTTTTTAAATAAAGCCTATTCTCGAAATCTCGAAATGCTACATCCTAACTTTCTAAATGTGGCGTTTAGTGTCTCGAGATAGGAATTTCAAAATCAAGGCAATATTTTATGTTTTGGGACTTTGAAAATCGAGCCCTAACTTACTGGGTTCTGGTTTTTCGTTCGACTCAAAATAATCAAATATCCTTCTTGGATTTGAACACATAAGCCTTTTTAAGCAAAACGGGCAAGCTAAATGTCAAGAAACTGATATGTTGTACCCTAACTTACTGGATACGGCATTCTTATTTCTTTGAGATAAGTGAGCCTTGATTTTTATTTTGACATATTTAAATACCCTTTTAAAACAAAGGATCGTATTTTTTAAATCATTTCAATCGTTTGATGATAGGACATTAAGTAATCAATTAGGTACCAATTTTGGGCGTTACGAGGGTGCTAACCCTTCCTCGTACGTAACCGACTCCCGAGCCCGTTTTTCTAATTTCGTAGACCAAAGTCAATTGTTTTAATAAATCGAAATATTTTATTGAAATAATAATAGGTGATCCGATCGCACCTTGAAAAAGGTCGGTGGCGACTCCATTTTCTAAAATTTAAAGTCGATCCCCTATTTTTCAAAATCCCTTGAAAAAAATGGTTTCGACATCTACAATTGATGGAAGTATTAAAATGTGTATGATAAAATTAAAATGTATAAAAATTCAAAATAAACCTTTAGTTGTGTGGTAACTTAAAGGTTTTGTTAATACAATTCGTTTGGATTCAAATCCCAACATATACATATTTTTATTTTTATTTTAAATAAAAAGACTAAAATACTTTTAAATAATATAACTTACTTTAATTTAAAAAATATAATTTTATAATTTTTCTAATCGTGTTGGTGACTTGATTGAGGGGTGACACCAATTTAATCGAAAGCTTAAATAATAAGTATATAATTGATGGAAATAATAATGTGTATAATAAAATTAAAATGTATAAAAAAATAAATATAAAAGAAATAATAAAATGTGTAATAAAATTAAAATGTATAAAAATCTTAAGATAAAAATTTAGTTATAGTAAATTAAAAGTTTCACTAGTATAATTAATTTAGATTCAGATTCAAATCTTATGATATGCATATTTTTATTATTATTTTAAATAAAATAAAATATTCTTAAATAATATAATTTATTTTAATTATGAAAATATATTTTTATATTTTTTAAATAAAATTACTGAATTGGTTAGGGTTACACCAGCTATTGGGATAAATTCATGCTTTAAATAAATTATTTTTCACCTTTATTAGGAACAGTGGGAGGAAAAAACTTGTTAAAGATTACAACACGATTCATGCATGAAAATATTTACCACGATAGATCAAATTTATTACATCTAGGAGAAACGATAAAACCTCATTGGTAATGGTGATTTCAATCCTCAACACTGAGATGCGATTACATTACCCTGCTGTGATGAAAGAACTTTAGAAACTACTGAAAAAAAAAAAAAAACAGAACACTGCAACTGAAGACGAGTGACAGCTAACATAACATGTTGTCTCAGAAGACACTACTAGAAAAAACCTAAACCACTTAAGACATGGAACATTTAATATCTAACATAACAACACCTAAAATCTAGACATCACCAAATCACGGAACATCAAGGGGATGGGAAAATGCCACTACCACCTCCGAGGCGGCCGCCACCGCCAATACCACCACCAAGTCCTCCAACACCGCCTAAACCGCCCAGGCCACCGATACCCGTATAACCGCCTATTCCGGCGGCACCACCGATTCCACCAAATTTCCCAATCCCACCAAGGCCGCCAAGAAAAGGGATTCCACCAGCAATTCCACCATAGCCACCCATCCCAGCAAAGCCACCAACTCCACCGTAAATAAAATTCTTCTTGTCATCAATGCCACTCGTACCCTTCGGTGAATCCGCCTTCGGTGCATCGGCTTGCAACGTTTGCTCCTCCGTTGAGCCACCTGGCGTCGTTGTTTGTTGGTTATCGAGGCCGACATGGCTAGGCACATTACGTGCATGGCTAGCTTGCACAACCACCAAAACAAGCACGAAAGATGCGAAAACCCTACCCATCTTTCCCTCTTTCCCCATAAAACGGCTGTTCACTGGAGTTAGCTAACTAGTTTTGCATGGAAATGCCTTACATATAAGAGACTCAAAGGTGGAGGACAGTTGAGGGTAATAAAGGTTGAAAATGAGACATTGCCTCTCACAATCTCGAGACAGGAATTTCTTTGAATTTGGCATCAGAGTGTTAGGTAGAGGAAAAGAGGAGAAAATTTAAGGAAGTCATGTGTTTTGTCACCAAAGTGCATCGCCTTTAATAAACCAAACACTTCATTTGTATGAATATTTGGTTCGGTTCGACTCAACAGTACGGATTGAACAATAGTACGTAAACTTTATATTAATGTAGAGTTTGATTCATTGAAAACGAATTCCCAAAAATCATTTTTAGAAAATAATTTATGTTTTTTGGAAAATTAATATTTTTTAGTATTTGGATGAATATGTGATATATTTTGTTGTTTACTATATATTTGGAATTTTTATATGTTTTCATTGTTTAATTGAATTTATTTTATATTTATAAATTTATATTTTACATTGCTCATTGTAAAACACATAATATTTGTTATAAAATATTATAGTACAACTTCCTTTTAACAATTGAAATTTATTTTATAATAAGAAAATATTTTGTAATAATCAATGTCATATATAAACTTAATAATAAATGAGGCTTAATTGAAACTTAATTTAAATTACATATATTACATATATGAGAGTACATATTGACACATTAGGGTTGTAAGGATAAATGAAGCTAAGCATTATTGAAACAAATAATCAAAATTATATAATTAAAATATTCATATTCTTATACTAGGTTAGAATATGTTATAAGTACTTGTGCTCTTCGTAAATTTAAAATTTAGGCCATGTACTTTTCTTTTTGAGTTAGTCCTACTTTTCAGATATCAAAATTCAAGTCAGTTGTTAGCATAATTAAAAATATTTTGTTAAATTCATGTTCATTATAACGCCATTTTAGTTACATGAATACCGAATATTTTTATTTAAAAATGCGACATCAACAAAATTGACAAAAAATTTACAATGTTAAAAATGGGACTTGATTTTAAAATTTGAAAAGTAGAGGACTAAATTCTTGAAAATAAAAGTACCGAGACTAAATTCCAAATTTTGTGAAAAGTACATAGACTTATGACATATTTTAACATTTATACAACAAAAAAATTATTATTAATATATTTATAATTGTAATAAATGTTAACAATTGGACTTGATTGTCTAGAGTACAAATGCTTATTTGACATATATCATGGACACGCTCGAATTTGGAATTAAAATCAGTCAGGTGCCTATTGTGAGAGAGTTTCTAGAGGTGCTTCCTGATGAACTTTCTGGAATGCCCCCTGAGAGGGAGCTAGAGTTTTCGGTTGAGTTGGAACCAAGGATGCCCCAGATCTCATGCACGCCCTACAGAATGGTGCCAATGGGGCTAAAAGAATTGAAAGAGCAGTAAGATGATTTATCGAGTAAAGATTTCATTAGGCCTAGTGTGTCACATTAGGGTGTGTCAATCATGTTTGTCAAGAAGAAGGTCGGATCTATGCACCTGTGCATGGACTATAGTTAGTTGAATAAAGTCACGATAAATAACAAGTACCCTCTACCCAGGATTGAAGACTTGTTTTGTAACACTCCTAACCCATATCTGTCGCCAGAATAGGGTTACAGTGCATTATCGAAAACTTCTAACTTAAAACATTCAATTACAACCATTTTATAAAACACATCATATTCCATTCAAACAAATGCATATCGTCCTTTATTTGAGCCCGAAGGCCTTAAAATCACATTAGAAATAATTTGAGAGTAAATCAGAAACAATTAGAAAGTTCAGGGAAAAGTCAAAAAATTTGAACTGTAGGGGTCACATGGCTGTATGGCTAGGCCGTGTGACTCATACATTTGAGGCACAATCCCATGTCTTAGGCCGTGCCACATTCGAAATAGGGACACAGGACCGTGTCCTAGCTTGTGTCCATACCCGTGTTACTCTCTACCTTGGTTCACACGGCCAAGCCACACGCCCGTGTGCTAGGCCATGTAACACTCGAAATGCAACCTTTTAAAAAAACCTACAGGGGATACACAGCCGTGTCGCATGGCTATGTGGCACATACGGCTAAGACACACGCTTGTTTATTAGGCCTTGTGGACAAGAAATAGGCCAAATTCCAGCCATTTCTTTCATCCAATTCAAGCACACCCTTACAAGACATTTGCACATATGGCAAGGTATCGAAACATGTTAAAACTTGCATAAAATGACCAATTTCAATAACCAAAATTTTATTCAACAAATATGCCAAAAGGCACCTCAATCACAACAATCAAGTATACTTAAACATATGCATAATTGGTCACGTTGCTACCATTTTAAAACATATCATAGTTGACTTATCCCATGGCAATATAACTTATCATTTGAACCATTGTTTTCATGCATCCCAAATACACATATATCTAACTCATATATATTTGACCATATTTCGTCCATATATATTTAGCTTAATTCTATACCAAGTTATACCGTAATTGACCACAAACTAAATTAACATTCAAACATACCAAATGGGTCATAATTCAAACAATTATACTTGACAAAATTCCATATCAAATCATGCCCTAAATGATCATTTTGCAAACATGGCAACACTTACCACCTTGGCCATAAAAACCATGCATCAATTTGATCATATAAACACCAACCATTAACATCAAAGTGTCAAAAGCACACCAACCATGAAGGCATCAAAATAACATAAGTTTCACAAATTCAAAGCAACATTACATGCCAATATCATTAATTAAACATTGGACGTAGTCCACCTATACATGCCATTATAACCAGAATCAAAGCATCAAAATCTACTGATAAATTAGATGGATAATGTGATGGATCTCTGGCTAGCTTCCAACCCAATCGAGCTTCCGATAATTTGTAAAGTAAAGGAAAAACTACGTAAGCAATGAATGTTTAGTAAGTTCGTATATACTTTAAGCATAATATTCCATTTCAATAATAAACTTTATAAAATATACATAAATATATGCCAATGCCATAAGATTCATAAATTGATATGATCAACGACTCATGAATGAGTAAGTTCATTAATGTCGTATATATTTATCATTCATAACATGATAGGATTTTTATGAGACTTAATAGATAATCATCAACCTTTCTATAAGATTATACACTTTTTGATTTACTCTCTTTTCATTGTGCTCTCAATGCTTATCATAAGTCTAAACAACATTATCAATTCCCAACTTAGTGTTTTTATCTATGTTATAGGTATATACATCCATAGCATATGTAAATTTCTCACATATAATACATTATTTAAACTCATTACTTCCTTTTTCCTCAAATTTCATTTCAACTATGAATTTACCATTTCAGTACCTTTCCTCACCCATTTCATATGCATAATACACAAGTTATAAGCATAATTTCAACCATGACTACAAGCTAGTGCATTTAAACATAGCTCTTTTGGAATCAACTACATAATCAACCATTGCATAAGAAATTACATACTTGGATTTATTCCACCTTTTCATGGACATAAGAACATTACTAATTGAGCACTTACTGTTTCAATGTATTTCATTAAGATTAAACATGATATAATTCAATCACAAAGTTGGCAAAAGCCAAAGAACCAAGAACAACACATGTTAGCATAATTGAATATAATTCATGTAAACTTAACATAGATAACCATTAGACTTGAGCATGACCCAATTGGATTTATCATCCTTCATAACATATCACATTTTCCATGTATCACCATTTCAATAAGTTTCATACACACATGCCTTGGTTCATATTGAACACTTACCATTTTATTTGCATAATACAAAAGACTTAAACAGAACATTTACCATAGCCACAAGCTAGTGATTAAGCACATAACTTAGCGATATCATCACATGGTAAGATATGGTATATAAACATAGAATCACTTAAATCAGACCTTTCATATTCACGAATATTCATACTTTGATCATTGGTACATCATACCTTTCCATATTTGTTGTAGTGAAGTCAATTGAAACCCTTATTGGAGCTCACACAAAGTGTGCTAAATGATGGTCAAAACTATCCCCTTTCTATAATCGATAAATACTGTAAAGATGATTGAAACCCTAGTACACGTTTCCTATTGTGCCATAGTCCAAATATGGTCTTACATATACATTGCCATGGCCCTTCCATGGTTTTACATTTGTAGCGCATCACTCAGTTATGGTCTTATCATCAGAATGCCATAGCCCAGTTATGGTTTTACATATAAACACTTCCATGGTCCAACCATGGTCTTACATCTATAGTGGCATAACCTAGTTATGGTCTTATCATCAAAATGCCATAGCCCAGCTGTTGTAATACCCCTAACCCATATCCGTCACTGGAATGGGTTACGGGGTATTACTAAACTTATAACACAATCTAAAACATTCATTTCTCATACATTTATCAAATTCTAACAAATATCATTCATGTACACTCACATCATCCTTAAAACGAGCCTTTAAGGCTTTACACATGCATTCGAGACTAAACCAATAACATATGAACAATTAGGGATAACATAAAAAAATTCTCAAAATAGGGGACACACGCCCATATGAACAGGCTGTGTGTCTCACACGGTCAAGAGACGCCTGTGTCTCAGGTTGTGTGGACATTCGAAATGAGATCATATGGCCGTGTCCCAGCTCGTGTCCTACCTCATGTAACTCTCTAACTTAGGTCACACGGCTGACCATAGGCCCGTATGTCTAACATGTGTACCTATTCGAAATAGCCACACACGCTCATGTGCTTGGCCAATCATACGCCCGTGTGTGAGGCCGTGTGGAGCATATTAACTTGCTTCAAAATGCAATGCTAGGGGACACACAACCGTGTACCATGACCATGTGTCACACACGGCTAGACACATGCCCGTGTCTTTGCCTATGTGGACGAAAATAGGCTAGTTTAAAAGCCATATTTCTCACCCAATTTGCTATTACCTAAACCAATCCAAAACACATATAATCAATGTATAATCAGGCATTCATATCAACCAAAAACAATTATCAATCATACCTAATTTTACATGATATATAACCAAATAGTAACCATTCAAATTCATACCAAAAGTAATTGAACAATTCATCAAAATAGTCATTCCTAAATATACCTTAATTATTCTATAAACACAAACGCAACTATTTCATATTTCAACCATATATCAATATAACCATTTTCACAAATACTTTCCATCATCAAACTTGCCAAAATATACCATATTATAAAAACTTATACACAACCAAAACTTATGTCGAGTTAAGCCAAATCACATGGCTTAAACATATCAAAACATATAAGTTTCACAAGCTAACACATCATCTTCTTAACTAGCCTATACATGTAACATTTACACATTTCTTAAAGTTTCAAAGTACCAAATCGTCAATTGGATAGTGTGATGCGAGTCTCCGACGTCTTCCGAATTGAGCGAGCTTTTGAATCTCTATAAAACACAAGAAAGAAAATGGAGTAAGCTATATAGCTTAGTAAGCCCGTATAAGATAGAATTAAACTTGCCATCATTCATAGTTTAAGCAATTAAACTTAGTATAACCCCAATTAAATGGTTCAAATGCCTATCATATGAATACATCAATAGGTTAGTTCTATAATATGCACAAAACATCAATCCTATAATAAGGAATTCAATTAGCATTCAAGCTCATGTACTCGTACCTTTCTATCAATACCGTAATTCAATATATAAGATCAGTTTCATACATTTCATATAACTTTTGTGCCAATCCATACTTAATCATATAACTTGTAACAGTATTGTGCCCGTTGAACCAATTAGAATGTTGATCGATACATGGGTGGTACACATTAAGTGTACTAATTGATAATCCGTCAATTCGTTAACATATTCGCTCTTTCGAGCTATAATTGATAAGCTCCTCTTAAGCTGATGGACAGTAAGCTCTATCAAGCTGAAAACAGTAAGCTCTTATAGGTTGAGATATCAGTAAGCTTTTATGAGCTGTGGTGAGTCCACAACAAATGTAGGACCTTAACCAAATGATAACCTTAATGACATGTCACTCGTATCCTACAAATTCCTAGGTTTAAACGGGACTTGGTATTAAATAAATCTCATCAATTAGGCATTTATTAGATTAATATATTATTTTCTCAACACAAATACATATATTTCAACCAAGTACATATAATTAAAAATTCAATTCTGATTATACAAACTTACCTCGTATCGCTTGGATAACAACTATCGGCTAATCGTCAACTTTTCCTTTTTCCCAATCTAGTTCTGATCTTTGCTTTTCTTGATCTAGGTAATATCAAATTAACTCATTCAATATTCATTCCATTCAATTTAGCCCTCAATTCACATTTTATCAAATTTACACATTTGCCCCTAAAGTTTCATCTTCTTTACAATTTAGTCATTGACACATAAAAATGCAAATTTACACAATTAGACTATAACCCATGCTATCCGAATTTCAACGGAGTCCCTATTAGCCCATATGTTTCATTTGTTCACACTTTTAACCACATATTTTACACTTTTCACAAATTAACCCTATTTTGCATGTTCACTAAAAATCACTTTATAAAACTTGTTAATCTAGCCACAAGGTTTCATATTTCATCATCAAATAACAAAACACATCAACATTCACCAATGGCAAATCTAAAAACCTTTAACAGTTTTGCAAAATAGTCCCTGAACTAGCTAGACCTAGTTGCAACGATTACAAAAACATAGAAATTATTAAAAACGGGACAAAAATCAACGTACATGCAAGTAAGGATATATGGTTGAATGCTTCAAGCAATTCCCATGGTGTTTTAGGTTGAATTTTTGGTGGTGAAAGCACTTAGGAAGATGACCATTTGTTTTTACTATATTTTTACTTAAGTTATTTGTTAAATTACAACATCAACCTTACTAATAAACAATTAAAATCACATAAATGATGTCCATTAATGTCCACTCATGTTATTGATGGTCTAATTTCAACATAAGGACTTCCACTTTTCTATTTCATAGCCATTTAGTGCATTTAACTAATAGAATACCACTTTTGCACTTTACGTGATTTAGTCCATTTTATCGAATTAAGCACACAAACGATAAAATTTTTTCACAAAAAATTCACACAATCATTCTATCATGCTGTAGACATTAAAATTAATAATAAAATAATTTTTTTGACCTCAGATTTGTGGTCCCGAAACCACTGTTCCGATTTGACTAAAAATCAGGTTGTTACAGCTGTGGTCTTACATATAAACACTGCCACGGTCCAACCATGGTCTTACATTTGAATAATTGCCATAGCCTCACTATGGTCTTATGTGCAAATGCATCATATCTCTATTGATACTAGAAATTATCATTTTCGTAACTTATTACAATTATTATTTTATCAAAAAATAAATTTAATATTAATAATTTTACATCATTTAAGCTCTCACATTCATAAACAATTAGAAATATAATTGAGTTCATATTAAATGAACTTACGAGACTAGTTTGTAGTAATGGCTCAGAGTATCTCAATCAGTGATTGACGTAATATCAATTCATTATTTTCATTTTCAATAACACACATCAATATAATCTAATATTGTGCAATTAGGTTCATATATTTCATTTAAAAATGTAGTAAAATTAAACCAAACGAACTTACCTGGCTAAATTGTAGAGATGACAAAGAACATGGGCATTTTGGTAATTTTCCATTCTCCTCAATTTTCCACTCGATCTTGATCTAAATTAATAATTTCACTCAATCTATTAATTTAGACAGTAAAACAATGTATTTTATGGAATTTAGTCATTTTTAACATTTTTACATAATTACCCCTCATGTTTTACTTTTATTCAATTTAGTCTCTAAGCCGAAAACATGCAAATTAACCATTTTTAATGCCAATTCACATCAGGCAAATATTCATGGCACAGAAAATAGCCCACATTTGCAATAATTTCACATCAAATCCTTGTATTTTTACTATTTTAATAATTTAGTCCCTAATCAAAAAATTCATCAAAATTACTTAACAAAATACTATTAAATATCAATCAACATCTCAAATTCATCATTTAATAACTAAAATCACATAGATTCATCAATGGCAACATTCAAAATCCTTAACAGTTTCAAAATCGAAGGTACGGGCTAGCTAAACCTAGTTGCAACGATCTCAAAAATATCAAAATTACTAAAAACCAGGTAGGAATCACTTACCATGCAAGAGAAAATCACCATGGCCGAAAGCTTCATTCCTAACCCCATGGTATTCGATTGTGTTCTTACAAAATTCAAAAAAGATGATAGCATATTGGCCATTTGTTTCCTTTAATTCATTTAATGTAATATCCCGAATTAGGGCCTAATTGGAATAGTGGTTTTGTGACCACAAATCCGAGATAGAAATAATTATTTTATTATTATTTTGATGTTTATGATGTGATTGCATGATGGTGTGAAAATTTCGTGAAGAAATTCTATGCATAAAGTGCTTAAGTTGAAATTAGGGACTAAATCGAATAAGTTGCAAAACTTGCATTCTAGAAGCTTTTAGTATGAAATTGCTTTGGAATATTAATTAGGAGGTCTTAAATAGCAATTTTACCAATATCTAAAATTTTGGACAAAAATGGGCTTGTACATGAAAAATTTCAAAGAAAGACATTAAGGGTATTTTGGTCATTTGGTAATTAAAAGATTAAAAAAGGGAAAAAGATGGCAAAATATGTCCATCTTCTTCATTACCACGAAATTTCAAGGGTTCTCCATAGCTAGGGTTTGTTTCAAGCTTCCAAGCTCAATAGTAAGTGATTCCAAGCCCCGTTTTTAATGTTCTTTACGTTTTCGGAGTCCCGGTAACTTAATTTAGCTTATGCTAGCAATAATTCAACCTAGGGTTCATATTTGGAAAAATACCCATAGGTGAAATTTGTTTATTTTGGTGTTTTATGATAGAATATGAGGTTTTAAATTATGTTAGACAACTTGTGCTACTTGATTTTAAGTAAAAACGAGTAAAACAGCTTAATCGGTAAAAATACCTATTGTTCATAAGTGCATGTTGTAGTTGGAATTTGAGCTTGCTAATGTAAATAAATGATCAGCATGTCGTAAAACATAAGAATTTGGGATAAAGTTTAATTTTCGAGCTTTGGGGAAAAAGCGTAAATATGCAAAAGTTTAGGGGCAAATTCGTAATTTTGACAAAGTTAGAGTTAAGGATTTTTTTGATAAATATGAGTATTAAATAAGCTAAATGTGTTATTTTAGATCAAGAAAGACGTGGAATCGACCTTGATCGAGGAAAAGAAAAGATTATGGACTAAATTGTAAAATTTCTAGATTTTGTACTGAGGTAAGTTCATGTGTAAATAATGTAACGTAATTGCTATTTTAAGTGATTTAATGCTATTTATATGATATGATACTTGTTATTATGAATATTATGCTTTGTGAAATATTATGTATTGGTATGAAAAGTATGTGATTAAATTGATAAGTATGAGATGCAAGCAACGTATTGGTTCCGATATTCCGAGGAGAACGACTGGGAAATGTGTGATTGAGGAAAATCCCGTGAACCTTGGGAATAGATTAGGATACAAGTGACATGTCACTAGGATGGTTGGGCATCCGAACTCGTTGAGTTGAGTCTGAGTTCACTTATGGATGCAAATGTCCGAACTCGTTGAGTTAAGTCCGAGTTCGTGAGATGTAACTAGGCATCCGAGCTTGTTGAGTTCAGTCCGAGTTCACTTATGGATGCGAATGCCCGAGCTCGTTGAGTTGAGTCCGAGTTCGTTTATGGGCGGGTTACATGGTTACTTGATTATATGTGGCACTTATGTGTAAATTATCCATGTATCCGAGTTATATTCCGAGGTGTTCAACGGGTAAAATTCTAGCGAAATGGAAGAACACTCAAGAGGCAAGTATCATTTTAATAAGTGTTGTGAAATGGACACTTTGGACAGGTATGTACTTGACCCTCGGGTTGAAACTTGATACAACAACAATAATGTGGTAAGATGATGAATGATGATTAGAAATGTGATATATGTTTTGGTGATACCATACTAGTGTTATTTGGAAGAATTGCTTTGTTATGTTACTTGTTATTTGCATGTGAACTTACTAAGCATTTATGCTTACTCCCTCCTTTCCATTCATTGTAGTTTTGGACAAGCCGGCTTGGGAATCGGGATAGGTCGAAGGCTCGTTCACACTATCCGAAGAACTAGTTTGGTAAAATGGCTTGTATAACTCAAATATGGCATGTATAGCAGTATACTTGTTTTTTGTAATTAATCTTGCGATATGGTTGTGGTTTGGTTGAGAAAATGCCTGAAAATGATTAGTCCTTGGAATGGTTAATTTAGATCATGCATGAGACCATGTATGTTCAAAGTGTTAATAGTTCATGAATTTCCATAGAAAAGTGAAAATTTGTCATAAAACAGAATGTTGTAACAGCAGTGACGTGAGTTTGAAAAATCACTAAAAATAGTAGGAACCGAATTAGATGATGAATTAAATATGAAATTGAAGCTTAATGTGTTTACTTTCATATGGAAGAGCGAAATAGGTAAAGGAGTTATATGTTAGGAGATATTTGAGTTTTAGTGAAACAGGGCCAGAGCAATTTCTGGATCCCCTGTTCCAAATTTGGAAATTCACTACAAATTGTACAAAAATAATTAGGAGTCATGCTATATATGTACAGATTCCTTATTGAGTCTAGTTTTAAAATAAATAAATGGAATAGCCTTTTAAATTTTGTATAGAGAGAAAAGTGGTTCGTAGTGAACATAGGTCAGAGCAGTCGAACACTGAAATAGGGGAAAATTTAACTAATAAACTGTACTAATTGGCCCAACCAAAAATTCTAGAAAACAATTATAGATAGATATATGAGTTTAGTTTCAGGGAAAATTTATGGATCTTAATTTCGAGTTTCGTAACTCGAGATATGATTTTTTGAGCGACCATGACGTAGAAAGACAACTTATTCCGAAAGTTAAAATAAATGGTTTAAAGTTGTTTAAATGGTAAATTAAGTTTAGTAACACCTCAAGCTCAACTCCGGTGACGGTCTCGGGTAAGAGGGCGTTACATTTAATAACAAAAATTACCATTTTGTCCATAAAAAATCCAAATTTCATGCTTTTAGTTGCCCAAAACATTCCAATAAATCATTAAATGGTCTAATTACCGTTTAAGTCCCTTTTCCTTTTGTCAAAAAACCAATTTAATCACTCAAATCAAATAATGATCAAATTTTACATCTTTTACAATTTAGTCCTTTTTAATTAATTAATTATCGAAATGTTAAAATTTTTCAACAACACTTTAATACCACCTTAATGACACTCCATAAATACTTATAAAAATATTTACAACTCAGTTTATAGAAACAAGGTCCCGATACCTCATTTTCTAAAACCACTTGACCTTAGGGTCTTACCACTTGAACTTAATAAATCATTTATATATAAAAAATCACCATATAAAAACCCTTTTAAAACCATGCTTGACTTGTAAATATTAAATAATAATATTTACGAACTTATTCATCAGATTTGTGGTCCCAAAACCATTATTTCTAACACCACAGAAAAATGGGCTGTTATATGTTTGATTAGTTAAGTAGAGCTTCAGTCTTCTCCAAATTTGATTTGAGGTTAGGCTATTATTAGATTAAAATTAAAGATGTTGATGTGTCGAAGGCAGCCTTCTGGTCAAGATATGGTCATTATGAGTTTATGGTAATGCCTTTTAGGTTGACCAATGCGCCAACGGTATTTATGGACTTGATAAATAGTGTATTTCAACTTTAGACCTGTATGTAGTGGTCTTTATCGATGACGTACTGGCCTATTCTAAGAATGAGATTGACCATGAAGAACATTTAAGGATTGTGTTGAGGACCCTATGTGAGCATTAATTGTATGCAAAATTCAACAAGTGTGAGTTCTGGTTGAAAGAGGTGTACTTCCTAAGGCATGTTATTTCAGCGGATGGTATTATGGTGGACCCTGCTAAGGTAAATGTAGTCCTTGAATGGAACTTGCCTAAGAATGTTTATGGAGTCCGCAACTTCCTGGGGTTGGCTGGATAATATAAGAGGTTTGTGATAGTTTTCTCGATAATAGCATCACCTCTCACTAAACTATTGAAAAAAAGGAAAAATTTTTATGGAGCAAAAGAAATGTTAAGGCGGATGCTTTGAGCAAGAAGACTGTGGCAGTTTTGTTGTCTCTTCGAGCCAAGATAATCATGTTTAAGGATGGAGCCCTGTTTGTGACAGCTCTAGTTCGACCTTAGTCGGGAAGCGGTTTCGTGACCGCTAAACCGAGTCCTTAAAATAGTTAATATTGTTTTTCAATGCTTCAATTAAGTGTTAATTACATGTGTGGGAGTTGTGGATTGGAATTTTGACAAAGTCAATACGAATTTATTGAAAAGGGTTTAGTTGAAAAAAAAAAACTTAGAAACTTAGCTAGACAATTTTGGAAGGACTAAAATAAAATAAGCTAAAAACTAATGGATTTGCATGTCAATATTCCCCTTAGAAGAAAGTGGCCGGCCATGCATTTGTTTCCATTGGTTGCTTCATTATTTTATAGTTTGTAATTTAAGTTAGTGGGATGATGATGATAGAAAAAAAAATAATAAATAAAGTAATGAAATAAAAGATTTTGAAGAAATTTTTAGTTCTTCTTGCCGTGAGTTGAAGAAGATAGAAAAGAGAAGATTTTAGGCTAACATTCGGCCATATTGATTCAAATCAAAGGTAAGAAATCTTTGCTACTTTTCTTTTAATTTCTAAAATAAGGTGTATGAGTAAGTGTTTAGTCTAGCCCATTTTGAAATTTCAACTTCCATGGTGATTAGGGCATTCGGCTAAGGCTAAATCAATAGGAAAGGGGTTGTTGTTTTATGCCATTATGAATAAGGGTTGAAACATGCGTTTTGAACTTCTTGAAAGTGCATATTTGTGATCCAAGTATTTTGTGGAAATCCTTAGCTAGCGTAGTTGTGTTTGCCGATTTTCAATTTGAAGTATTAAGCATAACTCGTGTGTTTTGTGTGGTAAATACTTGAGTGGTGGATTAAAAATATGAAATTTGTTGGCTAAGCAAAACAAATGGCCGAATGATACTCATTGTGAATGTTGCTTATTTAGTTAATGATTGGGGTTTAGAATATGCGAATTTGAAGGTTTGGTGCAAGGTGTTTTATATTCAACCATTAGCTAAACATTGTTAAATTTGGATACTTGAGTGTTCGGCAAATGGCTTGTTAAGGGGAGATTTTTCAATGGTTGGTGAATGGAAGAAGTCATGCTTGTTGAGTTATATTTTGCTTGTGAGCTTTCGGTTTTGCTTTTATTAGAGGAGTGAAATTTTGATAATTATTAAATGGGCTCTAGTTTAGTCATGTCTATGTTACTTAGATGAGAAATGCATAAGTTGACCTTGATAGGCCGAATGGGAAGTACGGTATTGAGTTAAAATTTTAAGATAAGGAATTTAGTTGAATTTTGAGCTAAACTATATGTGCTTCCATGTGATTTTAATTGTTAGTATAGGAATAGTTAAATTGTGACGAATTCTTGCTTGTGGTTAGCCGAATTTGAATTTAGAAATGTATAGATGGACTTCCTATGTCTATAGTAAATTTCGTTAAGGATGATTTAAATGTTTCGAACATTCGGTTAGAGTAGCATTGTGCCATCTTTATGAGGTTTGATGTTTTGAATTGAATATGTATATGTGTTATAAAATTCATGTGGGTCGAAGGAATCGGTAAGTAAAACTATAAGATGGCATGAAAGCTTCTAAAGTGGTTGTGAATGGTTGAGCCTAAACCAATTGTGAACTTAATCGAATGGAGGAGTTATAAGCTAAAAATGTTAGAAAACGCCTTATGGCTAAAGCATTTAGGTGCTAACCTATTCGGCTTTTGTTAATTAGGGAGACATGAGTACTGAATTGGATTAAAAGACCTTGTCTACTACATTTGATAAATGAATTTGATTGTAAATTGTAATGTATTTATGCTTGGCCGAATGTAGGTGTGATAAGGGAAATTACATTGTATGTCTTGATTGAAATGAAGGTGTAAATTATCAATAGAGATGTGTGAATAAAATTGATATGATTGTATTGTTTATTTAAGCTCAAGAGCTTAGAGGGGCAACTTCGGTCAAAGGAAAGGCCAAGGTCACGGAATAGTCAATTCAAAATTTCTCGGAAAGATACGAAGTAAGTTCTTGAGTAACAAATCCTTAAATATGATAAAGTGAAATTATAATATTTATATATGCATAATATGCGAATTCAAATGGCAAATGTTGTGTCTAAATGCAAAATTTTGGAAATGAGAGTATGAGTAAATATGAGATACCGAATACTAAAGTGGAATCTTAATGTATTTGGATATGAATTTGTATTCCTTGCTTACAAATAAATAAGCCGTATGAAATATGTTTCGTAGTATGCCGAAACTTGTGTTTCTGTATTTGAAATGTTATTGAAAGATGATATGATATGTATGCCGATATATGTAAGTAAAAATTTCAAAGTTAAAGCCGAGCTTAGTCTCGAAGGGCTTCCGAGCCAAAGTTAAAGCCGAGCTTAGTCTCGAAGGGCTTCCGAGCCAAAGTTAAAGCCGAGCTTAGTCTCGAAGGGCTTAAAGCCAGTGATAAGATCCGAATTTGGCCTTGAAGTCCATTCGTGGTGGAAATCATATATGGGTTAAATGTATAAGCTCACGTACGAATAATTATATAAATAGTATGCCTTAACAAAACATATGCGCCACTTAATGTAAGGAAGGCAGGTATGCATTCTATGCTTGTAATGATTTAGCAGGTCATTGAATTCGTTTAGTTGAGTCGGTAAGAATTTGTGAACTATTATTTGATATCGCGGGTATGTATAAGAAATTTGATGTTGAGGTGTGTAACTTTATACTCGATTGATTTTGCAAAGAAGAAATCTGAACTACTCGATTTTGAGTGAATAACTCGTTGAATGCATTTGAGCTTCTTTTTGTGGTAAACATGTGAGTGAGTTAGTAATATGGGTATGAGCATATTCGGCCAAAGAAGGTTTTAATCATGAGTTGTTAATATTACGCCCTTTACTTATTTTGATTGAATTACTTAAGTACTTACTAGGCAAGTCATTGCTTACTCTGTTGTCCCTGCTTTCGATTTTGTAGATCTTGATCGGAAGCTACGGTCTCGGGAGTTCCAGAATTGAAGTCATCTACACTATCACTCATCTTTTGGTACCGGTAACTAAATCTAGGAATGGCATGTATAGGTTGACTTTTGGTGTTCAAACAAACATATTTTGAATTTTGTAACTAAATTAGGCCATGCGAAAATGGCTCTCTTAAGATTTTCACTTTGATAGTTATGGTAATAATTCGATTATGTTATACATGAATAGTTGTGAATGCATGTTTGGAAACTAGTCTCGAAGTATGTCATACTTCTAATATGGAAATATATGAAGTAAAAGTGATGAACGTGACTAGGGATGAGTTCATTTCGTACATTGTTTTGAATGCGATAAATTGGTTTAGTTGTGTTCGGTTGACGAGCTTTTGCGCAACTTTTGTCAATTATATCGATAGGTTTAGTAAATGATCTTCTTTTATTATCATGCGGCTTTTCAAAAAAAAATAGTCTGGTGATGCCTCTCGACCCTCCTGCGATGGGACCGGGTCTAGGGGTGTTACACTGTTGGTAGAGCTAGTGGTAAAAACCACCCATCTTTCTTTTATCTTAGAGGAATAAATGAAAGATGTTCAGTATGACCGAACCAAACAAAGGATGTTGTCTGATAAGGTAGTGAATTTCAGCATAGGTAAAGATGGCGAGCTCAGTGTCAGGAAAAGGATGTTTGTATAGATGGGGAATAGATTGAGAAAAGAATTGCTTAAAGAAGCTCACTAAGGGCCATTCTCACTTAATCTTGGTATTATTAAGATGTACAGAGATTTGAAGGACTCATATTGGTGGTCTGGCATGAAAAAGGAGATCTCAAAATATGTCTGGACTTATCTGACTTGTTTAAGAGTTATGACAGAGCACTGACTCCCTTCAAGACAACTGTATCCCTTGAATGGAAATGGGACAAGATCACTATGGATTTTGTTTCGGGGTTACCCTTTAGTTCTTCTATGAAGAATTACAAAGTCAACTCATTTTTTGCCAAGGAATATGACCTATCCTCTAGAGAAGTTGGCTGAACTTTATATTGTTGAGATAGTGCGCCTACATGGAATACCATCATCGATAGTGTCAGACAAAGACCTAAAATTCACTTCAAGGTTCTAGAATCAATTATAAAAGTCTTTGGGATCGAAGCTGCAATTTAGCACTACGTTTCACCCTCAAACTAATGGCCAATTAGAAAGTGTCATTCAAGTATTAGAAGATATCCTAAGAAGTTGTGTGATTGATTTCAAAATTAATTGGGAGAAGTATGTCTCTCTGGTAAAGTTCGCCTAGAATAACAACTGTCACACTAGCCTAAAGATGTTTCCATTTGAAGCACTATATGTTAAAAGGTGTAGGACACCAACTTGTTAGATGGAACTTAGTGAGAGAAAGATAATGGGTCTAGAATTAGTATGCAAAACCGAAGAAAAGATTGTTACCATTTGCAATCACCTGAAGGCCACACAAGATCGACAAAAGACATATACAATTTTAAAAAAAAGAAAGAAATCTCATTTGAGGTTGGAGATAAAGTATTCTTGAATGTTTCTTCATGGAAAAAACCATCCATTTTGGCCAGAAAGAAAGTTAAGTCCTAGATTTGTTAGACCTTGTGAAGTTTTGGAAAGAGTTGGACCAGTGACATATAGGATAGCTTTGCCTCTTGAACTGTCAAAGATCCACAACTTTGTATTTCTTCTCGATGAGTTTTTCCTTGCATTTGATCATAGTTTTATTACTAATATAATTATTTAACACCATATTTGTAACACCCTGATTTTCGACCTAAAAGAAATAGGCTTCATGTGTCAGAGAACTTAGAGTTTAATTGTGCTTGAAAATATCACAATTGCATGTTTGGTGTGTTGTTTAAGTGATTTGGAGTGTTTGGGGATGTCTGAGAAGTCCTGGGTTCAAACTAGGGCTCTAGAAAAATTTTTAGTTTTTCCCTTTGGTGGGTCTTGGCGTTAGTTGGAAGGCCTTATCAATATTTTTGGTTAAAATATGACACAAGGAAGCAAGTGGTCTAGTGGCAAGGTGGCGTTAGGAGTGTGGATGTGGTCTGGGGTTCAAGTCCTGGCATTTGGAAAATTATTATTTTTGTTCCTAAGTGAACCATTGGTGATTAAAAGTAGACCTTATATTTAATTGAGGATAAAATCGACACAAAATGAGCTGATGGCCTAGTGGCGGTGGCGTGATTTAGCATGTGAGAGAGCATGGGTTCGAGTCCCCTTGCAAGCAAAATATAATTATTTTGCAACATAGAGGTGGCAATAGGTGGAGTTGGATGCAAACTCTTGAAGGTTGTTGGAGACTTGGTAAAAGGGGGGAGTTTGAATTGGTCATGATGGTTGAATCAAATTTGAGTTGGAGTAAATTAAGGAGAATCAGTGGAGATTTTCATGGAATTTGAATTGTCTATGCAAATTTCGACTGAGGGTGCTTGATGAGCATTTCGGCAATTTGTGAGGTGTAGGAGCCGAATTCTCTCTCTTCCATTTCTGATTTTGGTACTTTTACCAGTTTTAGCTTCATTTCTCTTTGGTGCCGTGTTGCAAGTAGCTTTCGGGATTTGATTTGGGTAGGTTCTTAGTGACGGAGACCCTTTTCTGAACTACTTTTCTTTTGCCCAAACTTAAGACCTAAAGTGTCGAATTCTTCTTTGGGTGCACTTTTCTTATCTTTTCTCTTTTTCTAAATTAACTGCTGTTTCCAGTCATCTTTGAACCCAAATCCATCTTCTTTTCTTCTTTTCACGCAATCTCTCAAGAACAGTTCATCAGTTGGCCGAATCTTGCTTCTCTTTTTTCCCTCTATTATTCTTTCAACTTTTCTTCTGTAGCCGAATCTTTCATTTCCTTTCTTTTTCTTAAGTTCCTGATTGTCTTCTCTTTCTTTGAGTGTCGTAGTTCCTTCTTGTTCGTTCATAAGCCGAACATCGCCGCTCATAAGTATCCTTTTCGTAGAGTCGAAGGCTGAACTCGTGTAATTAGGTTTTGGTAAGTGGCCGACTGCTCCTTTATTCCACCGATCTGGCCAAGCTGATTTTGTGTAAGAACTCCTTGTTCTTGTTTCTGCTTTTTATTTTAGTTTAATGGTTTCCCTTCTGATGAGATCAAAGGTTTTGGCTTGGGGTTGCTACTTCTTTAACCCTTCTCCTGTATTTGGATTTCCAATTGTTCGTATGTGTTTAAGTCTCTCAGCACTCAATCAATAATTGGGGAATACACGTTAATCGCGTGGGATAGTAGTCAAGCAAAGCGGTAGTACGTAATCGCTTAAACAAATCTTGAGTATGGTTTTCTCGATTCGTTGATCAAAGTATTAATCAATATTGTTGTGGTAACAGGTTAGGCGCGCGTAATCGGCTCAATTCGCAAACAGGTGTATAATCGCACCTCTAGATTACTGTGATTCGGCAAAAGCCAAAAAGCCAAAATGCCGAATCGTCGGAATTCGAGGCCTCACAGGCGTGCGAACGTATGTGGGGTGAACCGAGCCCAAAAATCATAGGCATTTGACTGTGGAGGCTGTCACGAGCATTTTCGTGCACTTGGGCAGTAATGGGCCTCGATTGGCCGAAATAGGTCATGTGGACCCAATGGGCCTGTGGCCCCATAGTGGTTAAATCTACATATTATGGTAAATGTTAGACCGAGCCGTGTAGTCCACATGGCTAGGGTCGTTTTTGGGCTAAATGGACTACGTGGGCCTAATGGGCTTATGGGCCTACATGGTTAAAATGTATGTGATGTGGTAAGTGTTGTTTAGGTTGTGTTGTTCGCATAGCCATGATTGTTTCTGGGCTAAATAGGCCACACGAGAGTGTGGGCCCACTTGGGCCGAATAATGGGCCTTAGGCCCAACTATTCTGTTTTGTCTGTTTAGGCTACAAAAGTCGCTTGAGGCGACAAAAGACCTTCGGTTGGGTCCTTAAGACCTCAGTTTACAAAATTACAGAAATACCCTCGCATTACAAAATTAAAAAAATCCTCGGTTTACAAAATTACAAAAAATACCCTCGTTTAACAAAATTACAAAAATACCCTTAGATTACAAAATTACAAAAATATTCCCGATTTACAAAACTACAAAAATACCCTCAGTTTATAAAATTATAGAAATACCCTTGGATTACAAAATTACAAAAATACCCTCGGTTTACAAAATTACAAAAATACCATCAGTTTACAAAATTACAAAAATACCCTCAGTTTACAAAATTACAAAAATACCCTCGATTTACAAAATTACAGAAATACCCTCAGATTACAAAATTATAAAAATACCATCGGTTTACAAAATTACAAAAATACCCTCAGTTTACAAAATTAAAAAAATACCCTCAGTTTACAAAATTACAAAAATACCCTTGGTTTACAAAATTACAGAAATACCCTCAGATTACAAAATTATAAAAATACCATCGGTTTACAAAATTACAAAAATACCCTCAGTTTACAAAATTACAAAAATACCCTCAGTTTACAAAATTACAAAATACCATCGGTTGACAAAATTATCGAAATACCCTCGATTTGTGAAATTACCAAAATACCCCTGATTTACAAAATTACCGAAATACCCCCAATTTGTAAATTACTGAAATACCCCCAATTTGCGAAATTATTAAAATAACCCCAATTTGAGAAATTATCGAAATAACCCCAGTTTGAGAAATTATCAAAATACAGGACTTGCAAAATTACCGAAATACCCCTAGTTTACAACATTACAGAGATAGCCTTCGTTTGCAAATTTATAGAAATACCCCAGTTTGTAAAATTACAGAAATACCCCCGGTTTGTAAAATTATAGAAATACCCCCGATTTGCAAAATTACCGAAATACCCCTAGTTTGTGAAATTACCAAAATACTCCTGGTTTGTGGAATTATCAAAATACCCTTGTAGGGTAGAATTACTGAAATATCCCGTAGTGTGAAATTACCAAAATACCCCTGTAGGATGAAATGACTAAAATACCCCTAATGGGTAAGAAAACCATTTTGCCCCTCGAGGATATATGACTCACTGGTGATACACTTTGATTGATTTGACTATGTTTGACTGAGAATGTATAATTGTGATTGGACTATTGTCACTGTGATTTGTATGATTGTTTATGGGCATGACGTTTCACATGCATGAAATACTGCATGGGGTTGGGATATTGTTTATAGAGGAAGATCTATTTTGATCGGTCGCATGGGTCGCGCGAGACGACTGTGGACCCAGTTCTATTCTGATAGGATCGCATGGGTCTCACGAGACGACTGTGGATTCAGTATTGATGGCTTAAAGCCACTTATTTTGATTATGGCTATGTGTTGACCGAATTGTGGCTCTGTGCTACCTTGATTATGGCTTTGTACCAATTGTACTTACCTACGGTTACGTGCCAATCGCATTTATTGATGACTATGTGTCAATCACATTTAATCATGGTTGTGTGCTGGTTATGTTACCCTAGTTGATGGCTATGTGCCTAGCATAATACAGTTATCGATGGCTTAGTGCCATTCTACTTACGGCTTACAGTCATTCTGTTATTTGGCAGTGTTGCTACGATACTTACGACTTTTAGTTGTTCTGTCTACGGTGCTGAGCCGTTTTGTTGACTTAGTGCTGCAACCGGTGCTAAGCTTGGTGTGTTGGCTGGGTGGGTTGAGTTATTCCCCATAGATATGGGTGGTGTGTTGGCTGGATTGGGATGGGATGCATACTCATACTATTGCATATATGTTTATGAGATCTGTCATTGTACTGGGCTTAGGCCCACTTGTTCTGTTCTGATTCTATTTTGGGCTAGGTCCAATTGATTCTGCTATGGGTTGTGACCCAATTGAGATTATAGTGGGCTTTGGCCCACGTATACTCTAAACTAGACTGTATTGTTTCTGTTATAGGGCTTTGGCCCAGTCTGTTTCTGTCCCCGTATACTGACTGTTACTCTAGTAAGGGGATTACAAATTGAGTTTTTGTAAACTCACCCTGTTTATTAACTTTTTCAGGTAACTCCCAGCCTTAGATAGATCGGAGTTGCGAGGGACTCGGAGAAGGCCACACACTGCTTTTGCTTTTGTTTGACTATTTGCTTTTAAGTATTTTTATCTGGGTTGTAATAAGGCCTTTATAATTTATAGATTTTAATTTTTAGGTTTCTATTTATTGTGTTACATATACTGAACGAAGAACATGATTTTTCCAAAACATCAACTGTTTTCAAACACTACGTTTTCCGTAACTATTTAAATTAAGCTTCTATAACAATTAAGGCTTTAAAGGTAATTTACAAGAGAATGACCTTTTAATGAACCACGTTTTGAAAATAAACAAACACAAGTTTTTAGTTGGTAACAAGTTTTAAATAAGAAGGTTTTTCAATGAAAACATAGTTTTCGAAAAACACTTGAAAGTGACATGCCAGATTCGACCATAACGTCCAGGCCAAGTTTGGGGTGTTACAATATTATATTTAATCTAATAATATTGAATCCACACCTTTTTTATAGATTCGAGATGCCACAATCCCCTAGTAGTGATTTCACTTTGATCTAAACAAAAAAAAAAAAATGTATCTTACACACAAATAAAATATTTTTGTTAGGATCCATCAAAAATGTTTTATTACTAAAGATTAATCACTAAAAATCTCACCATACACTTACCTCACGGTTTGCACACTTGAATTAATAATCTCCAGTCCAAAGGTAAGGATTTCTCTTAGTTTTATTGATTGGACCTTCAAATAGCATAAAGAATAGTATTAACACGTAAATAAGTAAAAATAACTTCCATCACCAATATACCATTCAACCAAGAGAGGAAAACATTAAGATGAGAAGTTGATGATCAAATAACCCACACTTACACAACTTAATCAAATCGAGATAGTCGGGGGATCGATTTAGATACGAAATCAAAAAGTTTGGTGATCTAAAAGATTTATTAAAGCAAAGAGGGTATAAGATCAACCATAATAAAAAAGAATGACAAAAAATGAGGAGAAAAAAAGGAAAACCCAACCAAGGGCGATAGTGACGGTGGGTTCAACTACAAGAGAAGTAAAAAGAAATAATGAGGGTTCAGCGCAAACAAGGGCGAATTATTGAGACAAAAGGAGGAGAGATGGAAGAGAAGAGAAATTCGCGATGGTGTGCGGTGGTGGTCATAGTGGCGATTGGTAGTGACGGGGAATTGAAAGAGGAGGATAAGCTATGGTGATTAAAAGGCACAGTGGTTGGTGGTGATGGGTTCGATCACAGTGGAGGAATGAAGTAAAAATGAAGAAGGAAAAAGGAAGTGGCTAGCAAAAAGAGAGAGTAAAGGATCAGAAAGGAACAAAGAAAAGAAAAATATGGAATAGAGGGAGGAGGGGATGACAATGAGAGGTAGGGAGTGAAGGGAAAGGGTGGTCAACCTAGTCTAGGTTCAATGAACCACTTCTATGGCAATGGTGGGAAGAAATGGTAAGAGAGGGGGACATGGAGTAAAAAGGGCGATCATGTTACCTCAACTTATGATAAGTTTGACTTTTTAAAAAAGAAAGGAATCCTTCTAGCATGGTAACAAGAGGGGTGGATGACAAACATATAATGCACATGGAAAAATGTTAAAAATAAATAAAAACGATGAAAACATGGGGACTTGAACTTAGGACCTCTAGGATAGCTTAGGGGCATTTAACCACTTGACCACTTCACTTCATTCTTTTTATTTTTGCCCCATTAATAATAAAAATGCGGGATTGGACACAATTAATGTTGAGCTGGGCAAACATGGCTTGAAATTCAATTGCTACATTCCTACTCAAAGCGTCAGTTACAACATTAGTTTTCTCCAAGTGGTAATCTATAACACAATCATAATCCTTTGTTAATTCAACCCAGCAATGTTGTCTCAAACTCAACTCCTTTTGATTTATGAGGTATCTAAGATTCTTATGATCCATATAAATGTTGGAAGATCGTGTTCAGAAAATGCAACAGAAAATAAATATAGAGAAAAACCAGAGTTTTAAAAATTTTCTAAGACTAGAACTTGGTTGTAATATTTAAAGTAATAAATATTTAACCAAAATTGTACCTTTTCAATTCATCTAGGATGAACACTTCGACTGAATAGTCTTCTCCACTATCCTTAAACTCATGCTTGCCAAGTGTGGGCTTGCTTCGAATTAGAAAAATTTTCACAAAAATAACCAATGGGATAATTTTGCAATTTCTCTAAACTTTTGGGCAAATTATAAATAAGAAAAATATATTTAGAAATTTTTTGAAGTAATTTCTTCAATAAATTTTCTCTCTACAACTTTCTCTTAAACTCATGTTTGTAAAATAATGACCCAAGACTCTCTTTATATAGGGAGAGCTTAAAGAGTTCAACTACGATTATACTTAATCACTTTAAAATGAAATTAAATAATACTTATCAACATAAACATTAGATTAAATTTAATATTAAGATAGTTACTTTAAATTAAATTAATAAAATACTATTAAGAGAAGTATTAAATTAAATTTATTAAAATGATATTATTTTTTAATAGTTAATCTGGAATCAAATTCTTTGGTAGAGTCCAAATAGGAGTGCAATCCAATTTCTATAACCCATCGAGGCAAAGCCACCTTAATTTTTTTAGAGTAACCAAAGGGCTTGACCCATATGCCCAACCTAGACTGACCCAGCCACTTGTGATTACCCAACAAGTTCAGAAACAACCTTAAGCTGAACCTTCTAATGGCTTAGAAAACTTGTTGAAGGCATACATTGCGAAAAATGATGCCTTAATTCAAAGCGAAGCAGCTACATTGAAAAACTTGGAGAACCAAATGGGCTAGCTAGCAACTAAACTTAGGAATCGACCACAAGGTTCTTTACCTAGTGATACGGAGAATCCAAGAAATCTTAAGAAGGAGAATTGTAAAGCGTTGACATTGAGGAGTGGAAAGACATTGGATCTCAACACTGTTGAAGTTGAAGAAGAGCCAACTGATGCTCAAGATCCAGTGGAAGTTCAACCGAGTGTTGAAATTCTAGTTTCACCAGAACCAAAATCTGTAAAACCTGATAAGGTAATTTCTGAACCAGTCAAATTTAATAAACTAACAACTTTGTTAGATGTAGAATTGTCGTAGAAGACGAAGTAACTAGTTCCAATAAAGAATCCTCTACCACCCTACCCTCAAAGGCTTTAGAAGAAGTAGGGAGTACAATCCAAAAAGTTCCTAGACGTACTAAAGCAACTTCATATCAACATTTTGTTGATAGAAGCACTTAATCAGATGCCAAACTACATCAAATTGATGAAGGATATCCTGTCTAAAAAATGAAATCTAAGAGAATTTGAGACGGTAGCCCTGGCAAAGGAATGCAGTGCATATCTTCAAGACAAACTACCCCCAAAGTTGAAGGATCCTGGATATTTTGCCATACCCTACAACATTGGAGCAACATATTATGGTAAAGCATTATGTGATTTGGGTGTAAGGATTTATAAAGTTGAGGATAGGTGAAGTTAGACCTACGACGGTTACACTTCAATTAACAAATCAATCCTTAGTACATCCAGAAGGAAAAATTGAGGATGTATTGGTACGTGTAGATAAATTTATTTTCCCTGCTGACTTTATTATTCTAGACTTTAAAGCAAATAAAGAGGTGCCATCATCCTAGGAAGGCCTTTTCTAGCAACTAGAATGGCCTTTATTGATGTGCAGAAGGGCAAGCTTACTATGCGTGTTCAGGACGATCAGGTAACTTTCAATGTTGTTAAGTCTATGCAATTTCTTGACATAGTTGATGATTGTTTTGCAATGTCCAATCTAGAGAAATTAATCATGGAAAGGGAACTTAACTATGTTGAGGATCCATTGGAGCAAATTTTGATGTTAGACCCTCTAAGTGATGAAGAGGGAGAGGAATACTTAGCTTTGTTCGAAGCTAATCATAGGGGATTTAATTTGCAATCTCGCTTTGAGTCTTTGGAGTTAGAAATTAAAAATTATGTCCAACCAAAAGTGTCAATTGAAGAGCCACCTAAATTAGAAGTGAAGCTACTTCCCTCACATTTAAAACATGTTTGTTTAGGTAACGCTTCTACTCTTCCTGTGATTGTTTCAGCATAGTTGACAATAGAGCAAGAAGTGAAACTCATCCTAGTGTTAAAAAATTTTGGAGGGCTATCAGATGGACCATAGTCGATTTTGTGGCATTAATCCATCTGTATGCATGCACAAGATCATCTTGGAAGATGGCGAGAAAGGGACGATAGATGGTAATGCGAGTCTCAAGGCCCAAACTAAGGCTAATGAACATGATAGGCTTAAATTTCCTCAAGGCCCAATAACAAGGTTGAAGGCGAAACGAATCCGAGCAAGATTGAATGAGACCATCAAAGACTTTATTACTAAGACCCTAGATGCGCACAAGGTCAAAAAAGATAATCAACATTCACTTTCTTCTTTTCGAGAAAATCAATAAACTAAATCTTGATCCACTTTTGTTGTTTCAGACAATTTTAAGAACCAAGAATATCAAGATTTCAAATCTGGGAAATCTTGGTCCAAGAACTCGAATCTTGTAGACAAAGAGCATTAAATTTCATGTACGAGCTTGAACGAGCCAATTTCGAGAGCAAACAGATCATAAGACCAAGTTCTTAAAAGAATGGCCCAATTAAGATGTCTACAAACCCATCTTGAAGTTTGGAAAGTAATTTAATTGAATATCAGACCAAATTATCAAAGTGGCCCTGTAACGCCCTGATTTTCGGGATTTGTTGGGGTTAATGAGATTTTTGGTGAAGTTGGGAAATTTTGTGTTCTGATTGCTAAAATGGTGTTTGGATGTGTTAGTGGGCCTTTAGGAAGCCCAAACCTGGGTTAAAAATTGATAAAAATAGTTAAGTACATTTTAAGTAAAAAGGGGGAACTGGGTCAAGAGGGCCCTTAAGGAAAATTGTGTAAAATATGTCGCAAAGGAGCCTTGGTAGAGTGGCAAGGTGGCGCCACTAAGCTCCTAAAAAAGTGGCGCCTAGATGGGTATTGAAGGACAAGGGTTCGAGTTGCAAGGTAGGCTTATTGCTCTTCTTAATTTTTAAGCATGTGCCGGACATGTGACTAATTTAAGTAGGAAATTCGGCAAGGGGCTTTAGGGACTTGGGCCGATTGCTTTAGGGAGATTATTAGGGTTTTGTCTTTTTCTATTTTCTATCATGAGAGTTAGGGTTAGCCACCTTAGGTGTTATTATTCTCTTTTCAGTCAAAAAGCCGAAATTTGCCTCCCTAAGAGCATCTAGCCGATTTCTTCATCTTTTTCTTCTCTATCATTGTTTTTCCTCTTTTCTTTTTACCCTGTTGATCTTCTCCTTAGCCGAACACCCTGTCATACTCAACTCTGCAATTTCTTTCGATCCCATCCCTCTAAAAATAGCCATAGCCGATTGCTCAAAGTGCCAGAAATCCCAAAAACTGCTTCCTTTTTGCCAATTTCTTGTAAGCCAAATTACCCCTATTCCTTTCACCTGTTGTGGCTGATTACTACATTCCCTTGAGCCATATCATTGTCGACACCATCACCCAAACTCATAGCCCAAATCGCCATCTTCTTCTCTAGTTGAAAAGCCGAAATCACCATTAGTGTAGGGAGATAGCCGAAAATTTCAGATCTCAGAGTTAAGGGTTTTACTAACGTTCAAGGGGCAAATTTACATCAGATCTGTGTAGGAATCAAAGAGAAACCATTGGTAAGTGCTTAATACCTCAGATCTGTTCAATATTTCATGTGTTGGAAAAGCCGAAAGTCCCTAAAGTTAGGGACTTTGTCGATTTGGACTTTTGGTAAATCAAGTGGTATTTTTCTTTGTTCTTTCGAGTGATAGTTAGCGAAGAAGGTGATCAAGCAAGGATTTGAAGGCATCGGTGTCATCAGATCTAGATTTTGTGCACGTAGGTCGTCAGAGGTAAGTTTTCATGGCCATTAAGGGGTATGGCCGAATATGGTAAGGGATTGTGGCTTTGGTTTTTCGTGGATCTACTGATTAATTGATTAGATATTGGATTGTAGGAACTGTCGCATAGGAGATCTCATTGGTGAAACCACAAAACAGGTGTGTGATTTTGAACCCCTTCATTGTGCATGTTGGCAAACGCCGAAAAGCTAAAATGCCAAAGATCTGGCATTTCGAGGGCTTGTGAGAGTGCGAACGCTCACAAGTTGGTAGGGAAATGTTGGATATGAAATCGGTACTGAAGGGAGAGCTAACCACGAAATTTTGGGCGTTACGGTTAGTTGGGGCCTCGGTGGGCCGAGTACGGGCCCAATGGGCAATTTGGGCCCATTTGGGTAAAAATGGGTTTAAGGGTAATAATATGAACTGTAGGCATAAAAACAGTTAAAACAAGGTAACTGAATATGAAATTTGGACTAAACGGGCCTAATGGGCTAATCGACGTAATAGGGCCCATTAGGGGTTTTAGGGATTAAAAGCTAAAACTATTAAACTGGGTTAACCGAATTTCTTTAATGACTATGGGATTAGTAGAGACTGTAATAAGCATAAAAACTGTAATATGAGAGCAAAATTACTGAAATACCCTTAGGGTGAGAAGTTACTGTTTTGCCCCTAGGTAGAAAATTACCGTTATACCCCTAGGGCTAAAACCGACTGAACTGTTTGACATGACTATTACTGTTACTGCATATCATGATGTATGTATGTCTGATGCATGGGATTGGGTTTGATATTGGAGGAAGTGTGAGTGGCACTGCCACGTTACTGAAAAGGGCTATGCCTCGTACTGTTTCTGAAAGGGGCTTTGCCTCGTATACTGTTTATCTGAGCAGCCATGCTGCAACTGTAGTGTGTGGGCTGGGTGGGTCGAGTTATTCCCCACATGGTGTGTTGGCTGGTACGGGTGGTGTGTAGCAGTTGGTGGGTTGAGTAGTCTCCCCAATTGGGTTGCATTCATACTGTTGTACTGTACTGTACTGTTATGGGCCTATGGGCCAAACTGTTATCTGAATAGGACTTCGGCCCAGTATCTGTTATAGGGTTTTGGCCTAGTTTACTGTTATCTGAATAGGGCTTCGGCCCAGTTATCTGACTGAGACTGGTTAGGGCTTAGGCCCAGTGGGCTCGAGCCAATTTGGGCTTTGGATGGGTTCTGCACACACTGAGTTTTCCCAAACTCACCCTTTTCTTTCCACCCTTGCAGGTGAGCCCTAGATCGTGACTTGGATGCTGGGAGGGATTCAGAGTGGCCACCAAGACTGAACTCGCATTCTAGTTGGTTATTCATTTTAATTACTTTTCTACTATTGGTTTTATTTTGGTTATGGGTTGTAATAAGGCCGCTATAACTATTTCATTTGGGATTTTCAACTGTTTTATTTCTATCACAAATATACACTGTTTTCAAAAATTAAACAAACAATTTCTCAATCAATCTGATATTACCGACGGCTAATTAAGATAATAAGGTTAAAATGAATTGCGTAACAAGGGGAATAAAGATTAAAGTTAAATAATTATTAAAACGGGAGTTTTCAAAATAATCGAGCATTGCTTTCCAAAACTCACCAACGGACTTAGTAAATAGGGCGGCGTAGGATAGTCTAGGTGATGTAGCACACCGGACATGGCCATAACGTCTGGGCCGAGTTTGGGGTGTTACAGGCCCAAATTGTAAAATATTTAAACTATAGGTCCAATTTTATTTTAATAGGTGGATCATCATGTAATAATTCAGCCCAAGAAGCCCATTAATTCATTCGGCTGAATTCCCATTAAAGGTTCACACATAGAATTATTTTGTTTTTTTTATTTGATGAGTTGTAATGTTAGTTATTCTGTTAAGGTTAGAGAAACTTATTTAGTGTCCAATAAGTACCATAGACATTCACCCTTATACACATACAATTGATTTATTTTTTGAGTTAATAATAATTCTCTTTGAGTTTTTCTTCAAGGATTGGTCTTGAGTTTCTTTTAGAAGCTATTTTAACAATCTTTCAGGTTATGAGAATCATATTCAAGCTTTTTCTTGCCAAGATCTTTTTCTTAGAGGGGGAATTAGAGCCATTTAAAGGAGTTGTGGATTCTCAGTGTTTCCAAGGCTTCTTAGGACATCATATTCTCTTTTTTACCCTTAATTTATCGTTTCTTGCTTATTTAAGTTAGTTCTTGTTGTTTGGCTTGCTAATTTTATTCATTTTTGTTCTAGGTTAAAGTTACTTCAAGAAAGACATTCTCCTACCTTGTTCCATCAAGAAACAGATCAAAATTTGGAGTTTTAATATTCTCTTGTTGTTTTAAGCATTCTTGCATAAAACAATTTGCTTTTGTCTTTAAAGTCACTTCTAACAAATCTATTTGTGTTTTATTTTTCCAAATCTGGTTAGGGACTATTTCTTTCCATCCAAGAAACCCTAACTCATTTTCTTTTGGACTCTTTACCAGTTGATTCATCTTTCTTTCATTTTAATTTTGTTTGACTCTCTTCTATGACAACTAATCTGTTTTTGTTGTTTCTTATTTCAGTTTACGTTTATGTTTGTCTAGAGGTCTAAGATAAATCCACGACTTTGACAAAGTTTATGATCCACTTCTACATTCATCTGTCTCATTCTTTATTAGATGGACAATGAAGATTGAAGCCCATCATGAAGGATGTGGTAAAGCAAGAAATCGTCAAGTGGTTAGATGCGAGTATAATTTACCCTATCTCAGATAGTTTGTGGGTAAGTCTAGTCCAGTGTATGCAAAATAAAGAAGGTATTATGATTGTTGAGAACAAGAATAACGAGTTAATACTGACTAGAACTATTATGAGATGGAGAATTTGCATTTATTATCGAAAGTTGAATAAGGCAACTTGGAAAGACCACTTTCTTTTACAATTCTTGGACCAAATGCTTGACAGACTCGCGGGGTGAGACAATTACTGTTTTCTCGATGGATACTTGTGGTATAACGAGATTACAGTAGCACCAAAAGATCAACACAAAACAACATTCACATGCCCATACGGTACATTTGCATTTAGGCGTATGCAATTTGGTTTATGTAATACACATGCTACATCTCAAAGATGTATGATGTCTATTTTTACTGACATGATTGAGAAGTATTTGGAAATATTTATGGATACTTTTTCAGTGGTTGGAGGCACTTATGATGATTGTCTAGCCAGTCTAGCCAAGGTACTAAGGCGATGTGAAGAAACAAACCTCGTACTTAATTGGGAAAGGGGCCATTTTATGGTACGAGAATGTATTGTTCTAGGCCATCGAATAATGAGACATGAAAGCAAGGTAGATAAAGCAAAGGTAGAAGTTATTGAGAAATTCCCACCTCCAATATTTGTAAAGGGTGTTAGGAGCTTTTTGGGCCACACTGGTTTCTATCAAAGATTTATCAAGGACTTCTCCAAAATTGCTAAACCTTTATGCAAATTATTGGAGAAGGACACGATGTTCAAATTTGATGAAGAATGTTTAAAAGCTTTCAATGATTTGAATAGCTAGTTAGTTTTGGCACCAATCATCATCACACAAGATCGGGATTTGCCATTTGAATTGATGAGTGATGCAAGTGACTTCATGATAGGTGCTATCATAGGCCAACGAAGAATAAAGTTTTCAACCCCATCTACTATGCAATTCAAACTTTGACAGGAGATCAATTGAATTATACAGTAACAGGGAAATAGTTACTTGCTATTTTTTTATTTGACAAGTTTCGATTATCTTGTAGGTTCCCAAGTGACAGTCTACACAGACCATTTGGCAATTAAGTATTTACTTACCAAGAAAGTCACTAAGCCGAGATTGATCTGATGGGTACTTCTACTTCAAAAGTTTGATCTAGAAATTCAAGATCGAAAGGGAGTAGCAAACTAAGTAGTAGACCACTTGTCTAAATTAGAGCTGCAAGAAGGGAATTCTCCATTTATACCTATTCAGGAGACATTCCTAGATGAATACATACTGAAGGTAAATCATGTCCATAATACCCCTTGGTTTGCTGATATTGCTAACTATTTAGCTTGTGGTTTGATGCCAATTGATAAGACACATCATCAAAAGAAATAGTTTATTCACGATGTGAAGTACTATTTTTGGGAAGAGCCGTATTTGTTTATAAAGTGTGCAGATCAAATGATTAGGAGATGTGTGGCAGAAATGAAGTACATAAGATTTTATATCATTGCCACACAACCCCGAGTTGGGGACACTTCAGAGGTATATGTACTGCAACCAAGGTATAGCAAGTTAGATTCTTTTGGCCAACACTATTGAAAGATGCGTATGTTTACGTAAAGAGTTGTGATTGATGTCAAAGGGTTGGAAATGTCACCCATAGAAATGAGATACCTCGTACAAACATCATTGAGGTAGAATTATTCGATGTTTAGGGTATTGACTTCCTCGGTACTTTTCCTCTGTCTTTTTGTCACTAGTACATATTGGTAGTAGTAGACTACGTGTCTAAGTGGGTTGAGGCCGAGGCATATCCGATGAATGATGCTAAGGTTTTGATGAAGTTTTTTGCAAAAGCATGTGTTCACAAGGTTTGGAACCCCAAAAGCTATCATCAGTGATAAAAGGTCTCATTTTGTGAACAAATGGTTGAAATTGTTACTCGACAAACATGGAGTGAAGTAGAAGGTTGCCATAGCTTGCCATCTGAAGACAAATGGGCAAGTTGAACTGGCAAACAAAGAAATAAAAGGCATACTCAAGAAGGTAGTTTGTTCGAACTGACGAGATTGGCCTAAAAGATTGGACGATGCTTTATGGGCCTACAGGACAGCACACAAGACACCTTTAGGGATGTCAGCTTATAGGTTGGTTTTTGGGAAAGCTTGTCATTTGCCCTTGGAGTTAGAACACAAATTTTACTAGGCTCTCCAACTACTCAACTTGGACCTTAAGCTTGCTAAAGAGAAATGGATGCTTCAAATCAACGAGTTAGAAGAATTTTGAGTGTTCTCATACGAGAATGCCAAACTATTCAAGGAAAGACTTAAAAGATGGCATGATAAGCACATTCGAGTCTGAGAATTTGAAGCAGGTTAGTAAGTCTTGTTATTTAATTCCAGATTAAGGTTCTTTTGAGGTAAGTTGAAATCACGTTGGTCTGGTCCATTTACAATCCACCAAGTTTTTCCATACGGAGTTGTTGAACTTCAAGGTAAGGGGGTAATTTTCGAGTCAATGCTCAGCGCTTAAAACATTACTGGGGGGATAAAATTGAGTGAGATCAATTTTTTTTTGTTTTATCAGATATTTAATTTTTCTAATTTTTCTTTTTAAATAAATGGTTTAAGCTATATTTTCGGGATTAGTATGTTTAAATAAATTCTGTCTAGGAGAATGGAACTTAAGCGAGACTGCTTGTGACCCCTCCAATCTTTCCTAGGAATTGATTTTTACATAATCTTTTGAGAAATTATTTCCTAAATGGAAAAATAAATTTTTAGTTTTTCAAATAAAAGGTTCAATTTTGACCCAATTTTTAATTGCAACTCAATTTTCGAATTTCTATTAAGTTTATGTACTTAATTCAATTATTTGAAAATTTTGGCTGTTCTTTTTGTGAATATTAAAAATTAGATGTCTCTTTTTGTAAATATTTTCAAAGGCATCTAAAATAATTTTTTTAATTTAAATAAATAAGATGATAATAACTAGTATATAATTATATTTATTATAATATATATTAATTATTATCAACTTTGTATAGAATTAGGATTTGTTTAAATTTGATCATACTTTATTGAATAGTTTTTATTTCAATGAATTAATAGCAAATAATAATTTAATATGATTATATTAATTATTAATTGTTATTAACTTTGTGCAGAATTAGAATTTGGAATATTTTAACTATTAAATTGTTCTAAGAATTCTAATTAAATTCCTACTCTCTTCACTATAAATTCCAATCACAATTACATTTTTTCACATCACCTAAACCAATCTCCATCCTTTCCTCCAACATCCACCATCGGCACCCTTGTCGCCTAACAGCCACCTTCACATGCACCTGCCTCCATCGCGCTCTGTTGTCGCCTTGTACATCTTGCTCCATGCACATCGTGTGGCTCCCAGCTCTAGCCCATACGCACCAACACACTAGCCCTGCTGCCCGCTCCTCTGCTCACGCTAGGCCCTGCTGCTCCCTCGTACATTTGCTCATACACCTAATAGCTCCCTAGCATCGGCATGGCACATCCGTGCCCTGCTACTCGCGCTAACTCCCTACACTTGGCCGATAACCCTGCAACAATTCCTAAACCGACCTCTTTTGCTTTATATTTATTTTCTTTGAGTTCTTAATTTTTATATAAAGGTTAATCATGCCTCGTAAAAGAACTCATGCCTCTATCCAAATTGACGAATCACAAAATAAATTCCATTGTGAATAAGCCAAAGCAAGATACGAAAGTGTTTTCAAGAATCAACAAATGCACCTTGAAAAAGGCTTTACACTAAAAGAAATCAACTGTATCGATTTCATGGCTCGCATTTGACAAATTGCTAAAGTTCTCTATTGGGAGTTGTTGTATGAGAAAAGACCTAGTGTAGATGAGGAGTTAGTTCATGAATTTTATGTGAATTTGACCTCAAATGAATTGACGGAAGTTTCTGTCTGAGGAATTAAGGTATCAATAAGCTCAAACGCTATGAATGAATTCATTGAATTACTTAATTTTAAAGACGACAAATATTCTTCCTTGATGAGAAATATTGAGGCTGAAAATCTATAAAAAATTCTCGAGGAACTTGCAGTTTCGGGTTCTAAGTGGACTGTGTCAAAGCAAGGAATTCACACTTGTCGTAGAGAATATTTGACACCACCAGCAAAGGTTATAGCCAGGGCACAATCACAGATTGAGACCTCTATAGTATAGCTTAAGACTCTATTCTACAACAACAAGTTGAAGAAAGCGAGGATCCAGAAGAAGAAGAAGAAGATTCCACAGAGATAGAACCAATGCAGTCAACTGAAATCCCTAATAAGGAAGAACCAATGGAACCAGTAACCAAACTTGACATCACAACCTCAATGTTCAGAACTCAATCCCCTCACCCAAATCTTCGAGATGAGATGTAAAAGTTGATGAACAAAACTCAACATATGCAGTGGCAGCAACAAGCTTACTAGATATATTCAAAAATACGGGATGACTCGGTGAGAAGTGTTCTTACGAAAATATTCAATGACCCGTTTATTTTTGTGCTTGAATTTCCAGATTTTATATTTGAACATTGGATTCTAATTCGAATAGGGAAAGAAGTGATTCATGCAAAAGCAAAGACGATTGAGCAAAAGATGAGTCAAATTCTGAGGGATTTGCAAATAAATAAAATTAGGGATCTTGACTTTATTTTATTTTCATTCTTAGGTTATTTAATGTTTAAGGATTAGGCTCTATCAGGATTTTTATTTTTGTATAATAAAACAAGAGGTGGAAATCATAAATAAGAAGTGTGGCAATAGATATGTACATGTCTAAGATCGGATCTAGAAAGAGCTTGGTACTTAAGCAGTCAAATTGACTCACCTCCTCTTTTTTTAAAATCCTATCTGGTGTATAGTATCTATTTACTTCTAGCAATGAGGACATTGTTCATCTTAAGTAGGGGGATCAAAAAATTGAAATTATTTCCTCTAAGAATAAATTTTTCTTTTAATTCTGATTAGGTTATATTTTGTTCAAAAATTTTGAAATTTTGTTAAGTGTGCTAAACTTCAGTATGAATAAAGTTCTATTATTTCAATAATTGTTATGTTAGCTGAATTATGACATAAATGTACTCTTAATAAAGCATGCAAATCATGCCATTAAATTTTTAAGTTCCTTAGGAAAGTCAGGCATGCATGAAAGTTTAAGTCTCTAGAATTGACTTAGTAGTTTCTTGAGGCAAAATCCTAGGAAGTATGGAATGTTGAAAATGATTTAGGCAACTTTTGTTTAGACCGTTTGAGCCTTTCAGCCAACCTTGATGAGCTTTTATCCTTTGAAACCCAACTTTGAGACTATATGGCCTAATTTTATTTGAACCTATGCAATATTTAGCCATCACTTCTGTCTTAATTATCTTTAAATTGTCCCTAACACTAGACTCAGTACTGTTCAGAATATTCTTTGAAATAAGCTTGGGGAGTTGAAAAGAAGTGTCAAATGCTCAAAAAATTGTAGTATATGTAGAAAAATACTCGTTCAAAAAAAAAAAAAACAAAGCATATGTACTTGAAAGGAAATAGATTCACAAAAAAAGCATGTGAAAGTAAAATAAGTTGGTTTATTGAAGGTAAATACTCTGAAGGTCCGATTCAAGCTGAGTCTAGGGTTTTTAGCCTAAATTTATCTATCTTTTACCTACCCCTATCCTAGCCACGTTACAACCTATTTAAAAGACCTATTGATTCAAGTTTTTATGCTACCAACATTAATGGAGAGAAATTGCTATGTTCAACATATGAAGGCATAAGTTAAACTTAATGATTGCATCTTAATATTAAATAAGGAAATAAAATTAAATTGGTAGGGATTTAACATGTCTTTATTTCGAAAACATTTAGTCTAATTTTTCAATCATAATAATAATTGAGATTAATTTGAATGATATGTATACTTACGTAGCATAAATATCAAATTTCTTATTCTTGAGCATAAGTATACTAAGTTCATAATTTTGGGAAGAATATTATTTTGAAGGAATTTTTGAAAAGTGTTTCCACGAAATTATTTTCAATTTGTGCATTACTCAGGATGAGCAATGAATTAAGTTTGGGGGTGTGGAAACACAAAAATATACATACTTTTTCATGCCCTTTTTAACTCAAATTCATGTAGTTTCAGTAAAATTCTTGTCGAAAAACATATAATAATTATAAAATAATTAAATTTCACTTAAATTATTAACATGTTGAATTTTAATTAATTTTTAATAAATTTTGATTAATTTTGATTTATTTTCGACAGATTCACACAAAGGGTGAAAAATGGCTCGGAAAACACTATTAGAAGCGCAAACACAAGAAGCGATTTTGAAGCATCAAGTTGACTTAAATTTTAAGCCTAAGATGGTCTAAATTATGAATAATAATTCATAATATAATTAATTTTACTTTTAATCTAATTTATTTTGTGTAACACCCTTTACCCGAGTCCGACACCGGGACGGGGTACGAGGCGTTATCGTACTTAATCTTGCTCAAACTTACTAAATCGGGCCTTAATTCTCGATCCAATTTAAAAAATTTTCAAACATGGTCTTAATATTCTTACTACGGGCCTATGAGGCCCAAAACATACATCGGGAGTGGTTTGAAACCAATCCGAGAACTTTCGGGCATCTTAGAAAAATTTTTCTTAGAACAAGGCCACACGCCCGTGTGAGGTGGGACACGCCCTTGTGGGTTGGCCGTGTGATCACACACGCCCATGTCCCTAGCTTGTATTGAATTTATTTCTTATTTCAAACCTAAAGGTTCATACACGACCTGGGCACATACCTGTCTCTATGGCCCGTGTCCCTCACACAAGCTAGATACACCCGTGTCCTTAACCTGTGGACCAATCTGTTAAAACACTATGAATTACTTGATTTCACACGGCTAAGACACACGCCCGTGTGCTCAGCCTGTGTGCAATACTGACTTAACTACTTAAGATGTAAGGGACACACGATCGAGCTACATGTCCTTGGTGCAGATCGTGTGTCACACATGCCCGTGTGCCTAACACGTGTGGACAAAAATAGTCTATTTTCGAAGCCTTTTTGCCACCTTAAAACATAACTAACTCATGCCAATTTCAACTCATAATTCAAGCATAATTATACTTTCTAAACATTCACAACTAAGGCATCCAAATGCCACTATGCATGTCATTCTCATCCATCATTATCCTACTTAAACATGATACTTAAACAATCATGAATTGCCTCATCATTTCATAAAATATAACTCAATCTGTAACACCCCTCGCCCGTATTCAACGCCGGAACAGGGTTCGAGGTGCTACCAAATGTAAACTCAACCAATAATTTAAAATCAGGCCAAAAAAATTTCTTTCAAAATAATTATGCTATTCACTACATTACAAGAAATAATAACATACAAGCATAAGAATAATTATAGAGGTCTATAACATTATTAGCCGACATAAGCCAATTTGTAAGAATACATACTACCTTAACCACAAGCCAATGCCTTTAGCAAAATCATAATATTACCCACTTAACTTTACAACCCTATACATGCCATAGATTTGGAAACACCTGGATTTACTTACGTCGATGTCGTAACCTTGCCAGTGTGATAATATCTCTGTCGGCCCCCAACCGAGCTAACCTGACAACCTAGGGAATAAGGGAAAGAAAGGGGGAGTAAGCTTTATGCTTAGTAAGTTCATAAGAAAACAATAAACAATTCATTAATAAGTTTACCCAAGTTTACAACATAATCACAAATTCACTACAAGCCGTCTTCCTGAGCAACATTCACTAAATTATTTATAAATGGAGCTACGAAAATCCAAATCAAGTTTTGCAAATTTTTCCTGAAACTAGACTCATGTACCTTTCTACCATAAAATTTCCAGAATTTTTGACTTGGCAGTTAGTACAGTTTAAACATCAAAGTTACCCCTGATTCACTATTGGACAATTCCAATGCTTCTATACTAAAGTTCAATTATCTCTTAGTTCAGGACTCGGATAATGTTCTCATCTATTTCTTTTGAAAATAGACACATTAAGGATTCTAAGCATATAAATTACATCTCATGGATATTGTTGTACAATTGATAATGATTTTCTCAAGACAGAATAGGGGATTTCAGAGTCATTCTGACCCCATCTCACCCAACTTCAAATATCTCATTATAGGCAATTATTTTGCTTTCATGGTTTCCTTTATAAGAAACTAGATTCATTAGGCTTTAATTACATATTTTATTCAGCCTATAACTCATCTCCCTCTATTTTTAGTGTATTTTCAAAGTTACACCACTGCTATAACCCAAAGCTGTCTAGGTTAAATCTACTCATTTACAATTATTGCTTACTAAATCAATACCATTATATCCATTTCAATGTCATATCATTTCTTCAAATCTCGATGTCACATAATCACAACATCTAAATGCCTTGATGTAATTCTTTGATTCGACTTAATATGGCTAATTCAAAGGACCACATTCACATATGATTTCAATGTTCATAGTCACATATAACGCATACTTTCATATATTAAATTTCACAATGGCCGAATATAGATATACATGAACTAAGTGTAATATCATTTGGCCGAATAGGCCTAACTACAATGTGCACTTTTCCATTAACATCTCATACACTTAAAATTTGGAATCACATAATCATATCATCATATAACAAAAAGTCATTCATTGATTCAACTCAATAGAGTTAATTTATGGCATCGTATCATCATTTAATATCATCGACCTAACTCACATATGAATCGGATTTATTTTCCAGTGTATATAATTCCTCAAGGCCGAATATATATATATATACATATATAATCACTTCACATTTAAAACATTCCTTCCTTATTCAAAGCCACTTACATACCATTTTACTTCCATGAATAATATCACATGAGCCAAATGTTCACAAATGAACAAATCCATAATTCAATTAGAATCATTCTCAGATAAATAGGTAAGCATCACATACCTGGAAAACTTAATGCTTAATGCGAATTCAATTTGCCATTTTAACACAGGATTCATAGTCGTATGCTTTTACCAATTCACTGGCACTTGGCCTGCTAGGTATAAGACCCGAGTTTTATCACAGGCTCAAAGCCTACTAGACTTTTTAAGTCTGAAATTACTTCACCGGCATTACGCCTGCCAGGCTCAAGGCCCGATATCCTTTCACCGGCATTACGCCTGCTAGGCTCAAAGCCCGAATATCATATCACCGGCATTACGCCTGCTAGGCTAAAAGCCCGAATATCATATCACCGGCATTACGCCTGCTAGGCTCAAAGCCCGAATATCATATCACCTGGCATTACGCCTGCTAGGCTAAAAGCCCGAATATCATATCATCAGCATTACGCCTTGTAGGCTAAAAGCCCAATATTATTCACCAGCTTAAAGCTTGCTAGGCCAATGCCCGAATAGCTCATTACGATAATCACTTCACATATTCTTTAATATTTTCGTAACTTATGCTTCAACTTTACATATAGCCGGAATATATACATTTGTACAAAAGTTTTCATCATTCGTATAAAACACACATTTGACATATCGTATTATATTCAAATCTCATATCTCAATCATATTCGACTTCCACACATAACTAATAATAAAGTCATATCCAACATGGTTACTCTTGGGTTCCTAATAATCACAATTAGTGATACCCCTTTCATCATACATACGACATAGTACATTCATCAAAATGTTCATTTATCACAACATATTTTCATATCCAATTCAATTTAGATATACTAGCTATCTTCGGTTTATAGCATTAATTCCATTCTCATTCGGATATATAACTGTCATACAAAAACATTTTATATAATTTAATTGCATAATAAAACACATACGTACTTTATTACGAGCTAACAAAATTTTAGATCATGTTTAACTTTTCCATGTGTATTAACTCACATAATAGCACAATCGATCCAAAGTCTCGTAATAACATTCGAGCATATTGCTCGTTAAGTACCAATTTGATTCAAATACAATGGCACAATACCTGCTAGGTTTAAAACCCGAATATATTTTATGAGTATAACTTATATCATCGATCACTAAAATTTACCCCATCGAAGTTCACATTTAATCACCTTAGTACCAAGTCACATTCGCCTTATAGTCTTAAATCAATATGTATTCTGCACATTAACTAAATAAAATTTACATTCTCTTTGTCATATTAATTTAACTTTTAGGCATATAAAAAGAATCAAGCTTAAACACTTATGAACTTAACTCTATTATCGACGAACGATTACGGATCAACTATTCTACAATTTTTGTTTCCTTTGTTCTTGAGCTAAATTAAACGAATTAACTTGTTAAATCTCTTAACCAAGTTGTTTTTCATTCAAATATGTATATATATATAAATATACACACAAAATTTTAACCTATTCCCCTTCATTAAGCACATTGCTAATTAAATCAAATTTCAAGAAATATTTAACATAAAATTCACAGTTTAACCACATTAGCCGAATACCATTAAGCCCTTGAAATATATTTATGAACTTTAAAACACCAATTCCATGCATTAATTCATGAATATACCAAGGCCGAAGTAAGCTACCAAAGCTCACCATTTTCCCATTTCACACACACAACTAAATTCTTTTATTTGATACCTAATTTCATTGTTTCATAGCTCATTTTAATAATGACATGATTAATTCGACAAAGAAAATTTCCTTTCTTATTAACACATATACGGCAACTTCTCTTTTCAACATTTTAATACTCAAACACTTAGTCAAATCATCAATTAATCTAATATTCGGCAATTAAAAGCACACATGTTAACATTCAAGCTTCACTTTTCTAGCATTTAACAAAAGTTACACTCATGCACAAACTAGCCGATTACCACTTATCATTTAAACCACATATACATATCAATTTAGCAAACTCTACCTCACCCTCCTACCCTTACAAATCAAAAACATCAAAGCACCAACCTTTCTATATATAATTCTTACAAGACTGAAAGTATACAAAACCAAAACTTTAAAATTTAGCACATAAACCCATTGACCGTATGCACATAGCTTTCACCATCATCCTTAACAAAATTTATCAAGCTTCAAATTCTAATTTTTACCTTATAATATTTAAAACATCCACCACAAACTCTTTGTACCAAAATAGACCATTGTCGAATGCCCCTCTTAAGGAATTTAACCACATAAAGCACTTAATTCATAATTTAAGCTTACAACTTATAATCTCATGAATTTAACATCATAAAACCCATTTAACATTCACTCAACAATTGCCAACATCAAATTCAAACATTTATAACTTTTTCCACTCATGGCCAAAAGCATACTTCACCATAAACTCACAAATTCATTCACGGGTTATGTCAAGGGCTTTACAAACAACTCAAATTCACAAGAATTTAAAAGAAATCATATGAAACTTACCTTAATTAGACATTAGTAGCCTAATGCCTTGGCTTTTCTTCCTTATTTTTGTTCTTCTAGTGTCGGCAAGAAAAATAGGGAAAGCAATGGACAAAAACTTTGTTTTTATCACCCACTTTCTTCTTTTAATTTTATGTATTTTATAATATAAGATAAGTTGAATTTTTTAACATTATCATTATTATAAAATTCATATAATAATGTCTACTTACTCCCACTATCGTGCATCAATTTAATAAAAGGATTATTTGCCATTTAGCACCCCAATATTTAAGAAACATGGCACTTTAGAAATTTTCATAATGACATGCATATAATTTATTTAATGCAATTTAATCCTTTCTTAGTAATTAAGCACTCAAATTTCAATATTTAAACACGAAACTTTAGCACATCATAGTTCTCACATTCAAACACGAAAAAATATTATTTAAATATTTTTCTGACTTGATTTAGTGGTTTCGAAACCACTTTTCCGATTAGGGTCAAAATCGGGTTATTACAACTCTCTCCCCCTTAGGGATTTTCGTCCCCGAAAATCTTACCGGCGAATAGATTAGGATAACATTCTCTCATAGAGTTCTCTAAATCTTACATTGTTTCCTCAGCTTTGTGCTTAAGCTACAGTACTTTAAGTAACAAAATTTTCTTAGCTTGCTCATGTTTAATCACAGAGATCCGCGTAATTGCACATTTACTCACTTACTTTTCATTTAGGTAATAACGCACATAGGTATAACATAATTTAACTCGCCGGTATGAACCTGCTAGATAGAGGCCCAAACCACATACATTGGTTCAAGGCCTGCTTGACCCAAAGTCTGAATAAACTTGACAGCCGTCAACTTATTAGGCTATTAGCCTAGTATACAATTCACCGGCCCTAAGCTTGCTAGGCACAAGGCCTAAATAACTCGAATATATAAATATAGTTCATGACAACACTCATTTAACACCTTATCAACTTTTCATACATATAACTTAAAGATCTTCCATACACCCATTCATTAATAAAACTCTATCAATAAAAATTTTAATGCTATCCTTTACCTTCGGCTGTTACAAGTGACCACTGATATAGTAGCTCAAGGATTCAATCCTCAATTCAATAACATATACAAACCAATACAAGATAACGTTACCATCTCACATCCATTCGGCAGTTGCTCATATAAACTCAAACTGTAACATTTCCTCAAATTCATATTCAACACAATAAAATTTCATAACGATTCTGTAACGCCCTAATTTTCGGGTTTTTCTTAGATTTATCATTATCGGTTAAAATGTTTAAATGCTAGTAATTAGGTGTGTGATGCATGTCTGGGGTGTGTTAATGGGCCTATGGAAGGCCCATGAGTTGGTTGGAAGCTCGGCAAAATTTTGAATTTTCATCTTAGGAGTTAGGGGATCAGTGAAAATAAGGGTCTTAAGGAATTGTGTGCGAAATATAGCACAAATGAACCAGTGGTAGAGTGGCAAGGGAGACGCCACTAGGTTCCTTAAAAGGTGGCGCCTAAATGAGCTTAGAGGTCAAGGGTTCAAGCGCCAGAGGTTGCGAAGGTGTTGTTTATTTTTAAGCTTGAGCATGTGAGAGTTTGAAGCCGATTGGAACTCTGCTGGGAGGAGATTTGAATCGGTCAAAGAGTAAATCATGGAGGAGGTTGAGGAGCAAATCAAGGAGTTCGAATTTTGAAAGAGGTGGCCGGCATTAGGGACTCTTTAGGAGGCAAAAATCGGTAAGCAATATTGGGTATAGCAATCGGCTTAGGAGGGGTCTTTGTGCCGAATTTTTGAAGTTTTGTGCATCCTTTCTTTTGCCGAATTTAGGTGGCATATTAGTGTTTCCTTTTGGCAATCCTTTTCTTTGTTTTGACTAAGCAGCGGCACACCATATCCCAAGAACCCCACTGCCGATTTCTTCGTGGAGATTAAAAGACACTTTTGCTATTCTTCCCCTTCCTCTATTTTCATCTTCTTCTCGTCTTGCTTTCACAAACCGAAACCTACCTTGCTACCTCCTTCCTGGCCGAATCAACTAAAGTTTTCTCCTACTTCCTTTCTTCAAGCCCTAAACCGAATGCTCAGTTGATCAAAACCTCCATGGCCGAATACCTTGTATGACCGAAACCACACCTCCTTTGTTACCTATTGATCAAAATCTTCTTCTTCTTCTTCTTCTTGATTCTTTAGCAAGCCGAACCCTATTCTTCTATCTCTTCTCTTCTAATTGCCATTTCACCCTACCTTATTGGTTGAACGGCAAGTGCGCCACATCACTTCTTCAAGAGCCGAATATCTTTAGAGCCACTCTTTCACATTAGAGTTAGATTTATGGTAGATCTAGAATAAACCGGAGATAGTGGAAACGTGGAACAATACTCTTCGAGAGGTGGTATTGGTAAGTGATCTAATCACTGCGTATCTTCGTTTATTGAATATCTTAAAGGAAGACCGAAACCTATAGGGCCTTAGAGGGCATGTCGACATTTTTGTAAGATTCTAATATTATGGTTTGTTTCTTATGCGCATGGAATAGCAAGAGGAGGTTATCAAGCAAGGAGTTTTGAAAGATAACGTGATTGGACATCGAGATTTAGTCTTTGATCGGCGAAAAGGGGTAAGATTTCAATGTTCGGGCATGTTGGCCGATTATGATTTGTGGGAGAAGATCTTATATGTGGCCGAATCTTAGACTAACGTTTAGTGATCAATTGTAGGATTTCATTCGCGGGTTCTTCAGCGATTCCGACAGTTAACAGGTGTGTAACGTATCTCCATCATAGACTAGGATGGCTAAAAGCCGAAATAATCGAAACTGTGCTAAGTGACTGATCAAAAGTGACCGAAAAATCAGCCTTGGAAAGAAACAAGAGTGACCGAATACTCTGTTGTGGTCACATTGGGAATTGGCGATGGCGAAATTGCAGAAGGTGCAATTTCGAGCGTTTTGGTAAGTTGGGCCTCAATGGGCCAAGGTGGGCCCAATGGGCTTCCGAGCCCAAATTTGAATATGTTCATAAAAGACTTTCTGGTAACTTGAATAATAAAAACTTGGTAAAGTCGGTAAACTAAAACCTAAAATTGGGCTTAACGGACTTATCGACGATAATGGACATAGTAAGGCCCATTAGGGGATCTAGGCTAAAAAGGGCAAAATCGGAAATTTGGCTTAAGTGGACTTCCGTGGTTATTTAGGGACTGTTAATTTATCAGACTTGCATAAAATCTCTGAAAATATGAAAAAGGACTAAAATACCCTTAAACATGGAAAATTACCAAAATACCCCTAGGTGTAAAAAGACTATTATACCCCTAGGGCCAATTCTATATGAAATGTATGATGTTATGTATCTGCATGAGTTAATTATTAATATGAATATATTTGATGCATGAGATGCTATATGTTGCATGCTAGTATGATTATCTGTTGCATGGGGTATGGGTTTATGATGGAGGAAGCGTTCTGGCAGCCTCGCTGCAATCTGGTGGCCTCGCCACATATTTTCTGGCAGCCTCGCTGCAATCTGGTGGCCTCGCCACAATATCTGTATCTGGTGACCTCGTCACAATATCTGGCAGCCTCGCTGCAAATATATCTGGCAGCCTCGCTGCAAATATCTGTGGTGTGTAGCGGTTGGGTGGGTCAAGTAGTCTCCCCACATGGTGTAAGGCTGGTTCGGGGGTGTTAAGGATGGATCTGGGTTGGGTTTCTGTTTGCATAATGCTTATATCTGATCTGTTTCTGTTATGAGCCTTTTGGGCTTGACCTGATTCCTGTAATGGGCCAAGGCCCAATTAAATCTGTTTCTGAGGCTTGATCTGTTTTGGCCTATGGTTGAGATAATGTTGCACACTGAGTTGTCAAACTCACCCTTCTTAATTAATCTCTGCAGGTAACCCTCAACCATAGTGGGCTTGGAGCTGCGAGAGATTCGGAGTGGCCACAGTGACTGCAATAAGACTGGTTTTCATTTATGTTTTAGTATTTTAATTTTTATGTTAATTTTTGGGTTTTAATGTGTAATAAGGCCGCTATTAAATTTTCTTTTTGGGTTTTAACTTTCTAAAGGATTTGGTTCGTACTTTATCGAAATTGCTAGATATAGGCTGCGCGGGTTTCCAAAACCTTAATAACGTTTTCAAAATAACGTTTATAAAATTTAAACAATCTTGAATAATGACAACTTAAAGTAGTTTTAATAAGAACTTTTCTCACCTTGCTAGTTTTACAAAATATCACCCATGTCTCAACATGTTATAAAAGGTTATAAGCGTAGTTTAGGATCATGTGACGCACCAGATCTGGTCATAACGTCCAGACCGGGTTTGGGGTGTTACAGATTCCCACTCAAATATTTAAATCACATTAAACATTATTCCTTATTCATTAAATCAATCATTTTATTCCTCTACATCCACAAAGATAATTTACTCAATATAATAGTTACCACAGCTCAAATTTTCAAGAATAACATTCGACAATGATATATGTATATAAATTTCTAATAATTCAATTCAGCTCTTATGTTTAACATTTATTCAATTCTGAATTTCAGACAACCTTCCCCGTCAATTAAGGATTCACACTTAACTATCAAGCTTATAGTTTCATAACCCACATATTAATCCATGTATAAGCTGTAACTTGGTCGAGAGTACATATATACTCAAACATTTCAAATTTCCAACTTGATACGAACACATTTTCACATACCTCAGTAGTACATACAACATTATTTCACATGAATATTACCAAAACATAAGTGAATTTATCATAATTCAAACTTTCCTTCATTTTACCCAAATTACCGTTAATGTCTTATCAAGTTCTCATATTTAGTCTTAATCACTTGTCAATATTTATCAAATTGGAGAACGTCTTACGATTTTTTACTACATCGCTTACTTGATGCCATAGTTCAACTATGATCTTATACTAGCTCATCTGTCTCGGTGACGATGCCTATCCCAGACAGGTCTTACACTTACACCTATGAGGCCGATGCATGTCCCAGACATGTCTTACACTGGCACACATATCTCATGTATTGCCATGGTCCAACCATGGTCTTTTTTCATCACGTCATTGGTGAACGATCTACTCATTCCCTGCATCCCTCCCAATTTGATCTTTCATTACAACTTTCATGTTATTGTAACATTTATGATTCTGTAACTGATATTATAAAACATAACATTACAGCATCTTGACTTCATTAGTCTAGACATAAATGTCAATCTCATGTATGTATACTGATTACTAATCTTGAAATAAAAGCATTTATTCATACTTTCTGTCATTTCAAGCAAATTTTCTCCTCATAATTACTAAGCCAAATGAGTTAGGTATGTATCATCATGTGAATACTGACATGCATGAAAGAGCTTATCACAACTTAACTTTCATTTCATTCCATGTTTCCACATTCTTTGACTCATGAATATCACATAATGAATACTAGTTCATGTAAAAAGAATCATTAATTTCTTTTTGTACCTTTCCCATTTTCAGCATATCATAGGCATGATTCATTAATCTCAACTTTACTCTTATCTCTATCAAAATTTGCTCGGTTGGTACTCATTCCTATCTTAACCAACAGTTTTATTAGGGCTGCGAGATATCACACTATCACGAATAATACTATGGCATGTATAGCTAGACTCGCTTACGCTATGTTAGTCCGAGAACCGACAAAACTATAGCTCTAATACCACTAAATGTAACACCCCTTGCCCGTATTCAACGCTGGAACAAGGTTCGAGCTGCTACTGGACTTAAACTCAACCAATCATTTAAAATCAGGCCAAAAAATTTTCTTTCAAAACAATTATGCTATTCACTACATCACAAGAAATAATAACATACAAGCATAAGAATAATTATAAAGGTCTATAACATTATTAGCCGACATAAGCCAATTTGTCAGAATACATATTGCCTTAACCACAAGCCAATGCCTTTAGCAAAATCATAATATTACCCACTTAACTTTACAACCCTATACATGCCATAGATTTGGAAACACCTGGATTTACTTACGTCGATGTCGTAACCTTGCCAGTGTGATAATATCTCTGTCGGCCCCCAACCGAGCTAACCTGACAACCTAGGGAATAAGGGAAAGAAAGGGGGAGTAAGCTTTACGCTTAGTAAGTTCATAAGAAAACAATAAACAATTCATTAATAAGTTTACCCAAGTTTACAACATAATCACAAATTCACTACAAGCTATCTTCCTGAGCAACGTTCACTAAATTATTTATAACTGGAGCTACGAAACTCCAAATCAAGTTCTGTAAATTTTCCCTGAAACTAGACTCATGTACCTTTCTACCATAAAATTTCCAGAATTTTTGACTTGGCCAATTAATACAGTTTAATCCTCAAATTACCCCTGATTCACTATCAGACAATTCTAACCCTTCTATACTAAAGTTCAATTATCTATTAGTTCAGGACTCGGATAATGTTCTCATCTATTTCTCTTGAAAATAGACTCATTAAGGATTCTAAGCATATAAATTACATCTCATGGATATTGTTGTATAATTTATAATGATTTTCTCAAGACAGAATAGGGGATTTAAGAGTCATACCCCATCTCACCCAACTTCAAATATCTCATTATAGGAAATTATTTTACTTTCACGGTTTCCTTTATAAGAAACTAGATTCATTTAGGTTTAATTACATATTTTATTCAGCCTATAACTCATCTCCCTCTATTTTTAGTGTATTTTCAAAGTTACACCACTGCTATAACCCAAAGCTGTCCAGGTTAAATCTACTCATTTACAATTATTGCTTACTAAATCAATACCATTATATCCATTTCAATGTCATATCATTTCTTCAAATCTCGAAGTTGCATAATCACAACATCAAAATGCCTAGATGTAATTCTTTGATTCGACTTAATATGGCTAATTCAAAGTACCACATTCACATATGATTTCAATGTTCATAGTCACATATAACGCAGACTTTCATATATTAAATTTCACAATGGCCGAATATAGATATACATGAACTAGGTGTAATATCATTTTGCCGAATAGGCCTAACTACAATGTGTACCTTTCCATTAACATCTCATATACTTAAAATTTGGAATCACATAATCATATCATCATATAACACAAAGTCATTCATTGATTCAACTCAATAGAGTTAATTTATGGCATCGTATCATCATTTAATATCATCGACCTAACTCACATATGAATCGAATTTATTTTCCAGTGTATATAATTCCTCAAGGCCGAATATATATATATATATATATATAAAATCACTTCACATTTAAAACATTCCTTCTTTATTCAAAGCCACTTACATACAATTTTACTTCGATGAATAATATCACATGAGCCGAATGTTCACAAACAAACAAATCCATAATTCAATTAGAATCATTCTCATATAAATAGGCAAGTATCACATACCTGGAAAACTTAATACTTAATGTGAATTCAATTCGCCATTTTAACACAGGATCTCATAGCCATATGCTTTTACCAATTCACCGGCACTTGGCCTGCTGGGTATAAGACCCGAGTTTTATCACCGGCTTAAAGCCTGCTAGACTTTTTAAGTCTAAAATTACTTCACCGGCATTACACCTACTAGGCTCAAGGCCCGATATCCTTTCACCGGCATTACGCCTGCTAGGCTCAAACCCGAATATCATATCACTGGTATTACGCCTGCTAGGCTCAAAGCCTGAATATCATATCACCGGCATTACGCCTGCTAGGGTAAAAGCCCGAATACCATATCACCGGCATTACACCTGCTAAGCTCAAAGCCCGAATATCATATCACCTAGCATTACACCTACTAGGCTAAAAGCCCGAATATCATATCACTGACAATATGCCTGCTAGGCTAAAAGCTCGATATTATTCACCAGCTTAAAGCTTGCTAGGCCAATGCCCGAATAGCTCATTATGATAATCACTTCACATATTCTTTAATATTTTTGTAACTTATGCTTCAATTTTACATATAGCCGGAACATATACATTTGTACAAAAGTTTTCATCATTCGTATAAAACACACATTTGACATATCGTATTATATTCAAATCTCATATCTCAATCATATTCGACTTCCACACATAACTAATAATAAAGTCATATCCAACATGGTTACTCTTGGGTTCCTAATAATCACAATTAGTGATACCCCTTTCATCATACATACGACATAGTACATTCATCAAAATGTTCATTTATCACATCATATTTTCATATCCAATTCAATTTAGATATACTAGCTATCTTCGATTTATAGCATTAATTCCATTCTCATTCGGATATATAACCGTTATACTAACACATTTTATATAATTTAATTGCATAATAAAACACATACGTACTTTATTATGAGCCAACAAAATTTTAGCTCATGTTTAACTTTTCCATGTGTATTAACTCACATAATAGCACAATCGATCCAAAGTCTCGTAATAACATTCGAGCATATTGCTCGTTAAGTACCAATTTGATTCGAATACAATGGCACAATACCTGCTAGGTTTAAAACCCGAATATATTTTATAAGTATAACTTATATCATCGATCACTAAAATTTACCCCATCGAAGTTCACATTTAATCACCTTAGTACCAAGCCACATTCGGCTTATAGTCTTAAATCAACACGTATTCTACACATTAACTAAATAAAATTTACATTCTCTTTGTCATATTAATTTAACTTTTAGGCATATAAAAAGAATCAAGCTTAAACACTTATGAACTTACCTCTATTATCGGTGAACGATTATGGATCAACTATTCTACAATTTTTGTTTTCCCTTTATCCGAAGTCGGCTCCCTTTGTTTTTGAGCGAAATTCAACGAATTAACTTGTTAAATCTCTTAACCAAGTTGTTTTTCATTCAAATATGTATATATATAAATATACACACAAAATTTTAACCTAGTCCCCTTCATTAAGCATATTGCTATTTAAATCAAATTTGAAGAAATATTTAACATAAAATTCACAGTTTAACCACATTAGCCGAATACCATTAAGCCCTTGAAACATATTTATGAACTTAAAAACACCAATTCCATGCATTAATTCATTAATGTACCAAGGCCGTATGCTTCATAAAGCTACCAAAGCTCACCATTTGCCCATTTCACACACCCACAACTAAATTCTTTTATTTGATACCTAATTTCATTGTTTCATAGCTCATTTTAATAATGACATGATTAATTCGACAAAGAAAATTTCCTTTCTTATTAACACATATACGGCAACTTCTCTTTTCAACATTTTAATACTCAAACACTTAGTCAAATCATCAATTAATCTAATATTCGGTAACTAAAAGCACACATGTTAACATTCAAGCTTCACTTTTCTAGCATTTAACAAAAGTTACACTCATGCACAAACTAGCCGATTACCACTTATCATCTAAACCACATATACATATCAATTTAGCAAACTCTACCTCACCCTCCTACCCTTACTAATCAAAAACATCAAAGCACCAACCAATCTATATATAATTCTTACAAGACCGAAAGTATACAAAACCAAAACTTTAAAATTTAGCACATAAACCCATTAACCGTATGCACAAAGCTTTCACCATCATCCTTAACACAATTTATCAAGCTTCAAATTCTAAGTTTTACCTTATAATATTTAAAACATCCACCACAAACTCTTTGTACCAAAATAGACCATTGCCGAATGCCCCTCTTAAGGAATTTAACCACATAAAGCACTTATTTCATAATTTAAACTTTCAACATATAATCTCATGAATTTAACATCATAAAATCCATTTAACATTCATTCAACAATTGCCAACATCAAATTCAAACATTTATAACTTTTTCTACTCATGGCCGAAAGCATACTTCACCATAAACTCATAAAATCATTCACGGGTTATGTCAAGGGCTTTACAAACAACTCAAATTCACAAGAATTTAAAAGAAATCATATGAAACTTACCTTAATTAGACAATAGTAGCCGAATGCCTTGGCTTTTCTTCCTTATTTTTGTTCTTCTAGTTTCGGCAAGAAAAATGGGGAAAGCAATGGACAAAAACTTTATTTTTATCACCCACTTTCTTCTTTTAATTTTATGTATTTTATAATATAAGACAATTTCAATTTTATAACATTATCATTATTATAAAATTCATATAATAACACCTACTTACTCCCACTACCGTGCATCAATTTAATAAAAGGATTACTTGCCATTTAGCACCCCAATATTTAAGAAACATGGCACTTTGGAAATTTTCATAATGACATGCGTATAATTGATTTAGTGCAATTTAATCATTTCTTAGTAATTAAGCACTCAAATTTCAATATTGAAACACGAAACTTTAGCACATCATAGTTCTCACATTCAAACACAGAAAAATATTATTTAAATATTTTTCGACTTAGTTTGTGGTTTCGAAACCACTTGTTCGATTAGGGTTAAAATCGGGTTATTACATAATCAATATTAGCCCCTTTCCAAAGGCCATTACAACTTGACTCAAGTGATAACAATAGCCAACATATTTGGCTACTCAAAATAACATATATCAAAATAATCAACTTCATATACATGCCATACATCAAAATAACTAACTTTACTATACCAAAATGAATGGCTTGATAGTGTGACTTCGAGCTCCGACTTTGGTCGATCTGTGAGCTAATTTGACAAATCTATAAGGAAGAAGGGAAAATAAAGGGTAAGCATTAAAATACTTAGTAAGTTGCATGGAATAAAATAGCAACATAGATTATGAAGCATCATTCAAAGAGAGTGTCATAAATAGTTATATGCTTTCTTACTCATTCTCATAACTTACTCATTCTCACGATTTACTCATTTTCATGACTTACTCGTTCTCATGACTTACTTTTCATTTTCTCGTAATTTACTCAAATGGACCTGTAACACTCATCGTGAAACTTTAGTCCTTCTTATTAACTAATCAACTTGCATACTTTCTCTATTAATGTACTTTGAATATCGAAGGATACCCGTAACGTCATTCTGATGGAAAGGTGCCAAAGCCATATCCCAAATATGGTCTTACACGGGGTTTCATATTGATGGGCGTCGAATCTACCAAAAATAATTCCTACTAAATAACTCTAAACAGTAGTAAGAGTGGTAGTAGGGTCGAATCCACATGGATTGAATCTATAATAAATTTCTATGTTTACTATTGAACAAAATGTCGTCATGTCAAGAGGTCGTGGCAAGTGTCGTGCCCACGACTCCAAACGTACCTGTTAAAAATAAAATAAACAAGTAAGCGGGGGGTTGGGAATGTTTAAGAAAGTAAATATTCTAAATAAGCAATTGATTAAATGTAAATTGGAAATAAATTCAAAAATGTGCCAACAAAATACTAAGCCTTAACCTTAGACTCGGTAAATTCCATATAAAGAATCAATCCTCAAAAATTGATTTTCTACTCCAAACGATAAGTTGGTTATAGCGATTAAGAATGTCCTAACCACCAATTCTTCCTCTCGTAGCTGGTTTCGATACGTCCTGGAAACCAACCCTTACCAATTATCTAACTGAGATACACGTGTTCCTAATTGAAAATTTCCGGTAACTTTGCATTTTGAAGACCCCAACTCGAATTAACGGCCTCAACCGCATGGGTCATTTAAATTGATCACCTCTTCCTTGATGTGTTCTCAGAGATCCGTATACAGCACGACCGATTCATTTCTCCAACTGTCAGCAAACACGACTCCAAACCAACGTGCACTTTGTGACTTGTAATCGAGTAACCTTAAGGGATGAGTCATCAATCCCGATACTTAGGAAAAAGGTGAATACCGACTGGGAGGATATTATTTAGCGTAAATTCATTTTTCACGATTTTAGACCAGAAAGAACACTGGCCTAAGGCTAAGATAAAATTTAGTATAGCATGAAATTATTCATGCTTTGTATGTTTTGAAAAGTGATGGAATTTGTAGGTAAGGTGATGGAAATTGAGAAGGAAAGGTATTTGAAAAGAGAATTAGACCAACTTTGTAAAAAAAAGACAAAAGTAATCCAATTCCTGATTGAAGTAGGAAAAACAAAGAAGATAATAGAACTCCAAGGTGAAGTAGGAATACAAAATGAATGGATGATTTTCAAAGAACCAAATACCCTTATTTATATACATGGGGTTTACAAAAATAATGTAGCTAATCTAATAAATTAAAAAAATAAAAATAAAAAAATAAAACTAAAACCAAAAATAAAATATCTTCTTATTTTTAGTCTTTTTACAAAGTCAAAATATATGATGAATCCCTAGCTTCCTCCATATTTTTGATTCGGCCCCATCTCTATGAATGTGTTTCAAATTGGCCCCTTTTTGCTCATTTCTGATCAATCGCATCCCTGACAAGATTAAATTGTAAAAACACCAATTTTGCAGGGATTAATTCAGAAATAAACCAAATTAAACATAAGAAATCATGCAAATTAATATGTTTATCAAATCCCGTCTACTTAGCTCATGCTTGTCCTCAAGCATGTTGTTCCTTCAAGCATTAGAATTCATCTTGTAATTTATAAAAAATCGAGCCCTTTTTCCGCATCCTCAATAAATCCAAAAAACATAGGCAAAAATAAATAAATGGTTCAAGACATATAGTTTGATCAACAAATGTCATAAAACTGAAATATGCGAACTAAACAATTTCATTAAATTGAGTTTGAATACAAAAGTTTGCAAGGTATTATTTATGCATTAGTAAAGAAATTTTAGACACGGTCAAACCTTTTTACATGAACGAGGATGACAACCCAAACACCCTGTCTCGGTTACTCAGCTCAAGCAGTCTTTATTATTTTATTTTATTTTAGTTTTTTCTTTTTTCTACTTTTGAAGGCTCAGTTAGCGGAATGTTTGTAAGTTATTGACTTGTCACTCGAACCTTTTTACGCGAGATAAGATGATAACCCAAGCACCTTACCCCGGTTACTCAATTCAGTCACGTTTTTGAAACTTTACTCATCACTTGAATCTTATTTATTTTATTTATTTATTTATGCTCAAACAAATATAATTTTTCCAGACAATCAATTTATACAAAAAATCTAGCTACATATATCAACTTTAAAACACAAATGTCGATCTATCTATTTACTTGAACGTTTATAAAAAATTTTGCCCTATTGTCCAAATTGATTAAGTATGAGATTAAAGGCTTAATGCCAAATAAACTATCGAATGAATTCGACGTAAGATTGAACACATGCAAAAGAGAGACATGCAACAAAAATCATGCACTTTTACTCATCAAATTAACCTCCCCCTACTTAATCTATGATTATCCTCAGGCATATGTTATATGAAGTAAAAGTTAGCAGCCCAAACAAATAAAAAGAAAACTTAGGAATACTCCCCATGTGTTTTTAATGCTGTTGTTGGTGTTGGGAGTAACGACTTTGCAGGATGTCGAGGATTATGGGGACTTGGCTTTCCATTGTTCCAAGTCGAGCTTTGATACGACTTAAGCGTGCTTCCATGGTGAGAGGCTGTTCCTCTTGTTCCCTAGTAGTGGAGTGTGGGTGTTGGCGAAAAACCATATTCCCACGAGTAGTCTGTGTACATAGAGGAACAAAATAACATACAGTAGGGGTGCCGCAAGCAAACCCATATAATCCGAACAATATTTATCTAGGCTGTCCATATTATATGCACATGTCAAGGACGAGAAATCGATTTCAGAGGGAAAGAGTGTTTAGGTTTAGTTCATAATATATGACCCAGTGTTAATGGATGATTACATCACAAAACAATATGAAATTTTCATGCAAACCAATATCCTAAATTAACTTTAAATCCAGAATGCATACACCACAAGAAAAACAATTCAGTTCTAGTTAAGATAGAGGACGAATCGTTTCGTCCTGAAAAACTAAAGGCTAAAAATCAGTGAATATATCGTAAAGCAGGTTCATGCAGCAATAAGTCTTTTATAGTTTTTTATTATAAAGTTGGTTAGAATGGGTTAAAGGATGATAAGCATCTAGAGCATTAAGGTCGCTTGGAATATCTAGCAGAGCAGTATGATAGAATCGGATTGAATATTGTCAGAGTCAATGAAACCCATGGCAACGTTAAAATCAGAGATCGACATCCGAAAGTCCTTACCAAGCAAACGAAAATAGATAATGTTTTATGTTTCAACAGTCTGTAATGCATTAATATTGAAGCTAAATATGGTGTAAAACTCGTAGATCAATTCATAATATGCATTACAAGAAATATTTACAAATGAGCTCCAACCAATAGCATCAAAATAATTAATCACAGCATCATGAATATCTAACATATCAAGAGTAGTGAAATCGATTTGCTTACAGATCGGGAGTGGATGTTGTTGAACATCATCGTATCGTGCGCGATGCTCCGGGTTGAAAAATCTAAAAACCCTCACAATCGTCTTTCAATGGGAATGGTGTTGGCATGACCTCGTCTATTACGTTGACCATTCTGTGTTGGCCAAACGTACTCGTCGGGCGAGGCGGGTGGACTCGAATTTTCAGCGACATCAGTACTGCTATTGTAACGCCCCCAAAATCTAAGCTTTTAATATTTGTGTATTGTGACATTAAATACATGTTAGCTTTAGTGGATAAGTGAATTAGGGGTGTTTGGGAGTCTCTGTGAAGTCCTGGGTTTAAGCCTTGCCATTTGAAAAATTTTTGTTTTTAGCACTTAAGGGAACCCTAACTCCAGTTGGTAAGCCTTTTAAATTTTGGTGGGTAAAACATGACACAAAAAGAGCCTATGGCCCAGTGGTAGGTGGCGCGCTCTCTGTCTAAGGGGGGAGGGGCGTGTTTTCCAGGCTACTGGATTGAGGTTCGAGTCTTGAGAAAGGCAATGGGATGTTTTATTTTGCTACTTTCAGTAGGTCAGTGTTGGAGTTCGACTGAGATGCTAATGTAGTGGAGGTATGGAATTGTTATTGCCGACTTCAAGGAGTAAATCTTGGGATTTGAGGAGATAACTTTGGCTATTAGGAGAAGATCAGGGGAAAGTTCGAATTGTGATAGTTGTTGTATCTGAATTGTAGGGGAGGTTTAGGAATTTGTGTTTGTGCCATTTGGGGTTGGTAGGCACACTAGGTTATCAGTTTTGGGAAGGTTCTTCTGTTGTTTTCAGATTTTGATAGTTTCAACATATTACTTCTAAGCACTTTTCTCTCGAGTTTTGGCTTCTAGGTTGCTTTCGAGTAGTTTGTGCCTTCTGTTTTTGCTTGTGCTGATTTAGGCAACCTTCTCCTAACTCATTCGGTTCTTCCCTCTTTTGTTTTCAACTTTAGCCAAATTATTTTGTTCTTTTCTTACTTCTCCTCTTTCATTCTAAGCCTTAGCTGAACACTCATTTCTTTCCCTTTAATGTCTAGATACTTTAGGCCGAATCTTTGCTCTTCTTTTTCTCTCATCTACACTCCCTCACTCCATCAATTGGTTTTGTTGGTGTTAATTTGTTCTCTCTTCCCTTCTTCCCAATTGTGGTGACTGATTCTCCTTCTCTGAACCCTGCTGAACCATTTTTGTTTTCACTGCTAGACTACTCCCCTTGTGTTTGGTCTTTGGTGTTGCAAAGGTTCTTTAACAACTAGTAAGTGCACTTGTTATCTCCTTTTGTCTCTAAAGGTTTATCAAGTCCCTTTTCTCTTTTTATTGCCGATTCTTCCTCTTTTCTAATAGAAGGTTTGTACTGTTGATTCTTAGATTTCCTTGTGAAGGGAAGGAGTTGCTAGAGTTATTGAGGCATTTGAAATCTATCTTTTGTCTTTCGAAAAAAGATAACTCTATGTACTACTACTTGGTTTGACAAAAGGTAGGTTGGTTGATGTTATGGTTTGGTTGAATAATGTCTTCCCTAATCTAGGGATTTCGTTTCTGTGATTTCTATTATGATCAACCCTTGGGTTGGGCAAGTACAGCTAATAGATTACTTTTATCGCAGTAAATTGATAAGAAGTGCGTGACTGGCTCTAGTCAACCATCGTAGGGTAATAAACCTTGTTATTCAACTAACGTGAGTAATGGATGCCGATTTAGGGTAAACTAATTTTTTTAACCCTATTGGTCGTAAAACGGATCGTATATCTTGATTGATTATAGGTTAGGATTTTGTTGATCTTAATACGGTTTCGCAATAAGGTGTGTACTCACACTGTTCTAAATCGTAGATCGGCGAAAAGCCAAAAAGCCAAAAGTGCGACAACGGTTGCCACACGGGCGCACGAATGCACGTGTGGAAAATTAGATACAATGATAGAGGCCACCATGAGCGACCTCATGGGCATAGGCCGTATTGGGCCGAAATGTATTGTGGGCCCCACACAGGTATTTGTCATTGGACTTGCGAGAATTAATAGATTGGCTGTGTCGTACACATGGTCATGGTTAAATCTGGCTTAGCGGACCATACGAACATGTGGGCCCTATTTGGGCCACGTAATGGGCTTTGGGCCCAATTGTACTTTTTAATGGCAAAACGTTGCATGGGTCGCACAAGACCACTGTAGACCTACGGATGGGTCAGTAAGTATACCTAGACCCCAAAATGAGAAATGACTATTATGCCCTTGTAGGGTAAAATGTCTATATTACCCCTAAATGATGTGTGATTGATATTGTATGCCATTTGCTATGTATGTTTGTATCCATACATGATATTATGCTGCATGGAGATGGGATCTTGTAATTGGAGGAAGTGATTGATTTGCCAAGGTCGCACGAGTCGCACGAGACGACTGTGGATCCACCTATGGCATAAAGCCGATTATATGATTGGTATCTCTGCCTCGACATTGGTTAGTGCCGTAACCGGTGTAACATTGGGAGTGTAGGGATGGGTGGGTCGATTTAATCCCCACAGGTGTATAGGGTTGGACAGGAGATGGAGAGCAGGGTTGGTTGGGTTTATATGCATTATATATTCCAATTCTGATATTGATATGGGCTACGGCCCAACTGAGGCTGTCACGGGCTAAGGCCCAACTGCCACCGTTAATGTAATAGGCTTAGGCCTAGATTGATGTGTTTCATGTTATTTGTTTGTTGGGGTAGTACGCACTGAGTTTTCGTAAACTCACCCCTATTTTTTATTCACAGGTAATCCCTAGTGAGAGATGGTTCGACGTATCAGAGGACTCAGAGGTGGCCACACTATGGGCAGATGAATTTAGTACTTTAAATTACTTCACTTTAATGACGTTTTCTTTTATTTGGGTTTTTGTAGTAATAAGGCCTTTCTTTGTTTTTTATTTTAATTTTGGGATTTTATTATGTTTGATTGCTTAACTTCTAGTTTTAGGTCTCGGGTTTTAAAAAGAAAACAACGTTTTATAAATCAAATGTAAGTATACAAATGTTTTTAAAGAAAAGCTTCCGCTGTATTTGAATCACAAAAGTTTAGTAAAGTTTCGAAAGACTAAGATTTTCATTAACAGCATAAGCTTTCTAATCAATCCTTAATATACTAAAAGAAGTCAAACTTAGTGTTAAGTTTTCACAAAAGTTTAGTAAAGTTTCGAAAGACTAAGATTTTCATTAACAGCATAAGCTTTCTAATCACCCGTTTTGAAGATACTATTCAATCGTAGAACGATCAAATGATTTTAAGGTTTTCTAACAATATCGAATTATATTATTCACCCTTCAATGTGATGCTGCTATATTCGGCTATGACATTTGGGCTGGGTTTGGGGTGTAACATTTAGTGGTATCAAAGTTAAGTTGCAAAACTCGGCTGTGGAATGGGCTTTAGTTTTTGGATTTTAAAGTTGTTTACAAATGAATCAAAGCATTCTGAAGGATTTTATTGTGTGGCACACTGAGTTTCCGGTGTCGAACCAAGTAAGTTTTCTTGATATTGAGATCTATTTTAAACTATTATACGTAGATAGCTGCTAGGCTTACTTTAAATGATAGACTATATTGAGACTTTTTAGTTAGAGTAAACTGAAAATCGTAGGAAGTTAAGACTGTAGTGAGCCTAAAACTGCGAAAACAACTCTAAATTACTGCTTCTCATAAAATATCTGCATTAATTACTAAAACTGTAACTAATTTGCATAAAATTCCTAATTCAGATAACTCGCAAAGTGAAAATGAGCAATAGAGGTACTTGTGGAAGGGGTACAAGAGGCCGCGACAGAGGTTGAGGAAGTGCTAGGGCTGGGTCTTCGGCATCAGGCCACATGCCCAACATTGAGGCAAGGGAGGCACCGACTTCACTAGTAACTTAGACAGGGTCATAAGATTGAGCAACTGGGGACGACGCATTGTCCCAAGCAATGTTAAGGATTATGGAAAGGGTTGCTAGGCCCAATACTGGTATTGGAGGCCGTGGGTTGATTTCAAAATGACTCCAGTCAAATGAAACTGAGATCTTCAGGGGTATCGCTAGAGTAACCCCTAATATGGATGACTTGGACTACAGCCTTGAGCAAAAACTAAAGGGTGCAGTGTCGTTGCTACGAGAGGAAACCTATCAGTGGAGGCTTACCATGAAAGAGGGCACTCAGCCTGACTGGGTAACCTGGGAATTCTTCAAATCTGCGTTTCAAGGGAAATATGTTGGTACAAGTTATGTGGATGCTCGGAGGAGAGAATTCTTGAGCTTGACTTAAGGGGATAGATCTATGATGGAGTACAAGGTAGAGTTCGTATGACTTAGTCGATATGCTTGAGGGATGATGGCAACAGATTATAAGCGTTGTGCTCGTTTTGAGGACGGCCTCAGGGATAGTCTTTGGGCACTATAGCTCTGTAAAGGAAGCGAAATTTTGCTACATTGGTGGAGAAGGCAAAAATTGTCAATGATGTGAAACGAATTAAGTGCCAAAATTAGGAAAAGGAAAGAGGCAGAAGTAAGAGATATTTAGAGCCTTTCAATTCCATGTAGAGGCCTAAGAAAAGGGCTAGAATGGATGGGCCAGTCAGAGCTGGGCCCCCTATTATTGCTACTGGGTTGCCACCTTGTGCTATTTGTGGAAAAGGCTATCTAGGCGAGTGCTGTAGGAGAACGGGAGCCTATCTGAGTTGCGGATCGATGGAGCACCATATCAAGGAATGTCCTAGAAGGCCGAATCAGATGCAAGCTACGGGGAAAGGTAATGTACAGCCGCCAAGGGGAGGTCAGCAGCCGCCGAGAGGCCTTGGTTAGGCTAGAGGTGGAAATGGTTTGGGACGTGGTCGTATATTACCGTACAGAGGTGCAGGGCATGCTAAGGCGAGGTAGCCAGCTCTTGTTTATGCTGCTCACCACCGAGAGGATGGAGATGCCCTCGATGTGATTAGCAGTACGTTCTTTATTCATGAGATACCTTTTACTGCGTTGATTGACATTAGGTCTACACATTCGTATATTGTATGCACTATGACTGAGACTTTGGGTGACATGTTTGAAATTACTGTAAGTGAGGTTACTATATTGAGTCCTCTAGGGCAGTCTATGAAAGTGAACAAGCGATTTAGGGATGTGCCTTTAAAGGTTCAAGGGGTTACTTTTGTAGCGAATTTGATGGAACTACCTTTTGGCGAATTCGATCTAATCTTGGGTATGGATTGGCTTGTGAAACATCGGTAAACTTTGGATTATGCTGTAAAGTGCATCATACTGAAAACTGCAGAGGATGAAGAGGTGGTGATGATTGGGGAGCGTCAGGATTATTTGTCGAATGTAATTTCTACATTAAGGGCTGAGAAGTTGGGTCGCAAAGGGTGTGAGGTGTATGTAGCCTATATTAGTAATAAGGATACTGAGGGTACTTCTGTCAAGAGATTGGGAATAGTTAAGGATTTTCCTGATGTCTTTCCCGATGAACTACCTGGATTACCTCCCAACTGAAAAGTTAAATTTGAAATCGAGCTTCTACCTAGTATAGCTCCGATGTCTATCGCCCCTTAAGAATGGCACCAAAGGAGCTAGTGGAACTTAAAGCCCAAATTCAGGAGTTACTAGACCGAGGATTCATTCGACCCAGTGTGTCTCTATAGGAAGCGCCAGTGTTATTTGTGAAAAAGAATGATGGGTCCATGTGAATATGCATCGACTATCGGCAATTGAACAAGCTGACCATCAAGAATAAGTACCCCCTGTCGAGAATAGACGATCTTTTCAATCAGCTACGAGGAGCTTTGGTTTTCTCCAAAATCAACCTCCATTCAGGGTACCATCAACTGAGGGTTAAGGAGGTGGATTTTTACAAGACAATATTTAGGACTTGTTAAGGTCACTACGAGTTCCTTATGATACCGTTTGGGTTAACGAATGCACCAGCAGCCTTTATGGATTCAATGAACCAAGTGTTTTAACCCTATTTGGACCGGTTCGTGGTAGTGTTTATAGATGATATCCTGGTGTATTCGAGAACCGAGGATGAACACGATGCACACCTTCGAGTTGTTTTACAGATTTTGAGGGAGAAGCAGTTATATGCCAAATTCAGCAAGTGCCAGTTCTGGTTGAAGGAAGTTACTTTTCTAGGTTAAGTGGTTATTAGGGTTGATCCTCGAAAAATTGAAGCTGTACTGGACTGGAAATCACCTAAGATAGTGTTTGAGATTCGAAGTTTTCTGGGTCTGGCAGGATATTGTAGACGGTTTGTTAAGCATTTTTCATTGATTGCTGCTCTTCTGACTAAGTCACTGCGTAAAGGGGTACCGTTTAAGTGGATTGATAAGCAGAATGAGAGTTTTGAGAAACTTAAGAAAGTTCTGACTGAGGCCCCTATATTGATTCAGCTAGAGTCTAGGAAGGAGTTTACGGTCTACAGTGATACATCGCACATTGGTTTGGGTTATGTATTGATGCAGGAGGGTAAGGTGGCTTATGCATCTCGTTAGCTGAAGACTCACGAGGCGAATTACCCAACCTATGACTTGGAGTTGGCTGCGGTAGTGTTCACACTAAAAATTTGGAGACATTACCTGTATGGTGAGAAGTGCATAATTTGTACGGATCACAAAAGCGATTATGATTGCGCTGCTTAAGGATTATGATTGCACAATTGAAGACCACCTTGGTAAAGCGAATGTGGTAGCGACGCACTGAGCCGTAGGGCTATGTCTGATTTGAGGGTGATGTTTGCTCGCCTAATTTTATTTGACGATGGTAGTTTGCTGGCCGAGCTTCAAGTTAAACCATCATGGATTAAATAGATAAAGGGTAAATAGTTGTTAGATGAGTCATTGGGTCCTCGTTTCCGATAGGTTGAGAAGGGAGAAAACTCAGATTTTGGGTTGAATAATGAAGGGGCACTGTGTTTCCGTGGGAGAGTTTGTGTACCAAGGGATACTGATTTGAGGTAGTCTATACTGCAAGAGGCGCATAGTAGTCTTTATGCTATGCATCCTGGCGGGAACAAGATGTACCGAGACCTTCGTGAACTTTACTGGTGGCCAAGACTTAAGCACGAAGTGACTGAAATTGTAAGTAAGTGCTTAACATGCCAGTAAGTGAAGGCGGAACATCAGTTACCTTCAAGGTTACTTCAGCCAGTTAAGATTCCACTTTGGAAGTAGGAGAGGGTGACTATAGATTTTGATAGTGGTCTGCCCTTGACGCCAACTAAGAAGGATTCAATATGGGTCATCATGGACGGATTGACCAAGTCCACCCATTTTATATCGGTTCGAACTGATTACTCATTACAGAAGCTGGCTAAGTTATATGTGGCCAAGATTGTAAGACTGCATGGGGTACCGGTCTCTATAATATTTGACAGAGGTCCTCGTTTCATGTCTCGATTCTGGAAGAAGTTACACGAGGCACTAGGTATAAGATTGGACTTCAGTATTACGTTCCACCCTCAAACAGATGGTTAGTCAGAGAGGGTGATTCAGATACTGGAAGATATGTCAAGGGGTTGTGTAATTAAGTTTTGGGGCAGTTGGGAGGACTATTTGCCATTAGCCGAGTTTGTGTATAATAATAGCTATCGGTCGAGCATTCGGATGGCGTTGTATGAGGCGTTATATGGTTGTAGGTGTTGTACTCCTACATGTTGAACTAAGTTGGGCGAGTAGTAAGTTCTAGGGCCAAAGTTAGTTACTGATACTGAGGATAAGGTGAAATTGATTCGAGATCGGTTGAAAGAAGCATCCGATAGGCAAAAATCATATGCCGACCTTAAACACCTAGAGATTGAGTACTCTGCGGGGGACTTCGTGTTTCTTAAGGTCTCTCCATGGAAGAAAATACTAAGGTTCAGTCGTAAGGGCAAGTTAAGCCTTAGATTTGTTGGGCCTTACCGGGTACTGAAGTGTGTGGGACTAGTTGCCTGTCAACTTGAATTACCCCTAGAGTTGAACCAGATTCACGACCTGTTCCATGTTTCAATGCTAAAGCGCTATCACTCTGATCCCACGTATGTGGTCTCGACCGAGGAGATCAAGGTTAGACCAGATCTTTTAGGGGGTCGAGTTGTAACGCCCCAAAATCTAAGCTTTTAATATTTGTGTGTTGTGGCATTAAATACATGTTAGCTTTAGTAGCTAAGTGAATTAGGGGTGTTTGGGAGTCTCTGTGAAGTCCTAGGTTCAAGCCTTGGCTTTTGGAAAATTTTTGTTTTTAGCACTTAAGGGAACCCTGACTCCAGTTGGTAAGCCTTTTAAATTTTGGTGGGTAAAACATGACACAAAAAGAGCTTGTGGCCCAGCAGTAGGTGCCGTGTTCTCTGTTTAAGAGGGGAGGGGCGTGTTTTCTAGGCTAGTGGGTTGAGGTTCGAGTCTTGAGAAAGGTAATGGGATGTTTTATTCTTGAGAAAGGTAATGGGATGTTTTATTTTGCTACTTTCGGTAGGTCAGTGTTAGAGTTCGACTAGGATGCTAATGTAATGGAGGTAAGGTGGAATTGTTATTGCCAAATTCAAGGAGTAAATCTTCGGATTTGAAGAGATAAGTTTGGTTGTGAGGAGAAGATTAGGGAAAAGTTTGAATTGTGATAGTTGTTGTAGCTGAATTGTAGGGGAGGTTTAGGAATTTGAGTTTCTGTCGTTTGGGGTTGCTAGGCACACTAGGTAATCGGTTTTGGGAAGCTTCTTTTGTTGTTTTAGGATTTTGATAGTTCCAGTAAATTAGTTCTGAGCACTTTTCTCTCGGGTTTCAGCTTTTAAGTTGCTTTTGAGTAGTGTGTGCCTTTTGTTTTTGCTTGCGGTGATTTGGGCAGCCTTCTCCCAACTCATTCGGTTCCTCCCTCTTTTGTTTTCAACATTAGCTGAAGTACTTTATTCTTTTCTTGCTTCTCCTCTTTCTTTCTAAGCCTTAACTGAACGCTCTTTTCTTTCCCTTTAATCTCTAGACACTTTAGGCCGAATCTCTGCTCTTCTTTTTCTCTCATCTACACTCCCTTACTCCTTCAATCAGTTTTGCTAGTGTCGATTTGTTCTCTGTTCTCTTCTTCCTAATTATAGTGACCGATTCTCCTTCTCTGAACCCCTGCTGAACCTTTTGTTTGTTTTCACTGTCAAACTACTCCCCTTGTGTTTGGTCTTCAATGTTGCAAGGGTTCTCTGACAACCGGTAAAAGCACTTGTTATCTCCTTATGTCTCTAAAGGTTTATCAAGTCCCTTTTCTCTTATTATTGCCAATTCTTCCTCTTTTCTAATTGGGGTTTGTACTAGATTTCCTTGTGGAAGGAAGGAGTTGCTAGAGTTATTGAGGCGTTTGAAATCTATCTTTTGTCTTTCGATAGAAGGTAACTATAACACCCTAGATTTTAGGGTTTCAGGATTGTTGAATGAATTGACTGTTGCATGCTTGGGTTGTTATATTGATATTTTGAATGTGTCTAGGGGGCTTTTGGAAGGCCTAACTTTAGGCCCAACCCCTGATAAAATTTTTAGTTCTTGCCTTGGGTGAGTCTGAACGCTAGCTTATAGGGCTTTTAAATAAATGATGTGGTTTTATAACATAAGATGGCTAGGGATGGAGTGGCAAGGAAGCGCCACCTAAGGTGTAGGGAGTGGCGTCATTTGGCAAAGGGAAAGGAAGGGGTTCGAATCCCCTTGTGAGCACAGTGCATTTATTTTACATTTCTGAATAGCCGGTGGTGGACTTGAAGTTAAACTTTGAAGGAAGGAGTTTGAATTGTACATGGGAAAGAATTAAGGAGTGGATTAAGGAGTGATAAAGGGAGGATATCTTCGAGAAAAATGAGGAGCTGAGGTGTGTATGAGAGTTGGTGCCAAATTGGGAAGTGAGAGATGGCATATTCGGCTAGCGACTTTTAATAGTGCATTTTTGGCAAATAGGGTAGGGGTGTGTGCCGATTTCTTCTTTTGGGTATTTGGGATTTCTCATATTTGGTCATTTTCTTTAGTGCCGAATATGTATAGTTCTTTTGGGGGTTCTATTCGTTTTTCTTTTAAGCTGAAAACATCATTGTTCTTAAGCCCTCTTTTGGCCAAATCTTACCACATTCAAATCTCCAGGTTAGCCGAATTCTTCCTCTTTTCTTTATTGATCTTCCAACTCTTTCTCATAAGCTGAATATTTCTTGTTCATCAACTTTTATCTATTCTCCTCCTCAACCTAACCACATTCTTGGCTGATTTCTCTAAAGAAAAAGAACCGAACCTTACCATTTGTGTGGTCGAATATTAGTGAAACCGAAACTACTACTCTCCTTCTTCTTTTTCTTTGCGCAATCTCTTTCAATCTCCATGTCCCTGTTGACCGAATTCTTCAAGAAGCTGAACCCTCTCTTGTTTTCTCCTCCGCAGGTTCTTACTCTTTTTCCTCTACTCTCTCTCAATCCTAAAGCCAACTTAGACCATTGCCGAACCTCTTTTGGGTTGTTTGGATCTACAAAAGTTTTGCGTTAGGCTAGTGAGCGATGACTTCTTGCGCTATCAATTCAGTCAAGCGGTCTCTAGGGTAAGTACTCTATTCTTTTCGTCCTTTCTTTCGAGTATTTTGGTAAAAAGCCGAAACCTCCTATCCTTTTGATACTTATTGGCCTTGATCTTTTCTTTGGAAATCGATTCAAAGTTCTCTCTTTTTATCTGCTTGTGTTCCATAGCCGTTCGTAAAAGTTGATCTTGTGAAGGGTGGCTGGTGGATAAAAAAATAGCAAAGTGGTATAGATCTATTAGCTAGATTTCGGCAAAGGTAAGTGGTTAGTGGGTGTTGTTAGTATTGGCCCAATACAATCGGGATTTAGTAGTGATGGTTTACAAGTCAGATTATAGATTAACAATTTGTTTGGACTATTGTAGGTTGATCGTCCGCAGGGTTATCTGATTTGGCTCATAACAGGTGTGTAACGACACCCTCTAATAGCGTAGATAGGCAAAAGCTGAAAAGTCGAAATACTGAAATGCCAGCATTTCGAGGACTTGTGGGCGTGCGAATGCTCGTGGGCTGATTCGAACCCACAGACCGTGGGTGTTTGACTCTGAAGGTCGCCGTGCGTGTTTTCGTGCACTCGAGCTGTTTTGTGCCTCGATGGACCGAAATGGGCCTACGAGCCCATATGGGCAAGTTATATGGTAAGATGATATCTGGTGCATTAGATGATAAAAGTTGGGATATTAAGCATAAGTTTAGATTGAGCGGGCCACACGGGCGTGTGGGCCACCTCGGGCCCATTAGGGGTTTTGGACCCGTATATGCTATGTGGACATATGGACATTCTGAGTTGCTCGAAGCGACATTATACCTGTGAGAAGGTCGTATTAGATGTTAAAAAACTAAGGCTTAGTAAAATGACCAAAATACCCCTTAAGAGTAAAATAACCATTTTACCCCTAGCTACCAAATGACTGTTATACCCCTAATAGTAGACTGTCTGATTTATGTATGTGGTATCTGTATCTGTTAATCTGTATGCCTATATGTGGTAATATTAGGCTGCAGGGGGTTGGGTTTAAATTCGGAGGAAGTTCTGTATAGTGGCACTGCCACGTATTCTATTTAGTGGCTCCGCCACGTAATTCTGTTCTGGTGGCTCTGTCAGGATATCTGATTTTAGCAGCATGGCTGCGAATTGGTGTGTAGGGCTGGGTGGGTTGAGTTATTCCCCACATAGTGTGATGGGCTACTACGGGTGGTGTGATGGGCTGGACTGGGTTGGGTTTTTGCATATGTTCTGTTCTGTATCTATAATGGGCCCAAGGCCCACTCTGTTTCTAAATAGGGCCAAGGCCCAGATTGATTTGTATCTGAATAGGGCTTCGGCCCAGTCTGTTCAGTATGCCTGATGTTTGTTATTGGTTGGGGAAAATTACACACTTAGTTTTCACAAACTCACCCTTTTATTTTCACATATGTAGGTAACCCCCAATCATAGAGGATTTGGAGCTGTGAGGGACTCGGGGTGGCCACATGGGTGTTGCCTCTGGATTTTGCTTATCTTTATTTTATTATTATTTTAATTTTGAAATTATTTTGTAGTAAGGCCACTATGGGTGTTTGATTTGGTTACGCTTTTATTAATTTAAAACGGTAGACTAGAGTGCGCGGGTTTTAAAAATTGATATCAAATGTTTTTAAACAAGCCTTACGTAATGGATGGTTGATATAATAATAAACGACAAGAAATGAGACTTTGTCTAAGTATTTCAAAATAAGAAAAATAGTTTGAAATATGATTTTCTTTGCTTAAAACCTATAATTTACTAGTCATGGTTTCACAGATTGAAAACAAAGCTATCTGTCAGAGTAACGGTTGCAAATAAACCATCCATGTGACATACCAGACTTGACCGTAACGTCTGGGCCGTGTTTGGTGTGTCACGGTAACTCCATGTACTACTACTTGGTTTGACCAAAGGTAGGTCGGTTGATGTGATGGTTTGGTCAAATACTGTCTTCCCTAATCTAGGGATTTCATTTCTGCGATTTCTGTTATGATCAACCCTTGGGTTGGGCAAGTATAACTAATAGATTACTTTTACGCAGTAAATCGATACGGAGCCCGTGACCGACTCACTAATAGATTACTTTTACACAGTAAATCGATACGGAGCCCGTGACCGACTCTAGTCAACCCTTGTAGGGGAATAAGCTGTGTTATTCAACCAAGGTGAGTAATGGATGCCGATTTAGGGTAAACTAATTTTTCTAACCCTATTGGTCATAAAACAGATCGTAAATCTTGATTGATTATAGGTTCAGAGTTCGTGGACCTTAATACGGTTTTGCAATAAGGTGTGTACTCACACTATTTTAAATCGTAGATCGGCAAAAAGCTAAAAAGCCAAAAGTGCGGCAACAGTTGCCACACGGGCGCACGAATGCACGTGTGGAAAATTAGATACGATGATAGAGGCCACCATGAGCAACCTCATGGGCATAGGCTGTATTGGGCCGAAATGGTCCATGTGGGCGCAATGGGCTTGTGGGCCCCACACGAATATTTATCATTGGACTTGTAGGGATTAATAGACTGGCTGTGTCGTACACATAGCCATTGTTAAATCTGGCGTAGCGGGCCGTACGAACATATGGGCCCCATTTAGGCCACGTAACGGGCTTTGGGCCCAATTGTACTTTTTGATTGCAAAAGGTTACACGAGTCGCGGATGATTATGGACCTACGGATAGGTTGGTAAGTGTACCTAGACCTTAAAATGAGAAATGACTGTTCTGCCCCTGTAGGGTAAAATGTCTGTATTACCCCTAAATGATGCGTAATTGATATTGTATGCCATTTGCGTTGTATGTTTGCATTGATACGTGATAGTATGCAGCATGGGGATGGGATCATGTAATTGGAGGAAGTGATTGCTTTGTTAAGGTCGTACGGGTTGCACAAGACGACTGTGGATCCACTAATTGCTTAAAGCCAATTATATGATTGGCAGCTCTGTTGTGACATTGGTTAGTGCCGCAACTGGTGCTAACATTGAGAGTGTAGGGATGGGTAGGTCGATTTAATCCCCACAAGAGTGTAGGGTTGGACAGGAGACGGAGTGCAGGGTTGGTTGGGTTTATATGCATTACATATTCTGATTCTGATATTGATATAGGTGACGGCCCAAGCGAGGATGTCACGGGCTAAGGGCCAATTGCCACCATTACTGTAATGGGCTTATGCCTAGATTGATGTGTTTAATGTTATTTGTTTGTTGGGGTACTACACACTGAGTTTTCATAAACTCACCCCTCTTTTTTTATTGCACAAGTAATCCCTAGTGAGAGACGGTTCAACATATCGGAGGACTCAAAGGTAGCCATACTATGGACAGATGAATTTTAGTACTTTCAATTATTTTACTTTAATTACGTTTTCTTTTATTTGGGTTTTTATAGTAATAAGGCCTTTCTCTAGTTTTTATTTTAATTTTAGGATGTTATTGTGTTTTGATTACTTAACTTTTAGTTTTAGTTCTCGGGTTTTAAAAAGAAAACAACGTTTTACAAATCAAACGTAAGTACACAAATGTTTTCAAAGAAAAGTGTAACACCCCAAAACCGGCCTAGAAGTTAGGCCCGGATCTGGCGTGTCACATGGAAGTGTTTTTTTTCAAAAACCATGTTTCCATTGAAAACCCTTCATATTTAAAACTTGAGTAAAAACTTAGTTTGTGTTCGTTGAAAAGTTAATCACTTTTAAAAATGTTATTAATCTCGTTGGAAATCTCTTTTAGTTGCAGAAGCTAATTTGAAGTAACGAAGTTTAAAATGTATGTTTTTGAAAGTAGAAATTGGATTGAAAACTCGTCTACGTTTAACAGATATAAAACGTAATAAAGTCCCAACTTGAAACAAAATCCAGAGAGGCCTTATTACAGCAAATAAAACCCAAAATGAAAATTAAAACATATATAAAGTCTAAAGCATAATAACTGTAGTTGTGTGGCCACCTCCGAGTCCCTTGCAGCACCGATCTTCCTAACGCTGGGGATTACCTGCATAATTAATAAACGGGGTGAGTTTATGAAAACTCAATGTGTAATCCCCTTACTAGAGTTATAGTCAGTAAACAAAAATAGAAATAAGGACAGTCTAGGCCAGAGCCCTTTAACAGTTACAGTACCGTTCAATTCAGAGCATATGTAGGCCCAAGCCCACTACAATATCATTTGGGTTACAACCCATAACAGAATCAATTGGGCCTAGCCCAAACCGCTAACAGAACAAATGGGCCTAAGCCCAATATAGTGACAGATCTCATAAACAGATATGCAACAGTGTGGTTATGCATCCCAACCCCATCCAACCAGCACACCAGCCGTACAACCTAGCACACCTTGTGGGGATTAAATCGACCCACCTAGCCAACACACCAATAACGTAGCATGACTGCTAATAACAGAAAACATGGCGGGCCACCAAAATCAGATTACGTGGTGAAGCCCCTAGCACAGAACTTCCTCCAAATCAAGCCCGACCCCATACAAAATGTCGTGTATATCATGCTCAATCATCACACATGTATGTATAATGGCCATGCTCAGTAACAGTCATTTAAACATATATTAAAAACATATCTATCAAGCAACTACGGTCACGTCAGTTAAAAACACTATCATATGATCATAGTAAAAACAGTCAAATACACAGTCCAAGTCAGTCACTTGCCCACAATGGCAAAACAGTCTTTTTACACTCTAGGGCAAAACGGTCATTTTGTCAGCAAGGGGTAAAATAGTAATCCTACCCTACAGGGATATTTCAATAATTCTACCCTACAGGGTTGTATCGGTGATCCTACCCTATAGGGGTATTTCGATAACTCTACCCTATAGGGGTATTTTGGTTACTCTACCCTACAGAGGTATTTCAGTATTTTACAAATCGAGGGCATTTCGATACTTTTGCAAATCGAGGGCATTTCTATAATTTCACAAACCAGGGGTATTTCAGTAATTTCATAAACCAGGGGTATTTCAATAAATTTACAAACAAGTGGTATTTCAGTAATTTTACAAATTAGGGGTATTTCGGTAATTTTAAAAACTAGGGGTATTTTGGTAATTTTATGAATCGAGGTCCTAACGACCCAACATATGGTCCACCCTTGCCTAGAGCGACTTAAGTAACCCAAGCAAATATAACGGTGTAAATGGGCCAAGGCCCATTACTAGGCCAAAGTGGGCCCACACGCTCGTGTGGCCCATTTAGCCCAGAAACGACCCTGGCTATACAAATGACATAGCCCAAATCAATCACTTACCATACCAAAACATTTTATCCGCGTGGGGCCCATCAGCCCATTGGGCCCACACGACCCATCGAGTCCCAGAACGGCCCATGCCATATACACGACATGACAGGCCACACTAATTTCCAAATAACAGTTAGATTTGCATTTGCGAGCCCTACGACCCCAATGGGCAATCAAGCCCAGTCCAACCCAAGTGGCCCACTACTGTCCAAGCCTATGAATTCACTCATGGTAGCCTTTCTCATCACACGATCACGCTTTCTGAGCTCGGTTCACCCCACGCACGATTGCACACTTGTGTGGCATTATTCATCGGTACTTCGGCTTTTCGATATTTTGCCGATCTACAATCAAAACATTATGAAATACGCACTTTTAGCTTTTCTGCCGATCAACAATCAGAATAGTATATACGAATACACACCTAAGTACGAACTCTTGCGAACAACCCACGAGCACCAACCTATATTTAACAAGGTATTTTATCAATCGCTTGACAATAGGGTCCTAACCTTCCTTATTACAACCCAACTTATCCATACCACTTACCTTAGATAACCAACAATATGGCTTAATCTACTAGACCACTGGTTAAGAAAGATCACCCACTTCTAACTGGAAATCTTCATCAACCAATGAAATCTATTAGCCTAACCCAAGGATTGAATCGAGATATACCCATTTACAGAAAATGCACAACCCCAGTTGGACATAACAATCTAGAAACAGAGTTACCTTGATTGAGTGATGAGAGAAAAGCTTCGATTGATACAGTACCACTTGCACTCTATCGCTCCTTGGGGATTCCTAGAAACTAACCGAAACACAACCCTAAGAGAATGATAATAAGATTCGGTAGCAAAAGCCATGAGTAACTGGCTTTAACAAGGCAAGAGAGAAAACAAGAAAGGTCGAGTGAACTTACCAAATATCAAGGATTACTGGCCAAATTGAAAACAGAAAAAGAGAGAGTAAGGCTGTAGAAACAGAGAATCACTTAAACCAAAACTAAACCGATAGGGGTTTGAGAGGGAAAAAGTACAAGCATTCGGTCAATGGTTGAAAGACAAAAGAGAGAAGCAGTGTTCGGGTAAAAGATAGTTAAGGAGAAAAGAAAACCAAAATGAGAATAAGAGAAAAAGAATATTCAATTATTTTCTTAAGAAAAGAAAAAGAGAATAAAAAATAGAGATGATCCAAGAGAGACTATTCGGCCATTCTTTAGGAAAAGGTGAGGGAGATACTATAAAAGAAACAACAATTTCGGTAGGAAGGGAAATATGAAAGATAAGAAGAGTTAATAAGAGGCTTGGCACTTATCACTTTCGACAAAAGAAGATAGTAAAGCAAAAAGAAACCCGAAAAATATAGACACATTCGGCTAACATCAAAACGTAAACACCAAATTGAGAGATAACAAAAGATTGGAGAGAAAAGCTACCGAAACCACATATGCACACACCAATCGGCACTCAAGTGCCTAAGACCAAACTTGCACCACACAAAACACCCCATTCGGCTACAACCACCTAAAATTTCAAATTCCCTAATTATCTCCATGATCCCCTCCACCGATAGCTCCCTGATTTACTCCAACTCCCTATTCAAATTTAATCCAACAACCAAGACCTATTCAAACTCCTTCTTTTACCAAGTCCACAACAACCTTCTCGAATTTTAGTCCACCACAAACTCTTGCTGTCCCCAAGTAGCAAAATAAATAAGATCTTGCTTACAATGGGATTCAAACCCAAGCCCCTTTCATTGATCAAACACACCACTTGCCTCCTTACCATCCACCTCCTTGTAACATAAAACTCACACAAATAACTATAAAGCCTACCTACTATCGTCCAACTTCTATTTGAATTTCAAAAATTAAATAACTTTGTAAACGCCAAAGCTTGAACCCCAGACCACCTGTATAAACATAACACCTCCTTGCCACTAGACCACATGCTCCATTGTGTCATATTTCAACCAAATATATTTACAAGGCCATCCAACTAATGCCAAGGTCCTCTAAAGGGAAAAACTAAAAATTTTGCTAGAGCCTTGGTTCGAATCTAATACTTCTCCAACACTCCCAACTCTTCCTAAATCACTTAGACACTAAACTAAACGTGCAATTTATGAAATTTTTCTTGCACAACTAAAATCCAATTTCTCTGACACACGAAGCCTATTTCTCCTAGGCCCAAAATCTGGGACGTTACAACCCTACCCTCTTAAAGAAATTTCATCCCTAAAAATTCTAACTAACAGGGTAGTCGTGTAACATGCACCCCACTACGCTACCGCTGCACACTCTGAGCTAAATATCTTAATCACACATCCAAAACAACTACCTATTGGAGCAAATAGGTTACACTTTATAAATCCAAAGCATCACATTCAAACAAACACACAAATAAATACAATCTTAAATAGTATTTAAAGAAATCACCGTATTTCTATCTATTGAATTACAATAAAAATAGTAGCAACATTAACGAAATTATAGATTCGGCATCGGAGACTCGGTGTGTAACACTTTTTAGAAAAGTACCTCAAACACTTGACATATTTGAAACCAAACTCTTGAAATACAAAATTTTGAAAACCCATTCCACAACCGAGTTTTGCAACTTGGTTTGATACCATAAAATGTAAACCCCAAACTCGGCCTAAAAGTTAGGCCCGAATCTGGCGTGTCACTTTTTGAAAACCATGTTTCCATTGGAAACCCTTCTTATTTAAAACTTGAGCAAAAACTTAGTTTGTGTTCGTTGAATTTCAAAACATGGTTCATTGAAAAGTTAATCACTTTTAAACTTGTTATTAATCTTGTTGGAAATCTCTTTTAGCTGTGAAAGCTAATTTGAAGTAAAGAAGTTTAAAACGTATGTTTTTGAAAGTAGAAATTGGATTGAAAACTCGTCTACGTCTAATAGATATAAAACGTAATAAATTCCCAACTTGAAACAAAATCCAGAGAGGCCTTATTACAACAAATAAAACCCAAAACGAAATCTAAAACATATATCAAGTCCAAAACATAATAACTGCAGTTGTGTGGCCACCTCTAAGTCCCTTACAACACCGATCCTCCTAACGTTGGAGATTACCTGCACAGTTAATAAACGGGGTGAGTTTATGAAAACTCAGTGTGTAATCCCTTTACTAGAGTAACAGTCAGTATACAAAAATAGAAACAGGGACAGTCTGGGTCAGAGCCCTTTAACAATTACAGTACAGTTCAATTCAGAGCATACGTAGGCCCAAGCCCACTATAATATGATTTGGGTCACAGCCCCTAACAGAATCAATTGGGCCTAGCCCAAACCAATAACAGAACAAATGGGCCTAAGCGCAATACAGTGATAGATCTCATAAATAGATATGCAACAGTGTGGGTATGCATCCCAACCCCATCCAACTATTACACCACCTGTACCTACCAGCACACCTTGTAGGGATTAAATCGACCCACCCAACCAACACACTAATAATGCAGCAAGGCTACTAATAACAGAAAATGTGGCAGAGCCACAGAATCAGATTACGTGGCGAAGCCATTAGCATAGAACTTCCTGCAAATCAAGCCCAACCCTATGCAGAATGTCGTGTATGTCATGCTCAATCATCACACTTGTATGCATAATGGCCTTGCTTAGTAACAGTAAGTTAAACATATATTAAAAACATATCTATCATGCAACCACAGTCATGTCAGTTAAAAGCGCTGTCATATGATAATAGTAAAAACAGTCAAATACACAGTCCAAGTCAGTCACTTGCCTACAAGGGCAAAATAGTCATTTTACACTCTATGGCAAAACGATCAATTCGTCAGTCAGGGGTAAAATAGTAATTCTACCCTACAGGGGTATTTCGGTAATTCTACCCTATATGGGTATTTTAGTAATTCGACCCTACAGGGGTATTTTGATAACTCTACCTTACAGTGGTATTTTGGTAACTCTACCTTACAGGGGTATTTCAGTAATTTTACAAACCAATGGTATTTTGGTAATTTTACAAATCGAAGGTATTTCGATAATTTTACAAACTAGGGGTATTTCAGTATTTTTATGAATCGAGGTCCTAACGACCCAACAGATGGTCCACTGTCACCTCGGGTGACTTAAGTAACCCAAACAGATATAACGGTGTAAATGGGCCTAAGGCCCATTACTCAGCCCAAGTGGGCCCACACGCTCGTGTGGCACAATTAGCCCAGAAACAACCCTGGCTATATGAATGACATATCCTAAATCAATCACTTACCACATCAAAACATTTTATCCGTGTAGGGCCCATAAGCCCATTGGGCTCACACGGCCCATCGAGGCCCAAAACGGCCTATGGCATATACACGACATGACAGGCCTCGCTAATTTCCACCTGACAGTTAGATTTGCATTTGCGGGCCATTGGGCCCATTGAGCCCAGTCCGGCCCAAGTGGCCCACTATGGCCCAAGCCTATGAATTCGCTCATAGTGGCCTTTCTCATCACATGCTCACGCTCTGTGAGCCCGATTTACCCCAGCACGATCGCACGCAGGTGTGACATTATTTACGGGCACTTCGGCTTTTCAGCATTTTGCCGATCTACAATCAAAACAGTACGAAATACGCACTTTTGGGTTTTCTACCGATCAACAATCTGCACAGTGTATACGAATACACACTTGAATACGAACTCTTGCAAACAACCCACGAGCACCAACCTACATTTAAACAAGGTATTTTATCAATTGTTTGACAATAGGGTCCTAACCTTCCTTATTACAATCCAACTTATGCATACCACGTACCTTAGATAACCAACAATATGGCTTAATCCACTAGACCACTGGTTAAGAAAGATCACCCACTTCTAACTGAAAATCTGCATTAACCAATGAAATCTATTAGCCTAACCCAAGGATTGAGTCAATACATACCCATTTACGGAAAATGCACAACCCCAGTTGGACATAACAATCTAGAAACAGAGTTACCTTGATCGAGTGATAAGAGAAAAGCTTCGATTGATATAGAACCACATGCACTCCGCCACTCCTTGGGGATTCCCTGAAACTAAACGAAACACAACCCTAAGAGAACGATAATAAGATTTGGTAGTAAAAGCCATGAGTAATCGGCTTTAACAAGGCAAGAGAGAAAACAAGAAAAGTCGAGTGAACTTACCAAATATCAAGGACTACTGGCCAAATTGAAAATAGAAAAAGAGAGAAAAAGGCTGTAGAAATAGAGAATCACTTAAACCAAGGCTAAACCGAAAGGGGTTTGAAATGGAAAAAGTACAAGCATTCGGTCAATGGTTGAAAAGAGAAGAGAGAAGCAGTGTTCGGCTAAAAGAGAGTGAAGGAGAAAAGAAAACCAAGATGAGAAAGAGAGAAAAATAATATTCAGTTATTTTCCTAAAAAAAAAATAGAGATGATCCAAGAGAGACTATTCAGCCATTCTTGAGGAAAAGGTGAAGGAGATACTATAAAAGAAACAACAATTTCGGTAGAGAGGGAAATATGAGAGATAAGAAGAGTTAAGAAGAGGCTTGGCACTTATCACTTTTGACAAAAGAAGATAGTAAAGTAAAAAGAAACCCGAAAAGTATAGACACATTCGGCTAACATCAAAACGCAAACACCAAATTGAGAGATAACGATAGATTAGAGAGAAAAGCTACCGAAACCACATATGCACACACCAAATCGGCACTCAAGTGCCTAAGATTGAACTTGCACCACACAAAGAACCCCATTCGGATACAGCCACCCAAATTTTTAAATTCCTTAATCATCTCCATGATCCCCTCCACTGATATCTCCCTAATTTACTACAACTCCCTATTCAAATTTAATCCAACAACTAAGACTCATTCAAACTCCTTTTTTTACCAAGTCTACAACAACCTTTCCAAATTTTAGTCCACAACAAACTCTTGCCATCCCCAAGTAGCAAAATAAATAACATCTTTCATTCAATGGGATCCGAACCCAAGCCCCTTTCATTGATCAAACATGCCACTTGCCTTCTTGCCATCCAACTCCTTGTGACATAAAACTCACACAAATAATTATAAAGCCTACCTACTATCGACCAGCTTCCATTTGAATTTCAAAAATTAAATAACTTTGCAAATGCCAGAGCTTGAACCCCAGACTACCTGTATGTACTTAATGCCTCCTGGCCACTAGACCACATGCTCCCTTGTGTCATATTTCAACCAAATATATTTATAAGGCCATCCAACTAACGCTAGGGTCCTCTAAAGGGAAAAACTAATAATTTTGCCAGAGCCCTGGTTCGAACACAAGACTTCTCCAACACTCCCAACTCTTTCTAAATCACGTAGACACTAAACTAAACGTGCAATTTATGAAATTTTTCTCGCACAACTAAAATCCAATTTCTTAGAGACACGAAGCCCATTTCTCCTAGGCCCAAAATCTGAGGCGTTACAAAAAGCTTCCGCTGTATTTGAATCATGAAAGTTTAGTAATGTTTCTAAAGACTGAGATTTTCATTAACAATATAAGGTTTTTAAGCAATCCTTAATATACTAAAAGAAGTCAAACTTAGTGTTAAGTTTTCATTGGCAATTGGTTTAAAAACTAAGAACTCATCAAACGATGCTTGTTTTGAAAATAGAAACCTGTTTTGAAGATACTGTTTAATCGCAGAACGATCAGATGACTTTGAAGTTTTCCAACAACATTGAATTTTATGATTCACCTTTCAATGTGACACCGCTAGATTCGGCCATAACGTCTGGGTTAAGTTTGGGGTGTTACAGCTGTGTGGTGGTGTCACAGGTTTACATGTCTGTTGTTGACGACTTCAAGTAGTGGATGATCGTGCTTGTCATTGGGAGACATATTCGTTTATGGTTTAGGGTGCTTCAGCATTATCGTTAGAAGTTCGGGCCTTGTCCAAATTACCTAAATAATATATTAGTAAAGGTAAAATAGACGTAGGATTGGGGATTAACCTTTCAGAAATAGTGAAGCTCCTGTCTGAGTGTTCTGGTTTTGCCGGGGTCAGACTTCATTGGCGACGGGCTCTCCTTTGTGCAGCCGTTCATCTTGAAAGAGGTGGAGAAGGCTCATCGTCGGCTGTATCGACGATGGGAAGGTCACAGAATCGGTGCTAACTTTGGTTAAGTGAGACCAAAAAGTTGTTGGTCATTTGGTTTCAAGTTCGAACCATGGTACCATCTTGGCGTCACAAGCAAATTGTTTAACAGCTTCGGCGATGGCAGAAAGTAGTGGCACATGGTAGCGATGGCGGCAGTCAACGGTGAACGACAGCAATGAGGTTTTGGGCCTATTTTTGAAGGGTAACGGTAGGGTTTTGGTTTCGGTGTCGAATAAGGTGATGGGAGGGTGGTGTTGTGTTTGGTGTTTGGAGAAAAGAAAGAAAATATTGAAGAAAGTGGTGATTGGGAGAAGGAGAAGTGATGACGCTCATGGTGAGGTTGCGGTGGGCAAGGGTGTGATGGCGAGGGTAGTCGTATAGTGGTTGAGGGCGACGACACAGGGTGATGGCAAAAAATGGTAAAAGAAAAGAAAGAAATAAAAGGATAATGGAAGGGAAAACAGGGCTGTAGCGATGGCGACAGCGTCGGATGGAGCCTATGGGCGAAGTGGCGATGTAACGCCCTAAATTTCGGGTTTTTCTTAGATTGCTCTTTATCTGATATAATGTTTAAATTCTAGTATTTGGGTGTGTAATGCATGTTTGGGGTGTGTTAATGGGCCTATGGAAGGCCCATGTGTTGGTTAGGAGCTCGGCAAAATTTTGAATTTTAAGCTTAGGAGATAGGGGATCACTGAAAGTAAGGGTCTTAAGAAATTGTGTGTGAAATAAGACACAAATGAATCAGTGGTAAAGTGGCAAGGGAGACGCCACTAGACTCCTTAAAAGTTGGCGCCTAAATAAGTTTGGAGGTCCAAGGTTCAAGTTCCAGAGTTGGCAAGGAGGGCGTTTTATTTTTGAGCTTGAGCAGGTAAGAGTTTGAAGCAGAATTGAACTCTGCTTGGAGGAGATTTGAATGGGTCAAGGGAGCAAATCATGGAGGAGGTTGAGGAGTAAAATAAGGAGCTTTCAAATTTTGAAAGAAGTGGCCGAACAAGGGATTCTCTATGGTGTGATTTCGGCAATAGCATAGGTAAGGTACAATCAGCATTAGAGTTTCTTTTGGTGCCGATTTCCTTAGTTGAGTAGGTTTTCTCTTTTGTCATTTTTGTCTAGTGAATTAAGGGTCATTCTTTCCCATCTTATCTAAACCAAATTGCCGAATTCTACACTCCAAAAGACCTCCTGCTGAAACTTTTACTTCTGTCTAGCAACACTTTGTCTTCTCCTTCTTCTATTCTCATCTTCTTCTCGTCTTGCTTTCACAAACCGAAACCTACCTTGTTGCCTCCTTCCTGGCTGAATCAACTAAAGCTTTCTCCTACTTCTTTTCTTCAAGCCCTAAACTGAATGTTCATTTGATCAAAACCTTCCATAAGCCGAAATATTCAACTTGCCGAATTCACCTTCTTTTATTAAAAATATCGTCTCTTCTTATTCTACTTCTTTGCCGAACCTTCTTTTGACCGAAACTCATTGTGCTTGGCCGAATCCTCTCTACTCTCAACCCTTTCTTCCTCATTGTTACAAAGGGAACGGCTGTGGTTTGGGACTTAGATCGGTAAGTATTTCGTGATATTATCTTGTTAGTTTTCAAGTTTAAGGCTAAGATGCCGAAAACCCCTTAGAGGGAGGGTAACGTTTCTAGACTCAGGGCCTTATGGCTTTTCTCTTTGGTTTATATGCGTTAGTGTGGACAAGAGACATGTAGCAAAGGAGGCTAGTGTAGATTAACGCGGTTGGACATTTCGATCTAGTCCATAACCGAAAAGGGTAAGATTCTAATGACTCAGGCCATGTAGGCCGATTATGGTAAGGGGTTTATAGCTCTTTGGTTATCGATTATTAGACTAATAATTAGCATTCGATTGTAGGCTCTTCGTATGTGGATTCCATCGTCGTTCCATCCGTTAACAGGTGTGTAACTAATCCCAATTCTTAGACTGAAAACGGTAAAAGTCGAAAAGGCTATAAAGTGACCGACATCTGGTGTAAGTGACCGAAAACGCATTCGTATGATATTTGGGAGTAACCATTTACTCCATTAGGCTTAACTATGAGTTCGGTGCTGGAGGAATTGCAGAAGGTGCAATTCTAAACGTTTCGGTAAGTGGGGCTACAATGGGCCAAGATGGGCCCAATGGGCGTCCGAGCCCAAAATTGATAAAGTGACTATTATAGGCTTTCTGGTGACATGGTTAATAAAAACATGGTCAAGTTGGTAAGCTAAACCTAAAAATTAGACTTAACAGGTTTGAGATGATAATGGACTCAGTAAGGCCCATTAGGGGTTTTAGGCTAAAAAGGGCAAAAGTGGAAATTAAGCTTAAAAGGGACTTCTGTGAATATCTATGGACTAATAACCAATTGAACATGCATAAAATCTCTGAAAATATGAAAAAGGACTATAGTACCCTTAGGTAGGAAAAATTACCAAAATACCCCTAGGTGTAAAAAGACTATTATACCCCTAGGGTCAATTCTGTATGAAATGTATGATTTTATGTATCTGCATGAGTTGCCATTTAATGTGAGCATATCTGATGCATGAGATGCTATATGTTGCATGCTAGTATGTATATATCTGTTGCATGGGGTATGGGTTTATGATGGAGGAAGCGTTCTGGCAGCCTCGCTGCAATCTGGTGACTTTGTCACATTATTATCTGGCAGCCTCGCTGCAATCTGGTGGCCTCGCCACAATATCTGTATCTGGTGACCTCGTCACAATATCTGGCAGCCTCGCTGCAAATTATATTTGGCAGCCTCGCTGCAATTATCTGTGGTGTGTAGCGGTTGGGTGGGTCGAGTAGTCTCCCCGCATGGTGTAAGGCTGGTACGGGGGTGTTATGGATGGATCTGGGTTGGGTTTCTGTTTGCATATTATATCTGATCTGTATCTGTTATGGGCCTATGGGCTTAACCTGATTTCTGTAATGAGCCAAGGCCCAACTAATCTGATTCTGAGGCTTGATCTGTTTTGGCCTATGGTTGAGATAATGTTGCACACTGAGTTGTCAAACTCACCCCCTTTTATTTAATCTCTGCAGGTAACACTCAACCATAGTGGGCTTGGAGCTGCGAAAGATTCAGAGTGGCCACAGCACCTGCAGAACTGGTTTTCATTTTGTTTAAAGTATTTTATTATTAAGTTATTTTTGGGTTTTATTTTGTAATAAGGCTGCTATCTAAGTTTTTATTTGGTTTAATTTTTCTTTGATGATTAAATTACATTTTATAGAATCGTTAGTTTAGGCTGCGCTGGTTTCAAAATCTAAAGAACGTTTTCAAAACTCAACGAGTGAATAATATGGATAACTTAAAGGATTAATAAACTAGTTTTAACAAACTTACTCTTTTGATTCAAACCTCACTTAAGACACAACAAGACTAAAAGGGGTCGTAAACTTAGTTTTAGGATCGTGTGACACACCAGATCTGGTTGTAACGTCTAGGCCGGGTTGGGGTGTTACATTTAGTGGTATCAGAGCCAGGTTGCAACAATTCGGCTGTGGATTGGGTCTAAAAATGGAAGTTTTCAAACAATCAAAACAAAGATTTTCGAAAGGTCATGTTTTCAACAATTGTTTTGAAAATTAATTGGAACCTGTTTTGATGAACTTCTTTTGTATATAAATGATTTATTTTCAAAGAAGAAATCAGGTTTTCCTAAGTAATCTTTCTAAAGAGTGGCACACCGAATCTCCGGCCCAAGCCTGTAAGTTTTCTAAACTTTTCTGATGTTTCTGAAAATTCTGATTATATACTTGACTAAAGACTCTATTATGATACTTTAGCTAGGGTATTACTGAAACTATAGAGACTCTGATAGGTGGAATGAAACTGTAGCTAGGCTACCGCGGAAGAAGATAACCTCTGAAATGCTACTTATTCATAAGACATCTGTAATAAACACTGAAATATTAATCTGACTCATAAAATTTCTAAAACAGAAAATACGAAACGAGTACGCGAGCAGCTCGTGGTAGGGGCCGTGGACGTGGCCGAGGTAGTGCACGAGCTGAAACTTCATCTTCGGGTCATGCGCCAGCAGCTGATATACCGATACCACCGGCAACAGAGGTGGAGTCCCATGATCAAGGTGTTGGGGACGACGCCCTATCGCAAGTGATGCTTCGAGTTCTGGAAAGGGTTGCTAGGGCAAGTACCGGTAGTGGATTTCGGGGATCCATTTCTGAGTGACTACGAGCTAATGGGGCATAATTCTTTAGGGGCGTGTCTGGTGTAGCCCCAAATGTGGCCGAGTATTGGTTGGAGGCCACAGAGCGAATTATGGATGATCTGGACTGCTCTATGGAGCAGAAGCTGAAGGGAGCTGTATCGTTGCTGAGAGATGAAGCTTATCAGTGGTGGCTCACGGTAAGAGATGGAACTTCAGATGGTGAGGTAAGATGGGAGCTGTTTAATAAAGCCTTTAAAGGAAAATATGTTGGGGCTAGCTATGTGGACGCCCGTAGGAAAGAGTTCTTAAATTTGGTTCAGGGAAGTAGGACAGTATCTGAGTACGAGGCTAAATTTTTGAGGCTGAACCGATATGCTTCTGGGATAGTTGCTACTGAATATAAGCGTAGCGTACGTTTCGAGGATGGTCTGAGAGATGAACTAAGGGTACTGATTGCTCTGCAGAGGGAGCGTAACTTTGCTGCTTTGGTTGAGAAAGCTAAGATAGCTGAGAAAGTAAAGCGTACTGAGAGACAGAATCGCGAAAAGGATAGAAACCGCTTTCGGAGGGATTCTGGACCATCAGGTGGGGCTAATAGGAATGTTAAGAGAGCAAGAGTGGCAGAACCAGTGCGAGTGGTGCCAATGAATGCTGTCAGACCGCAGGGTTGTAGGAGTTGTGGTAAGATACATATGGGCGAGTGTCGGAAACGTTCTGGAGCCTGTTTTTGATGTGGGTCGATGGGGCATAGGATTAAGGACTGTCCCGAAGAATCGGATCAAGGACAGGTTATGGCTCAAAGGGTTGCTCAACCAGTGAGGGGTGGACCCCCAGCTCTGAGAGGTCGTGGACAAGGTAGAGGCGGAAATGGTAATGGTCGAGGACGAGGAGCGCCTGGCAGGGGTGCTGGTTTTGCTGAGGCTCGTCAACCAACGTTAGTTTATGCAGCTCGTCGCCGAGAGGAGGGTGATGCTCCTGACGTCATAACCGGTACGTTTTTGATTTCTAGTATGCCATACACTGCGTTGATAGATGTTGGATCTACCCATTCTTATGTTGCATGTGCCATGTCTGGGTTGCTGGGAGTGCGTTCTGAGGAGACAGTGAGTGGGGTATCTGTATTAAGTCCTTTGGGTCACTCGGTTAGGGTAGACAAACTGTATAGAGACGTACCTATAGAGATTCAAGGGAAAATCTTTTCTGGAGACTTGATGGAGCTACCTTTCGGAGAATTTGATCTCATCTTGGGAATGGATTGGCTTGTAAAGCATAGGGCTACTTTGGATTATGCTGCAAAACGAATGAGGCTAAAGACTGCAGAGGATAAGGAAGTTATGGTGATAGGTGAACGTAGAGATTATTTATCCAATGTGGTGTCAGCATTGAGAGCTGAGAAGTGGATTCGTAAAGGATGTGCGGCTTATTTGGCATTCGTAGGTCAAGTAGAAACTTAAGAACTAGCTGTGGATCAAGTTAGAACCGTTAAAGATTTTCAAGATGTCTTTCCCGAAGAGCTTCCAGGTTTGCCTCCGAATCGAGAGGTCAAGTTTGGGATTGATTTGTTGCCTGGTATGGCACCAGTATCCATTGCACCCTATAGGATGGCACCAAAGGAGTTGGTGGAGTTGAAAGCGCAGATTCAAGAGCTGTTAGATAGAGGTTTCATTAGGCCAAGTGTGTCTCCGTGGGGAGCACCAGTTCTGTTCGTGAGGAAGAAAGATGGGTCAATGCGAATGTGCATCGATTATCGGCAGTTGAACAAACTGACGATTAAGAATAGGTACCCGTTGCCAAGAATCGATGATCTGTTCGACCAGCTTAGAGGAGCTTCAGTATTCTCCAAGATTGACCTTCGATCTGGGTACCATCAGTTAAGGGTGAAAGAAGTGGATATTCACAAGACAGCATTTAGAACTCGCTATGGTCACTATGAATTCTTGGTTATGCCATTTGGGTTGACCAATGCACCTGCAGCTTTTATGGATCTGATGAATCGAGTGTTCCAGCCATACTTGGATCGATTCGTGGTCTTTTTTATCGACGATATTTTGGTCTATTCTGAATCTGAGGAGAAACATGATGAGCATCTCCATATTGTGCTGCAAGTGTTAAGGGAAAAGGAGCTTTATACGAAATTCAGTAAGTGTGAGTTTTGGTTGAGGGAGGTAATCTTCTTGGGTCATGTTGTATCTGCTGAGGGGATTAAGGTAGACCCTCGAAAGATTGAAGCAATTCTGGAGTGGAAACCACCGAGGTCAGTGGCAGAAATTTGAAGTTTCTGGGTTTAGCTGGATACTATAGAAGGTTTGTAGAAGGATTTTCTGTGATGGCAGCGCCATTGACAAAACTCGTACGGAAAGGAGTGCCATTTAGTTGGACCGAGCAACAGCAAGAAGCTTTTGAGAAACTAAAGAAGGTTCTGACCGAAGCACCTGTACTGATTCAACCAGAGTCTGGGAAAGATTTTACCGTGTACAGTGATGCATCACATGTTGGGTTGGGGTGTGTGTTGATGCAAGAGGGTAAAGTGGTTGCTTATGCATCGCGACAGCTTAAACCTCATGAAGTGAACTACCCTACCCATGATCTGGAGTTGGCAGCAGTAATCTTCACACTTAAGATCTGGCGACATTATCTGTATGGAGAAAGGTGTATTATATACACAGACCATAAGAGTCTTAAGTACTTGTTGACTCAGAAGGAGCTGAATCTTAGGCAACGGAGATGGATTGAGTTGCTTAAGGATTATGATTGTGCGATTAAGTATCATCCAGGCAAAGCTAATGTGGTGGCTGATGCCCTAAGTCGTAGAACTGTATCTGATCTGAGAGCTATGTTTGCTCGTTTGAGTCTGTATGATGATGGTAGTCTGTTAGCAGAATTACAAGTAAGACCGACCTGGGTGGATGAGATTAAGGAGAAGCAGTCGAAGGATGAGTCGCTGGTTTCTCGATTTCAGCAGGTTAAGGATGGGAGTACTTCTGAGTTTGGACTTAACAGTGAGGGTGTTCTATGTTTCCACGGTAGAATCTGTATGCCTAAGGATTCCAATTTGAGGCAAGCAATTCTGAATGAAGCTCATAAAGGACGGTGTGCTATGCATCCTGGAGGTAATAAGATGTATCATGACTTAAAGGAGTTGTATTGGTGGCCTGGACTGAAGCGAGAGGTAACGGAATTTGTTGGGAAGTGTCTGACTTGTCAGCAAGTGAAAGCTGAACATCAGTTACCTTCTGGACTTCTACAAGCAGTGAAGGTACCACTCTGGAAGTGGGAAAGGGTGACCATGGATTTCGTAAGTGGATTGCCCTTAACGCCGTCAAAGAAGGACTCGATTTGCGTGATTGTAGACAGGTTGACTGAATCTGCTCATTTCATCCCTGTACGTACTGATTATTCGCTTCAGAAGTTAGCCAAGTTGTATGTGGCAGAGATTGTGCGACTACATGGGGTGCCAGTGTCTATTATCTCTGATCGAGATCCTAGATTCACATCTCGGTTCTGGCAAAAGTTGCATGAGGCATTGGGAACGCGACTGAATTTTAGCACAGCCTTCCATCCTCAGACTGATGGTCAGTCAGAAAGGGTTATTTAGATTCTGGAAGATATGTTAAGGGGTTGTGTTATCGACTTTCGAGGCAGTTGGGAGGATTATCTACCGTTGGCAGAGTTCGCGTATAATAACAGTTATCAGGCAAGCATCCGTATGGCACCTTATGAGGCACTGTATGGGCGTAAGTGTCGTTCACCTAGTTGTTGGACCGAATTGGGCGAGCGGTAAGTTCTTGGACCTGAGTTGGTAGCAGAGACTGAAGGGAAGGTCAAGATAATAAGGGATCGGTTAAAAGAGGCATCTGATCGACAGAAATCTTACGCGGATTTGAAGCGTAAGGAGATTGAATATTCAGTGGGTGACATGGTCTTTCTGAAGGTTTCGCCTTAGAAGAAGATACTAAGATTTGGTAAGAAAGGCAAGCTAAGTACGCGGTTTATTGGGCCTTATCGGGTTCTTAAGTGAATAGGTCCGGTGGCATATCAGTTGGAATTACCTCCAGAGTTAAATAGAATCCATGATGTGTTCCACGTATCCATGTTAAGACGATATCGTTCTGATCCTACTCATATTCTACCAGTTGCAGAAGTGGAGGTACAGCCTGACTTGACTTTCGAAGAAGAGCCGGTGCAGATTCTGGATCGAGACGTAAAGGTTCTAAGAAGAAAATCAGTCCCATTGGTAAAGGTACTTTGGCGTAATCATGGCAGAGAGGAAGCTACTTGGGAACCAGAGGAGGCAATGCGTCAGCAATATCCCTATTTGTTTGGATAAGGTAAATTTCGAGGACGAAATTTCTTTAAGGAGGGTAGAGTTGTAACGCCCTAATTTTCGGGTTTTTCTTAGATTGTTCTTTATCTGATATAATGTTTAAATTCTAGTATTTGGGTGTGTAATGCATGTTTGGGGTGTGTTAATGGGCCTATGGAAGGCCCATGTGTTGGTTAGGAGCTTGGCAAAATTTTGAATTTTAAGCTTAGGAGATAGGGGATCATTGAAAGTAAGGGTCTTAAGAAATTGTGTGCGAAATAAGACACAAATGAATCAGTGGTAAAGTGGCAAGGGAGACGCCACTAGACTCCTTAAAAGGTGGCGCCTAAATGAGTTTGGAGGTCCAAGGTTCAAGTTCCAGAGTTGGCAAGGAGGGCGTTTTATTTTTGAGCTTGAGCAGGTAAGAGTTTGAAGCAGAATTGAACTCTACTTGGAGGAGATTTGAATGGGTCAAGGGAGCAAATCGTGGAGGAGGTTGAGGAGTAAAATAAGGAGCTTTCAAATTTTGAAAGAATTGGCCGAACAAGGGATTCTCCATGGTGTGATTTCGGCAATAGCATAGGTAAGGTACAATCAGCATTAGAGTTTCTTTTGGTGCCGATTTCCTTAGTTGAGTAGGTTTTCTCTTTTGTCATTTTTGTCTAGTGAATTAAGGGTCATTCTTTCCCATCTTATCTAAACCAAATTGCCAAATTCCACACTCCAAAAGACCTCCTGCTGAAACTTTTACTTCTGTCTGGCAACATTTTGTCTTCTCCTTCTTCTATTCTCATCTTCTTCTCGTATTGCTTTCCCAAATCGAAACCTACCTTGTTGCCTCCTTCCTGGCCGAATCAACTAAAGCTTTCTCCTACTTCTTTTCTTCAAGCCCTAAACTGAATGTTCATTTGATCAAAACCTTCCATAAGCCAAAATATTCAACTTGCCGAATTCACCTTCTTTTATTAAAAATATCGTCTCTTCTCATTCTACTTCTTTGCCGAACCTTCTTTTGACCGAAACTCATTGTGCTTGGCCGAATCCTCTCTACTCTCAACCCTTTCTTCCTTGTTGTTACAAAGGCAACGGCTGTGGTTCGGGACTTAGATCGGTAAGTATTTCGTGATATTATCTCGTTAGTTTTCAAGTTTAAGGCTAAGATGCTGAAAACCCCTCAGAGGGAGGGTAACGTTTCTAGACTAAGGGCCTTATGGCTTTTCTCTTTGGTTTATATGCGTTAGTGTGGACAAGAGACGTGCAGCAAAGGAGGCTAGTGTAGATTAACACGGTTGGACATTTCGATCTAGTCCATAACCGAAAAGGGTAAGATTCTAATGACTCAGGCCATGTAGGCCGATTATGGTAAGGGGTTTATAGCTCTTTGGTTATCGATTATTAGACTAATAATTAGCGTTCGATTGTAGGCTCTTCGTACGTGGATTCCGTCGTCATTCCATCCGTTAACAGGTGTGTAACTAATCCCAATTCTTAGACTGAAAACGGTAAAAGCCGAAAAGGCTATAAAGTGACCGACATCTGGTGTAAGTGACCGAAAACGCATTCGTATGATATTTGGGAGTAACCATTTACTCCATTAGGCTTAACTATGAGTTCAGTGCTGGAGGAATTGCAGAAGGTGCAATTCTAAACGTTTCGGTAAGTGGGGCTACAATGGGCCAAGATGGGCCCAATGGGCTTCCGAGCCCAAAATCGATAAAGTGACTATTATAGGCTTTCTGGTGACATGGTTAATAAAAACATGGTCAAGTTGGTAAGCTAAACCTAAAAATTAGACTTAACAGGTTTGAGATGATAATGGACTCAGTAAGGCCCATTAGGGGTTTTAGGCTAAAAAGGGCAAAAGTGGAAATTAAGCTTAAAAGGGACTTCTGTGAATATCTATGGACTAATAACCAATTGAACATGCATAAAATCTCTGAAAATATGAAAAAGGACTATAGTACCCTTAGGTAGGAAAAATTACCAAAATACCCCTAAGTGTAAAAAGACTATTATACCCCTAGGGTCAATTCTGTATGAAATGTATGATTTTATGTATCTGCATGAGTTTCCATTTAATGTGAGCATATCTGATGCATGAGATGCTATATGTTGCATGCTAGTATGTATATATCTGTTGCATGGGGTATGGGTTTATGATGGAGGAAGCATTCTAGCAGCCTCGCTGCAATCTGGTGACTTTGTCACATTATTATCTGGCAGCCTCACTGCAATCTGGTGACTTTGTCACATTATTATCTGGCAGCCTCGTTGCAATCTGGTGGCCTCGCCACAATATCTGTATCTAGTGACCTCGTCACAATATCTGGCAGCCTCGCTGCAAATTATATCTGGCAGCCTCGCTGCAATTATCTGTGGTGTGTAGCGGTTGGGTGGGTCGAGTAGTCTCCCCACATGGTGTAAGGCTGGTACAGGGGTGTTATGGATGGATCTGGGTTGGGTTTCTGTTTGCATATTATATCTGATCTGTATCTGTTATGGGCCTATGGGCTTAACCTGATTTCTGTAATGAGCCAAGGCCCAACTAATCTGATTCTGAGGCTTGATCTGTTTTGGCCTATGGTTGAGATAATGTTGCACACTGAGTTGTCAAACTCACCCCCTTTTATTTAATCTCTGCAGGTAACACTCAACCATAGTGGGCTTGGAGCTGCGAGAGATTCGGAGTGGCCACAGCATCTGCAGAACTGGTTTTCATTTTGTTTAAAGTATTTTATTATTAAGTTATTTTTAGGTTTTATTTTGTAATAAGGCCGCTATCTAAGTTTTTATTTGGTTTAATTTTTCTTTGATGATTAAATTACATTTTATAGAATCGCTAGTTTAGGCTGCGCTGGTTTCAAAATCTAAAGAACGTTTTCAAAACTCAACGAGTGAATAATATGGATAACTTAAAGGATTAATAAACTGGTTTTAACAAACTTACTCTTTTGATTCAAACCTCACTTAAGACACAACAAGACTAAAAGGGGTCGTAAACTTAGTTTTAGGATCGTGTGACACACCAGATCTGGTCGTAACGTCTAGGCCCGGTTTGGGGTGTTACAGGCGATGCAAGGTGGGGTCGGTGATAGAGGTCGGTACTGGCGTGGGTTATGGAAATGGTGCTAGGGTTGTTTTTCATTTTTGATTTGAAGAAGGTGAAGATGAAGTGAAAATGGTTTGGGAAATTTTTGGGATTTGGGAGTTGTTTTTTCTTTTTACTTTTTCTTTTTTTTTTTCTAATATGGTCAGTTGGGCCTTCTTTCTCTTCTTCTCTCCCTTTTTTTCTTTTCTTCTTTTTGGGCTAACTAGGTCGTTCGACCCACTTTACTTCTCCTTTTTTTTTCTTTGGGTTTGCTAGGCCGTTTTGCCCATCTTGCTTTTTTTCTCTCTTGGGTTTTGGGTCTTGGTATTGGGTAAGTGGATTTTAGCAAGTGTTTGGTATGGGTATATGGGTTGTTTTATGGGTAATTTGATTTTTGGGTAGGTGGGTTAAATGGGTTGGGTGGTGGATATTAGGTTTATTATGTGAGCATTTTGGGCAAGTGGACTTTGGGTGGTAATTTGGTGGATAGGTGTTAGATTTGGGTTTGGGGGTTTAATGAAGGTTAGGGATTCTGGGTTTTTTTTTCTTTTTAAAAAAAACATGTCATACCCATGCCACCATCATTATCTGTCTTCTTGAAAATTAATGACTTTATAGTGTCCCTGAAAATATCAAATTGACTAAATTAAATAGGAATTCATTTATTTATTTACAACCTAGAATTTACTTAAAACTAAAAATTAAATAAACAAAAATAAATTTGGGTTGCCTCCCAAAAAAATGCTTTTGTTTAACGTCGTTAGCTCGATGACTTGGAAATTTATTTAGTCAGCTCTTCGAGGATTAATTCCTCAACCAAGTGGACTTGAAAATTTTTATAGAAAGGCTTTAATCGCTGTCTATTGGCCTTGAAAATTTTTCAGGATTCTTCACTTTTAACCTCAACTGCACCATGTGGAAATATGTGAGTAACAACAAAAGGCCCTAACCACTTAGTCCGAAGCTTACCTACAAAAATTCTTAACGTAGGGTCATAAAGTAATACTTTTTGTCCTACCATAAATTGTTTATAGGTTATCTTTTGGTCATGCTGTGCTTTGACCCTGTCTTTATAAATTTGGGCGCTCTCTTTCGCTTCTCGTCGAATTTCCTTAAGTTCTTGGATGTGTAACTTACGATGCTTACCTGCAGCCTCTAACTCCATGTTGCATTGCTTGACCGCCCAAAATGCTTTATGTTCTAGCTTAATAGGAAGATGGCATGGTTTACCGAAAATTAGTCAATAAGGAGACATACCTATGGGTCCTTTACAAGCAGTTTGGTATGCCCACAGTGCATCATTAAGTCGCAAACTCAAGTCTTTTCCATCTGGCTTTATGGTCTTCTCCAAAATCAACTTGATTTCCTGATTCGACACTTTTGCTTAACCGTTAGATTGAGGGTGATAAGCCATAGTGACTCGTTGCACCACTCCGTATTTTTTTAAAAGTGTATCAATTACCTTATTGCAAAAATGCATACCTCGGTCGCTGATCAAAGCTTGAGGTATGCCAAACCTAGAAAAAATATAACTTCTTAGAAAATCGACTACTGTTTTAGTGTCAGCATGATAAGGTGCTTTTTCTTCCACCCACTTTGACACATAGTCAACAAGTAAAATATAAATGTTATTGAATGATGAGACAAAAGGGCCCATAAAATAAATGCCCCAAATGTTGAATAATTCACAAACAAGCACAGGGTTTAGAGGCATTTCATTTTTTTGGCTCAAGTTTCCTACCTTCTGACATTTTTTTGCATATTTTATAGAATAAATATGCATATAAAAAAATATGTGGCCAATATAGCCCACATTCAAGCACTTTATGCGCAGTTCGTTTGGGGCCAAAATGTCCACCACATGCATAAGAATGACAAAAAGAAAGAACTGATTGTACCTTAGTCTCTGCTACACATCGTCGAATTTCCTGATCAGAACAGTATTTCCAAAGGTAGGGGTCGTCCCAAATATAATATCGTGATTCACGTTTGATCTTTTCTTTTTCAGACCGCTATAAATTAGAAGAGATTATACGTGTGGCAAGATAATTTACCTTGTCTGCATACCAAGGAAAAATTGTCTGAGCAGCTAGTAGATTTTCATTCGGAAAATAGTCTTTAAATGACGTTACATCGTTCGACAGAGGAATTTGGCTTAGATGGTCCGCTACGAAATTTTCACGTCCTTTTTTATCCTTTATTTCAAGATCGAACTTTTGCAAAAGTATTATCCACCTTATAAGTCTCGGTTTTGCTTCCTTCTTCCCTATTAGATATTTACGGGTTGTATGATAAAAGAAAACCACAATTTTAGTTCCTAACAAATATGAACAAATGTTTTCTAAAGTAAAAAAAAAAATAGCTAGAAACTCTTTTTCATTGGTCAAGTAATTGCTTTGGGCAGCATCCAAAGTTTTGGAAGCATAAGAGAAGACATGAGGTTCTTTCTTGATCCTTTGTCCAAGGATTGCTCCTACGCTATGGTCACTAGCGTCATACATTATTTTGAAAGGATAATTCTAGTTTGGTGGTTGAACGATAGGTGCCAAAATGATCTTATCTTTGAGCGTGTCAAACGCATCTCTACATGACTGGTCAAACTCAAATTCCTTGTCCTTCTGTAAGAGATTGCAAAGCGGTTGCGCAATTTTTGAGAAGTCTTTAATGAACCGCCTATAGAAACCTGCATGACCAAGGAAAGAACAAGTCTCCCTCGCAGTCGTGGGGTAGGGTAGTGAGTTAATGATGTCAATTTTTGCTTTATCAACAGAAATTCCCTCAGCAAAAATGATATGACCTAGAACTAATCCTCTGTTTATCATAAAATGGCATTTCTCATAATTTAGTACAAGATTAAATTCTAAATATCTTTTCAGAATTTTAGCAAGATTTGACAAACATACCTTAAAGGACTCACCATTACAGTAAAGTCGTCCATGAACACCTCAATTATTTTCTCGACGTAGTCAGAAAATATACTTACCATGCACCTCTGAAACGTGGCTGGTGCATTACAAAGTCCAAATGGCATCTTTCTGTAAGTGTAACACCCCAAACCCGGCCTAGACATTACGGCCAAGTCTAGTGTGTCACATCAACGACGGATTAATCATGTTCATTAGCTATTGCGTTTAGGGTGAGTTTTGCAACACCGTTACTAATGTTTGATAAGAAAATTCCAGGTTTAGGTTGTGATCATCCTATCCACTACCAGTTTAAAATTTATTTTGTTACAAGATCTGGTTCGTCTATTTGTTATCCATTCGATACGTGTGTTTTATTTTGAAAACATTGTTTAATTTTAATGAAAAACCCGCACATCCTTAATCTACCCATTTAAATCAAATTATAAATAAAGAATTAGAAACCCAAATTAAAATACTTAAGTGACCTTATTACAAACCCAAACCAAATGAAAATTAATTTAAGTAAAAATACTAAAAAATGAATTAATTAAAGCAAATTGTCCAACTGCAGTCCACGTGGCCACTCCGAATCCCTCCAGCTCCAAGTCCACTAGCTAGGGCTCACCTGCATAGATGAAAGGAAGGGTGAGTTTGGGAAACTCAGTGTGTAAAGAAAGCCCAACCAGAGCCTAAATCAGGCCAAGCTTATTGGGCCTAAGCCCTATCCAGTTTCAGTATCAACTGGGCCGAAGCCCTATTCAGATTCAGTTTAACTGGGCCTTAGCCCTATTCAGTAATCAGTACGGCCCATAGGCCCATTACAGTAACAGAATAGAATAATGCATGTAAACAAAGCCCAGCCCATATCCAGTCACACCACCCGTACCAGACCTACACACCATGTGAGGAATAACTCAACCCACCCAACCCTACACACCACAATCACAACATAGCTGCTTAATCAGATAACATGGCCAAGCCACTAATAGTAAAATCGAGGCAAAGCCCCTTTCAGTAAACGTGGCAATGTCACTTAGCACTTCCTCCATCAATAAAACCCAAACCTATGCAACAGAATAATATGTCATGGCATACAGTGAATACATAAATTATAGCATGCATTTCAGTCGAAATTAACCATAGAGGTATAATGGTCATTTTGCACCTAGAGGTAAAACCGTAATTTTCCATCCTTAAGGGGTATTTCAGTAATTATACCAGTTTTTAGGGTTTCATGCTTACTACAAAGATTAACAGTCCAATTTTCACCTAAGTAGGTTATCCAGCCCATTTACCCACTATACAGCTATCAGGTCCTAAAACCTTAATGGGCCCTACAGTGTCAACTAGCTATTTTGGCCCACTAAGCCCGACTGTTATGGCCGGTTAAACAATTTTAGCATACAGGTCACCAGAACCCACTTACCGCCAGTTTTCACCCAAATGGGCCCATAAGCCCATTGGGCCCAAATTCAGCCCATCGAGGCTCAAATTCACCAAGGTGCACAAAATTACGCACTCATCAACTTTACCAATTTCAATTACAGATCTTACCGCTTTCAACTGCTAGCACGCTCGCAAGCCCATGAAATGTTAGAATTTTGGCATTTCAACTTTTCAGCCTTTGTCGATTTAGTCTAATAGAGGGTGTTCATTTACACACCTGATTTACGACAGACATTGGCGAGATCTCCCACACATGTATCCTACAATCGATCATTACAATATTAGACTTATGAATCAATGACAACTACTGTAACCATCATCATCCTATTCGGCCAACATCCTTCATGGCTCTAGAACGCTTACCTTTATTGAAAACACTGACTAGGCTCAGATCTAGTCGCTCCAACGATCCTAGCCTCTAACACTCCTTGATTGTTAACCTTTAGTCCACCCTAGCACATAACAAACCGAACGATAAGACCAATAGAGCCTTTAGCCCTAATCGACAGTCACCCTACCTAGGGGCTTTCGGCTTTTCCTTAAATCCAGAAATAACGAATGGAAAGAAAGAATCTGAGCACTTATCGAAGATCTACTAAACAAGAATGCTCGTAATCCTTTACTATCTCAGATCTGACGTAGATCTATCTCCAGGATACGAGCAGAGAATGAATCTAAGGGATATCAACTTTTGGACCTATCCTAGAATATGTCTATTTCAGTTTACAAGAAGAATAGATAATGAGGAGTTCGCAAAGTGAAGAAACAATCGGTAGCGAAAGAAATGAGAGATTTGAGGTTTAGCTTCTTGAAAGGAAAAAACAATGGGGAGAGGTTTCGACCAAGGTGAAATCGGCAATCACCAGTTTCAGGTTTCGATTTTTGTGGAAGTCGACTACTAGGTTTTGAGAAGGGAGAAGAAAAGTAAGGAGTAGGTTCGACCTAAGAAGATAGGTGGTGAAGTGAATTCGGTTTAGGGCAAAAGAAAGAAAGAAAAGAGACAAAAGTAGAGAGGAGAGGGTTTTGTTATGGACAAATCGGCACAAGGTAACTTGTGTTTACACTTTTGGCTTTTAGATCAAAGAGAGAAGAAGAGTAACGAAAGAAAGCCCTCAAACTTACCTAGTCGGCAGACACTTCTCAAACTTACCTAGACAGCACACACTTACCCAAAATGTCGAATTAAGATCCCAAGAAAGTCCCCAAAAGTATTCAGCTAGCACCTTAAACAACCCTTAGCCGATTATACCAAAACCAATTGACCAAATCGGCAATGCTCCCTCAAGAGCCCCATGTTCGGCCACCCCATGCTCCCATTCAAAAATTCCTAGATTTTCTCCACCTTATCCTCCCTGACTCAATCCCATGAACATCTCAAACTCTTTCCAACAAAGTTCCACTTGGAGTCCATCACATGACTTGCACATGCATAAAAATAATTAAAATAGCATCTTGCTTACCATGGGACTTGAATCTTGGCCCTTACACACATCCACATGCCACTTTCCTAGGCTCTAAGTGGCGCTACATTGCCACTTTACCAAGGGCTCACTTGTGTCTTAATTCATTCATTTTTTCTTAAAAGCCCACATAACCACGGGCTCACTTTTTCTTTTCTTACCAATTTCATCATGCGCGGATTGAGTCATCTTTAAGCCTCCCATTTAGGAACAGCATTATCCACCACTTGGATTTTGTGCATGCAAGTCGAGGGGCTCAACCCCTCAATGTCGGCTGTCATCCATCCAATTACCTCTTTATAGTCCCTAAGAACTCGTACCAAGTTTTCCTCTCCTACCTTCGAGAGTTTACTTGAGATTATTACCAGCAAAGCATTTCTTTTGCTGAGAAAAGCATACTTCAAGTGGTCTGGAAGTGGTTTCAGTTCCAACTCCGGGTCCTACAAAACAAATGGTACAAGCTTAGTTTGTGAAGTAGATAATTCAAAAATTTTGCTTGAAACTTTCCGTAATTGTGACGCCTCCATATGAGCTACTGTTTCATGAATAGTCTCTTCAAAGGTTATCCACTCCTCTAATTCGTTCATTGCATCAAAGTTTAGGCTTCTACAGAGCACAGTTCGTAATTCATCCTCGTCGTGATATTCTAAATGTAATTTAGTTAAAGGATCAATTATATCAATGTTTTAAATATTGGAAATCATGCCAGGACGGTTCATGGCCTCATAGACATTAAATTTCATTACCTCCCCATTGAATTCCATGGTAAGTACCCCACTTCGTACGTCAATTTTTATTTGTGCGGTACTGAAGAATGGCCTCCCAAGAAGAATGTCAGATGAATTAGCTGAAGTATCATCTTCCATGTAATAATATAGAAATCTGCAGGAAATATGAGCTCGCTTACCTTGACAAGAACATCCTTCAATACTCCCTTCGGGTGCACCACAGACCTAACTGTGAGTTGAATAATTACACCCTCATAAAAATACTGTAAGAGTGACTATTCAGTCAGTCTATGTTGTGGCCAACTTGCACACAACTTTTTGTACCACTCCCAGTAATCATAAAGCGTGTCCTTCTGACGAATTCCTACGATGTCCCTCCTTAGTTTGGCTGCTCAAGCTGTAGGGAAGAACCTGTTAAGAAACAAACGAGACATGTCAAACCACGTGTTGATAGATCTCGGAGGTAAATAGAATACCCACTCTCTAGCTGAGTCGACTAATGAAAATGGAAAAGCACGAAGTTTAATTTGGTCTTCGGTTACTCCCTGAGGCTTCATGCTTGTGCAAAGCATACGGAACTCTTTAAGGTGGCTGTACAAATTTTTGTTTTGAAGTCCAATGAAGGTGGGCAGTAAATGCTCAATCTTGACTTTAGCTCGAACAGCGTTCCTCTTGCCGAATAGGTTATGCATAAAGGCTTTTGTTCATCTGGTGCCACTGCGAGCTGGCGTATCATTTGTTCGGCCATCTCGTATGGCTCGTCAAAAATTTCCTTGGTGTAAGATATGGTTTCGAATATGGGATTTGGCCATTTGCCACATCATATGGCTTCTCTTCGCAGTTGTTGGGCCAATTTCTTGATTTTTTGCTCAAACTCTAGATTTCCCGATTCTGATCTGGTCATAAGGTAAACAACCAAAAATATGAAAAACATCTCCAATACCCGGCAATGGCGCCAAAATTTGATGGGCGTCGAATCCACCAAAAATAATTCCTGCTAAATAACTCTAAACAGTAGTAAGAGTGGTAGTAGGGTTGAATCCATAGGGATTGGATCTGTTTAAGTTCTGTGTTCACTATCGAACAGAATGTTGTCGTGTCAAGAGGTCATGGTAAGTATCGTGCCCACAACTTCAAACGTACTTTCTAAATATAACATAAACAAGTAAGCGGGGGGTTAAAAATGTTTAAGAAAGTAAAAATTATAAAATAAGCAAGTGATTAAATGTAAATTGGAAATAAATTCAGAAATGAATATTCTAAATAAGCAATTGATTAAATGTAAATTGGAAATAAATTCAGAAATGTGCCAACAAAATAATAAGCCTTAGCCTTAGACTCGGTAAATTCCGTGTTAAGTATCGATCCTCAAAAATTGGTTTTCTCCTCCAAACGATAAGCTGGTTATAGTGATTAAAAACATCTTAACCACCAATTCTTCCTCTCGTAGCTGGTTTTGGTACGTTCTATAAACCAACCCTCACCAATTATCTAACCGAGATACACGTGTTCTCGATTGAAGATTACGGTAGCCTTGCGTTTTGAAGAACCCAACTCGAATTACCGACCTCAATCACGTAGGTCATTTAAACCTAATCACATCTTCCTTGATGTGTTCTCAGAGATTCGTATACAGCACGGACGATTCGTTTCACCAATTGTCAGCAAACACGACTCCAAACCAACGTGCACTTTTGACTTGTAATCGAGTTAACCTTAAGGGATGAGTTGTCAACCCCGATACTTAGGAAAATGGTGAATACCGACTGGGAGGATATTATAGCACAAATTTGTTTCTCACGATGTTGGATTGAAAAGAACACTGGCCTAAGGTTAAGATAAAATTTAGTGTAGCATGAAATTATTCATGCTATGTATGTTTTGAAAGGTGATGGAATTTGTAGGTAAGGTGATGGAAATTGAGAAGGAAAGGTATTTGAAAAGAGAATTAGACCAACTTTGTAAAAACAAGACAAAAGTAATCCAATTCCTGATTAAAGTAGGAAAAACAAAGAAGATAATAGAACTCCAAAGTGAAGTAGGAATACAAAATGAATGGATGGTTTTCAAAGAACCAAATACCCCTATTTATATACATGGGGTTTACTAAAAAAAAACCTAGATAATCTAATAAATTAAAATAAAATTAATAAAAATAAAAATAAAATAAAATATCTTCCTATTTTTAGTCTTTTTACAAAGTCAAAATATATGATGAATCCCTAGTTTCCTCCATATTTTTTATTAGGCCCCATCTCTATGATTGTGTTTCAAATTGGCCCTTCTTTTCTCGTTCTGATCAATCGTATCCTTTACAAGATTAAATTATAAAAACTCCAATTTAGCAGGGATTAATTCAGAAATAAACCAAATTAAACATAAGAAATCATGCAAATTAATATGTTTATCACATATCGATGTCGATGCCATGTCCCAGACATGGTCTTACACGGGATCGTAAGTTGATGCCGATGCCATGTCCCAGACATGGTCTTATACAGGATCTATCTTAGATACTCATGCCATGTCCCAGACATGGTCTTACAGGGGATCTATATCTGATCTCGGTGCCAAGGCCATGTCCCAGACATGGTCTTATACGGGACCTCATGACGATGCCAATGCCATGTCCTAAACATGGTCTTACATGGGATCTCAGTTCGGTGCTGAAGCCATGTCCCAGACATGGTCTTATACGGGACCTACATATATCATGTCATGACTACGGTACCTTTCGTATTCCTTAACTCTTAACCGACCTTTCTCATTTATTTCACCATCATTTCTTTGTAAATTTCATAACAATAAATTTCATAGAAATACATAGAGTTCATGGAATATCATCATAATAATTTTCATTATGCAAAACACTAAATTATTATATACAACTTACCTCAAATCCAAAAATCGAGTGGATGCTCGGTGTAATCCACCACCTTACTTTTTCCCCAATTTCGATCCAAGCTTCATGTTTCTTGATCTAAATGACAAATTAAACTTATTTAAGGCTCACATTGACTAAATAGCCCATAATTAACACTTTGGCAAAATTTATAATTTTACCCCTAAACTTTTACATATTTGCAAAATGGTTCCGAGGCTTGTAAAATGAAAGGTACTTATTTTCTTGACTACCCAAGCCTAGCCAAACCTTTCATATTCTCATAATAGCCCTTATCTTTCATAAATTCTCACTTTTACTAGACATTTGATCACATTTGCAATTTAGTCCCTATTAGGGTTTTTCATGAAAATTCACTTAGAAAAAGATGTTTACTACACTTTAAACTTTCATATTCTACCACTAGGCATCAAAATACTTGCAAGTCATGCATGGGTATATTTTTAAATATAAATCCTAGCTCAAATTAGTGCCAGAAATAGCTAGATTAAGCTACGAGGATTTCAAAAATACGAAGAGAATTAAAAACGTGGCTTGGAGTCACTTACTTGGAGCTTGAAAATGAAAGAAACCCTAGCTATGGAGGGCTTGGAAATTTGGGCTGGTACATGGAGAAGATGAGCTTAATTTTGGCTTATTTTCCCTTTTTAATACTTAATTTTACCAAATGACCAAAATGCCCTTATGGTCTTTCTTTAAAATTTTACCCTTCCTTGGGCATTTTTGTCCATCAACCTATAAAATGGTCTAATTACTAAATAAGGACCTCTAATAATTTTTATAATGCTATTTCATACTTAAACCTTCTAGAAACTGATATTTTGCAACTTTTGCAATTTAGTCCTAAAGGACAAATTGACCACTTTTTCATAAAAATTTCTTCATGGCATTTATTACTATCATACAATCATGTCATAAACTTAAAAATAATCATAAATTATACTTTTCTATTTCAGATTTGTGGTTTCGAAACCACTATTCTGATTAGGCCCTAATCCGGGCTGTTACATTTTGGGTTAAATAATTATTATTAATTAAATTATGAAAAGAGGCCAAGTTGACCTGAACTGAGAAAATCGATCCAACTGAGTACTGGTGTAATAGCCTGATTATAGCTAAATCGGAACAGTGGTTTCAAAACCACAAATCTGAGGTTAAAAAATATTTTAATTTTATTTTTAGTGTTTACGACATGTGATTAGATATTTGTGAATGTTTCGTGTTTTAATTTTATAGATTGAATGGTTAATTGGAAAAAGGACCTAATCGCGTAAAATGCAAAAGTTGCCTATTAATTGATAAAGTGCTTAAATGGCTATGATTTATTAAATTGTGAGTCCTTAAAATGTTATTAGTCCATGATTAGAGCAAGTGGACAATTATGGACAACCATTAAGTGATTTATATGTTTATTAACCAAGGGTAGTTAAGTAAATGTGTAGATATGTTAATTAAAACATAAAATAAACCATTTGTTTCATCATTTTTATTCATCCACCACTGGAACTTAGACAAAGAGTAGAGCTTATTATATTTGAAGCATTCGGCCCTTATCCATCTTGATTGAGGTATGTTTTGAGCTCAGTTTTTGATGATTTTTACGTTTTTGAGATCGTTGCTTCTTATACTAGCTAGCCCAACTTTGATTTTTGAATGTGTGGTTGTTTTTGTGAAGTTCCATTGTTAAATATATGTGTTTTGTGATGATTGTTGATGAAAAATTAAAGTTAAATGTTTGATATCCATGGTTTGTAAAGTGATTTTTAGTGAAAATTACAAATTAGGGATTAAATTGAGAAATTTGAAAAGTTAGTGGTTAAAATGTGAAATAAATGTGAAATATGGGTTGCTAGGGGCACTATGGTAATTCGGCCAAGCATGGGTTTTGTGAGATTTTGTGTAATTTGTGATTTTATGAAATAGGGACTAAATTGTGAAAAATGTGAAATATGTGAGGTAACAGTGTAAATGTGCTTTAAAGTATGTGTTGGACTAAATTGAATGAATAAGTATTTAAATAAGCTAAATTTTAATTCATATAGATGAAGAATGAAAGAAATCAGATTTAGATCGGGGGAAGTCGAAAGTTATTAAATAGTTGCTCCGATCCATTCATCCCGTTTTTGAGGTAAGTTCGTATGCAAATAAATGTATTTGAGTTGTATTATATATGTTTAAGTGATATTGAACTATTTTGGATGTTGAATAATTGAGTACGAGAAAGTATCGACAAAGTTACGACGTCCGAAAGCCCCATACGAACCCTAGGAATAGTATAGGATACAAATGTCATGACATTAGGATTATGGAGGTGAGATTTCGTGTAAGACCATGTTTGGTACATTGGCATCGATCTAAGATTCCGTGTAAGACCATGTTTGGGACATTGGCATCGTATATGATTTCGTATAAGACCCTGTTTGGGATAGTGGCATCGATATGTGATAACATGTAAGACCATATTTGTGATATGGCATTGCACAAGCTTATGTACTATCCTAGTATCCTTGACAATTCCAAATGGTTCAGCGGGCAAAGTTAACACTAGAAAGAATGTGCAAATGGGTTCAACGATACAGGTACGCTGATGTGACTAGCCATGTTTCTATAGTTGAATTGGTTTATATTTGTTTCATGTGTTAAATTTATTTGTATATGGCTTACTAAGCTTTTGGAAAGCTTACTTTGTGTGTTCTTTCCTTGTTTTATAGATAATCGAAGGTAGCTCGAACTCAGGAATCGTCGGGAAACATCATCACACTATCGATCACTTAGTTGGTACTTTTGAAGCTTTGTATATATGGTATATGGCATGTATAGGCTAGTGTCATTTTAAGTATGTTTTGAGTGATGAACTTAGCTGTAACAGCTCGATTTTGGGCCTTGTCGGAACAGTGGTTTCGGGACCACAAATCCGATGAGGAAAATTTTATTTTTATTATATTTTTATGGTCTACGATTTCACGGAATGATTTCGCAAAAATTTCATTTGAAAATTTTTACATTTGGGCACTCAATTTAATCAAAAGGACTAAATTATAAAAGTGCAAAAGTTGAGTTCTACATGTTAGAGGTGTCCAATTGTTATGAAATTTTAAATTGGAGGTCTTTAAATGGTAATTAAACCATTGGTTAATTTTTTGGACAAAAGTGGATATGAAATAGGTGAAAAATAATATTTTTAAGTTAGGGGCATTTTGGTCATTTAGCAATTAAAATGAATTAAAAAGACAAAACAAGCCTAATTTTTGTCCATCTTCTTCATATGGCCGAATGTAGTATGGGGGAAGCCATGGCTAGAGTTTCCAAGCTTCCAAGCCTCATAGTAAGCCTGTTCTTGCCCCGTTTTTAATTTTTTTACATTTTGGAGATCCTGGTAACTTGGTTTAGCTATTTCTACCATTATTTTGAGCTAGGGTTTGAGTTCAAAAATTTACCCATGGAAGACATGCATGTATTTTGATGTATAATGGTAGAATATGAATGATCGGTGTGCAATAAACGAGTTTTACTAGGTGTTTTCGATGAAAACGTTTAAAAAGGGCTAAATTAGGCTAAATTGTAAAAGTAATAAAATGTGAAATAAAGCATGTTCTAGTGAGAATTGGGTATTGCTATAGTTATGAAAATGGTTCAGCTAGACCTAAAGTGTGTGAAAATTGAGTGAAAATCATTTTACGAGCCTAGGGGCAAAAGTGTAATTTTGACAAAGTTTAGGGGCCAAAATTTAATTTTTCCATGATATGATTTTTGGATTAAATTGAATAGTATAATAATTTCATAAGTCAAATGTGACATTTTAGATGAAGAAAAAACGAGGTTCGGACTTAGAACGAGAAAAAAATCAAAGAAATTGAAGATTTCATCCGATTACCGTTTTCGTGACAAGGTAAGTTCGTATGTAAATCATAAATGTTTATTTGATCAATTGATGAATAATTTCAGAATTTAATCATATTATTGGGGTATAACTGAAATTCGATGTTTGAGATTATTGACTGTAAAGTGAACACTTACGTTTAGTATTAAAAAATGTATTGACGAAAAAGACCATGAATGAGTCATGGCCAAGTGAAATTGTATAAAAGAGTGGAGCTATGTGCTGAGACCACTTGTATATGAATTGAGATAATTCCTAGAGCTATGTGCTGATACTACGACCATAATGTATTGAGATAATGGTGTAGAGCTATGTGCTGATACTACGACCATAATGTATTAAGAGAATGGCGTAGAGCTATGTGCTGTTACTACAACCATAGTACATTGATATAATAGTGTGGAGCTATGTGTTGTTACCACGACTATAACACATTGATCTAAAATCGTGGTGTTGTGTATTGTAACCACGAATATATTGCATGAATTTAAAAAGGGTAGAGCTATGTGCTGAAACCACCATAAATCTGTTATCATTCAAAAGTGTACATCGGGAAAGACTTATTAAGTGGAATCTTTGTGTGATGTAGTGATGAAAAATGCATGATTATGTGTGTATGTGTTTGTAAGTAATGTTTATAATATATGGATGAACCTTGATAAGGTGTAAATCGAGTAAGTGCATGTGAATGGTGAGTGATGTGTCCGGTATGTGATCAGAATGCGATAAGGTTATAAACGAGTAAGTTATAGTTACACATATGAGGATGATTTTACGATGACCTTGTGATTATGGGTCTATACTCATGATGTATGAGAATATGGTACATTTGATTTTTGATATATGTGCATAAAAGAAAACTAAAACAAAGAAATCACGAAAGAGTGGAATTAACTGTCAAACAGTATTGGACAGCAGCAGTTATGTGATTTTGAAAAATCACAATAAATGCTGTTAATTGAATTAAAGGATGAATAAGATATGAAATGAAATCTTATTGAGGCTATTTTCTTATAAAAGAAACAGAGTAGGAAAAACAATTTTATATTATGAGATATTTGAATTATAGTGAGATAGTGTCAGAATGATTTCTGGATCCCCTGTTCTAAATTGGAAAAATCATTAAAAAATGTACAAAAATAATTATGGGACATAGTTTATATGGTTATATTATTGATGAGTCTATTTTTAGAATAAATAAATAAGAACACCATTTGAATTTTTTATAAAAAGATAATTAAATTTTAATGAAGAGTGATCAGAACTGTTGAACAGCGAAATAGGGGAGACTTCAATGAATAAACTGCACTTACTGGCTAAACAAAAAATTCTGGAAATTTTATGGTAAGAATATATATGAGTCTAGTTTCAAGGAAAATTATTTGATTTTAATTTGGAGTTTCGTATCTCCAGATAAAAATAATTAAGTGACTGCCAAGCGAGTAAATAGCTTGAGATGAACCTAAGAAAATAGTGAAATTTCATGCTTTACTGGTAATATCATATTGAGATCATGTAATGAGGGTTGCTCAAAGCAAGTTAATCGATTTCTTATTACATACATACTTACTAAGATTGATGCTTACTTCGTTAGTTTCTATATTTGTAATGTATTCAAGTTAGCCCGGGTTGGAAGTCACAGGAGAACCTATCGCACTATCAATCTTACAATTTAGGTATCGATTACTTTAATACTTAAAGTTATGGCATGTATAGGGAACTTGGTCATGTGTACATGTTAGTATGAGTTGGTCTAGAATATTGGCCTATGATAGTTGAAGTTTATTGTTGTATAATGCCATTCAATGTGGCCAATAAATTTGCTATGTTATAAGCTTACAAATATGCATTTCATGGTTGAGTAAAATGTATGCTATGACTTGCTAAGTATGTGATGGATGTTTTGGTAACTTTGTTATGTCATGGAATACGTCATTAAAGTTATGCTCGAGTTTGGGCATGATAGGGTAGAGAATGGCTTGGAAAATAGCCAATTTCGTGGCCACATGAGCAGAGATACGACCGTGTGTCTCAACCGTATGGAGGACATAGCCCAGCACACAAACGTGTGACTTGGCCGTATGCCTCTGAATGTTTGAAGACGTCATAAATAGAAAGTTACACGGGTGGAGGACACGGGCATGTCTTGAGCCACACGGGCGTGCGACTCTCCAAAATATAGAAATTCTATTTGTGTCACAAAGGTTTCAAAAGTCCTCGGGTATAAATGAAAAGTTTTAAATTTGAACAGAAATTTGTGATTTGAAATTGATTGTCTACGTGTGATTGAGTCTGGTAATGGCTCATACCCTATTCTGGCGTCGAGCATGGGTATGGGGTGTTACATTAGCCATGTGAGATGGCTTGAAAATGGTGTTGCTGATGAAGTTGAATTTAGATAATATATGGAACGTGATGTGTTTATGATGTGTTATGACTTAGTAGGTATGGTGTGGTCATTTTGATGGCTAGTTGAATAAGTATTTGGTAAATTGTTGATGATGTATTAAGGTTTTGGGAAATGGTATGCTTTGACATGATATTGAGATGATGAATTGGTATGTTTGAGAGGCATGAATTGGTTGTTAAAATGTTGAGTAAATGCATGTTTGAATTTAGGTAGAAATGATGGTTATGGCAAGTTGAATTGGTAAGCTTTTGAGCTAGTTTATAGTCATGAAATGAGTAATAAATGAATGGATATAAAATGGTATGAAATATGCATGAAATGATAATTTTTGGTTGCCTACTGTATGTGAAAATAATGCCAAATGAATGTTTTTAGGTACATCAGTGATAGGTAGGAAAAATGGCTTAAACTAAGCCTATTTTGGTGGCACATGGCTGAGAACACGGGCGTGTGACTCGACCGTGTGATCCCTATACCTTAGTTAAAACAAGTCAGAGAGTTACATGGCATAGACACACGAGCGTGTCTACTGGCCGTGTGTGACACACAGGCTGGCATAGGGCATGTGGTTGGTCATGTAACACAAGTTAGTAACCCCTCTAGTTTTCACACGGCCTGGCACACAGGCGTGTCCTCAGCTGTGTGGTACAAGCCAGTATGTATGCCCTAGTTTCACACGACCTAGAGACACGGGTGTGTCTCCTCACACGGCCTGTTCACACGATTCACACGGGCGTGTGACCTTTGTTACTAAGAAAAAACTTTTAAAATTTCAAAAATTTTTATACGAGATCAGTTTAGTCCTGAACCCTCTCTAAAGCATGTTTAAGGTCTTGTAGACCTTCTTAAGGGACTTTGTGTTTATGAATGACTATGATAAGATGATGTATGAGCAATGTATATGAAATGATTCTATAATGTTGTGTTTCATTAGGTAATGCCTCTTAACCCTATTTCGGCGATGGATACGGGTTAGGGGTGTTACAACTGGGCTACCCAAAACCATTCGATATGATGGCCCAATCAATTTTTTGGCTGATTATTTGGCTTGCAAAGAATCCCTTAAAGACTCCTTGAATTTGTATTCAAACCCCTCCACTAATCAAGCTTTTCTAGATTTGCCCTTACCTAAAAATAGCAAGTTTGAAACCTTCAAACTTGCCACATGTGTGACCGGTCATGAGGGAAGTCTATGGCTACTGATTTTTGCTATTTTTAGTAGCCTACTCAACCTATAAATACCCCCCTTGGCTGTTCATTTCGAACACATCTCAAAACCACTCATCCTTTCACTTCTCTTTTACCTTGTCTCTTCAAAACCCTTCGTTTGTTCTTCATTTTCTATCCCATTCCCTTGTTGATTTCACCTCTTGGAAAAGTCTTTCAACCATAATTGAAGAAGCATTCAAGTGTTCATGGAAGCCTGGGTTCAATAAGAACAAGTTGAGAAGGAGGAGCGAAGCAAACTGGTCAAGCCTTAGAGAAACACCGGATGTGATCCTTGTTTTGTATCTTCTTAATTTTATTAATGTTGTTATGAACATGTCTATGAGTACTTGTGATGTTGATATGTTTAATTTAATTAATATGGCTTAAATTTAATTCATGCTAGGTTGATTGCATTTCGTCCATTTAATATATTAAACTTGTGTTTGTGTTGTTATAGGCATTGGTAAGTTGTTTGATTAAGTAAAATCATGACTTGGTTATTCTTGAACTATACTTGTAAGGTAGCTAATGAATTAATTATTTAAACGCGTTGAAATTGTAATCAATAAACACAATACTTAATCAGTGCATGTTTAATCATTTAAGGTAGCTAAGGGTTAAATTTGCGACGGTATTAGACAATATGTTAGCCGTGCATAACTTGCAAGATTATTGTGATTAAACTATTTTAATATAGGAATATATTGTAACCTCACTTAATCTTTTATTGATTATGAAGATTGATTAATTGTTTGAATTGGCATTGGAAAATGTTCAAGAGATTAGTTAATTTAATAGGTACGTATGAGCATAGTTAGCAAATTACCAAGTTACCGTGAATTTATTCTTAACATGAACATAAGTTTGATAATTCTAAGTTAAGAAATGTAATTAATCTAAAAAATTATGTCATCTTGATTAAAATCATCTTTTGAAATCGTGCATTGGAACTTTTATTTTTATTTATTTCATTTTACTTAGTTAAATAGTTTAAAACCACATCCTCAAAATCAAAATATTTTCAATCACCAAAGTGTTTCTATGTAACACCCCTAAACCCGTTCCGGTTGCCGGAGGGTTAAGAGGCATTACAAGACAAGTACCACTAATACTTCAAAATGTAGTATTTCAATTCATATGGAAATAAATTGGATGGTTTAGACATATACCAAAGTCATGGAGTATCTTAATGTTTACAAAGCTTAACACACTATTCATTTGGTATTTAATCTTAGGCATGGCCGAACATGAGTCATCTCCTAATAATGAGTGTATTGATTCATTTATAAGCTTAATTCACTCAAAACTTTCGAAACATTTTCCTAATACAACCACACATTCACATCAACTATACATAGTACACATGACAACAAGACAAGCCATTCTCGCATGGCTATACCTATTTACTTTATTACAACTTCAAAATAAGAGTATAACTCTCAAGGATCATAAAACAAAAAGCAACTATACATGCCATTCGAAAGTTTAACTATTTAAATACCGAAAAGAGTGTCTTGATAGTAGAGACGACTTCAAGCGCAAGTATCCCGAGACCGTAGCTATCGAACATGATCTAAGGAAAGAAAACAGAAGAGGAAAAACAACCGAGTAAGCATTTAAAATGCCTAGTAAGCTTTAAGCGACAATGTATGGTTAACTATAATTAGAAAGGAATAACTTTCAGCACTTGACTTAATTATTCTATAGCCGATCACAAAACAATTCTATAGTGGCATAAGTAGTTTCATGTAACGTAAGGTCATAAGTGTTTAGACATCCACTCACATTTTTTTCTGAGTCAACAATACATAATCGAAAAGTCATAAACCAACAGAATTCATTCATAAATATAATATAACCAATACCTGGTCGCCTCACCGTAACGATCTCAATTAATTGGAATCAACCTTGGCTCGAAAGCCCTTCGGAATAAATCCGGATACAACAATGGCTCGTGAGCCCTTCGGGATTATCCCGGATATCACAATGGCGTAAACGCCCTTCGGGATTAACCCGGATAACACAATGGCGCGAACGCCCTTCGGGATTAACCCGGATAACACAATGGCGCAAAATTTATTTCGTAATAACACTCATTTGTCTAATTCAAAAATTCACATGTAGTAGGACATCATTCGCTAGTAATAGTCAAAAAAAATCATATAAACAATACGTAACTCAAATCTCTCTCCCTCAGGCATTTCTAGGACTTGTAATCATTCGGCTATATGTCCATTCCACCTTTATCAAATAAATTATAATTCGTATAAGGAATTTAATTGTATGATAGTCTATGTCCCTTAAAACTTACTTCAGTGGTCGATGATTGTTTTCAATTTACTGGTCGGCCACCTTCGCTTTTCCTTTGTCTGAAGCTGCCCCTATATTTTCTTGAGCTAAGAGAAACAAAATTTAATTCATTACAAACCCATGTAACTCGGTTAGGATCATATAGCTACCAAGCTCAACCAGCATTTAATTTAAGATCTAAATTCCATGTGCCGAATACCATTTTCTACTAACCATATATACTCATTTGAATTTAAAACTTATCCATGTATAACCTATAGTTCATTCGACCCTTTCTCAAACAAAATCATCACTTAGCCTCCAAAACCAACATCCTTCCATAGGTTTCAAAGATATATTAGTAAGCATACTCATAGGTACACTTTTAAATTTCTTAATTAACAAAACAATGTTCAACCGACTTGAGTCATTAACCTCTATTAAAATCGGCAAAATATATATATACAAGGGCTAAAATTTATTTACTAATCATTTTTAATTTAGAATAGAACAACCTTTAAAAATAATACAATGTCACATAGCCAAAGTTTCCCTCTAAAAATTTTGAGCTAACTTAGTCTTCCCCTTCAAATCTAATTTCATAAACACAAGGGCCGAAACTATCTAAACGGTATACCTATCAAATTTAAAGTTTCAAGCTCATTTAACAAATCATTTCTTGAATTAAAACACCACTCAAGCAAATTTTATCTATGCTAAAAAGGATATGACCGAATATCTAATGTATTTTCTAGCTCCAAATATAACTCATCTTCAAAAAAGGGTAGTCAAATGTTCGTATAGGCATAAATTGAAAGTTTAGACATTGTAATTTAATTATTTTAATTAAAACCCTACAAAACATAACATTAGCCGAATGCAAGAGTTTATTGAATCAATTACGGCTCAATTTGGTTACTACTTTCATATTATCATTCATCTAACCTCTAAATAGACTACCAAAGCACTCAACTAAACAAAAATCCATTTCTATCCTCAACCTATTCGGTCAATCCTTCAACCCAAAATCAATTTCTACATTTGACCAATGAAACATAAAATTTAACAACTCCTAATACATCATTTTAATCAACAAGTCTTCATATATTAAAATTCATCAAGCATTTGCCCAAATTCATGCTCACATCCCATGACCGAACGTATAATATGAACATTTCAAAGGATGGACTCATGGGTGATGGATAGGATTAACAAAAAGGCTCAAAATCACTAATTTTTTTGACAAAATAACATGTTTTCATACCTTAATCTAGCCAAAATGGAGGTGCCGAATGCTTGAGCTTAGTTTCTCCCTTCCTCTACTAACTTTCGGCTAAAAAAGATGAACAAAGATGAACTCCCTTGTTTTTATCACCCTATTTTCATTGTATTTACCTTAATATCATAATATAAAGCTTTATGACATCATGTTACTATAAAATACATATTTTATGCTCCTAATGTCATCATGACCGGCACCACTAATAAATATGGGGAATTTGACATGCAAATCCCCCAATTCAAATCTATGAACTAATTGGTCTCTTTAATTAGCCTTACACACTTTTAACTTTTCTCATCCAAGTCCTTCATTAATAAATTCACATCTAAAATTGTTAAATTAAATCATTGAAATTCACACATACCTTCAGCACATAATTTAGATATAGGATATAAATAAAATAAACAAAATAAAATAAAAAAAATAAAATCAACTATTTCATTAACTCGGTTTAGTGGTTCCGAAACCACTTTCCGACTAAGGTCGAAATAGGGATGTGACATTCTAATTCCATTTCATAAATATTTTCTTTGTATAGCCCTGTGGGTACGATAACATTGTAACACCCCTTACCCGAGTTCGATGCCGGAACCGAGTACGAGAGATTACTGGACGATAACACCACAAATCATACAAGGTCAATCCGTAAAATTTCGTTCCAAATTAAAACTTTTTCATAATGTATCATACAATCCTTAAAATGGGCCTACGGGGCCCAAAACATAATTTGGGAGTAGTCCAGGACCAAACTGGAAGCTTAGAAAATTTTTTTGAAAATTTGGCCAAGTATAGGGCACATGCTCGTGTGAGACAGGGACATGCCCGTGTGGGCAGGCCGTGTAATCACATACGCTCACGTCCCCATCCCGTGCTAAATTTATTCCCAATTCGAATCTACAGGGTTTTTCACACGGCTGAGCGCATGCCCGTGTCCCTCACATGGCCGAGCACACGCCTATGTCTTAGCCCGTGTGAAAACTCAGGGGTATTCTGTTTATGACGTCATCACGAAAACTTCGTCGCATAGCCAAGCCACACCCCCGTGGGCTAGTTCATGTCTATCACACGGTTGGGACACACGGCCGTGTCTCCAACCTGTGTGTTTATTACAAATCATTTAATTTTCATAACTTCAGGTGCAGGGGGCACACGACCTATCTACACGCCTATGGGACTGGCACACGGCCTAGACACACGCCCGTGTGGACAATTATAGGCTATTTTCCAAGCCAATTACCACCCTGTAAACAAGTACAAACTTATACCATTTTCACCACCACATATCATGACAATAATAGACAACTAAATTGCCCCAATTGATGGTTTAACAACATACACCAACCCATTTCCATGCATACACACCAATCAATTCATGAATTACGTCATAATGATATATATATATATATATATAAGAACTAACATCACCATTTGCCATATCTCATGGCATTAGTTACAAAATAACAAAAAAAAGACATGTACCTACATGGTTACTAATCCTACGCAACATTTACAACACCATTGAGCCCTTATACATGCCATAGTCTAAAGGGTTCATTTCAATATACCAAAAGATAATGTTGATAGTGTAGGTGATTCTCTGACACGTCTCGATCTCGAGCTAGCTCGACTGAATCTATAAAACAAGGGAAAAGAGAAAAGAGTAAGCTTTAAAAGCTTAGTAAGTCTATATGTAAATAATTAACATCATAGCAACATTTAGCTATACCAAGGGTTATCTCTTACACACCAACTTACCACCTAAACTTACCAACATTCCTATACAAACCCTGCACAGTATTTTCACTTACTCAAGTCCTCATGTACCCTTGCACCCACATGCAATAACCCACAATCTTGTTCGCCCAAAAGAATGCAACTGCACTGACATATCATACTACCACACCAAATATCTTTAGTAAGCCTTCCCATTGAAGTCTTTGAATTAACATTCGATACTCGGTGGATTTTTAGCCCATAGCTCCACCAATCCATAGCACGACTCTCATGGACACATGGTGAAGCTCACCTTATCACTCATGTGACATAGCCATTAAATCCTGTAGCATATCATGTCTACATGGCATCCAGCCCCTCTGATCTACCCATGTGACCTAGCTACATACAACATTGATCTCATGTACACATGGTGAAGATCACCTTATCACCCATGTGACATAGCTATCTTTGATCCGTAGCTCTCGTGTACACATGGTGAAGCTCACTTTATCACACATGTGACCTAGCTAGATTTTATCTATATCTCCCATTTTTTTGAAGGTTCTACCGGGAACTCCCATTTCCCAAACTTTTAACATCTTAGAAATTATTCAACGTCAACCTCTCATAATACACATTAAAATTATTAATGTACAAATAAAATGGACAAATTACTTACATATAAACTTACCTGGAGAACAAAAGCGATACTTTGTAATTTTAATCTGAAACCTTGCCCTTGCCTCGGTAAAGGTCTTTGTCAATTTGTACAACTAAGTCCCTAGGCTCGTAAATTGAAATGTATCTATTTTCTTGGCTACCCAAGCCTAGTCAAATCTCAATGGCACCCAAAACAGCCCACATTTCTCATAAATTCATACTTCTACCACACAATTTATTAACTTTACAATTTGGTCCCTATTAGGGACTTTCATGAAAAATCACCTACTAATCATTGTTTAGCACACCATAAACTTTCATATTCCACCATTAGACATCAAATTACTTGCATGTCATACGTGGATAAAATTTTAAACATCAACCCTAGCTTAAAATAGGTAGAAATAGCCAGACCAAGCTACAAGGATTCCAAAAATATGGAGAAAATTAAAAACGGAGCTCGATCGCACTTACTTGTGAGCTTGAAAATCAAGAAAACCCTAGCTATGGAGAAGTGTCATGTTCAGCCAAAGGAAGAAGAAAATGAGCACATTTTTGGCCTATTTTCCCCTTTTTATTTCTTTTATTAATTAATGACCAAAGTGCCCCTCATGAAAAACCTTTGATATTCCGCCCTTCCTTGGGCATTTTTGCCCAAACTAAGTTAAAATGGTTTAATTACCATATAAAGACCCCCAATTTAAAATTCTAATTCAATCAAGTACCTTTATGGATTAAAACCCATATTTTTCACCTATTGCAATTTAGTCCAACCTACCAAATTGGACATGCATACATTAAAATTCATATATCAAATTTTCACATAAACATTTAAGCACCCAAATAAACATCAAAACTTAATCGGAAAGATATTTTAGACTTCAGATTTATGGTTTCGAAACCATTTTTCGTTTATCCCTTATTTTGGGCTATTACAAACCTGACATTTTCTTGTCACTTTATTACTTATTGTGATTGTGTACACTTACACATTTCCATCGTTCCAGTAAACCATAGAACCAACCCTTTTAAGAACTCATTATGGGCTAATGAACCTAGGGTTTAACTTGCCCTTATGATAGAACCTCAAAACCTTTTTCCATGGAGAGACATTAAGGAAAAACCAATCTCCCACATTAAACTCGATGTCCTTACACTTCAAATTGGGATATGACTGCTGTCTATCAGAAGCTACCATCAATCGATCTCGAACTAATTGAATCTTGTCTTTAGTCTTCGAAACCAATTCTAGACCAATCAACCTTCTTTCACCAACTTCAGTCCAACATAAAGGCGAGTAACACTTATGACCATAAAAGCTTTGTAAGGTGCCATTTGGATACTTGACCGAAAACTATTATTGTAGGTGAACTCCACCATCGGTAGGTGTTTCCCCTAACTACATTGAAATTAGATTACACAACTCCTCTACATCTCTTCCAAAATCTAAATGACCCTTTCTAATTGACCATCAAATTGTAGATGGAAAGCCATACTAAAATCCAATCGAGTAGCCAAAACCTCATGCAATTTCATCCAAAACTGAAATGTATGTCGAGGATCCTGGTCTGAAATAATCGACACTGGCACCCTCTGCAATCTTATTATCTCAGAAATATAAAGCTTAACTAGCTTCTAAAGAGAATAATCAATAGGAACATGAACGAAATGGACGGACTTTATTAGTTGGTGTCAAAGGCAACCCACTAACAAAATCCATTGTCACTCTCTGCCACTTCCACTATGGAATTTGAATTGGTTAGAGCAACCTTGATGGAAACTGATGCCCAGCCTTAACTTTTTGGGAAGTTAAAACATTTTGATACGAACTCCGTTACTTCTTATTTAAGACCCGGTCACCAATATACTTCTTTTAAGTCATGACACATTTTAGTACTACCAAGATACATAACATAAATGTTGCTATATACTTCCTGAAGTATGGAATGTCTCAAGTTCTGATCATTGGGTACACAATATATGCCTTTGAAGCACAAAATTCCATTAGAATTAATCCCCAAATCCGTAGTCAACCCATACTCAACTTGTTTAAATTGAAGTGCAAAAGATTTATCCAAACTCTATTTGTCCATGATTTCCGGAATCCAAATAGGCTTTACTTGCAACTCAGCCAAAATACCCCATTATCATACAAATTCAAGCCAGCAAACATTGTAATGCCACAATTTTTGGGTTTTTGAGATTTTTCTTGAATTTATTTTTGCTTGTTTGGATGTGTTAAATTATGTATTAAATGTGTTTTAGTGGGCCTTTGGAAGGCCTAAGTTTAAGTTAAAGCCGGGTTGACTTTACAAATTTTAGACTTAAATGAGAAGGGGCATTGGCTAAGTGGTCTTTTAAACAAAAATTGGGAAATTAAGACACAAGTAAGCCTATGTTAAAGTGGCAAGATGGCACCACTTAAAGCACAGGGGGTGGCGTGTCAGAGAAGGTAAAGGAGCTAAGGTTCGAATCCATGGATTAGCAAGTTACTTCTTTTATTTTACTGCTTGTGCAAGGTAAGTGGTGGATCCCAAGTGAAACTCTAAAGGAGAGTGTTTTAATGGCTCATGAGATTAAATCAAGGAGGGATAAGGGGGAGAAAATTTAGGGATTTTGAATAGGAAGCAAGTGATGGCCGATTAGGGGTCCCTTGGAAAGTAAATTCGACTAGGGGTGCTGACCATACCTCTCTTTTCACTTAGTTCTCCTCTTTTGTTTTTTCCAAAAGCCGAAATCCCGAAGCACTTAGGATCTCCTTGTGCCATTTTGTTCAAGAAGCCGAATCTTAGAGAGTTTCTTTACTTCCCCTTAATGTGAGTTCTTTTCTTAAATCCAAACCCTACCACCCTATTCTCTCAAACATCTTTTGGCCGAACCCTCTATAGTGTTCTTATCTCAACCGAAACCTTTACCCTTCTCTTTTATTCTTTCAACCTCTGAATCCATTCTTCTTCTTCCCTTGTGGTACGATTAGATCAACTGTACTGGGTTTAGAATAGAGGTATCTACTTCTAGTTATCAACTCAATCAAGTGGATCCATGTGTAAGTACTCTTCATCTTAGATTTCAATTTCGATATTAGGCTTTTCTCTTTGAATAAGTTTCAGTTAGGGTGGATAACACTCCTTTAAGTTTCATATGTTGGATTGATTCTGTCCATAGACGTAGGTACTCAGATTCATTCTCGCTCGACTGATTTCGGAAGGGGGCATTGGACTTAAGTGATTATAAGCAATCTAGATCTAGTAGTTGAGGCTAGATTTCGACAAGGTAAGGATAAGTGATTGACTAGCAGTTGCCGATTGTATATGGGGTAAGTTAATGATAGTTCAAATAGTTTATGGATTAACGTGGCGAGTAAATTATTATAGGTTGATTGCTCATGGGATCTTGACATAGTTGCAAACAGGAGTGTAATCGACACCCTCTAGTAGCTTAGATCGGCAAAAGTCGAAAAACTAAAATGTCAAAATTTCGGTATTTCAAGGGCTTGTGAGCATGCGAGCGCTCTAGGTCAATTGGAAATGGTAAGTTGGTAATCGCAATCTGTAAGACTGTTGTGTGCACGTTTTCGTGTATTTGGGTAGTTTTTGGCCTCAAAGGGCCGAATTTGGGCCCAATGGGCTTACGGGCCCATATGGGTCAAATCGAGCGGTAAGTATATTCTAGTAATCTGGTTATTAAATCTGCTAAAGTGAGTGGACAATTGGACTTAGTGGGCCACAGTAGTTTGTGGGCTCCGTCGGGCCCATTAAGTGGTTTTAGCCCCCCGATGATTCTGTAGGAATGAAATGGGCTAATTAAGTTACTTGGACGACAATGGGTCTGTAGTAGACCGTAATGAGCATGAAACCCTAAAATCTGGCAAATTTACTGAAATACCCTTAAGGGTGGAAATTACTGTTTTACCTCTAGGTGCTAAAAGACCATCTTGGCCCAAGGGTTAAGTTGACTGATTTGCATGCTATTATTTCTGATACTCTGTATGCTATGTCATATTATATTCTGTTGTATGGGATTGGGTTATTATGATGGAGGAAGTGCTTAAGTGGCAATGCCACGTATTCTATTTAGAGGCTCTGCCTCGTATTACTATTTTGGTGGTTTGGCCACAATATCTGATTAAGCAGCTGTGCTGCAACTGAGGTGTGTAGGGCTGGGTGGGTTGAGTTATTCCCCACATGGTGTGTAGGGCTGGTACGGGTGGTGTGTTGGGCTAGATTGGGCTTTGGTTTGCATACATGCATAATACACTGATCTGTTACTGTAATAGGCCTAAAGCCCACACTGTTTTCTGAATAGGGCTAAGGCTCAGTTATCACTGTATCTGAATAGGGCTTAGGCCTAGTTTGAGCTTGAACTGAGATTTGACTCTGGTTGGGTTAGCTTACACACTGAGTTTTCACAAATTCACCCCTTTTCTTTCCATCCATGCAGGTGATCCCCACCTTAGAGGACTTGGAGCTACGAGGGATTTGGAGTGGCCATGTGAACTATTTTTCCCGATTTTATACTTTCCCAAATTTAATTTATTTTAGTATTCTTAAATTTTTGTGTTTTAAACTGTAATAAGGCCGATCGGTAATTATTTTTATTTTGGTTTTTACTTATTTATTTGTTACTTGTTTAAATGATAGAATAGTCTACGCGGATTTTTAATTCAAATTAACAAACATTTTCAAAATATACTCTACGCGACAAATGGGTAACCTAGTAATAATGACTCTATAACAAGATCTTTTAAGAAGTAAATTTCAACTGATAGCGGATAGGGTTTTTACAAACTAAATAACTCTCTATTTTACGAATCAAACATGAGATGGTTTTGCTAAGTTAATCTAAGGATTATTAAAAGAAGAGGAAAGGGTAATTAATGGTACATGTGACACACTAGATCTGGCCATAACGTCTGGGCCAGGTTTGGGGTGTTACATTTAGTGGTATCAGATCCCAGTTGCAATAACTTGGCTGTGGATGGGGTCCAAATGTTTTCTCAAAACTTAAATAAAGCCCAAAATGGTATTTTGAAAATTTGATTTTGAAAAACTTTTTTTTTTAAATTGATTTATTTCAAGATGTTGTATTTTACTAAAAGACTAAGGTTTTATTTCAGAAACAAAGTTATTCTAAGGAATTAGTATCCCCAAAACTTGGTTTTTCTGAAATCTAGTTTTTGAAAAGTGGCACACCGAATCTCCGGCACCAAGTCTGTAAGTACTCTTTCTTTATTGTATTTAATTAAAGTACTTTGACATGGGAAATTACTGTAGATGGTACTAAGACCCTACTAAAGATTCTGTAGTTAGGGCAACACTGAGACAGTAGGAAAAAATGAAAACTCTAAAAGACTGAGATTGTAGCTAGGCTACGATTCTGTGAAAACAAACTCTAAAATGCTATCTGTACATAAGACATCTGTAATAAATACCGAAATCCTGAACTAATTCATAAAATTTGTAATCAGATAATATGATATGAGTACGAGGGTAGCTCGTGGAAGAGGCCGTGGATGTCGCCGAGGAAGTGCGCAGGCTGGGTCTTCATCTGCGGGACATATGCCAGCTGGGGAGGCACGAGTGCCACCAGCAACTGAGACTAGGTTGTACGATCGGGCTGCAGGGGACAATGCTTTGTCCTAGGCGATGTTGCGAGTTCTAGAAAGGGTTACTGAAGCGAGTACTGGGACTGTAAATCGAGGATCTATTTCTGAGCGACTTCGAGCTAACGAAGCGGAGATTTTCAAGGGCGTATCTGGTGTATCCCTAAATGTGGCTGAATATTGGTTGGAGGCCACAGAGCAGATCATGGATGATCTGACTACTCAGTAGAGCAGAAGCTAAAAGGAGCAGTATCTCTACTATGAGACAAGGCTTACCGGTGGATCCCTGTAAGGGATAGTACCCAGTTGAGCGGGTGACTTAGGAGCTGTTTAAGACGGCCTTCAAAGGGAAATACGTTGGGGCGAGCCATGTGGACGCTAGAAGGACAAAATTTCTGAATTTGACCCAGGGTAGTAAGACTGTCGCAGAGTATGAGGCTGGGTTCTGAAGGTTAAGTCGGTATGCTAGTGGAATAGTTGCTACGGAATATGAATGTAGCGTGTTATTCGAGGATGGCCTCAAAGATGAGCTAAGGGTGCTGATTGCTCCGCAGAGGGAGCGTGACTTTGCTGCTCTAGTGGAAAGGCTAAGATAGCTAAGGAGGTGAAACGCACGGAGTGGTAGAATCATGAGAGGGACCAAAATCGATTCAGAAGGGATTCTGGACCCTTGGGTGCTGCGGGTAGGAATGTAAAAAGGGCTAGAGTGGACGAGCCGGTTCGAGCAGTTTCGGTAAACGTGGTTAGACCGTAGGCTTATGGGGATTGTGGTAGAGTGCATCTGGGTGAGTGTTGGAAGTATACTGGGGCATGTTTCTGATGTGGGTCCAAAGATCATAGATTCAAGGATTGTCTTTAGAGGCCGACTCAGACGCAAGCTGCTAAACAAAGGGTTGCTCAACTAGTACGAGGTGGACCACAACCATCGAGAGGCCGTGGTCAAGCTAGGGGCAGCAATGGGAATGGTCGTAGACATGGAGCACCCGGCAGGGGTGCTGGAAATGTTGAAGCTCGTCAGCCAGCATTGGTTTATGCTGCCCACTGTCGAGAGGAGGGTGACGCACCTGATGTCATAACCGGTACCTTTTGTATTCTTAGCATGCTATACACTGCCTTGATTGATATTGGATTTACCCATTCATATGTTTCTTGTAATGTATCTGGGGCATTGGGTCTGCACTCTGAGGAAACTGTGAGTGGGGTAACTGTGATAAGTCCACTCAGTCACTCGGTTAGGGTAGACAAACTCTTTAGAGATGTACCTTTAGAGACTCAATGTAGGATTTTCTCTGCAGATTTAATGGAGCTACCATTTGGAGAGTTCGATCTTATATTGGGAATGGACTGGCTTCCTAAGCATAGGGCAACTTTGGATTGCGCAGCTAAGCGGATGGTATTAAAGACTACAGAGGATGAGGAGGTGATGGTTATAAGGGAACAAAGAGATTACTTGCGCAATGTTGTCTCATCTTTGAGAGCTGAGAAGCTAATTTGCAAGGGTTGCGAGGCATTTTTAGCGTATGTGAGTCAGTCAGATTCTGGGAATTTGACAGTAGGAGAGGTTAGAACTGTCAAGGAATTTCAAGATGTCTTTCCTGATGAGCTTCCTAGGTTGCCTCCAAATCGTGAAGTCGAATTTGGAATCAACTTGTTGCCTGGAACGGCTCCAGTGTCCATCGCTCCTTATAGGATGGCACCAAAAGAGTTAGTGGAGTTGAAAGTGCAAATCCAAGAGCTACTGGATAGAGGTTTTATTAGGCCAAGTGTGTCTCCGTGGGGAGCACCGGTACTGTTCGTGAAGAAGAAAAATGGTACGATGCGTATGTGCATCGATTATCGTCAGTTGAACAAGCTGACTATTAAGAACAACTACCCTCTGCCAAGGATCGACAATCTGTTTGACCAGCTAAGAGGAGCATCGGTATTTTCCAAGATCGATCTTCAATTTGGATATCATCAATTAAAGGTCAAAGAGGTGGATATTCATAAGACAACATTTAGGACTCAGTATGGTCATTACACGTTTCTGGTAATGCCGTTTGGATTGACAAATGCACCAGCGGCCTTCATGGTTTTGATGAATCGGGTATGTCAACCCTACTTGGACTGATTCGTGGTCGTCTTCATAGACGATATTTAGGTGTATTCAGAAACTGAGGAGAAGCATGATGAGCACCTCCGTATCATTCTACAAGTGTTGTGGGAGAAGTAACTGTATACAAAATTCAGCAAGTGTGAATTTTGGTTGCGAGAAGTGACGTTCCTAAGTCACATTGTTTCCGCTGAGAAGACTAGAGTGGATCCTCGAAAAATTGAGGCAGTTTTGGAATGGAAGCCACCAAGGTCTGTCTCTAAAATTCAGAGTTTTCTAAGTTTGACAGGGTACTACAGAAGATTTGTTGAAGGGTTCTCTTGGATTGCGGCACCGTTGACGAAACTTTTGAGGAAAGGAGTACCTTTCGTATGGACTGAGAAGCAGCAAGAGGCTTTCGAAAGGTTGAAGAAAGTTTTGACTGAGTCGCCTGTTTTGATTCAGCCGGAGTCTGGGAAGGATTTCACTATGTATAGTGATGCATCGCATATTGGATTGGGCTGTGTGCTTTTGCAAGAGGGTAAAGTTGTCGCTTATGCATCGCGACAGCTTAAGCCTCACGAAGTGAGCTACCTTACGCATGTTCTGGAGTTGGCAGCAGTGATTTTTGCGTTAAAAATCTGGAGGCACTACTTGTATGAAGAAAAGTGTATTATATACACAGACAATAAGAGTCTCAAGTATTTGTTGACTCAGAAGGAGTTGAACCTTAGGAAACGAAGATGGATAGAGTTGCTTAAGGACTACGACTATTCTATTAAGTATCACTCAGGCAAAACAAATGTTGTGGCTGATGCATTGAGTGGAAGAGCTGTAACTGAGTTGAGAGCAATGTTTGCTCGTCTGAGTCTATATGACGATGGTAGCTTGTTAGCAGAATTACAAGTAAGACCAACTTGGATAGAACAGATTAAGGAAAAATAGTTAAATGATGAGCCACTGGCTCCTCGATTTCAACAAGTTAAGAGTGGTGAGACTTCTGATTTTAGATTGAAAAGTGAAGGAGTTTTGTGTTTCTGAGAAAGAGTTTGTATTCTGAAGGACTCGGACTTGAGATAGTCAATTTTGAGAGAGGCTCATGGCGGTCTTTGTGCCATGCATCCTGGAGGGAATAAGTTGTACTAGAATTTACGAGAGTTGTACTAGTGGCCTGGACATAAGCGTGAAGTAACGGAATTCGTGGTTAAATGTCTGACATGCCAGTAGGTGAAAGTTGAGCATCAACTGCCTTCTGGACTTCTGCAACTGGTGAAGATTCCACTTTGGACGTGGGAAAGGGTAACCATGGACTTTGTGAGTGGGCTACCCTTGACGCCTACGAAGAAAGACTCGATTTGGGTGATTGTGGATAGGCTGACTAAATCTGCCCATTTCATACCTGTCCGAACCGACTACTGACTTCAAAAGTTAGCCAAGTTGTATGTGGCAGAGATAGTGCGACTTCATGGAGTGCTAGTTTCAATTATTTCTGATCGGGATCCTAGGTTTACATCTTGATTCTGGTAGAAGTTGATGAGGTGTTGGGTACACGGTTCGATTGCAGCACTGCTTTTCACCCCGAGATAGATAGGCAGTCGAAAAGGGTAATTCAAGTTCTGGAGGACATGTTGAGAGGATGTGTCATTGATTTCTGAGGTAGTTGGGAAGATTACTTGCTGTTAATAGAATTTGCTTACAACAATAGCTATCAGGCAAGTATTCGAAGGGCACCAAATGAGGCGTTGTACGGTCGAAGGTGTCGTACGCCTACTTGTTGGACAGAGTTGGGAGAACGTCAGGTTCTTAGGCCAGAGTTGGTGGTAGATACAGAAGACAAGGTTAAGCTGATCAGGGATCGGTTAAAGGAAGCGTCTGATAGGCAAAAATCTTGTGCTGACTTGAAGCATAAAGAAATTGAGTACTCGGTGGGAGATATAATTTTCTTAAAGGTTTCACTTTGAAAGAAGATATTGAGATTTTGGAAGAAAGGCAAGTTGAGTCCGCGATTTATCAAGCCTTATCGAGTTCCTAAGGGGGTGGGTTCGGTAGCGTATCAGTTGGAACTACCTCTAGAGTTGGATAGGATTCATGGTGTCTTCCATGTTAAGGCGGTACCGATTTGATCCTTCTCATGTCATACTGGTAGAAGAAATTGAAGTAAAAGCTGACTTGACTTTTGAAGAAGAACCTGTACAAATTATGGACCGTGATGTCAAGGTATTAAGAAGGAAGTCAGTTCCTTTGGTAAAGGTGCTTTGGCATAATCACGGTAGAGAAGAAGCTACGTGGGAACCAGAAGAGGTGATTCGTCAACAATACCCTCATCTTTTTGGATCAGGTAAAATTTCGAGGCTGAAATTTCTTTAAGGGGGTAGAGTTGTAACGCCTCAATTTTCAGGTTTTTGAGATTTTGCTTGAATTTATTTTTGCTTGTCTGGATGTGTTAAATTATGTATTAAATGTGTTTTAGTAGACATTTGGAAGGCCTAAGTTTAAGTTAAAGCCTGGTTGACTTTACAAATTTTAGAATTAAAGGAGAAGGGGCATTGGCTAAATGGGCTTTTAAACAAAAATTAGGAAATTAAGACACAAGTAAGCCTTTGTTAAAGTGGCAAGATGGTGCCACTTAAAGCACAGGGAGTGGCGTGTCAAGGATGGTAAAGGAGCTAAGGTTCGAATCCATAGATTAGCAAGTTGCTTATTTTATTTTACTTCTTGTGCAAGGTAAGTGGTGGATCCCAAGTGAAACTCTGAAGGAGAGTTTGAATCAATGAGGGATAAGGGGGAGAAAATTTAGGGATTTTGAATGGGAAGCAAGTGATGGCCGATTAGGGGTCTCTTAAAAAGTAAATTCGGCTAAGCGCGCCAACCATACCTCTCTTTTCACTTAGTTCTCCTCTTTTGTTTTTTTCCAAAAGCCGAAATCCTGAAGCACTTAGGATCTCCTTGTGCCATTTTGTTCAAGAAGCCAAATCTCAGAGAGTTTCTTTACTTCCCCTTAGTGTGAGTTCTTTTCTTAAATCTAAACCCTACCACCCTATTCTCTCAAACATCTTTTGGCCGAACCCTTTGTAGTGTTCTTATCTCAACCGAAACCTTCACCCTTCTCTTTTATTCTTTCAACCTCTGAATCCATTCTTTTTCTTCCCTTGTGGTACGATTAGATCGACTGTACTGGGTTTAAAATAGGGGTATCTACTTCTAGTTATCAACTCAATCAAACGGATCCGTGTGTAAGTACTCTTCATCCTAGATTTTGGTTTCAATATTAGGCTTTTCTCTTTGAGTAAGTTTCAGTTAGGGTAGATAACACTCCTTTAACTTTCATGTGTTGGATCAATTCTGTCCATGGACGTAGGTACTCAGATCTGTTTTCGCTCGATCGATTCCGAAAGGGGGCATTGGACTTAAGTGATTATAAGCAATCTAGATCTAATAGTTGGGGCTAGATTTCGACAAGGTAAGGATAAGTGATTGACTGGTGCTTGCCGATTGTATATGGGGTAAGTTAATGATAGTTCAATTAGTTTATGGATGAACGTGGCGAGTAAACTATTGTAGGTTGATCCCTCGCGGGATCTCGACATAGTTGCAAACAGGAGTGTAATCGACACCCTCTAGTAGCTTAGATCAGCAAAAGCTGTAAAGCCGAAATGCCAAAATTTTGACATTTTGAGGGCTTGCGAGTATGCGAGTGCTCGTGGGTTGGTTGGAAATAGTAAAGTTGGTAATCGCAATTGGTAAGACTGTTGTGAACACGTTTTTGTATATTTAGGTGGTTTTAGACCTCGAAGGGCCGAATTTGGGCCCAATGGGCTTATGGGCCCATATAGGTGAAATCGAGCTATAAGTATACTCTGGTAATATGGTTATTAAATTTGCTAAAATGAGTGAAAAATTGGACTTAGTGGGCCACAGTAGCTTGTGGGCTCCGTCGGGCCCATTAGGGAGTTTTAGGGCCCGATGACTCTATAGGAATGAAATGGGCTAATTAAGTTACTTGGACGATGATTGGTCTGTTGTAGACTATAATGAGCATGAAACCCTAAAATCTGGCAAATTTATTGAAATACCCCTTAAGGGTGGAAATTACCATTTTACCCCTATGTGCTAAAAGACCATCTTACCCCTATGGTTAAGTTGACTGATTTGCATGCTATTATTTTTGATACTCTGTATGCCATGTCATATTCTATTCTGCTGTATGGGATTGGGTTATTATGATGGAGGAAGTGCTTAAGTGGTAATGCTACGTATTCTGTTTAGAGGCACTGCCTCATATTACTGTTCTGGTGGCTTGGCCACAATATCTGATTAAATAGATGTGCTGCGATTGAGGTGTGTAGGGCTGGGTGGGTTGAGTTATTCCCCACATGGTGTGTAGGGCTGGTACGGATGGTGTGTAGGGTTGGATTGGGCTTGGGTTTGCATACATGCATAATACACTGATCTGTTACTGTAATGGGCCTGAGGCCCATACTGTTTTCTGAATAGGGCTAAGGCCCAGTTATCACTGTATCTGAATAGGGCTTAGGCCCAGTTTGAGCTTGAACTGATCTTTGACTCTGGTTGGGTTAGCTTATACACTAAGTTTCACAAACTCAACCCCTTTCTTTCCATCCATGCAGGTGATCCCCAACCTAAAAGGACTTGGAGCTACGAGGGATTCGAAGTGGCCACGTGAACTTTTTTTCCCGGTTTTATACTTTCCTAAATTTACTTTATTTTAGTATTCTTAAAATTTTGCGTTTTAAACTATAATAAAGCTGCTCGGTAATTATTTTTATTTTGATTTTTACTTATTTATTTGTTACTTGTTTAAATGATAGAATAGTCTGCGCGGATTTTTAATTCAAATTAACAAACATTTTCAAAATATACTCTATGCGACAAATGGGCAACCTAGTAATAACGACTCTATAACAAGATCTTTTAAGAAGTAAATTTCAACTGATAACGGATAGGGTTTTTACAAACTAAATAACTCTCTATTTTACGAATCAAACATGAGATGGTTTTGCTAAGTCAATCTAAGGATTATTAAAAGAAGTGTAACACCCCAAACCCGACCTAGACGTTACGACCAGATCTGGTGTGTCACACGATCCTAAAACTAAGTTTACGACCCTTTTCGTCTTGTTGTGTCTTAAGTGAGGTTTGAATCAAAATACTAAGTTTGTTAAAACCAGTTTATTAATCCTTTAAGTTATCCATATTATTCACTCGTTGAGTTTTGAAAACGTTCTTTAGATTTTGAAACCAGCGCAGCCTAAACTAGCGATTCTATAAAATGTAATTTAATCATCAAAGAAAAATTAAACCAAATAAAAACTTAGATAGCGGCCTTATTACAAAATAAAACCCAAAAATAACTTAATAATAAAATACTTTAAACAAAATGAAAACCAGTCCTGCAGATGCTGTGGCCACTCCGAATCTCTCGCAGCTCCAAGCCCACTATGGTTGAGTGTTACCTGCAGAGATCAAATAAAAGGGGGTGAGTTTGACAACTCAGTGTGCAACATTATCTCAACCATAGGCCAAAACAGATCAAGCCTCAGAATCAGATTAGTTGGGCCTTGGCCCATTACAGAAATCAGGTTAAGCCCATAGGCCCATAACAGATACAGATCAGATATAATATGCAAACAGAAACCCAACCCAGATCCATCCATAACACCCCCGTACCAGCCTTACACCATGCGGGGAGACTACTCGACCCACCCAACCGCTACACACCACAGATAATTGCAGCGAGGCTGCTAGATATAATTTGCAGCGAGGCTGCCAGATATTGTGACGAGGTCACCAGATACAGATATTGTGGCGAGGCCACCAGATTGCAGCGAGGCTGCCAGATAATAATGTGACAAAGTCACCAGATTGCAGCGAGGCTGCCAGATAATAATGTGACAAAGTCACCAGATTGCAGCGAGGCTGCCAGAACGCTTCCTCCATCATAAACCCATACCCCATGCAACAGATATATACATACTAGCATGCAACATATAGCATCTCATGCATCAGATATGCTCACATTAAATGGCAACTCATGCAGATACATAAAATCATACATTTCATACAGAATTGACCCTAGGGGTATAATAGTCTTTTTACACCTAGGGGTATTTTGGTAATTTTTCCTACCTAAGGGTACTATAGTCCTTTTTCATATTTTCAGAGATTTTATGCATGCTCAATTGGTTATTAGTCCATAGATATTCACAGAAGTCCCTTTTAAGCTTAATTTCCACTTTTGCCTTTTTTAGCCTAAAACCCCTAATGGGCCTTACTGAGTCCATTATCATCTCAAACCTGTTAAGTCTAATTTTTAGGTCTAGCTTACCAACTTGACCATGTTTTTATTAACCATGTCACCAGAAAGCCTATAATAGTCACTTTATCGATTTTGGGCTCAGAAGCCCATTGGGCCCATCTTGGCCCATTGTAGCCCCACTTACCGAAACATTCAGAATTGCACCTTCTGCAATTTTTCCAGCACTGAACTCATAGTTAAGCCTAATGGAGTAAATGGTTACTCCCAAATATCATACGAATGCGTTTTCGGTCACTTACACCAGATGTCGGTCACTTTATAGCCTTTTCGGCTTTTACTGTTTTCAGTCTAAGAATTGGGATTAGTTACACACCTGTTAATGGATGGAATGACGACGGAATCCACAAACGAAGAGCCTACAATCGAACGCTAATTATTAGTCTAATAATCGATAACCAAAGAGCTATAAACCCCTTACCATAATCGACCTATATGGCCTGAGTCATTAGAATCTTACCCTTTTCGGTTATGGACTAGATCGAAATGTCCAACCGCGTTAATCTACACTAGCCTCCTTTGCTACACGTCTCTTGTCCACACTAACGCATATAAACCAAAGAGAAAAGCCATAAGGCCCTTAGTCTAGAAACGTTACCCTCCCTCTGAGGGGTTTTCGGCATCTTAGCCTTAAACTTGAAAACTAACGAGATAATATCACGAAATACTTACCGATCTAAGTCCCAAACCACAGCCGTTCCCTTTGTAACAACGAGGAAAAAAGGGTTGAGAGTAGAGAGGATTCGGCCAAGCACAATGAGTTTCGGTCAAAAGAAGGTTCGGCAAAGAAGTAGAATGAGAAGAGACGATATTTTTAATAAAAGAAGGTGAATTCGGCAAGTTGAATATTTCGGCTTATGGAAGGTTTTGATCAAATGAACATTCAGTTTAGGGCTTGAAGAAAAGAAGTAGGAGAAAGCTTTAGTTGATTCGGCCAGGAAGGAGGCAACAAGGTAGGTTTCGGTTTGTGAAAGCAAGACGAGAAGAAGATGAGAATAAAAGAAGGAGAAGACAAAGTGTTGCCAGACAGAAGTAAAACTTTCAGCAGGAGGTCTTTTGGAGTGTGGAATTCGGCAATTTGGTTTAGATAAGATGGGAAAGAATGACCCTTAATTCACTAGACAAAAATGACAAAAGAGAAAACCTACTTAACTAAGGAAATCGGCACCAAAAGAAACTCTAATGCCGATTGTACCTTACCTATGCTATTGCCGAAATCACACCATGGAGAATCCCTTGTTCGGCCACTTCTTTCAAAATTTGAAAGATCCTTATTTTACTCCTCAACCTCCTCCACGATTTGCTCCCTTAACCCATTCAAATCTCCTCCAAGCAGAGTTCAATTCTGCTTCAAATTCTTACCTGCTCAAGCTCAAAAATAAAACGCCCTCCTTGCCAACTCTGGAACTTGAACCTTGGACCTCCAAACTCATTTAGGCGCCACCTTTTAAGGAGTCTAGTGGCGTCTCCCTTGCCACTTTACCACTGATTCATTTGTGTCTTATTTCGCACACAATTTCTTAAGACCCTTACTTTCAATGATCCCCTATCTCCTAAGCTTAAAATTCAAAATTTTGCCGAGCTCCTAAGCAACACATGGGCCTTCCATAGGCCCATTAACACACCCCAAACATGCATTATACACCCAAATACTAGAATTTAAACATTATATCAGATAAAGAACAATCTAAGAAGAGGAAAGGGTAATTAATGGTACATGTGACACACCAGATCTGACCATAACGTCTAGGCCGGGTTTGGGGTGTTACAAACATAGCCCTCAAATCAAACATTGCCTTTCTACTTAAGGCATCGGCCACTACATTAGCCTTTCCGGGGTGATACTCAATTGTACAATCGTAGTCTTCCAACACCTCAATCAACCTGCATTGCCCCAAATTAAGTTCTTTTTGGATAGGGAGATTTTGAGAATTTTGTGATTGCTTTAAATAATATGCTTATTACCATACAAATAATGTCTTCAGATTTTAAGAGCAAACATAACAACTACCAACTCCAAATCATGAGTGGGGTAATTGCATTAATGTGGGCTAAGTTGCCTCGGGGCATAGGCTACAACCTTACCATCTTGCATTAAGGCACATAAAAACCCAACATCCGAAGCATCACTGTACACAACATAGTTGTCAAAACCATTTTTATTGAAAGGTCGACTTTTTATTTAAAGAAAACGAAAAATGGGAGTAGCCACCAATCGTTTTATTTAGGTGTGATCGGATCACCTCGTAATTCAATGATTTTAATAAAAGTTTAAATTTACTAAAACAACGATTTTGGTATACAAAAATCCAGAAAATAGGTTCGAGAGTCCATTAGTACAAAGAAGGATTAGCACCCTCATAACGCCCAAAATTGGTACCTAGTTGATTAATTAAAGTCTTAGTGTTGAAAGTTGAAAACTCTAAAAGAATTTAAAATATGATCCCTCTTTGTAGTAATGTTAATTTTTATTTAAAATCACTTAAACCAATCAAAACGTGCGTTAAAGACCTTCTCGTCTCGAAGTAGCAAAATATCACGTCTCGTAAGTTAGGACATGACGCCTTGAACCTTTGAGAATGAGCTTGCCTTTTATTTTTTATTTTAAATCTTATGCATTTTAATTTTAATAGGATATTCGGTTATTTAAGTTCATCGAGAAAATCGAAACCCCGTATGTTAGGGTATGATTTCTCATATCTCCCAAATATGAAACATTGCCTTTTTTTGAAAATTTTCTTTTTACATGTTTGGATAAAAATTAATGTAATATTTAAAAAGATTTAGGAATAAAATGTTACGCTAATGAATGACAACACTATGAATGTACTAATACACAATTCATAGTACATATAATGGCAATAATCGCATAACATATATCCTTTAATACTAATATTAACAATCAAAGAAAAATAAAATAAAATAACTAATAAAATAAATAATAACAATGTTAATAAAAAAAATAATGACAAAATAATGCACATAAAAAGATAATACCAATTTTTTTTAAAATAATAAGGATAAAGGAATTAATAAATAAATATTAAGAAAAATAGTTCATGAAATATTGAAAATAAAGGACCAAATTAAAAAGAATAAAATTGAATGGCTAAATCTACAAAAGAGAAAAAAAAAAAAAAAAAAAACAAGGCCTAAATAAAATGAGTTCAAAGGGACGAGGGCTAAATGGGAAATATTTCACCGTCCTTAAAGTGCACCATTTCACAAAAGACCGAAATGAGAACAAAATTATGCAGATAAATTTAAAAAGTAAAAAAAAAAAGAAAATAGGGTTATATTAAAAATGAAATAAAAGATGGAAGGGTTAATTGCACAAATATGCTTTTTAAACCAAAATATGCGGATCCTTCAGGTGGGTCAGGTTGGCCCGAAATGACACCGTTTCAGGTGTTCGCCTTTTCAAATGTCTAAGGACCAAATTGCATCAAAAATAAAAGTTTGTGGCAAAAATTGAGAAAAAAATAAAAAGGGATAGGACCACATTGAGACGTGCCTCAAAAGTGGACGGACTGATCTCGCAAATAGACCCTTTTGTCAAAACACGCGAATCCTTTAGACTGAGTCGGTCGAGATTTGGGTCAAGGCTAAACAACGTCATTTTTGCGGCTATAATAGTGGTTCAAAATGGTGTCGTCTTGTGCACATATTTAAATAAAAAATTTTCAAAACCCTTATTTCTACTTTCACTTTAAAAAAATCTAAAATTCTCCCTTCTTCTCTGGGTATTGACCTAAAATCTAGCCGAGCGCCGGCACACTTCTACCATGGCTCCTCCATAGCTCTGCCATGCTGAAAAATAAAAAAATTGTTTTTTAGTCTTTTGTTTTTTAAAAGGTTTTCCTTTTTAAGAATAGATCCTATGGAACCCTTTTTTAGAATAAAAATGGTAACGAAAAAGAAAAAAGAACAAAGGGTTGACTTCAGTCTCGCCACTCCCTTTTCAGACCCTCGTCGAAAACCCAACGGGTTTCGAGGTGCCCAGGTGCCGGAAATGGCCTCCGATGGAGACGAGAATTTAAATCGATGGGTATGTTTTTATCATTTATTTATTTCGAACAATAAAAATCACCTTTTGATTTTCTATCTCAAAGTCTTTGCTTTTTATTTTTGAATATTTCTATTGTTTTTGTATTTGATTTTCTGTTTCTTGTGCGTGGAAAAAAAAGGAAAAAACAATACATGTCTGATATGGCCTTTTTGTAGCCTAAGTACAAGATTCGTTTTTGTTTTTTTTTTGTGTTTTGTTTGCTACTGCTCTTGCTGTCATTACGTGTTGCTTCTTCTTTGCAGGTGATGGCAGAAGAGCGGTGGTAGAGGCATGTGAGGAGATGGCGGTGCAAAGAGGCTAGGGTTTCTTCCTCGTTTTTCTTTTGCTGAAAATGTTTAGTTGCTGGACCATCGAGCTTAGGTTAACTTTGGGCTTGAAAGATTGGGTAGTGTATTGGGCTACAATTTTGTATTTGGGCTTGTGAAAACTTGGACTTTTTAATTTTTAGACCTTTTCTATTTATTTTTTTTTTAAGTTTTCTGGCGGGCCAGGCACATTTGGACCTGTATAGTTGCCCCTATTTGTTCATTGTCGTGTAACAAGAATGAAGCAAAGACTTTTAAGAAGGACCAATTTTTCCCTATCTCTCCGAATCTTGACTTCTTAGTGCTTATCTTCTTCAAGTAGCCTCGTCTAACCACTACAACTTCAGGGAGATAAGATTAGTGGCTTTAATTTTGTCCCACTGCAACTTCAGTGAGATGAGATTTATAGCTTTAATATGCTCTACTGTAACTTTAGGAATATAAGATTAGTAGGCTTCAATCTGCTCCACTGCAACTTTAGGGAGATAATATTCGCCATAGTAGATTTGATCTGACTAACTGCAACTTCAGAGGTATAGGATTTGTGACTTGTAGGTTTAATCTATTCCACTGCAACTTCAAGGAGATAAGATCTATAACTTTAATCTACTCCACTACAACTTCAGGGAGATAAGATTTGCTATCTTCAATCTGTTCCACTGCAACTTCAGGGAGATAAGATTTGTAATTTCAACCTACTCCACTGCAACTTCAGGGGGATAAGGTTTATAGCTTTAATCTGCTCTACTGCAACTTTAGAGATGTAAGATTTGCTATCTTCGATCTACTCCACTACAACTTTAGGGAGATAAGATCTATAACTTCAATCTGCTCCACTGCAACTTCAGAGAGATAAGATTTACTATCTTCGATCTACTCCACTGCAACTTCAAGGATATAAGATCTATAACTTCAATCTACTCCACTGCAACTTCAGAAAGATAATATTTGTAACTTGTAGCTTTAATTTGTTCCACCTACAACTTCAGGGAAATAAGATTTACTATCTTTAGTCTGCTCCACTACAACTTCAGGGAGATAAAACTTGTAACTTGTAGCTTTCTATTCCACTGCAATGTTATAGAAATATGATTTGCATCATCAATCTGCTCTGCTGCAACTTCAGGGAGATAAGATTAATGGCTTCAATCTGCTCCACTACAACTTCAGGCAGAAAAGATTCACCATAATAACTTCAATCCATCCCACTACAATTTCAGGGAAATAAGATTTACATCCTTAATCTGCTACACTACAACTTTAGGGAGATAAGATTAGTGGCTTCAATCTACTCCACTGCAAGTTCAGGGAGATAAGATTTAACATGTTAGATTTGATCCAACCTACGATAACTTCAGAGGTATAAGATTTGTGACTTGTAGCTTTAATTTATTCCACTACAACTTCAAGGAAATAAGATTTGCATCCTTAATTTGCTCCACTGTAACTTCAGGGAGAAAAGATTAGTGGCTTCAACTTGCTCCACTGCAACTTTAGGGAGATAAGATTCGTCATAATGACTTCAATCCATCCCACTCAACTTTAGTGGTATAAAATTTGTGGCTTCATTGATCTGTTACACCATTCTCTAGGTAACATAACTTGTAAAATCCAATTCATGGGTCTCTATTTATGCCAAATGATTAGAATGTTATGATTAGAAAGAATGAAATGCTCCTAAGTAGATGTGTATGAATGATGCTTGCATGGATGCAAAAATTCCATTTTTGAGAATGATCATTTTTAAATGCTTAGGTTGTCATTGCTCGTTGTTATTAAGGTTCTATCACTGACGTGTTACCATGCCTTCTTTTTCAGCTAGTATTGTAACACCCCAAACCCGGCCCAAACGTTATGGCCAAATCTGGCGTACCACATTGAAGTGTTTTTCGAAAACCATGTTTTCATTGAAAACCCTTCTAAAAAATTGTTGCTATTTAAACCTTGCATAAAATCTCGTATTTCGTTTGCTTATTTTCAAAACGTGGTTTATTAAAAACTATTCTCTTGTAAAATGTTATTACCCTTTTAAACCCTATTTATTGCAAAAGCTTTATCTAAAAGAAACCAATTTACAAAAATTAGATGTTTTAAGAAAAACAGTTAACATTTTGGAAAATCGTGATTTACCTCTAACAGATATAAATCAAAGTAAATAAAAAAAACCAAAGTTAAAATTCAGAAATTATAAAGGCCTTATTACAACTCAAAACCAAATTAAAGTACTCATGAATAATTTAATAGAAATACAGAAGTAGATGTGTAACCTTCTCTGAGTCCCTCAAAGCTCCGATCCGTCTAAGGCTGGAAATTACCTGAAAGGTTAATAAACGGGGTGAGTTTACAAAAACTCAGTGTGTAATCCCCTTATTAGAGTAACAGTCAGAAAATAGAAATAGAAATAGAATCAATCTGGGCTGGAGCCCGTTAACAGAATTAGATGGGCCTAAGCCCTATTCAATATCGGTGGCCTTTGGGCCAAAGCCCATAGTGGCCTCAGTTGGGCCTGAGCCCATATCACATCAATATCATATGTATGCAATGCTCCCAACCCAATCCAACCCAGCACTCCATTTTCCTTTCCAACCCTGCACTCCTGTGGGGATATGAATATCAACCCACCCATCCCTACACTCTAATGGTAGCACCAGTTATGGCACTAACTCATTCGTTGCAGCAGAGCTACTAGTCATATAATGGGCTTAAAAGCCTTCAGTAGCAGTATTATATTCGGCACAAAGCCGTAGGTAACTGTAATAGGATTGGCACATAGCCATCAATTAGGGTAATATAACTGGCACAAAGCCTATATTAGCAGTACAAAGCCTTTGGTATTGGCATAAAGCCTATAATTACGGCACAAACCCTATATTAATGGCCCACAACCCTCGGTAACATTATCGGTGCAGCATAGCTGCTTGGTGGCTCTAAAGCCTATGGTGGCTCTAAAGCCTTCAGTGGCTAAAAAGCCTTCGTTGGATTCACGGTCGTCAACTGATTATGCAATCCTCGTATAACACTTACTCCAACATAATCCCAACACATATGCAATATGACATGTATGCAACGTACATAATCACATGAATGCATCATAATACACATATGACATACAAATCATACATATATCACACAGTGGCATTTTAGTCATTTTGCCCTTAGGCATATCGATCATCATCTCATCGTGGGCCCAAGTACACATTCTAGCCCATTAAAAATTTCATATTTATCCAGAGCATTTAAGTTACTATTATGAAGTTACAAATTTACTGGGCCTAAAAGCCCGTTACATAGCCCAAGGTGGACCTATACTTTAATATATATCACATAGCATGCTTACGAAAGACAGTCACATTCATAGCTTAAAACAGTTTCACAATAGTTACCTACTATCGAGGGCATAATCGTAATTCTAACCTACGGGGGTATTTCGATAATTCTATCCTACATGCGTATTTCGGTAATACTACACTACAAGGGTATTTCAATAATTTCGTAATCTGGGGGTATTTCGGTAATTTTGCAATCTGAGTGTATTTCAATAATTTCGTAAATCAGGGGTATTTCTGTAATTTTGCAATTCGAGTGTATTTTGGTAATTTCACAAATCAGGGGTATTTTAGTAATTTCGTAAAGCGGGGGTATTTTTGTAATTTTGTAAACTGAGGGTATTTCGGTAATTTTGCAAATTAGGGGTATTTCAGTAATTATGAAAGTTGGAGGTATTTCGATAATTTCGAAAGTCAGGGGTATTTCGATAATTTCACAAATCAGGGGTGTTTTGGTAATTTTCCAAATCAAGGGTATTTCAGTTTACAAATCAGGGGTATTTTAGAAATTTCATAACAACAAGGGTCTTAATTACGATCTGAGGCCCGTCAACAAGTCCTCGTTGGCTAAAGTGAACGGGCACTATTCACTAGGTAGGATTCTAGAGAAGAGGAGGTGAGTCATGAAGACCGCTTAAGTACCAAGCTCTCCCTAGATCCAATCCTAGACATGCATATAACCATTGCCACACTTCAACCCCATGACTTGTCAACAATCACACTTAATTGATTAATTAAGTTTTATGTTGCTTAAGTATTCATTAGAGACTAGGCCTAAAAATCCATTATAAAACCCTAACAAGTCCACATGCTTTCATAAACTCACCTATAGCCCATCATGCCCAATCATATTTATATGGCCCATCAGGCCCATTCACATTTATATGGCCCTTCAGGCCCAAATCTATTCCAAGCTATACAACCCACTTAATTATCTCGTCATTTATTACCAATCTACCAATTTTTACTTATCTGGGCCCACGGGCTCGTCGGGCCCATTTGGCCCATTCCGGCCTATCAAACAAAGGTTAGAAGTACACACCTAATAGGAATATGAAGTTTATCCATGCTCCGAACACTGCTATGCCCAGAAGCCTACAGTAATTGCGCCCTTGACTCCTAAGGAGTGTGTTAACTTCGGTCACCACCACCGTGACCCAACGACATACAAATCAACTAATGATCCAACGCCTAACCCAACAAACACGCCACAAAGCGAAAGGGATAAGCCAAGAAAGGTATGCCTACTCTCCTCATGGTTTGCTCTATTTAAAGCTAGCTCCTCACCTATTCTCATGTTAGCTTCCCGATGTGGGATTCTCCATCAATCCCCCAAAATTAAAACATTAGCAAAATAATCAACCTTTGCATGCAAAGAGATTTGAACCATAGTCCTCTCAATAACCATGTCACACTGCCACCACTAGGACACAAGCTCCTTTGTGTCATAAGTCCAACACATTTAACTTTAAAGCCTGCCTACTCGCTTCCAAATTTATTTAAAAGGGAAACCAAAATAAATTGCAAGAGCTGAGACTTGAACCTTGGACCCCCTTGCTTCCTTTATGGCGTCACTGCCTTGTCCCCAAGTGGTGCCACTTTGCCACTACACAACACTCCTTTTTTTGTCACGTTTTCACCAAAAAATATTCTTAAAGCCTACGCACTAACGTTAAGGCACCCAAAAGAGAAAAACATAAATTTTTGCTAAGGGCCAGGTTTGAACCTAGGACTTCTCCAACACTCTCAAACCTCTTAGCCATCACACCAACACACCATTCAGTGAATATGGGCCCGGGGTCCATTACGTAACCCAAGTGAGGCCCATGTGCTCATATGGCTTGCTACGCTAGATTTGCCATAGCCACGTGTACGACACAGCCGGTCCATTAATTCCTATAAGTCCAAAGACAATGACCCGTGTGGGCCCACAACCCTATTGGGCCCACACGGCCCATTCTTCCAGGCCTAATTTCGGGGCGTTACAATTCACCCCTCCTTAAAGAAATTCCGTCCCCAAAATTTCCAACTACCAAACGGTCACATAGCCTAGACTACACTACTATGCTTCCGCTGTGCACTCTAATCATAATAATACTAATACACATCCAAAAATATCTATTCAGCGAAGTGGATATATATCATATGCATACAATTTCTATGTTTAAAACATCACATCCAAACAATTCCAAACACGCAGAATAAACACCAAATCTCAATACAGTCCAATATCTAAGGAATCCGTAGTATTTCAATTCCAAACAGACAAAAGTATTTAGAAAACTTACAGATTTGGCACCGGAGACTTGGTGAACCACACTTTTTGGAAAACAGTCAGTAAAACATTTCAAATACTTCAAATCTTTTGAAACAATTCTTTCAGAAATTTAGTTTTAAAAGCCCAATCCACAGCCGAGTTTTGCAACCTAACTCTGATACCACTAAATATAACACCCCAAACCCGACCCAGACGTTATGGCCGAATCTGGTGTGCCACATTGAAGTGTTTTTCAAAAACCGTGTTTTCATTAAAAACCTTTCTTAAAATTATTGCCATTTAAACCTTGCATAAAATTTTGAATTTCGTTTGCTTATTTTCAAAACGTGGTTTATTAAAAACTATTCTCGTGTAAAACATTATTACCCTTTTAAACCCTATTTGTTGCGAAAGCTTTATCTAAAAGAAATCAATTTACGAAAATGAGATGTTTTAAGAAAAACAGTTAACATTTTGGAAAATCGTGATTTACCTCTAACAGATATAAATCAAAGAAAATTAAAAAACAACCAAAGCTAAAATTCAGAAATTATAAAGGCCTTCTCCGAGTCCCTCGCAGCTCCGATCCGTCTAAGGCTGGGAATTACCTGAAAGGTTAATAAATAAGGTGAGTTTACGAAAACTCAGTATGTAATCCCCTTATTAGAGTAACAGTCAGTAAACAGAAACAGAAACAGAATCAATCTGGGCTAGAGCCCTTTAACAGAATCAGGTGGGCTTAAGCCCTATTCAATATCGGTGGCCTTTAGGCCTGAGCCCATAGTGGCCTCAGTTGGGCTTGAGCCTATATCACATCAATATCATATGTATGCAATGCTCCCATCCTAATCCAACCCTCCACTCCATTTTCCCTTCCAACCCTGTACTCCTATGGGGATATGAATATCAACCCACCCATCCCTACACTCCAATGGTAGCACCAGTTGCGACACTAACTCAATCGTTGCAGCAGAGCTGCTAGTCATATAATGGGCTTAAAAGCCTTCAATAGCAGTATTATATTCGGCACAAAGCCATAGGTAACTGTAATAGGATTGGTACATAGCCATTAATTAGGGTAATATAACCTGTACAAAGCCTATAATATCGACACAAAGCATTCGGTATTGGCACAAAGCCCATAATTATGGCACGAAGCCCATATTAATGGCACACAGCCCTCGGTAACATTATCAGTGAAGCATAGCTTCTTGGTGGCTAAAAAGCCTGTGGTGGCTATAAAGCCTTCGGTGGCTAAAAAGCCTTCGGTGGCTAAAAAGCCTTCGTTGGATCCACGGTCGTCAAGCGACTATGCGATCCTTATATAACACTTCCTCCAATATAATCCCAACCCATATGCAATATGAAATGCATGCAATGCACATAATCACAAGAATGCATCATAATACACATATGACATACAAATCATACATATATGACACAATGGCATTTTAGTCATTTTGCCATTAGGCATATCGATCATCATCTCATCGTGGGCCCAAGTACACATTCTAGCCCATTAACAATTTCATATTTATCTGGAGCATTTAAGTTACTATTATGAAAGTTGCAAATTTACTAGGCCTAAAAGCCCGTTACATAGCCCAAGGTGGGCTTATACATTAGTATGTATATCACATAGCATGCTTATGAAAGACAGTCACATTCATAGCTTAAAACAGTTTCACAACACTTACCTACCTTTGAGGGCATAATCGTAATTCTAACCTCCAAGGGTATTTCTATAATTTTACCCTACAGGGGTATTTCGGTAATACTACACTACAAGGGTATTTCAGTAATTTTCCAATTTGGAGGTATTCCGATAATTTTACAATCTAGGGGTATTTTAGTAATTTCACAAATCAAGGGTATTTCTGTAATTTTACAATTCGAGGGTATTTTGGTATTTTCACAAATCAAAGGTATTTTAGTAATTTTATAAAGCAGGGGTATTTCTGTAATTTTATGAAATGAGGGTATTTCGGTAATTTTGCAAATTGGGGGTATTATGGTAATTTTAAAAGTCGGGGGTATTTCGGTAATTTCACAAATCAGCAGTGTTTTTGTAATTTTCCAAATCAAGGGTATTTTAGTTTACAAATCGGGGGTATTTTAGAAATTTCATAATAATAAGGGTCTTAATTACGATCTTAGGCCCGTCAACAAGTCCTAGTTGGCTAAAGTGAATGGGCACTATGCACCATGTAGGATTCCAGAGAAGAGGAGGTGAGTCATTAAGGCCGCTTAAGTACCAAGCTCTCCCTAGATCCAATCCTAGACATGTATATACCCATTGCCACAAACTTCAACACCATGACTTGTCCACAATCACACTTAATTGATTAATTAAGATTTATGTCGCTTAAGTATTCATTAGAGACTAGACCTAAAAGTCCATTATAAAACCCTAACAAGTCCACATCCTTTCATAAACTCACCTATAGCCCATCATGCCCAATCATATTTATATGGCCCATCAGGCCCATTTACATTTATACGGCCCTCAGGCCCAAATCTATTCCGAGCCATACAACCCACTTAATAAGCTCGTCATTTATTACCAATCTACCAATTTTTACTTATCTGGACCTACGGGCCCGTCGGGCCCATCTGGCCCATTTCAGCCTATCAAACAATGGTTAGAAGTACACACCTGATAGGAATCTGAAGTTTATTCATGCTTTGAACACTGCTATGCCTAGAAGCCTATAGTAATCGCACCTTTGACTCCTAAGGAGTGTTTTGGTCAACTTCGGTTACCACAACCGTGACCCAACGGCATACAAATCAACGAATGATCCAACGCCTAACCCAACGAACACGCCATAAAGCAAAAGGGATAAGCCAGGAAAGGTATGCCTACTGTTCTCATGGTTTGCTCTATTTAAAGCCAGCTCCTCACCTATTCTCATGTTAGCTTCCCGATTTGGGATTCTCCATCAATCCCCCAAAATTAAAGCATTAGCAAAATAATCAACCTTTGCGTGCAAAGGGATTCGAACCATAGCCCTCTCAATAACCCTATCACGCCACCACCACTAGGACACAAGCTCCATTGTGTCATAAGTCCAACCCATTTAACTTTAAAGCCTGCCTACTCGCTTCTAGATTTATTTAAAAGGGAAACCAAAATAAATTGCAAGAACCAAGACTTGAACCTTGGACCCCCTTGCTTCCTTTATGGCGTCACTTTCTTGTCCCCTAAGTGGTGCCACTTTGCCACTACACCACACTCCTTTTTTTGTCACGCTTTCACCAAAAAATTCTTAAAGCCTACCCATTAATGTCAACGCTCCCATAAGAGAAAAACATAAATTTTTGGTAAGGCCCAGGTTTGAACCCAGGACTTCTCCAACACTTCCAAACCTCTTAGCTATCACGCCAACACGCCATTTAGTGAATATGGGCCCGGGGCCCATTACGCAACCCAAGTGGGGCCCACGTGCTCGTATGGCCCGCTACGCCAGATTTGCCCATAGCCACGTATACGACACAGCTGATCCACTAATTCTAGTAAGCTAAAGACAATAACTCGTGTGGGCCCACAACCCCATTAGGCCCACATTGCCCATTCTTCTAGGCCCAATTTCGGGGCGTTATAGGTATCTTTGATAAAAAACCCAAAGAAATAGTCAAAATTTAGACTATTCTTTCTCAAATGTTTCCAACTCTTATATTTGGTTAGCTCTGACTAGTGGTCCCGTTCTAGGCCCTTGTACTATTTAGAAGCTTTTCAGAGTAATATGCAAAACTCCTTTTACATGAATATTATCAGTTCTTTAATCATTATTTTAATGAAAAATGCTGGAAAAAGATTATCATAATGGACAGGATGGAATTTTATTAGGAGCAAAGCTCAAAATGAATAAATTAATCAAGATAGTGAACGTTGCTAAAATACAAAATGAATAAGATGAAAATAGGTGCCCCAGATATCATAGCATGACCTTCTTCGCACTAACTTCTCGAGGGCCTTTTTAAATTTGATATGTGTTTTGAAGATCCAGAATACTTTGTTGATGCCCCAAGACGTAGCATCCCTCCTCCTTGTTAATTCAGGCATAGTCAGACTATTGCATGCCCCACCTTTGATTAAAATTTGAATTGACATTTTTATAGGTTTTCAATTCAAAACCTCTTTGGTTTCAAGGCACCCTTTACGGGTTTTTGTGTTGGCATCTCATCTTTCTTTTTTTCTTTCTTTTAGGTGAAGTATTTCTTGATTGAATCTGAATTCATAGGATTGGGCAAGTTTTTACCATCCATCTTGGTCAAAATTAGAGCTTCTCCAAAAAAGGCTTTCTTTACCACATAAGGTCCTTTCCAATTTGGCATCCACTTTCCTCTAAAGTCCTTTTGTATGGAAGGATCTTTTTCAATATTAGGTCTCCCTCGTGGAATCCTCTGGGGAGAACCTTTTTGTTGTAAGCTCGCATCATTCTTTTTTGGTACATCTGACCATGACGGATAGCTTTCAATAATTTCTCTTCAATCAAGTTTAGCTGATCATATCGGAGTTGGATCCATTCTACTTCATCCAAATTCAACTTTCACAAAACTCAGAGAGAAGAAATCTCGATCGGTAAAACTACCTCCATTCCATAAATCAATGAGAAAGGTGTTGTCCCGGTTAGGGTCTTGACAGTTGTTCTATAAGCATAGATAGTAATTTCTCATGCCAATCTTTATGAGTCTCAATAATTTTCCCCACGATCTTCTTAATTTTTTTATTGGTTGCCTCCACTGCACTGTTCATTTTCGAGCGATATGGTGTTTGATCTTGAACAAACTGCAAACTTCCAATATCATGTTGTTGTTCAAATTTAGATATGATCCTCTCTGGCATTCCATATCGACATATAATCTCTTTCTTTAAGAACTTGTTGATTCCTCATTTTATGACATCGGCATATGAAGCAGCTTCTACCCACTTATTGAAGTAATCGACGACCACAAAAATGAATCGATGCCCGCTAGAAGTTTTTCTTTTTTTTTTGGTGATATCGACCAAATAACATCCATGCCCCACATAGAGAAAGGCCATGGATTCCACCGATTCTTTGTAAGGTAGTATCTATTTCTCATCTTGTTCTACCATCCTTAATAAATCAGGAGATAAGCTACAGTCTCGATCATCTTCAAAGTCCTGAGGTTCCTCTGGACACATATCTTGCTCAAAAGGAGGTTCAAGTCAATAGCAGTGTTGCTCATATCATTGATATCTGGAGACCTGTTGTAGGGATGAAAGAAGATCCAAAGAATAAAAGAATCTAAGAATAAATATTTGTATGGCATGATTATGAATGAAATGGAATAAATAAAGAAGTATTTGCTCAAAGTAAGGCACAAAGATGTATTTTATTTGAAATAAAGATGTTGGACATAAGCCTATTTCACAAAAGGCTTCTTATTGCTCCTAGGCTTAAAGCAACAAGTGTGTTTTGAACATTACTCTGAATTAGTTCTAAAAAATATAGGGATCTCTTCCACAGTCCCATTGTTCAAAACACTCCTAGGTATGTAAGGGCAAATGTCTGATAAATTCTCTTCTCGGCTCCCTCTTTAGATACAGCATTAATGTTCAGATTTCCTAACATTCCTTCCAGGCCTTTGACCTCTTCAAAGAAATCCAACTCTTTGTTATCCATTAAACTTTACATCAAAGCTTTGAATTTAGCACACTCCTGGATTCCATGACCTTCTTCAGTGTGGAACTCACAGCAGCTCTTTATCCTTTTGGGTGTTTCCTCCAAATCTTGAATGATTAGTCCTATATCTATCATTTGTTTCAAAACCCATTTCATTTCAGTGGGGTTTTTACTTTTGCAACATTGGTTTTGGTTCTCTTTCCTCCACTCTCAATTATCGCGTTTACCCCTAGGTCTAAATAACTGAGTAATGGACTTCCTGCCACATTAGATCCTGATGGATTGTCGAACATCACAATGCCTATTTTGATGAACCTTTCAATTAACTATTTAAATGTGGTGCAGTTCTCAATTGAGTGTCCTGTTATTCCCTTATGGTACTCATATTGAGCATTCGCATCATACCATTTTGGGAACAGAGGTTGCATAGGTTTCAAGTAGAATGGGGATACCATATGCGCATCAAATCAATTCTGATATAGGTCCCTATATGTCATCTGGATGGGTGTGAACTGTAGTCTTTCTGTGTTTGGCCTCGAGTTGGATTCTTACCTTGAGGGACCTTGAAGCTATTTCTTACGACCCTCGACTAGTCTACAATGACCGATTTGGGATGCCCTTTATTATACACGCTCACATTATTCACTTCATTTTCATTTTTCATCGGGGTTGTTCTTTTGGCACTTTCCCCCGCATCTATCTTCTAACTTCTCATAGTGTTTTTGATCATCTCACCGAACATAACTATACATGTGAAACTCTTGGTAGCATTTCCCAACATATGGTTGATGAGCGGGGCTTTTAGAGTATTGATGAAAAGCATTGTTGTTTCTTTCTCTAAAAGAGGTGGTTGAACTTGCGTTGTCACCTCTCTCTACGTCTAAGCATACTACCTAAAGCTATCACTTTGCTTCTTTTCCATATTCTGCAGTGTAATTTTTTTGGGTGTCATATCCGTCACATGACTATATTGTTTCATAAAAGCCTGTGCCAAGTCTCTCCATGAATTGATTTTGGCACGTCTCAGTTGGTTATACCATTTGGCCGCTGACCCGATCAGACTGTCTTGGAAGTAGTGGATTAATAATTGGTCATTATTAATGTATCCTGTCATCCTTTAGCAAAACATCGTGATGTGAGCTTTAGGACAGCTAGTCTCATTATACTTTTCAAACTCTAGAGTCTTGAACTTTGGTGGGAGCACTAGATCTGGGACCAAACTTAAATTTTTAGCATCAACCCCGCAATGGTATTCAACATTCTCCATTGTTCTGAATTTTTCTTCCAACCACTTGGACTGATCTTCTAGTTGTTTTGGTAGTTTTATCCATACATTATCTGTTTCTACCATTTCGTCTAGATCAGGAACAACTAGGTTGATCAGGTTATCTCCGAGATTAGAACCTAAGCCTGTTGGATAGTTCATCAGTACCGAGGTATCGGCCTAATATTATTGGGGTCTGATGGTAATGGATACCCTTCATGGATATGTGTCTGGTTATACTTGGGCACTTGTCGAGGTAAAACCTAGAGGATAGGTAGGGTCTTCATTATCATCCCTAGAGTTGACCACAAGGCTCTTCCCCTTTTAAAGTCCTCCAGCCAACAACTGCGTCAATTTGCTTATCATACTTTTTTGGGATTCTTGTATTTGATCCCTCGCGTCTTGTTAAACATTCACTAATTGTTCCTGCATCTGTGCTTGTAATTGATCTTGCATATCTTTTTGCATTTGTTCTAATCTCTCTAATCTTTGATCCATTACTTTGGTTTTGCGACATGTATCGTAGTGATTTTTAGTTGGTAGACTCTTGTTGGTTTCCAGGTTAACTGTCATGATTTCGATTAATTAGGGTATTTTTTGTGAAATTTTATGTATATGATGCAATGTAATGCAAATGAATGGAATTAATGCAAAAAGAGGCATTGATTCTAATTTAATATTGTTAGAACAACTTTACTAGAAAACAAATCTCTTTACATAAAACGTATATTTACATATACGGACTTGCCTTAATATTCAAAGTGAAAAAATTGATCATTTTCTTCATATCCGAATGTTAAGATAAAATCTCACAAATTTTCCAAGGGATGCCTCTACTATCTCCTTTTTGCTTGATCCAGGCCACGACCTATTACTTACTCATCCCCGTGATGCTCATTAGCTTCTTTAAGTAAGTTGAGACGTTGACGGCTCACGAATGATCTTTTTCGGCTTGAATCCTCGGCAACGAGGCAAAGTCATGTATTCCTCTATTAGACTATTACCCTTCTCTCCTTGTATTTTCCCAGACCATGTTCGGACGGCTGCATTATTTTCCACTTTATCAAGAAATCCATTTTCCATAACAAGCTCTCTATTTAGCAACTGAACATGAATCGACACCTCTTTTCTATGATGAAAATGCAATCCAATCATAACCAAAACAAAAGAAAACACGTCAGTACAAAAAACATAAATAACATATAGAGCACCTATATGGATGACCAATAGGGTTTGGTGTGGTTCTACCTAGGGTAGGCTCTTAAGGCTCATTATATGCGGTTCAGTTCTAAAGTAAGGGTACCTAAGCCAGCAGATTCCTCGATCCTCACCCATTATAGGCTCATATGAACTGAGTTCAGTTCAAGGGAATACATTTCCCTGTGGCTACACGGAGATGAAAATCTCACAAAGACATAGGTACGAATGTATCCCAAAAGAGATCCACTATCCTACACAGAGATGAAGACCTCACAAAGGAATAGTTTCTCACTCCCACTTAAAAAGGTATAATCAAGCAGTCATGTAATGCAATATGTGAAAATATATCCAAGAGCTTGAACTAATAAAGCAAACATATCAAAACGATGAAAACCGTAACAAAGACGGATGAAATGCAACGAGAGGATCGTAGATAAACCAAATTTTAAATTTTCGACAAAAAGAAAAAAAAGTAATCACCGCATGACTTGACTCTCTTATATTGTTTTGTCCCTAGTGGAGTCGCCAAGCTGTGGAAAGCATTGTTTTTTGAAAGGTTGACTTTTTATTTAAAGAAAACGAAAAATGAGAGTCACCACCAATCCTTTTATTTAGGTGTGATCGGATCACCTCATAATTCAATCATTTTAATAAAAGTTTAAATTTACTAAATCAACGGTTTTGGTCTATAAAAATCCAAAAAATAGGTTCGGGAGTCGGTTACGTACGAGGAAGGATTAGCACCCTCATAATGCCCAAAATTGGTACCTACTTTATTAATTAAAGTCTTAGTGCCGAAAGTTGAAAACTCAAAAAGAATTTAGAATACGATCCCTCTTTGTATTAATGTCAATTTTGAGTTAAAATTGCTTAAACCAATCAAATGTGCGTTAAAGACCTTCTCGTCCCGAAGTAGCAAAATATCACTTCCTATAAGTTAGGACATGACACCTTGAACCTTTGAGATTGGGTATGCCTTTTATTTTTTATTTTAAATCTTATGCACTTTAATTTTAAAAGGATATTCAGTTATTTAAGTTCAACGAGAAAATCGAAACCCCGTAAGTTAGGGTACGATTTCTCGTATCTCCCGAATATGAAACATTGTCTTATTCTAAAAATTTTCTTTTTACGTGTTTGGGTAAAAATTAATGTAATATTTAAAAAGATATAGGAATAAAATGTTACGCTAATGAATGGCAACAACATGAATGTACTAATACACAATTCATAGTACATATAATGGCAATAATCGCATAACATACATCACTTTAATACCAGTATTAACAATGAAAGAAAAATAAAATAAAATAACTAATAAAATAAATAATGAAAATGATTATAATAATAAAAATAATGACAAAACAATGCACATAAAAAGACAATACCAATTTTTTAAAAAATAATAGGACAAGAGAATTAATAAATAAATATTAAAGAAAATAGTTCATGAAATATTGAAAATAAAGGACCAAATTAAAAAGAATAAAACTGAATGGCTAAATCTAAAACAGAGAAAAAAGAAAACATGGCCTAAATAAAACGCGTGCAAAGGGATGAGGACTAAATGAGAAATTATTCCTAGTCCTCAAAGTGCGCCGTTTCACAAAGGACCGAAATGAAACAAAAAAAAAATTATGAAACAAATTTAAAAAGTAAAAAAAAAAAACAAAAAGCATTATATTAAAAACAAAATAAAAGACAGAACGGTTAACTGCACAAATATCCCTTTTAAACCAAAATACGCAGATCCTCTAGGAGGGTTGGGTTGGCCCGAAACGACACCGTTTCAGGTGTCCGCCTTTTCAAATGTTTGAAGACCAAATTGCATCAAAAATAAAAGTTTGTGAAAAAATCGAGAAAAAAATAAAAAGGGATAGGACCACATTGAGATGCACCGCAAAAGCGGAGAGACTAATCGCGCAAATAGATCCTTAGCGGAGAGACTAATCGCGCAAATAGATCCTTTCGCCAAAACACGCAGTTCATTTGGATCGGGTCGGGTCGAGGTGTGGGTCAAGGCTAAACGACATCATTTTCGCGGTTATAACAGTGGTTCAAAATGGTGTCATTTTGTGCACCTATTTAAATAAAACAATTTTCAAAACCCTTATTTCTACTTTCACTTGAAAAAAGAAATCTGAAATTCTCCCTTTTTCTTTGGGTATTGACCCAAAATTTGATTGAGCGCTGACACACTTCTACTGTGGCTCTGCCATAGCTCTACCGTGCCGGAAAATAAAAAATCATTTTTCAGTCCTTTTTTCAGAAGTTTTCCTTTCTAAAAATAGATCTGATCGAACACTTTTTTAGAATAGAAAAAATGTAACGAAAAAGAAAAAGAAAAAAGAACAAAGGGTTGCCTTCGGTCTCGCCGCTCTATTTTTGGACCCTCGTCAGAAACTCAACGGCTTTCGAGGTTCCCAGGTGTCGATAATGGCCTCCGACGGAGACGAGAAGTTAAATTGATGGGTAAGTTTTTATCATTCATTTATTTATTTTGAAAAATAAAAATCACCTTTTGATTTTTTGTTTCAAAGTCGTTGCTATTTTTGTTTGAATATTTCTCTTGTTTCTGTATTTGATTTTCTGTTTCTTGTGCGTGGAAAAAAAAGGAAAAACAATACATGTCTGATATTGCCTTTTTTTATAGCCGAAGTACAAGATTCATTTTTGTTTTTTGGTTTTTGTTTGCTACTGCTCTTGTTGTCATTGCGTGTTGCTTCTTCTTTGCAGGTGGTGGCAGAGAGCTATGGCAGAGGCATGCGAGGAGGCATCGACGCGAAGAGGCTAGGGTTTCTGCCTATCATTCCACGAGTATTTATTTCAGTATTTTATAGATCTACAACAAGTAAGAATATTTTTAGTACTTTGTTAAATCTTTAAGCGCACTCTAAATAAAAAATTCTTTTATTAAATTTTTATGTAGTAGTCTCTACTATCATACTAAAGTTTCATTACTGATTCAGTGGGCTTGGCATCAGACCCTTGAACTTCGTCATTTCCTGCAAAATACTTTTCAAAATATTGTTTTTGGTTTTTCCCAAAAATATCCTTTTTCATGTATGCATGCATGCAGAATTATTTTGAAAAGATTAAAAATTTAGTTTGAGGTTTTGAACCAAGACTCTGATACCACTAATGTAACTTCCCAAACTCAATCTAGACGTTATGGCTGAATGATGAATGTCACATGGAGCACCTAAACTACGAATCTACCCTATCGATGGTTGAAAACCTTAAATGTGCTATCTTTTCATTATTAAAAATCCAGTATTTATTAAGTCAAGTGTATAACACTGGCCGGGTTTTTGGAAAAACTTTTTGCACATCATTGCTTTTGAAAAATAACTTTGATTATCTTTATTGTAGCGTAAAATCGCGTAAAACCCAATCATTAATTATGCCAAGTAACATGCTTAATCCAATTTAAGTGTATAATGATAAACGATTCCCATGTGTGAAGCTACGCATGCAGGAAAAATGGCCAAAATAGAAACTTACCCAAACTACAGTTTAAATCACTTTAAAGTCCAAAAACCAAATAAACTTAAGGAATTTTCAATAAAACAGAAATAAAAATAAAAATAATAGCTTGAAATTAAGCACAAATTTAGTCGTATGTCCGTATGCCAAGTCTGGTCCTAATTTTGATCATTACTTGAGTAGTTTAAAGTAATGGGCCAAGCTAACTAGCTCAATGTGATTCTACACAAAAAGGCATTAAACAAACATCTAGGCATTCGCACGTAGAATCATAAATCACAATCAACAAAATTAATAACAATGTAACGAGTCAATATCATATTATAGTGCAAATTGAATTTCCAACCCCAACCATCCACTATACACCATGAGTTCCTCAGAACCTGTCTGTCAAAGTCCAAGAAATGTGAGCAAAGCTTAATGTGGTAAAACCACCGAATGAATATAATTATAGAAAATCTTCCAAATAAAGAATAAATGCAACATAATCGCCAAATCCCCTCGAATCTTCAGTGCAGTGCACTGAATATGAATGAATGTAGACTTAATATACCGCTAAATCTCCATGGAACTCCTCTACTATCCACAATAATAACCCACTCCAATGCCATGCAATATGTCATACAATCTCATACATAGTCATAATTCAGTACTTTCACAATTTATTGGCATGTTTAGCATGCCCTCGAATTATCAAATACTTTCATGAATAGGATCATTGTTCCAAATTTCAATTTACCATTAAGGTGGTATCATTTAACAAGTCACAATTCCATGTGTTCTTTTAAACATTACATAACAAATCACACTTTTCTGTGTTCATGTAGAGTAGTCTTTCAAACACTATATAGCAAATGAGTCATATGAATATATCATGCATAAGCCTTATTTTCATTCAGAATCATGCTATACATAAAACCAATCATACATCAAATTAACTAACCTTTCAAAACAATATCAATCATGCAATCAGTCAATCAAAGTAGCAACTTTGTTAACATGCCAAACAGTTAGGGCTGGAATTGTACTTGGTTCGGCCACTTAAAATTTTAATTACTTAGATATTTAGCCAAGACCGATCAATAAGTTAAATAATCAATTACATCATTAAATCATTATTAACATTCAATTCTTTGAGTTAGGACTCACACCTTATTTTACGCTCTTCTGAAGCACAATTGTATATCTTGTGGTTTCTCTATTAAGTTTTAAAATTAATCTAAATTAAAATAAGTATTAAAATCAACCAATATGCCTCTTAAATAGCCCCCAAATACCCACTTATGGGTTCAATTCAACCATTACAATTATAACTATTTTTTAGATCTAAACTAGTTAGGTTTCTTACATTGATTTGATGCGAATCATACGCGCGAACGTCTTTTGGCTTCACTATTGATTTGGGGCATTTAAGTTTGAACCTAACACATTTTAATATTATAAAATCATCAGATAATCCATGATTAAAATTCTTTATTTAATCAATTAAAAATATCTTCCCAATATTTAAATCAAATCTATGTACTAGTTTACAATCAACAACACATACGGTTCCCGAATTGTTAGATTTGTATTGTTGATTGATCTAGATCGATTTTCCCTAATTAACACATAATTAAAGTCTGATTATAAGGGGCCAAGAACCCGAGATAATTCTGGAAAATATGGGAAAAAAAATTAAAGAAGCAACAAACCCCTTTATTGCCCAAGGTGCGCGCTCCACCACCAACGGTGGCCAAATTGGGGCTGATTTAAAACCATCTTTAAGATCACTAAAAAAGCTGGAAAAAATCCTTTAAAAACTTTAAAAATACCTCAAATTAAAGATTTGGAAGTTTGAGTTTTGAACTGACAACATTCATTAAGAAATTGAGAAAAAAAGGAGGACTTACACAAACTAGTTGATAGGGGTTGGCAATGGCACTTCTTGGCAACAAGGAGAATCATTCTTGGAGATATAAAATTTAAGTCTTGGGGCTGGAAAATTAAAGGGAAAATGGAAAAAAATATTGAAGAGGAGATGATGCAAGATCTTGAGAAAAAAGAAAAGAAAAATATCATAGATCAAGAAGCAATGGGCTGCGGCAACAAGAAAGGAAGAAAGAAAAATATAAAAGAGAAGAGGAGAGGAGGAAGAGAGGGACGACTAGGGTAGGGAGAATGGGATTGAAGGCTGATCATTTTTTAGGAAAATAATATTTATATCTAGGTCTACATGGGTATGGACTACACACATATTAAAAAAAAAGGAATTTTGCAAAATTTAATTATTTTGTAAGGGAAAGGATTCAAACTTGGGACCTTAATTTAATTCCAAACTTTTCCATTTATCAATTAATCACTAGGCTATTTTTTTTTTGAAATAATTTTGCCTCTCATTAATTTAAAATTTGTGATTTTACATGGCGAACATTGCATTAGAATGCAATAATCAAGAAGTAAGCCCGATAAGGAAGGGTTTGCTCCCAGAATCCTCTGATGGTGTACATAAGGTGGGCAATTTCCATTATGTGTAACAGGGAAATGAACCTTAAAATGTTAAGCTTGTGTCAGCAATGAAGAACACCCTCTAATGTTTGCCTTAAGCCAGATAAGCTATAAGGAAAGAATAGTTAGGGATTAATTGAATGTGAACCAAGATAGTTAATAATCAAAGGGAAACACTTGATTAGTTTCCTTGGTATTTTGTAAGATTTGGATAAGACCATTGAATGGCTTATGTGACGTGTATAAATTTCCAATGGGCTTTGGTTAAAAGTTTAAGATAGGTTAAAAAGAAAATATCTTATCTCTCTTCTCCTTCTTAAAAAAAAAGAGGCTAGAATGAAGATAGAGCATCCTAAGTTAAATTTGAGGGTTGAAGATTAGACAAGATCAAGGTAAGGTCATGCCCAGTATATGGGCAAGCTCTAAAATTTATAAATAAAATGTTATCTACCCTACTAAGACTCTTGGGGTGTACATGGGTGCATAGTGAAATCAAAATACGCCATGAAATTCCTTTAGAAAAGAATGAAGCAATAGGAAAGAAAGCCTAGCAGGGTATTGAGGAGACTCAGATAATAGGGTCACCATTGCTTATATAGGAAATGAGCTATTTGGTGACCACTTAACCCTAGATACACTTAGATACGAATTAATATATTATTGTGATAAATTCTAGGGTTCAAATAAGGAAATTTCCCATAAGTGTTGTCCATAGAATTGATTATATTTTATCCTACCATTGTCGCATCGTCGTGACATAGGAAGACTCTACGTCACAACATCACCACCGTGAATGTTATCTTATTTTTATCACGTCATCGTTATGAGAAGATGCTCCTCGCCATGACATCGACTGTATTTTGGGCATTTGGCAACGTTGTCAATCCATGTTGCAACACGGGCTTCCTTGTAGCTCAGTTGGATCATCATCCCTTGCATTCTTAGACCTGAATTGGAATCCTACACACTTAAGTAGCCTATTAGTCACTTACGAGGCCCGAGTCGGCCTAATAGCTCATCGAAATAGTAAAAATGTGTAAAAATACTTATTTTATTAATATTTTATTCCTAACCTACTAACACTAAAACATAATATTTAATTATAGATTGCCAAGAAAATAAGCTTGTTAAATGTAGAAATGGCCTAAAATAACTATTACATTTGTCATCAAGTCACGCGACTTAGTATTTTCTATTAAAATATTATTATTTTGTCAATTATTTAAGTTGAAATATTATGGATTTGCATTATATATAAGGACTATGTGTTAAACAAAAAATACACACCATTGAATGTAGTTACGCTGTTGTAATATAGTGAGATTTATTTTCTCAAATAAATTTTGTTTCTTACCCATAGAGAGAAGTTAATTTTCCCCACAGGAAATAAATTTATTTTATTATGTGTTCAATTCATGAATTAGATCCCACTTTCAAAGGAAACCAACGGTTTGGGAATAGTAGAAAATATTGAGTTAGTCAAAAGCTAGGAAGTAGGAAAGTTTTGCTAAGCAAAAAATAGGTACTAATTTAGTAAAATTATATTGCTTTAAATAAAAAAAGGCTCGGGTTTTAGAAAATTTTAAAAATTACACTGTGCAAATAAGAACATTTTCTAAACTGATTTTTTCAACTGTTTTAACCTCATTTATGCCCCCTTGCTTCCTAGAAGGCCAAGAGTTGATGGATGGGAGCCTCTCTATGACGAGTAGTTGAAGATAAACGTTGATGCAGCTTGGAGGCCTCATCAACGAGTGGTGTCTTTTATTGCAGTTGCTTAAGATTCCAAGGGGATGGTGTGGTCGGGTTATGTGCACGAACTTATGGGCACTTTTGTTGCCACTTTTTCTCAGTCCTTAGTTGTTGTTGACACCGTCAAGATGGCTTGTGAGTTTGGTTTTAGTCATCTTATTGAGTTAGATTTTTTAGTTGTTATTAATAAACTCAATAGTGGTAGTATGGAATTTTCTATTTATGGACGTATTGCAAGGAGGCCATTTATTAGGTCATTCAACTTGATCATGGAAGGATATGGTTTGCTTCAAGTGTCATAGTGACTTGTGCTTGAAACTGGTTTGTACCTCATTTCTTTAGTTGCACTAGTTTGAATGGTGGATTTCTTTAGGAATGGTTTTTGAAATCCTCTCTATAATTGAATTGGATCATAAAACATCTCTTCTTTAGAATTGATGCATGTTCTTTAGAATTTCTTCAAGTTCTTCAATTTCTTTAGAGAATTTATGGACTTTTTGAACATGTATATATGTATGGAATGACTTGTAGGTGACCCCCTTTTATAATATAAATTGCTTGAATAAAAGAGAGTTCTTGTAGAATTTGACTTTTCAACTTAAGTATCCTATAAGAATTAAACTTTTTTATTTATCTGGTATTAATTTAATTAATTAGAGATAAAATATCATAAAATATTATCACTTAATTATTTTATTTTTAATTATTTATAGTATAAAATTTCATTATCATCTCTTAATTAATTTAAATTAATGAAAAAAATAAGTATGACACAATATATGATATCATCATTTTTACCTATGGTAATTTCAGTTTGACCCACGTTAATTATGACTGACATGTGGCATTTTATAATTGGTCCAAAATTTTCATTGTCTAAAATGCAACTATATTTATTCAATATGAAATGAAAAAAAAATCATATATATTTTTAAATGTGTACAATTTAATCAAAGTCAAATCATGAGTAATATGACATTTAATCAAAACATATTATCAAATTACACATTAAACCATAAATCCTTTATAAATTTAAAATTTATTCAAGAATTTAATAATGTATTATTACTATTACTTTATGTTTTGACACAATGCCAAGAATTATACATAATCCCTCCCGAACCCTTAAATAGGATGATAAATACACTTCAACATGTTGAAATCCATGTCCTCATACATTATTATTTCTACCTTATTCAATTTAACTAATCAAACCAATTGGGTCTTAGCTTAGTTGGCATCGACGTTGTTCTTAGTGGAAGAGGACATGGTTTGAATGCGCTAAAGTGCATTATCCTCTTATTTCAGAGTTGGGGAGGGGTTATGGGTAGTTCTAGGCATTGTATAAAAAAACGAAGACTAGAAATCGTGATGCTTCACTCATATGAAAGAAAGCAAATCACTCATATTTGTAAATGGTTAACTCGAGCTCATATTAGGTCCACCCACATTACTTTTTTGAATTTTTTTAAAAAGTATTTGTATTATTTTTAATTTATTGTTTAATAATTTATATAATTTTCATTTATTAAAATATTATATATAGGAATGTTAGCATTTTTTTTTTTAATTTTTACACTCTAATAGTATCATATATTAATATAGATTTAAATTTCAAGTGTTATAAATGATGTAATTATATAAAAGTAACATGATATAATATATTGTAAATATCGAAAACAATTTGGATGGGTTAAACCGGATTTGGGCTTTGAATGTTCGAACTCAATCTCGATCAATATTTTAAACAAATGTAATTTTCCTTTCTAATATCTTTTTTGAATTTTGCGCAGGACTTTAGTCCGGGACTGGTAGCATGAGATTTACTTCTAATTATAGATAAAATATTTGGAAAGTGTTTCCGTCTTTGTTATACCATATTAAATAGTATACCTATTTGAGGAACTAAATAAATACGATAGCTTATTTGGCTAATAGCCTCGATTATATATGATTATTTCCTAAGAAGAAAATGAGAGCTGCTGGTTTCACTTCAAAATCATTTTGAAGCTCTTCCGCATGTTGCTCATCATCAGAAGCAAACATGAATGCTTCACCAATCACCTGGTTGTTGTCTTTAATGCTTCTTTTCCTTGCCAGTGAAGCGGGTCTCTTCGAACCCAAAGTGCATGTATTAATTTATAACGATTTGCAAAATGGGACGGATCTCACCATCCATTGCAAATCGAAGAACGATGATCTCGGTGTCCACCTTCTGACTTACCGCAACGACTACGAGTTCAGGTTTCGCCCAAGCATTTTGTTGGATACCTGGTTTTACTGCAGCATTCAATGGAATGGAACAATGCATTGGTTCGACATTTATACATCAAAGAGAGATACTTGTACTTTTTACTTGTGGAATGTTAGGCACGAGGGTCCGTGTTTGGTTGAATACAAGAAGGTTACTTGTTACTCTTGGAACACTAATGCTTAATCACTCTCACTATTCACAATAAGACTTTAATTCTTTTTACCGAATAAGCCACAACATCTCTTATTTGTGTTGTATTTATGTACTGAACTTATTGCTTTGAAATAAAAGAATGGGTTCTGAATTCAAATTTAAGTCTATGAGAAAGATACTTTCTAGAGTGCAACGTAGTTTTGTTTAATATTTTAAATATTTTTTACCTCAAAGTTATGATGGCAGCTCCATTCTTTTTTCTTTCATTTTTATAAAGAAAGAACGTCACAGCCTTAATTACGAGATAATAACTATTAAAATAGGTACTCACGACTTATTCCCATTCCATCAACTAGTTAAATGGACTATAAAAGAGCCTTCAACTTGCATTCGTTTCAACTTTTTGTTTGAAGTACTGTTAGAACAAATGTTGTGACAGAACAATTTAAAGAAAGTAAAGGACTAAAGTAATGAAAGAAATAACATGTAATATATTTGTGAACACGGTTCAAATTAACAATCTTATGTCTACGAAGCCTCGTTCGGAGAATGATTTTATTCAACAATTCTATTGACTAAACCTCAAAGTACCCTTTACATGCACAAATATTTCAAGCCCCAATATTAAACACAAATCATTACAAAACACTCTCTCAAATACCTCATTTTAAATTCAATAAAACTCCAAAGAATACATAAAGAGTGTCAAATATAAAAATAATAAAACATGTCTAGGCAGTTGACAAAGACACTCCAAACACTGCTCAATAAGAAACCACACTCCTACCTATTTATAGGCCTTTTACAGTGATCATCCAATAGTGTTTTGATAAGCTTTAAATTATCATTTAAAAGTTGATATTATCTCATTAAAAATATCTTGAGTAATTGTCCCATAAAAGCTTTCATAAATAATTCATCTAACTACTTCAAATACTTTGAAAGATAAGGATGAGGGTAATGATGAGTATCCATAAAATTTCAAAATCATCTCCTTCTCTAAGGTTATCGATTGAAAGATAATGATCACAACATGTTGTAGCATGAAATTACTTTCTTATTTTGTAACCTCCCAAACTCAGCCTAAACGTCATGGTCGAATCGTTAACCATGGGACACCTAAACTATGAATCTACCCTATCATTGGTTGAAAATTTCAAATATGCTCGCTTTTAAAGAAAACCTCGGTTGTCTTTGTTATTATGGGAAAACATTCATTTAATAAGTTAAACTTTTATTAAGTAAAATTAGTAATAGTGGTATGGTTTTAAAAAAAACACAATGCTTGTCATTGCTTTTCGAATATCCCTATTAAATTGTTATAGCGGAAAATAATTAAAGATCCATTTATTTATTAAGCCAAGTATCATGCTCAGTCCAATTCCAAAATATACTTATAAATTAATTCAATGTATGCAAATTATGCATGCATGAAAAACTCCTAAAACAGAAATAAACCAAAACCACAGTTCAAATAGCTTTACAGTGTAAAAACAAAAAAAAAAAACTTAGGAAACTTTAAATAAAATAAAAACTAAGTCCAAAGCCCATCGTACGACTGCTTGTCATGTCCGATCCTAGTCTTTCTTGTTACTTGAGATGTAACACCCCAGACCCGGCCCAAACGTTATGGCCGAATTTAGCATGTCACATTGCAGTGCTTTTCGAAAAAATGAACTCTCTGTTTGTAAAGACTCGTTTGCAAGTTAAAAACCTCTTGTGATTATAAAAGCTTAAGTATGTTAAGTTCCTTGTTATTGTCTAATCCACTAGTCAAAATGTTGGTCATATTAAATTGCCACAATTTCATTAAACTGATTTAATCGCGAAAGCTTTTCCAAAACTTTAAAGGTTAAATCGTATGAATTTGAAAAACAATTGTTATTTTGAAAACTCGTCTTCTGCTAGGCTAGCAATTCGAAGTAAGCAAGCAATTGCCAAATTAAAAATTTAAAAACCATAGAAAGGGCTTATTACAGAGTTAAAAACCCAAAACCAAAATTGAGATAAAAGTATAATCAAGCATAGAACAACTGCGGTCATGTGGCCACCTTCGAGTCCCTCGCAGCACCAAATTGTCTAAAGTTGGGGATTACTTGTACAGTTAAAAAAAAACGGTGAGTTTACGAAAAACTCAGTGTGTAACCTCCTATCTAACAGTCAAAATACAATATGCAGTAACAGTCCAGGGCTGAGCCCATTACAGTAACAGTAACAGTGTGGCTTTACCCGAGTGCAGTAATAGTGTCAGTGCAGTAATGCAACAGTGAAACCCACCCCAATCCAACCAGACACACCACTCCGTACCACCAACCACACCATGTGGGGATAAAATTGACCCACCCAGCCAGACACACCAATAGTAGCACCGGTTGCGACACTAATCAGTATCGCAGCAAAGCTGCCAGGAACAGTATCGCAGCAAAGCTGCCAGTAAATAGTATAAAAGGCTAAGAGCCAACAGTACAGTATAATTCCTCCATAAACAATATCCCAACCTCATGCAATATGATATGTTATAACCTCATATGTGAATGCAGAATGTCATGCTTAGAAAGATAGTCAAATCATAGCACAAATCAGTTATTTACCCTCGAAGGGTAAAATAGTCATTTTACCCTATAAGGGTATTTTGGTTATTTTACTTGTCTTGAGGTCTAGGTACTCTTATGAACCTATTAGAAGGTCTACAGTCGCCTCGAGTGACTCGTGTAACCCTAACGGTCATAACAGTGTAAATGGGCCCAAGGCCCATTATGCGGCCCATCAAGCCCAAAAAAATTACCACGGCCATGAGAACTACAAAGCCCAGTCCAGTATTTATCAAATATTGTGGAATTTATCCATGTGGAGCCCAAAAGCCCATAGGGCCCACACGACCCATTTCAGCCTAATGTGGCCCAGAACGGTCCAAACCCATGAGAACGCTCATGGCGGCCTTTACAGTCTAACACCCATGTTTTGTGGGCCCGGTTTACCATACGAGCGTTCACATGCCCATGTGGCCTCAATCGTTATATTTTCTGGCTTTTTGGCTTTTGTTGATTTATAGTAAAGGTGGTGTGATTACACACATGTTTGCAAAAACGAATGAACAGTCCACCACGCCAAAGCCTACATTCATTCAAGGTATACAGTCAGTTTCCAATCACTAGAGTTCACAATACTTAATCCCAAATCAACACTCACTACTCACCTTGACCGATTGGACACGGCTTACTGCTCCTAGATCGTTAGCTAGGAATCAATCCCACGTCCTTGTCGATTATTTGCTTTAGCAAAGAATCTTATTAGGTTGGATTGTTACAAGAATAAGACTTAAGACCCGAATACTAAAACATAGCACAGTCGGCAACCAAGCCAACTTACCCCCAATATTCAACTGAAAGACGAAAGAAGAATCTTGAATGCCTCTGTACTCTTGAGGGACCCCTTCACTCTTTGCAAGTTTTGAAACCCCAAAGAACATATTCATAAAAGAAGGGACAAAGAATCAGTCACAAAAGACCAAAATAATCGACTTAAACAATGAAGGAAACCACATGAACAATAAATAAAACAAGAGAAACTAGAAGAGAATCATAAGAACTCACCACCGCATAATTGAGTTGAGAAAGGAATAATAAAATCAGTTCCGTAAAATTAAGGTGCAATAAGAGGGAAAAAGAAAGGCATTTAGCCTTGGAAGAGAAAAGAGAGAAGAAGGGAAAAGAAAGTGAGGAGAAGAGATAGGGGTAATCAGCCACTTCACAAGAACAAATAATGACAGTAATATCAAATGAAAGAAATGGTGAAGAGGAAAGAAAGAAAAGAGTCTCACAGGGAGCTGACTAGCCAATTATTTGTGCAAACTGGAAACTAAAGTAACACAAAAAGCAGAGAAAATGGAAAGAAAAGAAAAACAAAACAAACCCCAAAATGCTCTCAATTGCTAAAATGAAAACACATCCCTCTAAAGCTGAAATTATGAGTTTCCCCTTAGCAAATTTGGCACAAACCCACACACCCTCAAACTCCCATTTTTCTTCCTAAAATCTCTCCATAATCCTCTCCTTGATTTTCTCCCTAATCCTCTCATTAATTCCCTCTACATATCACTTCCTAACCAAGTCAAACTTCACTCAATAGAGTTTCAAGCAACATTTGCTTCTTATACGGCAAGAATAGCAAAATAAATACTCTTTTACATTGCCACGACTTGAACCTCAAACCTCCAGCAATTACCACACACTACTTACCATTGGACCACAAGCTCAATTACATGACAATTCAACTACAATTATTTATAAAGCCTATCTGCTAATGTCCAAATTTATTCAAGGGAAAAACCAAAAATTTTGCAAAAGGCAAGACTTGAACCCAGGCTTCTCAAACACTCCTAAACACACCCAGTTCACTTTAGCCATTAAAGCAAACATGCAATTTGTGTGACAAACACAAAAATAAAAACTTTAAATTTTTGGTGCGTTACAACTCTACCCCTAAAAGAAATTTCAGCCTCGAAATTTACCTAGTCAAAATAGATGAGGGTATTGTTGTTGCATCGCCTCTTCAGGTTCCCACGTGGCCTCCTCTGAACCGTGGTTACGCCAAAGCACTTTAACCAGTAGGATAGATTTCCTTCTTAGAACCCTGACATCACTATCCAGTCTCTAGACCGGTTCCTCCTTGAAGGTCAAATCTGGCCTAACCTCGATCTCCTCAACCAGCACTATATGTGAAGGATTAGAGCGGTAACGCCTTAGCATAGAGCGTTGAATACATCATGGATCTGGCCCAACTCTAGAGGCAACTCAAGTTGATAGGCAACTGGTCTCACATGTTTCAGTATGCAGTAAGGCCCAATGAATCTAGGGCTCAACTTGCCTTTTAGCCCAAACTTCAATATTTTCTTCCATGGTCAGAGTTTAAGAAAGACATAATCTCCCACAGAATATTCGATCTCCTTATGTTTTAAGTCCACATACGACTTCTGTCTATCTGATGCTGCCTTCAAATGATCCCGTATTAATTTCACTTTGTCTTCAATATCAAAGACCAGCTTAGGGCCCAGAACTCACCGCTCACCCAGTTCAGTCCAACACGATGGAGTACGACACCTACGGCAATATAATGCCTCATACAGTGCCATCTGTATGCTCGCCTGGTAACTATTTTTATACATGAACTCTTCCAATGGCAAGTAGTCTTCCCAACTGCCTCAGAAGTCTATTACATAACTTCTTAGCATGTCCTCTAATATTTGAATCACCCTCTCTTACTGATCTGTCTGAGGGTGGAACACAATACTAAAGTCCAACCTTGTACCCAGTACAGTATGTAACTTCTTCCAAAACTGAGACGTAAAGCGTGAATCTCTATCAGATATTATGGAAACTGGTACCCCATGTAGTCTTACAATCTTGGCCACATATAACTTAGCTAGTTTTTGCAACGAGTAATCGATACAGACCGGTATGAAATGGGCAGACTTGGTCAACCGATCTACTATGACCCATACCGAGTCTTTCTTAGTAGGAGTAAGAGGCAGCCCACTAACGAAGTCCATAGTTACCCTTTCCCATTTCCATAGAGGAATCTTAACTACCTGCAATAAGCCAGAAGGCAGTTGATTCTCAGCCTTAACTTGTTGGCATGTCAGACACACTTACTTAAAAAATCCATAACTTTGCGCTTAAGTCCTGGCCACCAATATAGCTCACAAAGGTCTCAGTACATCTTGTTCTCGCTAGGATGCATAGCATAAGGACTCATCCATCGAGACACAAACTCTCCCACGGAAACACAATACTCCTTCGCTATTCAGCCCAAAATCAGAAGTTTCCTCATTCTCAATTTGTCAAAAACGCGGAACTAGTGACTCATCCATCAACTTTTTACCCTTAATCTAATCATTCCACGTCGGTCTAACTTGAAGCTTAGCCAACAAACCACCATCATCAAACAAACTTAGGTGAGGAAACATCGCCCTAAGAACAGACATAGCCCTACAGCTCAATGCGTTGGCTACCACATTTGCCTTACCAGGATGGTATTCAATTGAGCAATCATAATCCTTAGGAAGTTCGATCCATCTCCGCTGCCTAAGATTTAGCTCCTTCTGAGTAAGGAGGTACTTGAGGCTCTTGTGGTCCGTGTAATAATGCACTTCTCATCGTATAGGCAATGCCTCCAAATTTTTAGTGCAAATACCACCGCAGCCAATTCCAAGTCATGTGTTGGGTAATTTGCCTCATGGGTTTTAAGTTGGCGATATGCGTATGCCACTATCTTACCCTCTTGCATCAACACTGACGTGTGATGCATCGCTATAGACAGTGAATTCTTTCCCAAATTCTGCCTATATCAATACAGGGGCCTCAGTCAAAACTTTCTTTAGTTTCTCAAAACTTTCATGCTGTTTATTAGTCCAGTTAAACAGTACTTCTTTATGCAACAATTTAGTCAAAGGCGTAGTGATCAAAGAAAACCCCTCAACAAAACATCTGTAATACCTTGCTAGACCCAGAAACTTTCAATTTCAGATACGGTCTTAGGTGGTTTCCAATCTAGAATAGCTTCAATTTTCCAAGGATCAACCCTGATTCCTTCGACAGACACCACGTGACCCAGAAATGTCACCTCTCGCGGCTAGAACTCACACTTGCTGAACTTAGCATATAACTGCTTTTCCCTTAGAATCTGTAGAACGACTCAGAGATGTGCATCATGTTCATCCACGGTTCTCGAATACGCCAGGATATCATCTATAAATACGACTACGAACCGATCCAGATAGGGCTGGAACACTCGGCTCATCAGATCCATAAAGGCAGCTGGTGCATTCATTAGACCAAACGGCATCACTAGGATCTCGTAGTGACCATAACGAGTCCTAAACAATGTCTTGTAGACATCAGCCTCTTTAACTCTCAGTTGATGGTACCCAGAACGGAGATCAATTTTGGAGAATAACGTAGCTCCTTGTAGCTGATCGAATAGATCGTCTATCATTGGTAAAGATACTTGTTCAATTGCCGATAATCGATGCACATGCGCATAGTCCTATCCTTCTTTTTCACAAATAACATCTGTGCTCTCCATGGGGACACACTCGATCGGATGAATCCTTGATCTAGTAGCTCTTGAATTTGAGCCTTTAACTCCACAAGCTCTCTTGGTGCCATTCTATAAGGGGCAATGGACATCAGAGCTGTTCCAGGTAGGAGCTCGATACCAAATTTAACCTCACGATGAGGAGGCAATCTGAGAAGTTTGTCAGGGAAAACATCCAAAAAATCCTTAACTATTCTAATATCTCCAACAAAAGGACCCTCAGAATCAGAGACACCAATATAGGTTAAAAATGCCTTACAACCATTATGAACCAATTTCTCGACCCATAATGCAAAGATCACGTTTGACAGATAATCTTTCCGCTCCTCAATCACAACTACCTCCTCATCCTCAGCATTTTTTAGTATCACACACTTAGCAGCACAATCCAAACTTGCCCAATTCTTTACCAGCCAGTCTATTCCCAAAATTAGGTCTAACTCGCCAAAAGGTAGCTCCATCAAATCCACCGGAAAGGTAACTCCTTGAACCTCTAGAGGCACATCTCTGAATAGCTTATCTACCCTTACTGATTGTCCTAGTGGACTTATCATGGTCATCTCATTAACGGTACTTTCACACTGGATACCCTGTGTCCCAGACACAGTATATGCAATGTATGAATGTGTAGACCCAACATCAATCAGAGCAGTATAAGGTTCATTATGGATAAAGAATGTACCGGTTATCACATCAGGAACGTCACCGTCCTCTTGGCGACGTGCAGCATAGACTAGAGCTGGCTGCCTCGTCTTAGTATTACCAGCACCTCTGTCCAGTGCTCCACGACCTCGACCCGAACCATTTCCAACTCTGGCTTGACCACGACCTCTCTGTGGATGCTGAACACCTCTCACTGGCTGAACATAACCCTGTCCTGTAGGTTGCATCTGTACAGGCCTTTGAGGATAATTTTTGATATGGTGCTCCATTGACCCACACCTAAAACACGCCCCAATACTCTTCCAGCACTCACCTTGATGATGTCTTCCACAATCAGCGCAAGGCTATGATCTAGTAACAGTAACAGAAGCCCCAACTCGGATTGGCCTATCAAATGTGGCTTTTTTCTTAGGCCTACCAAAAGAACCTAAGGTCTCTGAATTCCTTCTATTTCTGCCCCATTCCTTTTCGCGGTTCTGGTGCTCAGAGCGCTTCACGTCCTCGGTAATTTTTGCCATTTCCACCAGGGCAGCAAAGTCTCACTCCTTCTAAGGAGCTATCAGTATCCGTAATTCATCTTGAAGCCCGTCCTTAAAATGAACACAACATTCATAATCGGTTGCCACCATCCCTCGAGCATAGCGGCTCAATCGTAGGAACTCTGCCTCGTATTTTGCTATAGTTTTATCCCTCTGAGTCATGTTTAGAAATTCCCTTCTTTAGGCATCCACATAACTTGCGCCCACATATTTTCCTTGAAATACAGCTTTAAAGAATTCCCATGTTAACCAGTCGGCTTGAGTACCCTCTTTCATGGTAAGCCACCACTGATAGGCCTCATCTCGCAGTAATGACACTGCACCTTTTAGTTTTTGCTCAGAAGTGCAGTAGAAATCATCCATTATTCTCTCTGTGGCCACCAACTAGTATTCAGCAACATTAGGGCTACTCCAGCAATACCCCTAAAGAATTCAGCTCTATTTGACTGGAGTCGTTCTGAAATTGACCCACAGCCTATAGCAGCCGTACTGGACCCAACAACCTTCTCTAGAATTCAGAGCATAGCTTGGGATAGTGCATTGTCCACAGCCGCTCGATCATATGATCCCGTCTCAGTCACAGGTGAAGCTGATGCCTCCCTCGCCCCAACATTAGGCATGTGGCCTGATGCCGAAGACCCAGCCCTAGCACTTCCATGGCCTCTACCGCGACCTCTTGTACACCTTCCAAGAGTACCCCGAGTGCTCATTATTGAAATTCGCTTTATCTAATTACAAAATTTTATGCACATTATTTTATAGTTCTAGTAATTAAGCAAATGTTTTATGAGAAGCAATAGTTTAGAGTTTGTTTTCGCAACACGAAGTCTTATTACAGTTTTTCAGTTACCTATTGTTTTCAGTTTACTCTAACTAGAGTGTTTCACTATAGTCTACTACTACAGTAGTATCATTATTTCTATCTACTGCATTTCAATTTTAAATAGATAATAGTATTCAGAAAACTTATGACTTCGACGCTGGAGACTCGATGTGCCACAGAATATATATTGCTCCCCACACATTTCAAGTAATTCAAAAACAACTTTCCAAAAATTTCCACAAAATTTAAAAACCCATTCCACATCTGAGTTTTGCAACCTGGCTCTAATACCACTAAATGTAACACCCCAAACTTGGCCCTGACGTTATGGCCGAATTTGGTGTGTCACATTGCAGTGCTATCCAAAAATATGAACTCTCTGTTGGTAAAGACTCGTTTGCAAGTTAAAAACCTCTTGTGATTATAAAGGCTTAAGTATGTTAAGTTCATTGCTATTGTCCAATCCACTAGTCAAGACATTGGTCATATTAAATAGCCACCATTTCATTAAACTGATTTAATCGTGAAAGTTTTTCCAAAACTTTGAAGGTTAAATCGTATGATTTTGAAATACAATTGTTATTTCGAAAACTCGTCTTCTCCTAAGCCAGCAATTCGAAGTAAGCAAGCAATTGCCCACTTTAATATTTAAAAATGATAGAAAGGCCTTATTACTGAATTAAAAACCCAAAACCAAAATTTGGATAAAAGTATAATCAAGCATAGAACAATTGGGGTCATGTGGCCACCTCTGAGTCCCTCGCAGCACCAAATCATCTAAAGTTGGGGATTACTTGTACAGTTAAAAAAAGGGGTGAGTTTACCAAAAACTCAGTGTGTAACCCCCTATCTAACAGTCAAAATACAGTATACAGTAACAATCCGGACCTAAGCCCATTACAATAACAGTAATAGCGTGGCCTTAGCCCAGTACAGTAACAGTGTCAGTGCAGTAATCCAACAGTGAAACCCACCCCCATCCAACCAGACACACCACTTCGTACCACCAGTCACACCATGTAGGGATAAAATCGACCCACCCAGTCAGATACACCAATATTAGCACTGGTTGCAGCACTAATCAGTATCGCGGCAAAGCTGTCAGTAAATAGTATAAAAGGCTAAGAGCCAACAGTACAGTATGCTTCCTCCATAAACAATATCCTAACCCCATGCAGTATGATATGTTATAACCTCATTTGTGAATGTAGAATGTTATGCTCAGAAAGATAGTCAAATCATAGCACAAATCAGTTATTTACTCTCGAGGGGTAAAATAGTCATTTTATCCTATAGGGGTATTTTGGTCATTTTACGTTTCTTGAGGTCTAGGTACTCTTATCAACCCATCAGAAAGTCTACAGTCACCTCGAGCGACTCGTGTAACCCTAACGGTCATAATAGTGTAAATGGGCCTAAGGCCCATTATGCAACCCATCAAGCCCAAAAAATTTAGCACAGCTATGCGAACTACACAGCCCAGTCCTTTATTTACCATATATTTTGGAATTTATCCATATGGAGCCTAGAAGCCCATCGGGCCCACATGGCCCATTTCGACCCAATATGGCCCAAAATGGTCCAAACCCATGAGAACACTTATGGCAACCTCTGTAGTCTAACACCCATGTTTTGTGGGCCCGGTTCACCACATGAGCATTCGTATGCCCATATGGCCACAATCGATGTATTTTCAAGCTTTTCAGCTTTTACCAATTCACAGTAAAAGTGGTGTGATTACACACCTGTTTGCGAAAACGAGTGAATAGTCCACCATGCCAAAGCCTACATTCATTCAAGGCATATAGTCAATTTCCAATCGATAGAGTTCACAATACTTAATCCCAAATCGACACTCACTACTCACATTGATCGATTGGACACAACTTATCGCTCCTAGATCGCTAGATAGGAATCGATCTCACGTCATTGTCGATTATCTACTTTAGAAAAGAATCTTATTAGGTTGGATTGTTTCAAGAGTAATACGTAAGACCCGAATACTAAAACATAGCACAACCGGCCAAAAAGCCAACGTAAACCCTAATATTCAATTGAAAGATGAAAGAAGAATCTTGAATGCCTCCGTACTCTTGACGGACCCCTTCACTCTTCGCAAGTTTTGAAACACCAAAGAACATATTCATAAAAGAAGGGACAAAGAATTAGTCACAAAAGACCGAAATAATCAACTGAAACAATGAAGCAAACCACATGAACAGGAAATAAAACAAGAGAAACTAGAAGAGAATCTTAAGAACTCACCACCGCGCAATAGAGTTGAAAAAGGAGTAGTAAATTTGGCTCCACAAAATCAAGGTGCAATAAAGAGGGAAAAAGAAAGGTATTCGGCCTTGGAAGAGAAAAGAAAGAAGAAAGGAAAAGAAAGTAAAGAGAAGAGATAGGGGTAATCGGCCATTTTACAAGAACAAATAATGACAGTAATACCAAATGAAAAAAAATGGTGAAGGAGGGAAGAGATGTATTTGGCCATAAAAAAGAAAGAAAAGAGTCGTATAGGGAGTCAACTAGCCAATCATTTGTGCAAACAGGAAACTAAAGTAACACAAAAAGTAGGGAAAATGGAAAGAAAAGAAGAACAAAACAAACCCCAAAAGACCCCAAAATGCTCTCAGTTGTTGAAATGAAAACACACCCCTCCAAAGTTGAAACTCTGAGTTTCCCCTTAGCAAACTCGACATAAACCCACACACCCTCAAACTCCCATTTTTCCTCCTAAAATCTCTACATAATCATCCCCTTGATTTTCTCCCCAATCATCTCCTTAATTCTTTCCGCATATCACTCCTTGACCAAGTCAAACTTCACTCAACAGAGTTTCAAAAAACATCTGCTTCTTATACGGCAAGAGTAGAAAAATAAATACTCTTTTATATTGCCACGACTGGAACCTCAGACCTCCAGCAATTACCACACGCCACTTACCACTAGACCACAAGCTCAATTGCGTCACATTTCAATTACAATTATTTATAAAGCCTACCTACTAATGTCTAGATTTATTCAAGGGAAAAACTGAAAATTTTGCAAAAGCCAGGACTTGAACCAAGGCTTCTCAAACACTCCTAAACACACCCAATTCATTTTAGCCATTAAAGCAAACATGCAATTTGTGTGACAACCACAAAATTAAAAACTTTAAATTTTTGGGGTGTTACATGAGAGGTTCGAACTAATGGGTGGAGGTCATTATCTCAGGGTGAGTTTAACCAATAAGTATATTCGACATTCATTTGAGATCATTCACACCAAAAACCTATGTAACACACTCATAGCAACAATATCAACATTAGAATGAGTCTTGGACATAGCATATTGCAAAAATTAATTCCTACCCCAACCATCCGTGTAACACCCCTAATCAATATCCGTCGCCGGAAAAGGGTTACAGAGCATTACCAGACTTATCACATAAACGGTCATACATTCTCATATTCAAATCTCATATCCAAGCAATAGTCATTCAACTTAGTCATATAGTCCCTAACACGAGCCTTTGAGGCCAAAAACAAGCATTAAAAATAATTCTAGACTAAATTGAGAACCCAAGGAAATTTTGAGAAAACATTGAAAATTTTCAAAGTGCAGGGGACACATGCCCGTGTGCCCAGGCCGTGTGTCTCACACGGTCAAGAGACATGCCCGTGTCTCAAGCCATGTGGGCATTCGAACTGGGATCACATGATCGTGTCCCAGCCCATGTCTAACCCCGTGTAACTCACAAACTTGGGTCACACGGCCAACCACACGCTTATGTGACTAACTCGTGTAACTCACTAAATTGCTTTCTAAAGAGGTATCAAGGGACACATAGTTGTGCCACTGGGCCATGTGTCACACACGGTTGAGACACATGCTCGTGTCTTTGCCCTTGTGGACAAAAATAGGCTATGTTCAAAGCCATATTTCTCACCCAAATTTGCATCAACCTAACACTTCAAATAGCATATGACCATATCATGAATAGGCATTCAAACCAACCACAATCAAGTTTAAATCATGCAATTTCATTACCAACAATCATAAACTCTTAGACATCGCAACGAGCCATTCAAAAACCTAACAATATCACCATCAAAAGCTACTTAAATGGTCACTTGCATATATGCACCATCTTGCCTAAACATAACATGTATAGTATGTATCAAGTTCACCTATTAAATACCAATCTACCAATGCACAATCAAAGCATTTCCATGGTAATAACAAATCATACAAGATGAGGCTAGCTATACATATATATACAAACCAACATATACCAAAACAAGCCAATCAAATGGCTAATTACATAACAAAACATATAGGCTTTCATTAGCCAAATGACCTATGCATGCCAAATAAACAAAACACATAAAGTCCAAAGGTGCCAAAATGAGAGTTTGATGGTGAGATGCAATCTCTGACAACTTCAAAACCAAGCGAGCTTCCGAATCATTATAAAACACGAAAAATTAAATAGAGTAAGCAATTAAGCTTAGTAATTTCACATAACATAAAACTCAGCTTACCATTTAAACACAGTTTAAGTAATTAGACATAGCATAATGCAATTCAATTTGATCCACAAGCCTATCACATATTTGTCCACAAGGTTAGACATGAAATCCTAAATCTTATAGATTCAATTTCCACATGATTCACGTACATACCTGTACTGGTTCATATCAAACTCATACACTCTCGTAACATCACTATACCCTTTGAACCATTTGGAATAATATCGGATACTTGGGTATCTCACATATTAAGTGCCAATACATAGTCAAAACCATCTCTATCTCATATCTCATATAAATGCTCACTCTTGAGCCATCACTAGGTCTGCTCACACAAGTTGATGATCAAGACGTAGATACATGGTGTTGTTTACACAAGCTGATGAGTAACCACAACACATGCCAGAAAACTTAGCCACCGGTAGAACATATGGGACCAGCACCCACCCCTAATGATATGTCATTTTTATCCTATCTATTCCTAAAGTTCAACCAGGATTTCATACGTCACAAAATCTTTGTCGAAAATTTCTGTGAAGTCGTATTCATCAAGAATGGCAATAATAAAGCATTTTAAGCACAATTGCTTTAATACCTTATTAACATACGAACTTACCTCGAACTCGAAGTATGAAAATAATCATTTAGTCAATAACTTTGTCCTTTCTCTGATTCAAATCCAAATGTTGCTTTTCTTGATCTATTAATCAATTTTAACTTATTTAAGTATCATTCTATTCAATTTAACCCAAATTCCTATTATGGTAAATTACTGTTTGCCCCTATACTTTTGACTTCTTTACAATTTAGTCCCTAACCCATAAGAATGCAAATACTTGCAATTCAGTCTACACCCATGCTAGCTGAATTTCATCTAAGCCCATAGCAACTCATATATTTCATTATTTCACACATTTACCACAAAAATTTTTACATTTTTCAATTTAATCCCTATTTGACATTTTCAACAAAAATCACTTTACAAAACTTGTTTATCTAACAACAACCATTCATATTCTACTATTAAACTTCAAAACTCACATATATTCATCAATTGTAAAACCCTAATACTTTAACAGTTTCACAATTTAAACCATTGGCTAGCTAAATTAAGCTACAATGACTTCAAAAACATAGAAATCAAATAAAAAACGAGCAAAATTGCACTTACATGCAAGGGAGAAAGATGGTCAAATGTTCAAGCTCCTTTCTTGGAGTTTCCTAGGTCTAATTTTAGTGGTGAGGAAGAGAGAATAATGATATTTTGACTATTAGTAAGTTTAGTTAACTGAATTATTAAATTACACATTTAACCTTAAGTTAAACCTTAAAAATTCACTTAAAAGATGTCTATATGCAACACCCTAAACCCGACCCAGACGTTATGGCCAAATCTGGTGTGTAAATCTTGATTAATTTACGATCATATTTTTGAAAAAACGCTACATTATTTGTTAGAAAACCATGATTACTAGCTTGTAAATCTTGATCATTACCCGTTTTAGAAACCGTTTTAATTTACCAAGAAAAGTTTATATCAAAATATCATTGAGGTGTTATCGTTGTTAAATTATCCAGTCATTACGTGAGGCATGTTAAAAAAATGTTTGTGATTAAGTTTGGAAATCTGCGTAATCTAGTCTAACGTTTTAAAACAAATAATAAAGAAACCCAAACCAAATACCCGAGTGGCCTTATTACAACGAAAATCCAAAATTTAAAAATGGAATATAAATAAATTAAATTTTAAGAAAAGCTAAAAACAAGAAGCATGAACCACGTGGCCACTTCGAATCCCTCGTAGCTCCAAATCCTCTATGGTTGGGGGTTACCTGCATGGATAGAAATAATAGGGTCAGTTTGTGAAAACTCAGTGTGTAATGTAACCCAACCAGTGATAGAGATCACTCAAAACTCAGTTTGGGCTGAAGCCCTATTCAGATATAGATCAAACTGGGCCTTAGCCCTTTTTAGAAACAGAGTGGGCCTTGGGCCCAATACAGATACAAAACAGAATATATATATGTATGTATGTATGCAAAGCTCAATCCTAGTTCAGCCCAACACACCACCTGTACCACCCCATCACACCATGTGGGGAATAACTCAACCTACCCAGCCTTACAGACCACAGACGAAGCAGAGTTGCTAATACAGGACTCGTGGTGGATCCACCAGAACAGAAATACGAGGCAGAGACTCCAAGCAGAACACATGGCAGTGCCACTAAACAGAACTTCCTTCATATCCATAACCCAACCCCATGCAACCTAGAGTACTACATGACATAAGCATACAGATTATTAGATACAGATACATGCAAATTAATCAACTAGTTCTAGGAGTAAAACAGTCTTTAGGCATCTAAGGGTAAAATGGTAATTTTTTACCCTTCAGGCGTATTTTGGCCATTTAGCTACGTTTCTAGGTTTCATGCTTAATACGACCTTCTAATAGGTCTAACATCACTCCGAGCGACTCAGAAAGTCCATCCAAACATATAGTGAAATCAGACCCCAAAACCCCTGATCGGCCCGAGGGAGCCCACATGCTTATGTGGCCCGCTCAGTCTAATTTTACATATATTATCTTAGATTTAATATCCAATTTTCCAGAAATTACTTACCGCATACTTTTACCCATATGGGCCTGTAAGCCCATTGGGCCCAATTTTGACCCATCGAGGCCCAAAATAGCCTAAGTGCACGAAAACACACACAATAACCCTTACAGTCCAATATTCCAGAGTCATGATTTCGGATTGACCCACGAGCGTTCGCACGCTCACAAGTCCTCAAAATCCCAATGTTTCGGCATTTGGCATTTCGCGTTTTGCGTATCTAGGCTACTAGAGGGTGTCGTTACACACCTGATTTCGCGATTCCCACAGTCAGCACGTGCTCAATCTATTACCATAACAACGATCATTAAAACCTTAACCAGTATCTAACGAAACTATATACAAAACTTACTCAACGGTTACTTACCACTGTTCCGCTTGCTTATAACCACTTAAATTCATTCTTTCCCTCCGGGATTGATTGAACGATGTCAGATATAAGCATTTACAACCATGGATAGATCCAATCCAACATATGAAAGTTAAAGGAATGCTAACCTCCCAAACCGAATCTCTACTAAAAGAAAAAGCCGAAATACAAAAACCAAAATCTATAACGAGAAGTACTTAACCAATTCGCTTATCCGATCTATTGAAATGTAGTAGCAATCGCTCACTAGCCCAAACTTAACACTCTTGTAGATCTAATCGAAACTCGATGCAGGATGAGAGATCCTACTATTCGGCTAGTGCAGACAACACAAGAAGGGTGAACACTTGAAGAAGGGACTTGTTTAACAAAGGAGAATGGTATTCGGCTATACAAAAAGTGGGTAGAGAATGATTAAGTTTGGTCTTAGCAACGTATGGAGTATGAAAAAGAAGAGAAAGATGTAAGTTTCGGTTTTGAAGAAATTGGCCAAGAAGAAATCGGCTAGAAGAAGGTTAAATGTTTCAGGTTTTCGACTTTTGAAGCAATCGACCAAGAGGGGTTCTAAGTGAATCAATTTCAAGTAATGAAGAGAAGAGGAAGAAGAAGAAGAAGAAGAAGGTAGGTTCGGCCAAATGAAACTTGAGAGGCCAAGGTAGGATTCGGTTAGCCACCAAAGAAAAAAAGAAGAAAGAATGGTCTAGGAATCAGCTAAAGCACGCAATTGGTGGAATAAAACAAAGCAAGAATCAAAACCCCAGGGTACCACAAAAGAAATTGGCACCCACTACACCAACCCACCGAAATGCAAAAAGCAACCAAATCGTAAAAGAAAACCCAAAAAGAGAATTCGACACACACACTCACACTCCTTAATTGCTGAAAATGCTACCCTTTGCCCCTTAGCTGAATCTGCCCTCCAAGCAATCCCACAATCGGCCAACTCTTGCTCTTCACTCAAATTCCTAAATATTCTCCTTGATAATCTCCCCATATTACTCCTTAATCCAATCCCATGAGCAACTCAAACACATTCCCTTAAAATTTAACTTGGAGGCCACCTCTTACCATGTTCAAGTAGCAAAGTTAAAGGATTTAGCCATTAGGGAGATTCGAACCTTAGCTCCTTCACAAGCTACCACACGCCACCTCCTTGTGCTTTAAGTGGCGCTACGTTGCCACTTTACCACAGGCTTCCTTGTGCCATAAAACCCCAAGATTTATTTAAAAGCCCACTCTGCCAAAGTTCATTTTCCCATAAAGTAAAAATTAAAATTCTGCTAGGCTTTAGACTTAAACCTAGGCCTTCTAAAGGTCCACTAAGCATACCCAACACATTACTACAACACATCAGGCCATGCAAAACTAAATTCACCCAAAAAATTTAAAAACCCTAAAATTTGAGGTGTTACACTATCTTTGTGCACTAACTCTTATAATGGTCTAACTACTAGATAAGGACCTCCACTTAGCCATTTGACACCTTTAGCTAATAGAACTCAAATTTTGCATTTTACGCGATTTAATCCTTTTTATAAAATTAAGCATGCAAATGATAAAATTTTTTAACAAAATTTTCATATAACTCTACTAACATGTTGTAAACGTTAAAATAATAAAATAAATATTTCCACATTAGATTTATGGTTCCAAAACCACTATTCCGATTTCACTGAAAACGAGTTGTTACAACTGTTCGCCCTTAGGAATTTTTGTCCCTAAAAATATTACTAGAGAATAGGTTAGGGTTGTAACACCCCAAACTCGGCCAAGATGTTATGGCCGAATCCGGCGGTGTCACATTGAAGGGTGACTCGTATAAATCGTGTACTTGTAAGACTTTGATAACAATCATTTGTTTGTGATCTGAAGAAGGGTTTACTTTCAAAACAGTTTCACGAGAGAAATAAATGGGTATAAAATGATTTCATTAGAAGGATAGCTGATTTAAAAGTTCAAGTAAGTTTAAATAAGAGTTTCGAGTTCAAAAGTTGAAAACCCGAGTTTACAAATTATGTTAATCCTTAAAATTCTATTTGATTTAGAAAACATGTTTATATTTGAAAATTTAAGCAATTATAAAAAGAATAAAATAAAATCCAAGTGTAAGGTCAAATCGGAGGATTGAGGCCTTATTACACTTACTTGGTTAATTAAGTTTTATGTTTGCTTAAGCAATCATTAGCTACTAGGCCTAAAAGTCCATTACCTAACCCTATCAAGTCCATATACATTCGAATAGCCCATTGGGCTCAATCACTTTATATGGCGCACTAGGCCCAGTCACATTTATACGGTCCATCAGGTCCAAATCTAATTCTAGCCATACAACCAACTTAATCTGCTTGTCACTGATTAACATTCTACCAATTTCTGCTTATATTGGCCTACTAGCCTGTCAGGCCCAGTTGGCCAGATAATGGGCTGAGTCCATGGAATCACCCACAGAGCCTTAGTCGCCGTATCGGTATCTCCATGCAGGCATTCGCATGCTCGGGTGGTTGCCAGAGCCAACCTTACAGCTTTTCAGCATTTCGACCTTTGGGGATTCGACTTTTGCCAATTTGCTGTGTGTGCGGTGTTTGTACACACCTTTTTGAGATTCGGCACCCACGACCACCAATCTCCAACCTATAACCAGTCAAATTAAAAGTTAATCCTTTGTTTAACAACCATCTTCTTCTTTACCAAAACCCAAAACCATACACATCCCTTACTTGGATGTCTTCGCCTTATTACCCCTTCACTTAACCACTAACCATGATTAACTGCAAAATCTACATTACCAGTATTCAACTAATGAGATGTACAACACAGGTGGTAAAATCTACACTTAAAGACTTATCAAACACCATAAAAAGTAAAGTGACACCCCCACTAATCTTGCTAACAAATCCCTATTTGAATACTTACCACAAATGGTCCTTTACCATAATCGCAACCTTGAAGTGAGGGTATCCAATCTTGCCAATCGAAAAGGAGAGGAGAATTGAGAAATAGCTTCGGCAAATCGAGAGTTGGAATATTGGTCTAAGTGCTAGTCGACAATGAAGAAAAGAAAAGAGTAGATCGACCAAGGTGATAGAACAATCGGTCACTCCCTAAAGAAATAGAAAACATCTGGCTTTGAATAGAAAGTAGAGAAAAATAACAAGAAGGGAGTGCAAACGGCTTAAGAAGAAAGGGTTGGAGTATTTGGCTTGATGAAATAAAAAGAGTGAAAGAGTTGAGAAAAGAGGAGTAGCAATATTCGGCTATGGAGAAAAAGGTGAGAACAACAAGGATACACCAAGGTCACCTTTTGGTGCAATTTCGACAATACTACCAAACCAAAAGAAAGCTTCAATTTTAACAAAGAGAATATACCCAAATACCGAAAATTCAAGCATGAATTTGGCAAAAGGTACCTCTAAAACCCCAAAGTCGGCACCTACTCCACCCCTAGCCGAATTTGACCTCACAATTACCACCCTAACTCCAACTCTCCCTCATCTCTTATCTCCTAAACTTTCTACCCTTATCTTCCATTATCTTACTCTTCATCAGTCTTTCAGACTTAAAGGCCAATTCATATTTCTTTCATGAAGAGTTGAACTCCACTTCCACCACCCACACGGCACAAAAACAAAATAATATCCCCCTTATTACTCTAAGCCACGCTCGAACCTTGGATCCCTAGCCTTCTAGCGTGACGCCATCTTCCTGCTCCCCTTGTGGCGTTATTTAGCCACTTCACCACAAACCAATTTGTGACTTATTTCCTCTACATTTATTTATAAGCCCTACTACTTGAAATCAGGGTTCCCTTTAAGGTTAACAATAAAAATTTTCTTTAACCTAACTCGCTCCCAGGACTTCATAGAAACCCTATAATATATCAAAAAAACTACCTCCTAAACCGTGCTAACATACAACCAACAACACCTCATACAGAATTAAAAGTTTTTAGGATTTTTGGGGTGTTACAACTCTACCCCCTAAAAGAAATTTCGGCCTCAAAATTTACCTGATTCAAACAGCTGAGGGTATTGTTGCCGCATTGCCTCTTTCGGTTCCCTCGTAGCCTCCTCGACATTGTGGTTACGCCAAAGTACCTTCACTAGTGGTATGGACTTCCTCCTCAACACTTTAACCTCACGATCAACTATTTGAACAGACTCCTCTTCGAAAGTTAGGTCTGGCCTAACCTCGATCTCCTTAATTGGCACGATATGAGAAGGATCTGAATGGTAACGCCTTAGCAGAGACACATGAAACACATTATGGGTTTGACTCAGCTCAGAAGGTAATTCCAATTGATAAGCATCCGGTCCAACCTACTTTAGCACCTGATATGGTCCAATGAACCTAGGGCTTAACTTGCCCTTCCGCCCACACCTTAGCATCCTCTTCCAAGAGGAAACTTTAAGAAAAATGAAGTCTCCCACTGCATACTCAATTTCACGACGCTTTAGGTTAGCATATGATTTTTGTCTATCCGATGCTTCTTTGAACCGATCCCAAATCAACTTCACCTTATCCTCAGCATCTGCCACTAACTCAAGGCCCAAAACTTGCCATTCACCCAGTTCTGTCCAACAAGTTAAAGTATGACACCTTCACCCATAAAGTGCTTCATACGGTGCCATCCCAATACTTGCCTGGTAACTATTGTTGTACATGACTTCGGCTAATGGCAGATAATCCTCCCAACTGCCCCGAAACTAGATTACACATCCTCTTAACATATCTTCCGAAACTTGGATTACCCTATCTGACTAACCATCGGTCTAAGGGTGGAATACTATACTAAAGTTCAATCTAGTGCCCAGCACTTCATGAAGTTTTTTTCCAATATCTTGATGTAAATCGAGGATCTCTGTCAGATATGATTGAGACCGACACCCGATGCAGTCTTACAATCTCCGCCACATACAACCTTGCTAGCTTTTTCAAAGAGTAATCAGTGCGAACCAGTATGAAATGAGTAGACTTGGTTAACCGATCCACAATAATCCATATAGAATCTTTCTTAGTAGGCGTTAGAGGTAGCCCACTAACAAAATCCATAGTAACTCTTTCCCACTTCCAAAGTGGGATCTTAACTGTCTGAAGCAATCTTAAAGGCAATTGATGCTCTGCCTTCACTTGTTGACATGTCAAACACTTGCCCACAAATTCAGTAACCTCACGCTTAAGTCCCGACCACCAATACAGCTCATGCAAATACTAATACATCTTGGTCCCACTGGGATGCATAGCATAGGGACTACTATAAGCTTCCCGCAATATGAACTGCATTAAATCATTGTCCCTCGGTACACAAATTCTCCCACGGAAACATAGCAAACCATCCCCATTCAACATAAAATCCGATGTCTCCCCATTCTCAACCTGTTTAAATCGAGGACCAGTGTCTCATCCAATACCTGCTTATCTTTTATCTGCTCAACCCACAATGGCTTTACTTGTATCTTAGCTAACAGGCTACCATCATCATACAAACTCAACTGAGCGAACATAGCCCTCAAGTCTGATATAGCCCTACAGCTCAGTGCATCGACTACCACATTTGCTTTGCCAGGGTGGTATCCTATCGTACAATCGCAGTCCTTTAGCAGCTCCATCCATCTGCGTTTTGGCTCCTTTTTGGTAAGGAGATATTTCAAACTCTTGGGATCTATACAAATGATGCACCTCTCCCTATAAAAATAATGTCTCCAAGTTTTTAATACGAACAGCACTGCAGCCAACTCTAAATCATGAGTTGGGTAATTCCCCTCATGAGTCTTAAGCTGGCGCGATGCATATGCCACCACTTTTCCTTCCCGCATCAGTGAACAGTCCAAGCCCACATGCGACGCATCACTGTAAATCGTAAACTCCTTTCCGGGCTACAGCTGAACCAAAATAGGGGCCTCCATTCATAGCTTTTTCAACTTCTCAAAGCTCTCTTGTTGTTTATCAGTCTATACAAATGGCGTCTCCTTTTGCAGTAACTTGGTCAGGGGTGTAGCAATTAATGAGAATCCCTCTACAAATCGTCTATAATACCCTGCCAAGCCCAGAAAGCTTCGAACCTCAGACACTATCTTTAGAGGTTTCCAGTTCAACACTATTTCAATTTTCTGAGGGTCAACCCTAATCCCCTCAGTTGAGACCATATGTCCTAGAAAAGTGACTTCCTTCAACCAAAATTCGTACTTCCTAAATTTGGCGTATAACTGTTTTTCCCTTAAAATCTACAATACCACCCATCAGTGCGCATCGTGTTCATCCTCCGTTTTTGAATACACCAAGATATCATCTATAAAGACCACCACGAACAGGTCCAGATAGGGTTGGAAAACCTGATTCATGAGAGCCATGAAGGCAGCAGGTGCGTTCCTCAATCCAAATGGCATTACCAGAACTCGTAGTGTCCAGAACAAGTTATGAAAGCTGTCTTATACACATCAGCCTCCTTAACCCTCAGTTGATGGCACCCTGAATGTAAATCAACCTTTGAGAAAATCGAGGCACCCCTGAGCTGATTGAAAAGATCATCTATTCTCGGCAGAGGGTACTTATTCTTGACGGTTAGCTTGTTCAGCTGCCGATAGTTGATACACATACACATGGACCCATCCTTCTTCTTTACGAACAATACCGGTGCTCCCCATGAAGACACACTTGGTCGTATAAATCCTCGATCCAATAATTCCTGAATCTGAGCTTTCAATTCCACCAGCTCCTTCGGTGCCATCTTGTAGGGACCAATGGACATCGAAGCCATACCAAGTAACAACTCAATTCCGAACTCCACTTCTCTATGGGGAGGTAGCCTAGGCAACTCATTGGGAAAAACATCAGGGAACTCCTTAACTGCTCTCAACTCCACAACAGTAAGGCCCTTAAGCTCCACATCACTAATGTAAGCCAAATAGGCTTCACAGTCTTTTCGCACCAACTTCTCAGCCCTTAAAGCTGATATTACATTTGACAGATAATCCCGTCGTTCCCCAATTACTACCACTTACTCATCGTCTGTAGTTTTCAACACCATTCATGCCGCAGCACAATCTAGAGTCGCACGATGTTTCACCAACCAATCCATGCCTAATATTAGATCAAACTCGCTAAACGACAATTCCATCAAATCAGCTAAGAAAGTAACCTTTTGGACCACTAAGGGTACATCCCTAAACAACTTATTCACCTTCACAGACTGGCCTAAAGGACTTACCACAGTAATCTCATTTGCAATGACCTCAGATATATCACCTAAGGTTTTATTCACACCACATGCAATATATGAGTGAGTCGATGGTAGCTCATGAATAAAGAACATACCTGTTATCAAGTCGAGGGTGTCCCCATCCTCTCTGCAATGAGCCGTATAAACCAAGGCTCACTGCCTCGCATCCATCTATTCTACAACTTTGCTCGGTGCTCCATGACCACGTCCTGCACCATTACCGCCCTTAGCCTGACTACGACCCCTAGGCGGCTGCTGACCACCCTTTTGAGGCTGCTCATAACCTCTGCCACTAGCTTGCATCTGACTCGGCCTTCTAAGACACTCTCTGAAATGGTGCTCCTTTGAACCACAACCTAGACAAGCTCCCGTCCTTCTCCAGCACTCACCAAGATACGCTTTTCCACAAGTAGCACCAGGTGGTATTCTAGTATTAACATTAGCAACAGAGGCTCCAGCCCTGACTGGCCCCTCTACTCTGGCCCTCATTATAGGCCTCTGTCTAGCATTAGCAGGTTCTGCATTCCGTTTATTCTTGCCTCGTTCTTTTTCTCGATTCAGGCACTCCAAGCGCTTTACATCTTCTGCTATATTCACATTTTCCACTAATGCCACGAAGTCTCGCTCCTTTTATGGAACTATCAACACTCTGAGACTGTCCCTCAAGCCATCCTCAAATTGCACACAATGTTCATAATCCGTTGCAACTATTCCCCTTGCATAATGACTGAGGCGTAAAAATTCAGCCTCATTCTCTACCACAGATTTGTCTCCTTAAGTCAGGTTCAAGAACTCCTTTCTCCAAGCGTCCACATAACTTACTCCAACGTACTTCCCTGAAAATATAGATTTGAAGAATTCCCAGGTGATCCGCTCAGGTTGGGTGCCCTCTTTCACAGTTAGCCACCACTGGTAGGCTTCCTCTCTAAGCAGTGATACCTCTTCTTTCAGCTTCTGCTCAGCCGTGTAGTCCAGGTCATCCATTATCCTTTCAGTGGTCTCCATCCAATATTTAGCCACATTTGAAGCCACACCAGCCACACCCATGAAGACCTCAGCCCCACTAGATCGAAGTCGCTTTGAAATTGACCCACGACTTCCCACACCATTGTTGGGCTCAGCGACCCTTTATAAGATCCTTAATATCGCCTGCGACAAAGCGTCGTCTGCAGCAGCCCGATCATACGGTCCTGTCTCAGCTATTGGTAAGGCCAGAGCCTCCTCCACTCCAACATTGGGCATGTGGCCCGATGCTGACGACCCAGCCCTAGCGCTTCGACGACCTTTGTCACGACCTCTCACACCTCTTCTAGTGTTCAAAATTACTTTTCGTATTATCTGAATTAAGAAGTTTTATGTCATTTAGCTTATATTTTCTGTAATTAAGCATATGTCTTATGCATATATTAGTTTGAGAGTTATTTTTTGCAGATGTAGTCCTCTATAGTTTCAGTTTTTCTATGGGTTCGACCTACCAATAACTAAGAGTGTCATAGTAATCTCCTAACTAGAGTAGTCTATAATAGTTTACAATAGTTTGAGAGTACTTACTTGGCTCGAAGTCGGAGACTCGGTGAACCACACGTAGAAAACCTTTCAAAACAGCTTTGAAACTGAAATAATAAGGCCTATTTCATAGTCTGAGCTTTGCAACCGGGCTTTGATACCACTAAATGTAACACCCCAAACTCGGTCCAGGCGTTATGGCCGAATCCAACGGTGTCACATTAAAGGGTGACTCGTATAAATCGTGTACTTGTAAGACTTTGAAAACAATCATCCGTTTGTAATCTGAATAAGGGTTTACTTTCAAAACAGTTTCATTAGAGAAATAAATGGGTATAAAACAATTTCATTAGAAGGTTAGCTGATTTAAAAGTTCAAGTGAGTTTAAATAAGATTTTCGAGTTTAAAAGTTGAAAACCTGAGTTTACAAATTATGTTAATCCTTAAAATTCTAGTTGATTTAGAAAACATGTTTAAATTTGGAAATTTAAGCAGTTATAAAAATAATAAAATAAAATCCAAGTGTAAGGTCAAACCGAAGGACACAGGCCTTATTACAATCCATTAACAAAACTAAAAATAGAAATAAAAATAATTACGACTACTAATTATTAAAGTAAATTGTGGTGTGGTCACCTCCGAGTCCTTCCCCACGTCGAGCCGCCTACTAAGGGTCACTTGTAAAATTAAAAGAGGGAGTGAGTTTTTGAAAACTCAGTGTGTACAACCCTCAGGAACACAAAACATGAATAGCAATTCGGGCTTAAGCCTTATTCATTAATGGTGGCCTCTGGGCCTTAGCCCATAGCGGTCTCAGATGGGCCCGAGCCCATACACAAATATCAAGATGATCATGCCATATGCAGTTACCCATAACCAACCCTGTACACTCCCTTTCAAACCTACACTCCTGTGGGGAGATACTTGACCCACCCATCCTTATACATTCGTTGTGACACCGGTTACAGCAACACCCATCGTTGCAGCAAAGCTGCTCGTGGCTTAAAAGCCTTCGTTGTAGCACTGGTTGCGGCACTACTCATTGTTGTAGCAAAGCTGCTTGTGGCTTAAAGCCTTCATTAGATCCGTAGTCGTCAAGCAACCATGCGACCCTCATATACACTTCCTCCAATCATATCCCCGCCCATATGCAATATAATAGCACATGAATGCAACAAATAACGTATATCATGCATAAGTCATACTCATGGCACATAGGGGTATTGTAGTAATTCTACCCTATAGGGGTATCTCAGTAATTCTTCCCTACAAGGGTATTTTAATAATTCTACCCTATAAGGGTATCTCAGTAATTCTACCCTACAAGGGTATTTTAGTAATTCTACCCTATAGGGGTATCTCAGTAATTCTACCGTACAAGGGTATTTTAGTAATTCTACCCTATAGGGTATTTTAGTAATTTTTATCACCATGGGTCTAATTATGTGTCTTGTCCCGTCAACAACTCCTTGTTAGCTAAAGTGAACAGATACTATGCACTAAGTAGGATTCCAGAGAAGAGGTGAGTCATTAGGACTGCTTAAGTACAAGCTCTCCCTAGATCCAATCCTAGACATGCATATACCTATTGCCACACTTTAACCTTATGACTTGTCCACAGTTACACTTAATTGGTTAATTAAGTTTTATGTTTGCTTAAGCAATCATTAGCTACTAGGCATAAAAGTCCATTACCTAACCCTATCAAGTCCACATACATTCGAATAGCCCATTGGGCTCAATCACCTTTATATGGCGCACTAGGCCCAGTCACATTTATACGGCCCATCAGGCCCAAATCTATTCCTAGCCATACAACCAAGTTAATATGCTTGCCAATTATTAACATTCTATAAATTTCTGCTTACCTGAGCCCACTAACCTGTCGGGCCCATTTAGCCCATTCCGGCCCAATTAGCCAAATAGTGGGCCGGGTCCATGCAATTTCCCACAGAGCCTCTGTCGCCATATCGGTATATCCACATAATCGTTCGCACATTCAGGTGGTTGCCAGTGCCAACCTTCTATCTTTTCTGGATTCCACTTTTGGTGAATTTGGCTTTTGCCAATTCGTTGTGTGTGCGGTGTTTGTACACACATTTTTGGGATTCGGCCCCCACGACCACCAATCTCCAACTTATAAATAGTCAAATTAAAAGTTAATCATTTGCTTAACAACCATCTTCTTATTTACCGAAACCTGAAACCATACACATCCCTTACCTTGGACGTCTTCGCCTTACTACCTCTTCACTTAATCGCTAACCACGATTAACTCCAAAATCTGTATTACTAGCATTCAACCAATGAGATCTATAACACAGGTGGTAAAATCTACAATTAAAGACTTATCAAACACCATATAAAGCAAAGTGACGCCCCACTAACCTTGCTAACAAATCCCTATTTGAATACTTACCACAAATGGTCCCTTACCATAATCGCAACCTTGAAGTGAGGGTATCTGATCTTGCCAACTGAAAAGGAGAAGAGAATTGAGAAATAGCTTTAGCAAACTGAGGGTTGGAATATGGGTCTAATTACTAGTCAACAATGAAGAAAAGAAAAGAGTGGATCGGCCAAGGTGATAGAACAATCGGCTACTCCCTAAAGAAATAAAAAAGATCTATCTTTGAATAGAAAGTAGAGAAAAATAACAAGAAGGGAGTGCAAACAGCTTGAGAAGAAGGGGTTGGAGTATTCGGCTTGATGAAACAAAAAGAGTGAAAGAGTCGAGAAAAGAGGAGTAGCAATATTCGACTGTGGAGAAAAAGGTAAGAACAACAAGGATACACCAAGGTCACCTTTGGGTGCGATTTCGGCAATACTACCAAACCAAAAGGAAGCTTCAATTTTAACAATGAGAATATACCCCAAATACCAAAAATTAGAGTATGAATTCAGAAAAAGCTACCTCCAAAACCCCAAAGTCGGCACCTACCCTACCCCTAGCCGAATTTGACCTCACAATTACCACCTTAACTCCAACTCTCCCTCATCTCTTATCTCCTAAACTTTTTCCCTTTGTCATGCCTTATCTTACTCGTCATCACTCTTTTAGACTTAAACGCCAATTCAAATTTCTTTAGCGAAGAGTGTAACTCCACTTCCCACCACCCACACGGCACAAAGACAAAATAATATCCCCCTTATTGCTTTAAGCGACACTCGAACCTTGGATCCCTAGCCTCCTAGCATGACACCACCTTCCTGCTCCCCTTGTGGCTTCATTTAGCCACTTCACCACAAATCAATTTGTGACTTATTTACTCTACATTTATTTATAAACCCAAGGTTCCCCCTAAGGTCAACAATCAAAATTTCCTATGACCTAACTCGCTCCTAGGACTTCATAGAAACCCTATAATACCTCAAAATCACCTCCTAAGTCATGCTAACGTACAACCCACAATACCACATGTAGAATTAAAAGTTTTCGAGATTTCTAGGGCGTTACAAGGGTACTATTTTCTTATAGGTTCCTTGGGCTCCCACGTAGCCTCCTTAATCCCGTGACGATGCCAAAGAACCTTTACTAATGCTATTCTTTTATTTCTCAACTCTTTGATCTCTCGAGCCAAAATTCTTATCAGTTCTTCATTATACAACATGTCGGGCTGAATTCCAAATTCTATCAGAGAAATTATGTGTAATAGATCTGATCAATACCGTTGTGACGTGGAAACAAGAAACACATTATGAATCTTTTCTAGTTTTGACGGTAAATCAAGTCGATAAGCTACATATTTGAAATTTTTGAAAATATGAAATTAGGACATAGAAATTATTAAAATGTGATTTTATGCTTTATTACATAGTTTTCATGCAATAAATGACTTATTTTATATTAATTTGAACATATTATATTTTTAAGGCATAAAGTGGGTCATGCATGATAAAATTAAATGATAAATTATAAGATTATATTTAATAATTCATTTGTAAATAATTCATTAATAATTTGGGTTTTAATTAATTATTAAAGTGGATAAATTTTATTCTTTGGTCCTCTAACTTGTTGATTTATTTTGCACAGGTCTGATAGCTTTGTTGGATTACAAAACCTATGGATTGTACACTCCCCTACCCATTCTCAAAGAATCTTAGGTTGATATTTCTATGGACTTTGTTCTAGGACTTCCTAGAATTAAGAGTGGAAAGGATTCAATATTTGTAGTTGTTGACCGTTTTTCTAAAATGACTTACTTTATTGCTTGCTATAAAATTGATGATGCTTTGAATGTTGCAAATCTATTTTTCAAGAAAGTAGTGCGACTACATGGAGTCCCAAGGACTATTATATTGGATCGAGATGCCAAATTCCTTAGCCAGTTTTGGAGAACTCTGTGGGGCAAGCTTAGCACCAAGCTGTTGTTTTCTACAACATGCCAGCCACAAACGGATGGCCAAACTGAAGTGGTTAATCGAGTCCTATCTACCTTGTTGAAAGAAATCATTAGGAAAAATCTAAAGACATGGGAAAAATGCTTGCTGCATATTGAATTTGCCTACAATCGATCTGTCTATTCGGCCACTAAGAATTCTCCATTTGAAGTTGTCTATGGGTTTAATCCTTTAACTCCTTTAGATTTAATTCCCTTACCGGCTCAATCTCAAAAACTCCGCCTCATATTCAGCAACAGACTTATTACCCTGGGTCAGGTTTAGGAATTCTTTCCTTCGAGCATCCACATAGCTTGCTCCGACATATATTCCCTTGAAAGCCCTCTTAAACAGTTCCCAGGTTACTCGCTCAGCTAGGGTACTCTCCTCCACAGTGATCCACCATTGATACGCCTCGTCTCGTAGCAGAAACACTGCCCCCTTCAGCTTTTGCTCCACTAAGCAATCTAGGTCGTCCATAATCCGCTCTATGGCTTCCAGCCAATACTCAACCACATTTGGGGCCACTCCAGATATGCCTCTAAAGACCTCCGCTCCATTAGCCCGGAGTCGCTCAGAAATGGATCCCCTATTTACAGTACCAGTGCTTGCCCTAGCGACCCTTTCTAGAACCTTAACATTGCCTGGGACAAGGCATCGTCCCCTGTGGCCCAATCATACGGCCCATTCTCAGCTACCGACGGTGGTCGTGCCTCCTCAGCTGGCATGTGTTCCGAAGACGAGGACCCAACTTGCACACTACCTCTGCCATGTCCACGGCTCCGTCCACGAGCTGCCCTCATAATCATATCAACTTATCTGATTACGAATTTTATGTAATTAGTTTAATATTTCAGTGTTTATTACAAGATGTCTTATGCGCAGATAGAGTTTCAGAGTTTGTTTTCACAAAATTGTGGTCTAGCTACAGTCTCAGTCTTCTAGGGTTTAGTTTCCCTACTATCACAGTCTCTACAGTTTCAGTACTACCCTATCTATAGTATCACAGTAGGGTCTCAATTCTATCTACAGTAATATTTTAGTACAGTACAGTATAGGAGAAGAATACTTACAGACTTGGTGTCGGGGATTCAGTATGCCACTCTTCAGAAACCAGATTTCAGAAAGCCCAATCAAAACTCAAATTTTTAAAGCAAAACCTTTAAGGAAGTATGTTTAAAAAGGAAATAAGTTTGAAAACGGTTTTTCTTAGAAGTTTCCCAAAAGCCGATCTCAAAATACCCACCATGGGCCTTAGTTTTAAAATTTTATGAAAACGTTTGGACCCGATCCATAGTCGAGTTGTTGTAACCAGGCTCTGATACCACTAAATGTAACACCCCAAACCTAGTCCAAACGTTACGGCCAAGTCCGGTGTGTCACATCAACGACAGTTTAATCATGTTCCTTAGTTATAACGTTTAGGGTGAGTTTTTACAAAACCGTTACTAAGTTTGATAAGAAAATTCTAGGTTTAGTTTGTGATCATCCTATCCACTACCAGTTTCAAATTCAATTTGTTACAAGATCTTGTTTGTCTATTCGTTATCCATTCGATACGTGTGTTTCATTTTGAAAATATTGTTTATTTTTAATGAAAAACCCGCGCAGCCTTAATCTAACTGTTTCAATCAAATTATAAATATAAAAGTAATACCCAAATTAAGAAACTTTAAGCGACCTTATTACAAACCCAAAAACAAAATGAAAGATAATTTAAGTAAAATTCTGGAAAATAAATAACTTAATTAAAACCACCATGTGTAGTCCTTGTGGCCACTCCGAATCCCTCCAGCTCCAAGTCCACTAGCTTAGGGCTCACCTGAATAGATGAAAGGAAGGGGTGAGTTTGGGAAACTCTGTGTGTAAAGAAAGCCCAACCAGAGCCCAAATCAGCCCAAGCTTACTGGGCCCAAGCCCTATCTAGTTTCAGTATCAACTGGGCCGAAGCCCTATTCAGATTTAGTTTAACTAGGCCGTAGCCCTATTCAGATTAACAGTATTAACTGGGCCTAAGCCCTATTTAGTTTCAGTATCAACTGGGCCGAAGCCCTATTCAGATTCAGTTTAGCTGGGCCTTAGCCCTATTCAGATTAATAGTATTAACTAGGCCTTACCCCTATTCAGTAATCAGTGCGGCCCATAGGCCCAATGCCACTTAGCACGTCCTCTATCAATAAACCCAAACCCATGCAACAGTTAAACATGTCATGGCATACAGTGAACATGTAAAGTATAGCATGCATTTCGGTCAAATTTAGCCTTAGGAGTATAAAGGTCATTTTGCACCTAGGGGTAAAATAATAATTTTCCACCCTTAAGGGGTATTTCAGTAATTATACCAATTTTTAGGGTTTCACGCTTATTACAGTGATTAACAGTTCAATTTTTACCTAAATGGCTGATCTAGTCCATTTATCAACTTTAGCGCTATTAGGCCCTAAAACCCCCAATGGGCCCTACAGTGTCTACTAGCTATTTTGGCCCACTTAGCCCAAATTTCATAGTTGTTTTAACAGTTTTAACCTACCAAATACCAGAACCCACTTACCGCTCGTTTTCACCCATATGGACCCGTAGGCCTATTGGGCCCATTTCAGCCCCCTGAGGCCCAAATTACTGAGGTGCATAAAAATGTGTACACGTCCATCTTACCAATTGCGACAACTGTTTTTACTAGTCTTAACCAGCCCATGAGTGCTCATAGGCTCGCAAGCCCACAAAATGCCAGAATTTCGGCATTTCAGCTTTTTGGCTTTTGCCGATTTAGACTACAATAGGGTGTCAGTTTACACACCTGATTTGCGATAGACGCTAACAACATCTCCCACAGTATCCTACAATCGGTTACTATGACATCAGATTACAAATCAACGATAATCAACATAATACTCACTTATTACATTCGGCCAACATCCCCTAAGGCCTTAGAACGCTTACCTTTGTTGAAAACAGTGACTAGATCTAGATCTAGTCGTTCCAAGGATCCAAGCCTCCAATACTCATCGTTTGATCACCTTAATCCACCTTAACACACAACAACTGAATATTAAGATCTATAGGGCCTTTAGCCCCCAATTGACGTCACCCTACATAGGGGGTTTTGGCTTTTCCTCAAATCCTGAAATAAAGAATAGCACAGAGAATTCGAGCACTTACCGAAGGTTCACTAAACCAGAATGATTCCAATCCCATTTCTAACTCAGATCTGACGCAGATCTAGCCTCTAAACACAAGTAGAGAATGAATCTAGAGATCTAAGGAGTTCGGTTTCCAAATCAATTTGAGTATGGTGATTTTGACTTTTGGTATAACAAAGGAGAAAGAAAAATGGAAGCTTTGAAATAAGAAGAAAAAGATGTCAACAAGGCTATGAAAGTTGGGAGATTCGGCATTAAAGAAAAGAAACAGTAATGGTATTCAATCAAGAAGAAATCAGCACAATGCTAATACCCTTCGGGATTTCGGCTTTTAGTAGTAGTCAACTAGACTTGAGAAGAAGGAGAATGGAAGATTCAGTTTTGAAGAAAAGAAAAGAAGAGATGAGTGGAGAGAAAAGGTTGTTTTGGTTTGAGAAGAAAAGAAGAAAAGAAGAAAAGAAATGAAATGAAAGAAGGGAGGAGAGGGTTTTGTTAAAGACAATTCGGCACAAGGAGAAGGTAGGGGTCTAAGTTTTGGTTTTTAGGGAAAAGAAAGAGGAAGAAAAGGAACCTAAGGGCACCTTATCTATTCGACCACATAAGACAAGCCCTAAGTGCCAAACCTGAGAGCTCAATCCTCAACACAAATCGGTACACACCTACCCAAATTGCTGAATTAGGACTACAAGAAGACCCCAAAAGCAATCGGCCAACCCTTAGCCGATTATGCTACTTCACAGTCCCTTGGTCGGCCATTTCTTGCTTCAATTTGAATTTCCTAAACTTTCTCCTCCTTATCCTCTTGATTCAATCTCATGCAAATTTCAAACTCTTCCATCAGAGTTTCACTTACATCCATCACATGACTGACACATGCACAAAATTAAAAACACACATAATGCTTACTTTGTGACTTGAACACTGGCCCTTGCACAAACCTCCACACGCCACTTTTTTAGGCACTTAAGTGGCGCCACATTGCCACTTTACCAAGGGCTTACTTGAGTCTTATTTTACTAACTTTTTCTTAAAAGCCCACTTAACCAAGTCCCTTTCACTTTAAATCCAAAATTTGGTATTTCTACTGGGTTTTATCTTAGGCTTGGGCCTTCTAAAGGCCCATTAACACACTTAAAACATACATTCCATAATTTAACAACAAAATTTCAAAATTTCATCAAAATCGCAGAAAATCCTGTAAAATCCCAAAAATTAGGGTGTTACAACTCTACACCCTTAAAGAAATTTCGGCCTCGAAATTTACCTGATCCAAATAGTTGAGGGTATTGTTGACGAATCGCCTCTTCTGGCTCCCAAGTAGCCTCTTCTCTGCCATGATTTCGCCAAAGCACCTTCACCAAAGATACTGACTTCCTCCTCAACACTTTGACCTCTCGATCCAGTATTTGCATAGGCTCCTCTTAGAAAGTCAGATTAGTCTTTACCTCAATCTCCTCCACTGGTATGACATGCGAAGGATCTAATTGATACCGTTTTAGTATGGACACATGGAAGACGTCATGAATGCGGTCCAATTTTGGTGGTAACTCCAGCTGATACGCTACTGGCCCTACCCGTTTGAGAACCCGATAAGGCCCAATAAATTGCGGACTCAACTTGCCCTTCTTGCCAAACCTCAAGATTTCTTCCAAGGCGAGACCTTCAAAAATACCATATCCCCTATAGAGAACTCAATTTCCTTATGCTTTAGATTAGCATACGACTTTTGCCTATTCGATGCCTCTTTTAACTAATCTCTGATCAACTTAACCTTATTCTCAGTATCTGCCATTAACTCTGGTCCAATAACCTATCGTTCTCCCAACTTTATCTAACACGTAGGCGTACGACACCTTCGCCCATAAAGTGCCTCATAAGGAGCCATCTGAATACTTGCCTGATAATTATTGTTATACGCAAATTCAGCCAATGGAAAGTAGTCTTCCCAACTGCCACGAAAGTCGATAACACAACCCTTAATATGTCCTCTAGAACCTGAATAACCCTTTTCGACTGTCCATCTGTCTGAGGGTGAAAAGCAGTGTTGAAATCCAATCACGTACCCAACACCTCATGCAACTTCTGCTAGAATCAAAATGTAAACTTAGGGTCTCGATCAGAAATAATCGAAACTGGCACCCCATGCAGTTGCACTATCTCTGCCACATACAGTTTGGCCAACCTCTAAAGTTAGTAATCGGTAAGGACATGTATGAAATGAGTAGATTTTGTTAACCTATCCACAATTACCCATACAGAGTCCTTCTTGGAGGGTGTCAAAGGTAGCCTACTCACAAAATCCATGGTTACTCTTTCCCACTTCCAAAGTGGAATTTTCACTGGCTGCAACAGTCCAAAAGGCAGTTGATGCTTAATCTTTACTTGCTGGCACGTCAAACATTTCCCTACAAATTCAGTCACTTCTCGTTTAAGTCCAGGCCACCAGTACAACTCTCTCAAGTCTCGATACAGCTTACTCCCTCCAGGATGCATGGCACAAGCTCCACCATGAGCCTCTTTTAGGATTAACTGCCTCAAGTTAGAGTCCTTCAGAATATGAACTCTTCTACGAAAGCACAGAACTCCATCAGTATTTAGTCCAAAATCTGAATTCTCCTTATTCTCAACTTACTGAAACTAAGGAACCAACTAATCATCCTCTAACTGCTTCTCTTGAATCTACTCAGTCCAAGATGGTCTCACTTGCAACTCCGCTAACAAGCTTCCATCGTCAAATAGACTTAAACGAGCAAACATTGCTCGCAACTCAGCTACAGCCCTTTGGCTTGGTGCATCAGCCACCACATTTACCTTGCCAGGGTGATACTCAATCGAACAGTCGTAATCTTTAAGCAACTTCATCAATCTTCGTTGCCTAAGATTCAATTCCTTTTGAGTCAACAAATACTTAAGACTCTTATGATCTGTGTATATAATACACTTTTCCCCATACAGATAGTGCCTCTAAATTTTTAACGCGAAAATCACCACTACCAACTCTAGATCATGCGTAGGGTAATTCGCTTCGTGAGGCTTAAGCTTTCGTGAAGCATAAGTGACCACCTTACCCTCTTGCATCAATACACAGCCTAGTCCCACATGAGACGCATCACTGTACACAGTGAAATCTTTCCCAGACTCTGGCTGTATCAATAATGGCGCCTCAGTTAATACCTTTTCCAACTTATCAAAGGCTTCTTGCTATTTCTTAGTCCATACAAATGCTACTCCTTTCCTCAGCAATTTCGTTAACGGTGCAGAAATCAGAGAGAATCCCTCTTCAAATCTTCTGTACTAGCCTACCAGACCCAGAAAACTCTAAATTTTTTATATTGACCTCGGTGGCTTCCATTCTAGAACTGCCTCAATTTTTCGAGGATCTACCCTAATTCCCTCAGCAGAAACAACATGATCCAGAAAAGTCACTTCTCGCAACCAAAATTCACACTTACTGAATTTTGCATAGAGTTGGTTCTCTCTCAGCACTTGCAGAATAATACGGAGATGCTCATCATGCTTCTCCTTAGTTTTTGAAAATACCAAAATATCTTCAATAAAGATGACAATGAATCGATACAAGTATGGTTGAAATACTCGATTCATTAGATCCATGAAAGCTGCAGGTGCTTACGTCAGTCCAAACGGCATAACCAGAAACTCGTAATGACTATACTGAGTTCTAAATGTTGTCTTATGGATATCCACCTCCTTAACCCTTAACTGATGATATCCAGATTGAAGGTTGATCTTGGTAAATATCGAAGCCCCTCTAAGCTGGTCAAACAGATTGTCAATCCTTGGTAGAGGATACTTGTTCTTTATCGTCAGTTTGTTTAACTGGCGATAATCGATGCACATATGCTTGGTCTAATGAAACCTCTATCCAACAACTCTTGGATTTTCGCCTTCAGTTCCACTAACTCCTTCGGTGCCATCCTATAGGGTCGATGGACACTGGAGCCGTTCCAAGCAGCAAGTCAATTCCAAACTCGACTTTTTGGTTCGGAGGTAATCCAAGAAGCTCCTTAGGAAAGAGATCTTGAAATTCCTTAACAGTTCTAACTGTCTCCACAGTCAAATTCTCAATCTCTGTCTAACTTACAAAAGCCAAGTACGCTTCGTAACCTTTTCGAATCAGCTTCTCAGCCCTTAGAGTCGAAACAACGTTAGATAAGTAGTCCCTTTGCTCTCCAATAATCACTACCTCCTCATCCTCAGTAGTTCTTAACACCATCCTCTTAGCCGCACAATCTAGAGTCGCCTTATGCTTAGTCAACCGGTCCACCCCTAAGATAAGATCGAACTCTCTGAATGGTAACTCCATTAAGTCTCCAGCAAAGATCCTACCTTGAGTCTCTAAAGGTACCTCCCTAAAGAGTTTGTCTACCTTAATCGAGTGACCCAGTAGTCTTATCACAGTTACCCCACTCATAGTTTCCTCAGAGTGCACACCCAACGACCCAGAAATATCACATGCAACATACGAATGAGTTGAACCCACATCAATCAAAGTAGTGTATGGCATGCTAAATATAAAAAACGTACCAGTTATCACGTCAGATGCATCTCCCTCCTCTCGGCGTCGAGCAGCATATACCAATGCTGGCTGGCGAGCCTCAGCATTTCCAGCACCCCTGCCAGGTGCTCCACGCCCACGTCCATTTCCATTGCCGCCTCTACCTTAACCACGGCCTCTCGTCGGTAGCGGTCCACCTCGCACTGGTTGTGCAACCCTCTGTTCGGCAACTTGAGTCTGAGCTGGCCTCTAAAGACAGTCTTGATCCAATGCTCCTTAGACCCACATCGGAGACATGCCCCAGTATGCTTTCAGCATTCTCCCAGATGCACTCTACCGTAGTCCCTGCAAGCATGTGGTCTAATACTGTTTATCGAAACTACTCGAACCGGTTCCTCCACTCTAGCTCTCTTGGCATTTTGGTTTACAGCACCCGATGGTCCAGAATCCCTTCTGAATCAGTTCTGATCCTTATCAAGGTTCTGCCATTCAGTTTGCTTTACCTCTTCGGCTATTTTAGCCTTTTCCACCAATGCAGCAAAGTCACGCTCCCTCTGTGGAGCTATCAGCATACTGAGGCCATCCTCAAAACGAACGCTACGCTCGTACTCAGTAGTGACTATACCACTCGCATATCGGCTCAACATCAGAAACTCTGCCTCATACTTAGCAACGGACTTATTGCCCTGGGTCAGGTTCAAAAATTCTTTCCCACGAGTATCCACAAAACTTGCTCCGACATACTTTCCCTTGAAAGCCATCTTAAACAGTTCCCAGGTTACCCACTCAGCTGGGGTACCCTCCTTCACAGTGATCCACCACTGATACGCCTCGTCTCACAGCAGAGACACCGCTAATTTTAGCTTTTGCTCCACCGAGCAATCCAAGTCGTCCATAATCCGTTCCGTAGCTTCTAGCCAATACTCAGGCACATTTGGGGCTACTCCAGATATGCCTCTCAAGACCTCTGCTCCGTTAGCCCGGAGTCACTCAGAAATGGATCCCCTATTCATAGTTCTAGTGCTCGCTCTAGCGACCCTCTCTAAAACCCTTAACATGGCCTAGGACCGAGCGTTGTCCCCTGCAGCTCGATCATACGATCCAGTCTCAATCACCGGTAGAGCTTGTACCTCCTTAGCTGGCATATGTCCAGAAGACGAAGATCCAGCTTACACCCCTACCATGGCCACGTCCACGTCCTCGTCCACGAGTAGCCCTCAGACTTATATCGTCTTATCTGATTACAAATTTTATGACATTAGTTTAATTTTTTAGCTTGTTTATTACAAAATGTCTTATGTACAGATAGAGTTTCAGAGTTTGTTTTCACAAAACCTTAGCCTAGCTACAGTCTCAGTCTTCTAGGGTTTAGTTTCCTTACAGTCTCAGTCTTACAGTTTTTACTACTACCCTATCTACAGTATCATAGTAGGGTCTTAGTTCTATCTACAGTGATATCTTAGTATAGTACAGTATAAGAAATAGACATACTTACAGACTTGGTTCCGAGGATTTAGTGTGTCATTTCTTCAGATGCCAGATTTCAGAAAGCCCAAATTAGCAAAACTTTTGAAGTAAAACCTTTAATAAATATATATTCAAGGAAAATGAGTTTGAAAAGGATTTTCTTAAAAAATTTCCAAAACCAATTTCAAAATACCTATCTTGGGCCTTGATTAAAAATTTTTTTCGAAGACTTGTTAGACCCGATCCATAGCCGAGTTGTTGCAACTGGGCTCTGATACCACTAAATGTAACACCCCAAACCTGACCCAGATGTTATGGCCAAGTCTGGTGTGTCACATCAACGACAGACCAACCATGTTTCCTAGTTACTATAATTAGGATGAGCTTTGCAAAAACTGTTATTAAACTTTAAGAGAAAATCCAGGTTTTATTGTGAACGTCCTATCCACTATCAGGTTGTAGGTGTGTTCTTATTATAAGATTTAACTTTTTGTTACTCGTTTGATACGTGTAATTAAATTTGAAAACGTTTGATTAATTTTAAGAAAACTCACGCAGCCTTATTTAAACCATTAAAGTATAGTATAAATGAATAATTGAAAACCCAAATTAAAATAATTAAAGCGGCCTTATTACAAACCCAAAACCAAAATAAAAATAATTAAAAATTAATAAGAAAATTAATAACTTAATTAAAACCAATAATGCTGTCCACGTGGCCACTCTGAATCCCTCCAGCTCCAAGTCCACCAAATTAGGGGTTACCTGCATGGATGAAAAAAAAAAGAGGTGAGCTCAGAAACTCAGTGTGTAAAGACAACCCATCCGGAGCCCAAATTAGCTCAAACCCACTGGGCCTAGCCCTATCCAGTCTCAATAATAACTGGGCCGAAGCCCTATTCAGTATCAGTCAATTGGGCCTTAGCCCTTCTAAGATAACAGTACAACCCATAGGCCTATTATAGTAACAGAACAGATATCATGTATGCATGCAAAGACCATAGCCCATCTTAGTCCAACCGCTACACTCCACCCGTACCAGCCCTACACACCATGTAGGGAATAACTCAACCCACCCAGCCATGCACTCCATAGTTGCAGCATAGCTGCTCAGATATCGTGGCCAAGCCACTAACAGTATAATGAGGCAAAGCCCCTTCAGTAACGTGGTTAAACCACTATCAGTAATACGAGGCAAAGCCCCTTTCAGTAACGTCGCAATGCCACTTGCACTTCCCCATCAATAAACCCAGTCCCATGCAACAGATAATTATGTCATGGCATACAGTGAACAGAAATAGTAAAACATGCATTTCAGTCAAATCTAGCCTTAGGGGTATAATGGTCATTTTGCACTTAGGGGTAAAATAGTAATTTTCCACCCATAAGGGTACTTTAGTAATTTTATCAGTTTTTAGGGTTTTATACATTTTCCGGTTATTAGCAGTCCAATTTCCATCTCAGTAGCTTATCTGGCCCATTTTAGCAGTTTAGAGTTATTGGGCCCTAAAACCCCTAATGGGCCCTACAGTGTCATTTTGCTATTTTGGCCCGTTTTAGCCCTAATTCTATGTCTAGTTTAACAGTTTTAACATACACCTCTCTAGAACCCACTTACTGCTTGTTTTCACCCAAATGGGCCCGTAAGTTAGTTGGGCCCAAATTTAGCCCATCGAGGCCCAAATTTACTGAAATGCACAAAATCGCGCACTCACCAATTTTACCAATTTCGGTTATAGAATGTTAATGCTTCCAACTGACCCACGAGCGCTCGCACGCTCGCAAGCCCACGAAATGCCAGAATTTTGACATTTCAGCTTTTCAGCTTTTGTCAATTTAGACTACAAGAGGGCGTCAGTTTCCACACCTGATTTGCGACGGATGCTAACGAGATCTCCCACGGTATCCTACAATCGGTTACTATAACGTCAGATTACAAATCAATGATAATCAACGTAAAACTCACTTACTACATTCGGCCAACATCCCCTAAGGCCTTAGAATGCTTACCTTTGTCGAAAACAGTGACTAGATCTAGATCTAGTCGTTCCAAGGATCCAAGACTCCAATACTCCTCGTTTGATCACCTTAATCCACCTTAACACAGAACAACTGAATATTAAGATCTATAGAGCCTTTAGCCCCCAATCGACAGTCACCTTACATAGGGGGTTTCGACTTTTCCTCAAATCCTAAAATAAAGAATAGCACAGAGAATTCGAGCACTTACCGAAGGTTCACTAAACCAGAATGATTCCAATCCCATTTCTAACTCAGATCTGACACAGATCTATCCTCTAAACACAAACAGAGAATGAATCTAGAGATCTAAGGAGTTCGATTTCCAAATCACTTTGAGTATGGTGATTTCGGCTTTTGGTATAACAAAGGAGAAAGAAAAATGAAAGCTTTGTAATGAGAAGAAGAAGATGTCAACAAGGCTATGAAAGTTGGGAGATTCTGCTTTAAATAAAAGAAAAAGTAAGGGTATTCAATCAAGAAGAAATCGGTACAATGCTAATACCCTTCGGGATTTCGACTTTTAGTAGTAGTTGACTAGGCTTGAGACGAAGGAGAATGGCAGATTCGGTTTTGAAGAAAAGAAAAGAAGAGATGAGTGGAGAGAAGAGGTTGTTTCGGTTTGAGAAGAAAAGAATAAAAGAAGAAAAGAAGAGAGATGAAAGAAAGGAGTAGAGGGTTTTGTTAAAGACAATTCGGCACAAGGAGAAGGTAAGGGTCTAAGTTTCAATTTTTAGGGAAAAGAAAGAGGAAGAAAAGGAACCTAACGGCACCTTATCTATTTGGCCACACAAGATAGCCCCTAAGTGCCAAACCCGAGAGCTCAATCCTCAACACAAATCGGCACACACCTACCCAAATTGCTGAATTAGGACTTCGAGAAGACCCCAAAAGCATTCGGCCAACCCTTAGCCGATTATGCTACTTCACAGTCCCTTGGTCGGCCATTTCTTGCCTCAATTTGAATTTCCTAAACTTTCTCCTCCTTATCCTTTTGATTCAATCTCATGCACATTTCAAACTCTTCCATCAGAGTTGCACTTAACATCCATCACATGACCGTCACATGCACAAAATTAAAAACACACACAATGCTTACCTTGTGACTTGAACACTAGCCTTTGTACACACCTCCACACGCCACTTTTTTAGGCACTTAAGTGGCGCCACATTGCCACTTTACCACGGGCTTACTTGAGTCTTATTTTACTAACTTTTTCTTAAAAGCCCACTTAACCAAGTCCCATTCACTTTAAATCCAAAATTTGATATTTCTACCATGTTTTATCTTAGGTTGGGCCTTCTAAAAGCCCAGTAACACACTTAAAACATACATTCCATAATTTAACAACCAAAGTTTCAAAATTTCATCAAAATCACAAAAATCCTGAAAAATCCTGAAAATCAGGGCGTTACAATTAAGTTATGTCCATCTATATTTTTAATACTTTCATATGTACGCATATCATTTAAAAAAAAAAAGTCATTTCTAAACTCAATTAGTGAACATGACCTTTTTAATCCTTCATTATTAAACCTCAAACAAAACTTATACTCCAAAGTTAACATTTTCATCATTTACTTCCATCACAATTGAACATAGATAGTCAAATTTCATAGTCAAACACATATTTACCAAATACACATATATCTTTAACCCTTTTTCCTAAATAAACTCATCCATGATCAAACTTAATAAATCTTAATATTAATAAACATATTACCTTCGCTTCATCTAAAAGTTATTATCAAATTTACCTTAATATCTAATCACATAATAACACATGACCAAACATAACAACAAGTTCAGATATATTTGTCTATGTATAAGCCATAGCTATATCACTAAACTACGGCTAAACATAACCATGATTCAACCAAACATTGAAACTGAACTTAACAATTTTAACAAGCCATTTTCGCATGGCTTATATAATTACATACCAAATTTTCATATTCAAATATAAGCTAGCCTATACATGCCATAAGTTCAAAATTCAACTTATTAAATACCAAAAATGGTCGATAGTGTGATAAACTTCACTGATGATCCCCGAGCTCATATCTTGTATCCAAAATCTATAAAACAGAGGCAAAACATAAACATACACAGTAAGCTATCAAAGCTTAGTAAGTCATAAGCAAATAAACAATTTAAAGACATAATTGATGCAGTTAAATTATGCCAAATTATACTATTACAATCAAATTAAATCTTAACCTTACGATTTAATGTTTATTATATGCTTTCATCTATAAACTTATTTAAGGCCGAACACACATATATATTATCAAAGTATCCTTTGATCTCAAAGCTCATTATCAAAATGTGCCCATATACATGTATACACATGTACATATACTCAAGAATCAAATTATAGTTTCATAAGCATAAACATAACAATGATCGAATGAAGACATATATGTGTATATTTATACATTAACAAACTATCATTCAGCACTAAGCCAAAATATCTTTATCATATCAAAAACATATACATGTACATGCATATTCTCATAAGTCAAAGTGTAATAATCACATATATACTTATAACAATTAGCTGAATATACCACTCAATGCACACATATGTTTACAACATTTACTTGTATTGTTTGAAATCACATATTAAATGACCATCTTATCTTATTTTCAAATAAGTAATTAACTAACTCATACCTGATCGATTTAGCTCGACTTACACCTTCGTTCACAATATATCTGTAACACCCCAAGACCCGTATATGTCGCCAGAGGGTCGAGGGGCATTACCTGACATTCCCACAAACAACCAAACAAATACTCGTACAATATGTTCAAACGTTTATGGAAAAGACTATTCATGCTTTACTTTTCAACTTAAAAAGACATCTACGGAATTCTCTTCCTTTTTAATTGTGCGTATAACTAAAATCAATTAGTAACCAAATTTCTGATAGCAATAGCCGAATATACTAACTTAATTATAAGACTTATTCAAACTAAACATATCTAATCATTTAGCCATTAAACTTATTTAACAAATTTCAGAAGTGATGGTTTATCAAAGAACTTAGCTGGATCTTTTAATGACGTGGTAACTACCATCTAGTCATACTAAGCATTTTTACTATTAAAACTTATAATACTTCATTCAAAATACATTCATAACTAGAGTGGGAGCAAGCCATATTCGCATGGCATAAACATATATATACATACTCAAAAATAAAGATTTCTTAATTTAACGACCACGAAATACTTCCTATACATGCCATTCACAAGGTTTAACTACTAAGTACCGAAAAGATTTTGATAGCGTGGATGACTTCGATCTTGAGACTCCCGAGACCGTAGCTAACGAACGAGATCTATAAAATAGAGAAATAACAGAAACAGAGTAAGCATTTCTATGCTTAGTAAGTCGTAAGTAATAAAATCATTAAAAGATCAAAGCATAATAGTCTTAAAGCATGTCATCTCCTCTTTGGCCGAATGTAAAAATAACAAAATATATTACCATTGATCGTTTTATATCATTTCAAATATCCTTACAAATAAATTCATATCACATGAATGATTCCTTTTATCTAAAAAACTTCGTCATTTGGCCGATTGAAATCAATGCAATTGCTTGACTAAATTTTTACATAACGCCTTATTACATATACATGTTATTTTACCCTTCAACCACCTATATTCACAAACTCAAAGCAATTCTCATCTTAATACTACTAGCATCGAAGTTCATATATCATAAGTAATTCATGGATTTTCATATAATCTCAAACAATGACCAGAGTATTGCTAATCGAATAAATATTCACAATCTAAAACGAATCAAATTCACGGACAAGTGTGGGGTCCGCACCTGAATAACTTAGGGTAGTAAACATGTTAGTTAACAATATTACGGTAAAAATAAATTATTTCCAATGTATATGCCTTCGGGCTTGGCCCAATTATAAATTTAGTGCTAAGGCCTTTCGGGACTTAGCCCGGAATATAATGCTGGCATGAATGCCCTTCGGGATTAAGCCCGGATACAACACTGGCTCAAATGCCCTTCGGGACTATGCCCGAATATAACACTGGCTCAAATGCCCTTTGGGACTATGCCCGGATATAACACTGGCTGAAATGCCCTTCAGGACTATGCCCGGATCATAGCACAGATGCGTATATATATTTGGATTCGTAACTTAATACAAAACATGGCACTTTCATTACATAGTCGGTCAATGGCATTTAAATAAGTCGCACATTAAATTGTTTTCAATGCCTTCATAAATCTAAGAAACTTTCGGCTATATTATTTTGAAACTTAAAGCTTAGAACTTACAACTTACCTCGATGGTCGATAATGTTTCACGAACCGACTATTCCACCACCTTTGCCTGTAACGCCCTAAAATTCTGGTCTTTCTTGAATTTTGGTTCATCTAGTAAAATGTTTGAACTCTGGTGTTTGGTTGTGAAATTCGTGTTTTGAGAATGTTATTGGGCCTTTGGAAGGCCCAAGTGTTGGTTAAAAACTCGGGAAAATTTTTAAATTTTTCATTAGGGAGATAGGGGACTTTTGGAAGCAGGGGTCTTAAATAAATTTGGCTAAAATGAAGCACAAGGGAGCTCCTGGTAAAATGGTTGTGTGACGCCACTTAGGAGCTACAAAAGTGGCGCCTAAATGAATGGGAAGGCCAAGGTTCAAGTCCCAGGTTATGCAAGGAAGGCGTTATTTTTATGCAAGGAGCAGGCAGGAATTTGAAGCAGAATAAAACTCTACTTGAGGAGTATTTGAATCGGTCATGAGAGGATATTGTGGAGTGAATCAAGGAGCGGATTAAGGTGTTTTTGAATTTGAAGTAAGGTGGCCGGCCAAGAGGACTCTTTGTGGTACATTTTCGGCAATCAGGTGCTAGAAGTGCCGATTTCTCCCTTAGGTCTTCTTGTGTCCTTATGCCGATTTTATCTTAGGTTAGTGAATCCTATTCTTTTGTTCGTTTGACATAGCATATTAGGTTCGTTTTGCCATTTTGTTCTTCTTTTTGTTCTAGTAGCCGAACCCTAATACACCCCATTGCCAAATCCTCTTTTCTTTTCATTTGCCGAACCTAGATCTCCCAAAACACCATCTTGTGCCATTCTTTTTCTGTTAAACCGATTGCTCATTTCTTTCCCTCTCAAATCTCTTTTCGTATTTTCTTCTTTTCCATTTTCTTCTTCTATCATTCATATATCTTCTTCTGACGTTATTCTCTGGTTGATAGTCACAAAAGAACCGAAAGCAAACATCTCATTGCCGATTATTCCCTTGACCGAAACCTTGTGGTTCTATTACCGATTTATCATCAGTCACATAACTCCCTTCTTTCTCTCCTTTTGTCGATATTTCCTATAACTCTTTAGTCGAATCTTTGTGTGTTAAACCTCATTTATTTCTTCAAAGAGAGAAACCGAAACCTCCATACCCTGTGGTGCTCAAGCCGAATGTAGATCATCTTTTATCTCTTCTCGTAGTTGCAAGGGGAATCGTGGTATATCGAGGCTAGGTTGGTAAGTATTCGGGAACTTGCCTTTGTTAGATAATCACGTTTTAAGAATAAAGCCGAAACCCCTTAGGGAAGGCTATCGTTTGGACTAAGGCATTGTGGCCTCTTGTTTTGGTGTTGTGTTAGGGTGAGCAAGAGGACTTTTTGCAAGGACGTGAAGGTTGGCACGGTTGGGGCTCATAGACTTAGTCTATTTTCTTTCGACAAAAAGGTAAAGGCTTTTAGGGACTTCAGTCATGTTAGCCGATTATAGTAGTGAGATTTTAATTTAATGGTTGAAGAGTATTAAACTAACATTGAGGTGATTAACGATAGGTTTTTGTTCGTGGATTTCGTCAACTGTTTCAACGGTTAACAGGTGTGTAACGTATTTCCATCATAGACTAGGATGGCTAAAAGCCGAAATAATCGAAACTGTGCTAAAGTGTCCGACTAAAGTGACCGAAAAATTTGTCTTGAAAGGATCTGAGGGTAACCGAATACCCTGTGGTGATCAAACTAGTAAATGACAGTGGCAAAATTACAGAAGGTGCAATTTCGAGCTTCTCGGTAAGTTGGGTATCAATGGGCCAAAGATGGGCCTAATGGGCTTCCGAGCCCAAATAGGTAAAATGGCAAATAAAGACTATCTGGCGACGTAGTTAGTAGTAACATGTTAAGTTGGTAAACTAAACCTAAAATTGGGCTTAAAGGGCTTGAGACAATATTGGACTTAGTAAGGCTCATTAGGGGTTTAGGCTAAAAAGGGCAAAACTGGAAATTTGGCACAAATGGACTTCCGTGGTTAATTGGGAACTAATAATCAGCTGTACATGCATAAAACTTCTGAAAATATGGAAAAAAAAACTAAAATACCATTAGATATGGAAAATTACCAAAATACCCCTAGGTGTAAAAAGACTATTATACCCCTAGGGTCAATTCTGTGTGAAATGTATGATGTTATGTATCTGCGTAAGTTCATTATCTATATGAGTATATCTGATGCTAGATATTGCATGATAGTATGATTATCTGTTGCATGGGGTATGGGTTTATGATGGAGGAAGCGTTCTGGCAGCCTCGCTGCAATCTGGTGACTCTGTCACATTATATCTGGCAACCTCGTTGCAATCTGGTGGCCTCGCCACAATATTTATATCTGGTGACCTCGTCACAATATCTGGCAGCCTCGCTGCAAATATATCTGGCAGCCTCGCTGCAAATGTTATCTGGCAGTCTCACTGCAAATTATATCTGGCAGCCTCGCTGCAAATATCTGTGGCGTGTAGCGGTTGGGTGGGTCGAGTAGTCTCCCCACATGGTGTAAGGCTGGTACGGGGGTGTTAAGGATGGATTTGGGATGGGTTTCTGTTTGCATAATATTTATATCTGATCTGTTTCTGTTATGGGCCTTTGGGCTTAACCTGATTCCTGTAATGGGCCAAGGCCCAATTAACTCTGTTTCTGAGGCTTGATCTGTTTTGGCCTATGGTTGAGATAATGTTGCACACTGAGTTCTCAAACTCACCCCCCTTCTGTTTCATCACTGCAGGTAACCCTCAACCATAGTGGGCTTGGAGCTGCGAGAGATTCGGAGTGGCCACGGCGTCTGCAATAGAACTGGTTTTCATTTATGTTTTAGTTTATAAATTTTTATGTTAATTTTTGGGTTTTAATGTGTAATAAGGCCGCTATTAAATTTCCTTTTGGGTTTTAGCTTTCTAAAGGATTTGGTTCGTATTTATCGAAACTGCTAGATATAGGCTGCGCGGGTTTTCAAAACCTTAATAACGTTTTCAAAATGACGTTTATAAGATTTAAGCAATCTTGAATAATGACAACTTAAAGTAGTTTTGACAAGAACTTTTCTCACCTTGCCAGTTTTATCACCTAAGTCTCAACGCGTAATAAAAGGTTACAAACGTAGTTTAGGATCATGTGATACACCAGATCTGGTCATAGCGTCCAGACCGGGTTTGGGGTGTTACATTGCCTTTCCTTTGTCCGATTGTGACTCTCTTAGCTCTTGAGCTAAAATAATCAAGTTTACCGTTCAAAATCTATTACCGAAATCATATAATTATTATTTAATTAATCTAAGCTTAACCGAATACACATATATATATACAACTCATTCACAAACTTTCTCAATATACTTTTACTAGATGTACTCACTTACTTACAAAAATCGAAAATTTTCATATAAGCTGAAACCCATTTGCTGTTTCAAAATCACAAAGTCATTATGAGACTAATTATAAGCATTATACAAAATTCGCACTTGGTTTTCACTCACTAGATCATTCGGCCCCAACATGAATTTATAACACATATGTTTTCTATTTCAAAACATCAAAACACCAAAGGCAGTCACATAACTACACTAGCCAAGTGCTATTTATCACCTAATTCATCCTTCAATTTATCACAACTAAGCAAAGAACTTACTCTTGCATTAGTTAAAGCACATTCGGTCATTCAAATAAAACAACCAATTCAACATTCGATTATCTTTACCCAAGCATCTATGACTTATCCAAATTTTCATTTTCTAAATATCATAATCGAATTTATAAGTTAACAAACATAGTTCACTATTTTCTATTTTCAATTTCTTATTAACACACAATTGGTTCATAAACACTTTAATGGATGTTCGGCAATTATTAATGTATGTATCTAAACTCTAAAGCACTTTAAGTTCATTACACAAATCAGCACCCCACATAACAACCATATAAAAACATGTTAATATAAATTCTTTAATAGCCGTGCAGCCTCCTAGTACACACACCCACATTTTCCCCAAGTTCCTTATTTCTCTATTCGGCCAACACCAAATTGTTAACTAGTATAATCAAATTCATCTAAACCATCACTATGTCTCATTTTTGACATGTTTAAACCTCCCCTATTCACCCAAACTCCTAAAGACCTAGACGTCACCATTTCTCATACTCAAGGTCATGGCCGAATGCTCAATTCACTATAAAACTCAAAATTCCAAAATGGGCTAAACTAAACACTTGATTTTTAATCACATTTTAGAAATTCAAATGAAATAACAAAGATTTCATACCTTAATCAAGCCAACAATGAATGGCCGAATGCCAAACTTTCTTCTTCTTCTTTCGGCAAAATGGAAGAAAAATAAAAATGATGAATAATCCTTTACTTTGTTATTTTCACCACTTTTCTTTTATTATTTAATTTCCATTATGCTAACCACCAATTACTAATTTCTTATAATAGAAAATGTCAAAATAATCATTACTAATGGTGCATGGCTAGCCACTTTCAAATAAAAAAAAGAAAATTGACATGCAAACCCAATTATCTCAAACTTTCCTTATTTTAGTCATTAAAAATTGTCCATCTAAGTTTCTAAGTTTCTCAACTAAGCCCTTGTTAATAAATTCACATCTAATTTGTCAAATTCAAGCATAAAGAAAAAATTTCGCACACACATTTAGCACATAATTTAGACATAGGAAATTAAAATCAACTAGTTCAAGGTTTCGGTTTAGTGGTCCCGAAACCACTTCCCGACTAGGGTCAAAAAATAGAGCTGTCACAATATCGTTGCCCGTTGAACCATTCAGAATTGGATAGGATACACGGATAATCACATATATCGTACAATGCCAACATCCCAGACGTGGTCTTACATGTAATCACATATTGATGACACTGTCCTAGATAGGGTCTTACTCGTAGACACATATCGGAATCACATATTGATGCCATGGTCTTACTCGCACATCACATATCGAAATCCTATGTCATGATATATGTATCCTAGGTATTCCTAAGGTTCGTACGGGACTTTCAGACATCATTTCTCGGTCAAACCAAAATCGTACACATTTCTCCCAAACTTATACATATTCATCCAACAAGTAATAATCTCATAAAATGCAATTCAGCATATATATCACGAATTTGATCAAGTAAATAACATCTATTAGCTTATAAACTTACCTCAGGCGATGAAAAACAGAACGGGACAACTAGTTGACGACTTTCGTTTTTCCCTGATCCAAATCCAATTTCTTTGATTCTTGATCTAAACATATTTAAATTAAGCTCAATCAAGCATATTTTCATTTAATTTAGTCCAAAAACACACAAATAGGAAAATTACCATTTTACCCCTGACATTTACACTTTTTACAATCTAGTCCCTATGGCACAAAACACAAAATATGCAAAATTTGACAACACCCATGTTAGCCGACTGTTCCTAACATCCATACATGTCCATATATTTCATCAATTTCACATTTTAGTCCTCAAAATTTTTATTTTTGCAATTAAGTCCTAATTACTCAAAATTATCAAAAATTCCTTTACATAATATGTTAACCCAATACATATCTTCCATAATTCATCATCAAACAATAAAAATCACAAGCTCTCATCAATGGCATAACTCAAAATATTCATCAAAATTCAAATTTTAAGCATGGGTTTTGGAGTACTGAAGCAAGGATCTCAAAAACATAAAATTTATCAAAAAACAAGCTGAACTCTTACCTTGATTGAGCTTAGAACCAGCCGAACCCTAGCTTTGTTTCTTCCTTTCCTTGTTTTTTTTTTTTTTCAATTCGGCTATAGTATGTTTTTATGAACACTTCGTTTATTTTGTATTATAACATATATTTTATAGTTTTAAAGTTGGTTTCCTAGTTTACCCTTTTAAAATTTAATAACTAAAGTTTATGCACAAAGGACATATTCGTCCACCTTGTTAGCATATGGTTCCCCACTCATGACTTATTTTATATACTTATAAATATATATGTTTTATTATCATAACATATACGTATATATATAGATATTAAAATTAGAAAACACATTTTAGCTACCTAACCGCCCACTAGCATGTAAAATAGGAACATTTATCTCATAGATGTTCCCACTTAATAACCCACTATCAATTCAGTCCTTACAACTAAGATATCAAATTTTCAATTTATGCGATTTAGCCCATTTGTTTAATCAGACACCCAAACGACAAAATTAAATCATGAAAATTTCACATATATAAATTCACACATAATAAACATAGAAAATAATTTTAAAATATTTTTCTGACTCGGATTCATGGTCTCGAAACCACCGTTTCGATTAGGGTCTAATTCGGGTTGTTACATTATGCTATTTGATAATTTCATGATCTTATACAAAGCCACATTACCACTATGATCTTATATATAAACTTATTCGAATTCTCACTTTTAATGTCGAACCATTATCGAACATTTCTCAATTATTATCATTATATTCAAAAATCAATAATAAAACATTTATAACTAATATATCAATTTAGCATTCAAACATGCCTAATTAAATGCTTATTAAACACACGAACTTACCTCGATACCAATACGACCATTTTGACCAACTTTCCCGATTTCAGTTTTTCTCCCGTTCTAGGTCCAAATCTCATTTTTCGAGATCTAAAACATTATATTTCATTTATTTAATCAATGTAATAATCATTTCAGACCTAAAACATATTTTTACAAAATTTACATTTTTGCCCCTAAACTTTTGCATATTTACACCAAAGCTCGGAAATAAATTTTTTTTTCAATTTCTTTGCATTTTAGGCCTAACTGAACCATTTCATAAATATGAAAACCCACAGTTCTCATTAAAACTCACACTTATAACCAATTTGATAACTTTTCTGATTTAGTCCTTTTGGACGTTTTCGTCGAAAATCACTCGGCAAAAACCGTTTTTCTAACCATAAACATGCATAATCTACCATAATTCATCAAAATGCACAATTATTTAACATGGGTCAATTTTTGAAATCAAACCCTAGCTCAAATAAATGGTAGAAATAGAGAAATCATGTTACCAGGATTTCAAAAACGTAAAAATCATTAAAAACGGGGCTAGAATGGACTTACAATCGAGCTTGGAAGCTTGAAAAACCCTAGCCATGGTTTCTCAATGTTATATTCGGCCTTGAGGAAGAAGATGAGCAAATTTTTGCTTCATTTTCCCTTTTTAATTCTTTTAAATTACTAAATGACTAAAATGCCCTTAAAGACTTTTCTTTCAAATTTGTCTTATTCATGCTCATTTTTGTCCAAAAATTTAACCAATGGTTTAATTACTATTTAACGACCTTCAATTTAAAACTTCATAACAATTGTACACTTCTAACATATGGAACTCAGCTTTTGCACTATATACAATTTAGTCCTTTTGCACTATATAATAAAAATAATGTTTTCCTTGTCAGATTTGTGGCCTCAAAACCACTGTTCCAACTAGGCCCAAAATTGGGATGTTACAACACATGTGACCTAGCTACCACATAGTATCTCGTAGCTCTCTTGTACACATGGTGTCCTACCCTCAAAACCACACATGTGACCTAGTTACACATGTATCTTTCGTTTTCCGAAGGTTTAATCGGGAACTCCACTTTCCATAAATTTCCAACTCATAAATGTCACCAATAATGCTTCATAACATGCATTTAAAATTTTATGACACAATTGAAAACAATGAATTATTTACATACAAACTTACCTCGGTCAAAAATATCGAATTATTGCATTTTAGTCCGAAACCTTTTTCCTTCTCCCGTTTTAAGTCTGAATCTCGTTTTTCCCAATTATTATTCTTTTATTTACCTAATTACCAAAATTCGCTTCATTAAAAACCCTTGGTATTTTGTCCACCTAAGGGTATTTTTGTCCAAACCAAGTTATAATGGCTTAATTATCATTTAAGGACCTCCACTTTAAAAACCCATTCCAATTAAGTACCTTTATGAATTAGAACACACATTTTTCACCTTTGACAATTTATTCCTAATTGCCAAATTAGACACCCAATCGATAAAATTTCTTAATGAAAATTTCACATGATAATTCTATCACCCTATAAACTTTAAAACTTAATCACAATAAATTTTTCTACTTTAGAGTTGTGGTTTTCAAAACCACTGTTCCGTTTACGCCCCAACTCAAGCCGTTACAACTCTCCCCCTTAGGGATTTTCGTCACCGAAAATCTTATAGGTGAAGTAGTTTCCAATTCTCATGAAACATTCTCACTAACTTTCCACAATCATAAATTGATTTACTCTCGTATATCTCTTTTCCAATAACCTTTAAAATTTAGTACATAGTGCTGGAATGCATCATTAAAACTTGAATTACTCTCTCCGGCACACCTATTCTCGGTAATCCATCGAATAAGAACTCTACACAACTGAAATGATCATACGGGTCTTTGCTAAACAATCAACCACAATCCAATTAAAACCTTTCTTTTCGGAGATTATGACAGTCTCGATCTGAAACTTATGGTAACTCTATCTCGTCATCACTCGCATTCAATTACTAACTGTATTAGTTTTGAATACACTAGATTTCAGCTTACTTGCTAACAAATAGACATTTGAACATAAACTCAAAAATTATCGTGATACATACTCAATCACCAAAACATCTACCTACATAACTGTACATTTTATTATTCTTGGACGAATAGATTTGTTACTACAGAGCCCCACACCAAGACTTCTGCATAAGTTCTAGATTCGTCAGTATGCAAATTTTATCTCGAAATAACAACAAAAAGAATCATGTCTAACCTGGAATTCAATATCAAAAGTAAACTCACTCTGAGCTCATTTAGATTACCATTCACTATCACATTTCTGAGTTTCTCAATTTTGCAAAGAAAACCTTACTTTAACATTTAATATTGCTAGAATTAGACCACCATTAATAAGATCAATGAGTAACCAGTACTCACAAAAATAAATAATAATAAAAATTTTCCCATTTAGGCATCTGTAACCATAACTACTTCCTCAAGGATAAATTGAAAATTGTCTCAAAATCTTTTATCATCTCTATCCATTGATAAAATTTTAAACTTTAGATCTTTTTTTATAACATTAGGCACTTTTAAAAATTATGATCAGGATGCATATGACGTTTTTTCGTCAAGCATACGATATTATCGAACTCCTAGCATAGGCATAAAAGTGGTTGTCTTTAAATCACTTAGTCGAGCAGTTCTTTTCAATATGATTTTAATCATCTAAACTTACAACCCATCATTTTACATTTTAGTACTATTTATACCCAGGACATACAAAAATACTTAACTGGAAAACATAAATTTTTTTCTCAACTTAACATGCTTATATAACCATCCACTTATCACGTTTCCCACACATCATATTCATGCTATCATTTATCCCATATAAGTAAGCAACTCACTTGTATAAAACCTCATCATACATTCATATCACAACTAATATTAACCATATTAGATAACCTTATACAAAATGTAATACCCAATAGCATAGGCTCACACAACTTAACCCATCAATCATCACATTGTCAGACTATGATGAAGCCATAACCATATGATATTTTTAAAATCAAAGATGCCAAAATAAAATAAACATTTCCACTACATAGATAAATAATATTCTAGCTATAAAATTGTACTAAAATTTTAAGACCACCCCTATATAAAAAATGAATACCTCGATGGGGTTTCAAGACAATTTTAGAAGAAAGCATCACTCATCCACACTAAATTTGATTATAACAGAAGCAACAGAATCTTCTTGTAGGTTAAGCATAATAATGACCAATAAGAACTGGATACTATCATCATACCAATTTTATCGTCATTAGATTCACACCATCTCATCCATAACCATCACTCACTTTCATACCATTTCTTTTAGTTCTCATACAAGCATATTATTTCTACTCATTCTAACTCATTCAACCATGATCATTTATTCTCATAATTTGCATCTATGTCATACAAACTGTCGTCAACCATATAGATTCATTTATATCATACACAATATCATCACACACTTAGTGTCAACAAATTAGCCGAAACTATATAATATCACACAGTTAGTGCCCATAATTCAATAGCCATAGCTATTTCCATCTTTCACACACTTAGTGCCTCATACGCTCAATCCACAATCATGTACTCGATCTCACAGGTTACTCACATAACATCATGTAAATGCCAAGCAAACATAAGTGCTCGTCATAACGTAAACTTACACTTTGTTTCATCTTTTTCCATGTTAATTTCTTCAATTAATTATTGAGTTTTTAGTATCACTTCACAATTATGTATTTTACTATCACATCCTATCATGCACAATATTCCTTTAATAAGATTATTCATTCAAGTTCAATTTTCATGTTCACTACAAATTTATCGTTTAAATCCTCATTCACTTTCACCTACCACATTTAATCAAATTTTTGAGAATGTCTTATGAAATTGGGTACTTTATTTTGAATAATGTCATAGTTCAAGTATGACCTTTCACATATACACACAATACACTGAAGCTATAGCCCGGCTACGGTCTTATACTGAAAATCACACAGTTGCATTTTTCACATATTGCCATGGTCAATCAATGGTCTTTATCATCAATTCATCACATGTCTCTAAACAAAGTACCTATTTCCAGCTTTCTACTCAGTTTACACATTCAATATTATCACATATGAATTTTAACCATATCATGATAAACCCATTACACGATAAGTTTCACTTTATCTTCTGCAAAGAATCACTCAAACTCATCAGAATATAATGTTTGTTCGGAACAATACCATTTTACTCATATTCTTCCACTGTTCATTAATCTATTGTATTCCATTTCAATAAATCCATATAATCAATAAATTATACGAACTTAGTTATTCTCTTTCTGCATTATTGATGGTAGCTCGGTTGGAAAGCATATCTGCTTAACAAAAGAATCTTATTGAGGTCGGGAGACATCACACTATCAAAATTCACGTATGGCATGTATAGCTATACTCCCTTGCACATGCTATGGTAGTCCGAGAATCGACTAAACCATAGCTTTCATACTACTAAATGTAACACCCCTTACTCGAGTTCATCACCAGAACCGGGTACGAGGCATTACCGAATGATAACACAACCAATCATACATTATCGAGCCATAAAACTTCACCCCAATTAAAAAAAATTTTCAAATTATATCATTTAGTCCCAAAAATGGGCCTACGAGGCCTGAAACATACTTTGGGAACCATTTGGCACTTAACCGATAACTCTTTAATACTTTTGAGACACTTGGGAAATTTTCTTGTTTTGGAGGGTTACACGCCTGTTGTAACACCCCAAACCCAGCCCAAACATCATGGCTAAATCTGGTGGTGTCACATTGAAGGGTGGCTCGTACCAATCACGTGTAGTGGATAAGTTTTCAAAACAAATGTCCGTTCGAGGTTTAAATAAGGGTTTAATTTCAAATCAGCTCTTTGGATAAATATTTTAGTTTAAAACAATTTTCTTTGGATGGTTGCTTAATTTAAGAGTTCGGGTGAGTTTATTTAGAAGCTTTGAATTCGTTAGTTGAAAACCCGAGTTTGCACATCTCGTAAATTTACTTGTTAAATTACAACGGAAGCTCATGTTTTAAGAAAACATTCAGGATTTATGTTGGTTTCAAAATGTTATCGAATTTGGAAAACGTGTTTAAATCAGGAATTAACCAATTATGGAAATAATCAAACCAAATATATAAAAAAAACCCCCAAGAGATCACAGGCCTTATTACAACCCAATGAAAACAGTTAAGAATAAAGTAAAATAGATGAACTATTAAATTACTAATCAACTTACAGAGTGGCCACCTCCGAGTCCTCTCCTACGTCGAGCCGCCTATTGAGGGTCACCTGAAAGAAAATAAAGGACGGTGTAAGTTTTCAAAAAATCAGTGTGCATGACCCTCGACAACATAGTAACATGCAATAAAAAATTGGGCCTAAGCCCTACCAATAACGGTGGCCTTTTGGGCCTTAGCCCACAGCGGCCTTAGTTGGGCCCGAGCACATATCACATCAATATTGTATGTATGCAATGCTCCCATCCCAATCCGACCCTGCACTCCATTTTCCCTTCCAACCCTGTACTCCTGTGGGGATATAAATATCAACCCACCCATCCCTACACTCCAGTGGTAGCACCGTTTGCGGCACTAACTCAATCGTTATAGTAGAGCTGCTAATCATATAATGGGCTTAAAAGCCACAGGTGATGTAACACCCCAAACCTGGCCTAGAAGTTAGGCCCAAATCTTACGTGTCACAATGAGGTGTTTTTTGAAAACCTTGTTTCCATTTAAAACTTGTGTAAAATCTCGAGTTTCGTATGCATATTTTTAAAACATGGTTTATTATAAGACGTTCTCTTGTAAAATTTTATTACCTTTAAAACCTTAATTGTTTCGGAAGCCTAATTTAAAACAGTTGCAGAAACATGATATTTTGAAAAATAGTTGTTGTTTCAGAAAAATCTTGTCCGACTTCTAGCAATTATAAAACAATAAATAAAACCCCAAATGTAAAAACCAAAAAGTTTAAAAGGCCTTATTACAACCCAAACCGGAATAAAGTACTTAAAAGTAAATTAAGACAGACCGATCCTCCTAAAGCTAGGGATTACCTGCACAGTTATTAAACGGGGAGAGTTTTATGAAAATCAGTGTGTAATCCCCTACTATATAAAACGAACAGTCAACCATACAAAAGAATTAAAAATTTGGGCCCCAGCCCTACTACAATTCTAGTATCAATTGGGCCTTAGCCTACTATAACAGACAGTATTAGATGGGCCTTAGCCCATTACAGAATCAGAAACATTTTCAGAATCAGAATCAGAATCAGTTAACAGAATCTAAATCAGAATCAGTATCAGTATCAGTATAGTATAATACAGATATGTAGAATAGATTGGGTAGAAACCCTATACAGAACAGTGTGGACCAAGCCCATAGCAAAATCAGAATAATATACGAATGTAATCCCAACCCAGTCTAGCCATCACACAACCCGTACCAACCCAACACACTATGTGGGGAATAACTCGACCCATCTAGCCCTACACACTAATGACGCAGCCATGCTACTAATTTAAATACGGCTTTAAGCCTTTAGTAGCAGTATCATAATTGGCACAAAGCCATCAGTAACTGTAATAGGATTGGCACATAGCCATCAATTTGGGTAATATAACCGACACACAGCCATGGGTAAATGTGATCGACACACAGTCATCAGTAAATAAGATAGGCACATAGCCTTAGGCAAATATAATCGACACAAAGCCATGATCCCGATAACACAGAGCCATATGTTGGTTGGCATAGAGCCATACTCAGAATAACTGGCATTAAGCCCTCAGTCAGTCCATAGTCGTCTCGTGCGACCCGTGCAACCTCATCAGATTATTACTGGATCCACAGTCGTCTCGTGCGACCCATGTGATCCTATCAGAACAGAACTTCCTCCATATCAATGTCCCTGCCCAATATGTCGTGTATGCTATGCTCAATGATCACACATGTATGCAGAATGGCCATGTTCAGTATCAGTCATTTAAACACATATTAAAACATATCAATCACACAACCACGGTCACATTAGTCAAATCACTGTCATAAAAACACAGTTAAATTCGTCAAGCACACAGTCCAAGTCAGTCACTTGCCCATAAGGGCAAAATAGTCATTTAGCACCCTAGGGGTAAAATGGTAATTTTACCCCACAAGGGTATCTCGGTAATTCTACCCTACAGGGGTATTTCGATAATTTTACCCTGCAAGGGTATTTTGGTAATTCTACCCTACAGGGGTATTTCGGTAATTCAACCCAATAGGGGTATCTCAGTAATTCTACCTACAGGGGTATTTCGGTAATTCTACCCTACAGGGGTATTTCAATAATTCTACCCTACAGGGGTATTTCGGTAATTATAACTTAAAGATGTATTTCGATAATTCTACCCTACAGGGCTATTTTGATAATTTTGAAACCTAGGGGTATTTCGATAATTTTGCAACCCAGGGGTATTTCCGTAATTTGTAAACTGGGGTATTTCTGTAATTTTGTAAACTGAGGGTAAAATGGTAATTCTAACAAATCAGAGGTAAAATGATAACTTTATAAATCAGGGGTAAAATGATAACTTTACAAATCAGGGGTAAAATGACAACTTTACAAATCAGGGTAAAACGGTAACTTTACAAATAAGGGGTAAAATGGTAACTTTACAAATTAGGGGTAAAATAGTACTTTTGCAAATTGGGGGTATTGCTGTAATTTTGCAAATTGAGGGTATTATAGGTATTCTACCCTATAAGGGTATTTTAGTAATTTTACAAACCAGGAGTATTTTGGTAATTTTCGAAATCAGGGGTATTTCTATAATTTTACAAACTAGGGGTATTTTGGTAATTTTTCTAATTGAGGTTATTTCAATAATTTTCAAAATCGAGGGTATTTCGATAATTTGCAAATCAGGGTACTTTGGTAATTTCGCAAATCAATGGTATTTTGGTAATTTTGCCCTACAGGGGTATTTCAGTAATCCTACCCTACAGGGGTATTTCAGTAATTTTATCAATCCCTCAGAAAGTCTACAGTGGCCTCGAGCGACTCAAGTATTCTAAACAGAGATAACATTGTGAATGGGCTTAAGGCCCGTTCTCAGCATAGGTGGGCCCACACGCTCATATGGCCCTTTAGCCCAAAACTAGCCACAGATATGAGATTCACTTAGTCTAGTCCAATATTTACTACACAATCATACAATTTGCCCAATTGGGCCATGGGCCCATTGGGCCACATGGCCCATTAGGCATTCTGGCATTTACCGTTCTACAGCTAGAGTAGGGTGAAGTACACACCTGATAGGCAACTGAAGTTAATTCACGCTCTGAATGCTGCTATGCCCAGAAGTCAACAATAATCGCACCCCTGACTCCCTAAGGGGGTGTTGATCAACTACGGTCACAACCACCGTGACCCAGCGGCATACATATCAACGAATGATCCAACGCCTAACCCAAATGAACACGCCACAACATGAAAAGGGATAAGCCAAAAATGGTATGCTTACTTTCCTCATTGTTTGCTCTATTTAAAGCCAGCTCCTCACCTATTCTCATGTTAGCTTCCCGATGTGGGATTCTCTATCAATCATCAAAAACCAACTTATTAGCAAAATAACCAACCCTTGCGTGCAAAGGGATTCGAACCAAAGTCTTCTCGATAGCCCTGTCAAGCTACCACCACTCGGACACAAGCTCCTTTGTGTCATAAGTCCAACACATTTAACTTTAAAGCCCACCTACTCACTTCCAGATTTATTTAAAAGAAAAAACCAAAATAAATTGTAAAAGCTAAGACTTACATAAATATTCTTAAAGTCATGCTTTCACCAAAAATATTCTTAAAGTCTACCCACTAACGTCAAGGCCCCCATAAAAGAAAAACATAAGTTTTTCCTAAGGCCCATTCCCAGGACTTCTCCAACACTCCCAAACACTCCCAAACCTCTTAGTCAACATACCAACATGCCATTCAGCGTACATGGGCCCAAGGCCCATTACGCAACCCAAGTGGGGCCATGTGCTTGTATGACCTGCTAAGCCAGATTTTCCCACAACCACCTATACGACACAGCCGGCCCACTAATTCCCGTAAGTCCAAAGACAACCACCCATGTGGGGTCCACAAGCTCATTGGGCCCACATGGCCCAATCTTCCAGGCCTAAAATTTAGGGCATTACAGGTGGATCCATGGTCGTCAAGCAACTATGCGATCCTCACATATCTTCCTTCGTATCATAAACCCACCCAAATGCAACACATACATTTTTACATATTTAGCACCTAGGGGTATTTTAGTCATTTGTACATTTAGGGAATTTTTGTCATTTTTCACTTAGTCACACCAATCATATCACATTGTGGGCTTAAGTACATACAATGACCCGTTAACACCGTATTATCATTCAATGCACTTTAAGCTAATTTCATTAGGGTTACTAGCTCATTAGGGCCCAAAAGCCTGTTTCATAGCCCAAGTAAGGCTCATACACTTATTTGGTCCAATAGACCCAATTCTACCAAGAATCACGTAATTAGCCTAACCGGCTAGTCAAATCCTACTAGCTCGTCAACTTTACTCATGATGGGCCTACGACCCATTGGGCCCATTTCAGCCTGGTTGGCCAAAAAGTGGCCCGAGACCATGAGATCGCTCCCAAGGCCTCGATCATCGTATCGATATCTCCACACGAGTGTTCGTACACTCGTATGGTTGTCGACGCCAACCTTTCGGCTTTTCAGCATTCAGCTTTTGGGATTTCAGCTTTTGCCGATTTGTCTGTGTGCGGTGTATGTACACACCTTATTGAAGAGAATCGTAACAACTTACACGCGTAAAACCTATATTTCATTTAGAGAACTTGATTAGCCACTTACAAGATCTAACAATTTCCAATACCGAAACCGAACCTAAGACAAACACTTACCTCAATTGAATCGACTTACACCCTCTTAAGACGCTTGGTTTTGAAACTATCTCCCCTCCTTATGGTTGTATCCTTCACTGGTTGACTAAGAGATATATAGATTCGACGAGAAGAGAATGATTAGATAAGCCATTCGGCCTTCACTAAAGCACAAGAGGAACAAGAATGAGTAAGTACTTACCAAAACTTGACCTTTGATCCTGTAGTCTAGATAGCTTAAAGCTGAGATTCGGTTTCTAAGATTCGAATGAGAGTAGTAGACGACAAGAATGGATTTGAGATGGAGGAGAAGCAACAATAAGTCGGCAAAGAGGGAAATAGGGATAGCATTCGACTTTTGGGAGTAGAAAAAAGAAAATAGATCGGCCTTTAACACAATCGATTGTGGCAGTGTAGATCTGGATCTAAGAAACAAAATAGTCATTTTGGGGTTATCAGAGAACAAGTAAAGAAACGGCACAAGAATAAAGGTTTGAAAGCAATTGTTTGGCTATAAGGTTACCCGAGAAGGAGTAGAGAAAAGAAGGGAAAATTTCGGTACCAATTTAAGAGAGTATTGAGAGGATTCGACTTTTAGAGATTGAGAAAATGAGTATGTGAAGGAAACAACAATGCTCTCTAATCGAATAAAGAAAGAAATATCCCAAAAACCCAAAACACACTAATGCCAAAAGTAAAAAGGCCAAGAGAATTTGGCTACACCTCCAAAAATGACCAAATCGACAATCAACCCCTACTCAAGCCGATTTCTCCCTTCCCCTAAAGTCCCATTTCTGCTCCACTTCATCCAACAACCCAATCCCTAAGTTTTCTCCAAGATTTCCTCCTCTTATCACTCCTTGATTCTCTCCTTTGACCACTTCAAACTCCCACCTTTAGAGTTCCACTCTATGTCCACCACTGGCTATCCAAATTTACAAAATAAATACTCATCCACATCTCTTCCACCACTCGAACCATGGACCTCTCTGTCTCCACTGTGGCGTCACCCCTATACTCCCAAAGTGGCGCTACCTTGCCACCAGGCTACAAGCCTTTTTGTGTCCTACTTCCCCTTCATTTATTTAAAAGGCCTAGTTCCTAAGGTCAGGGTTCCACTAAGGCCAAAAATCAAATTTTCCTATGGTCTACCTTAAACCTAAGACTTCAAAGAAACCCTATAAAACCCCAAAATCAACACCCTACCAATTCACATCACGAAAACAAAGCTTTACCATACAAAATTAAAAGTTTTGGGATTTTTGGGGCGTTACACCTGTGTGGGCCGGCCGTGTGACGACACACGCCTATGTGGCTCAGGACATGCCCAGGTCCTCCGCTTGTGTAACTATCTGTTTCCGACATCAGCACAAATTCAAGGTCACACAGCCAGGGCACACGCCTGTGTCCTAGGCTGTGTGGATGCAATTGAGACTATTTACCAAGCCTTTCTATCATCTAAAATCACTTATACATTTAGGCCAATTTCATCAGTACACAACACGACATATTTATGCCTCCAAGTAGCCACTATTGAGGCATAAATTCATTACTCAAATGACATAAGTTTAATGTACCACATCACCCTTACATTTCCATTAACCACCTGCAACTTACATTACCACCCTTACTCTAAGCCACCCAACATACACTTGCATGACCATTCACATGACACATTTATCAAGTCCATATCATATACAAATTCATTCACCCATATGCAAACACACTCATTCATATATTGCATCAATATGACTTATAACATAGCTATTATTAGCCATTTCAAATGGCCTTATACAACAATAAAATTTCCATTGCCTTAGGCAAACATTCTAGTCCATCTCAATAACATATACACAAATATATTCAATTCCATATACATGCCATAAAATTATAAATACTTGGAAATCTTTTGACACCATTCTTAGCTTGATAGTGTGACTGAATCTCCGGTGACCTCCAACTCGAGCTAGCATCTGAAACACTATAAGAAAAAGGAAAGGAAGGGAGTAAGCATTATAGCTTAGTAAGTAAGTGTGTAAATAGTAATTAATTCATTAACATGCTTCAATAAAACCTCCCATTATGTTCTAAAAACAATATGGTTGTAATTGCACATAGTTTCCACTTTTTACTCTTGTCCATGTCCACCCTAAGCTGTTTACTCGCACCACAGTCACTAAATTATTTTTTGTCTGGAGCTACAGAACTCCAAATTTAGATCTACTAATTTGCCCATAAGTAAAGTCACATATCTTATTACCATAAAATTTCTAGAATTTTTGGTTCAGCCAATCAATAGAGTTTATTCATTAAATTCTCCACCATTTTGCTACTTGATGGTTACAAACACTTTGCACTAAAATTTATTTATCTCATTGTACAAAATTCAAAATATGCTCTCGTTTGTTTCTTTTGAAAGTAGACTAATTAAGAAATTTAGGACTATAAATCATATCTCACAATTATTTTTGTACAATTTTTAATGATTTTCAAAAGTTGGAACAGGGGATTTCCAAACCCATTCTGACCCTGTCTCACTCTAATTTACATATCTCATAATATATAAATTATTTTCTCACACCGTTTCTTTTATGAGAAAATAGACTCAATGAGCTTTAATTTCATACCTCATTCAGACTCTAATTCAATTTCCACTATTTTTGGTGTTTTTTCAAAATAAAATAATTGTTGTTGTTTCAAACTGTTTTATTGAAAATTTTACTCTTCCATATTTTCCTCATATTATTTTCATTGATGAACACTTAACACCAATCATGGTCAATATTAGCCATTCCAATGCATAATCGTCATCAATATTTTCAAGTATTCATGTTAGCACTTACACAATACCAACCTTACCACAAGTTCAACCACATTTCGAGCACATTGCTTATATGTATACACCTGCACTTACCACATCACCACACAAGTCTCTTTTAGTAAGCTTTTCCCATTGAACCCTTCAGAATAACATCTGATACTCGGTGGTTTCAGCACATCGCTCCACCAACTCATAATTCAGCTCTCGTGTTCACATGGTGAACTCTCGATATCACCTATGTGACCTAGCCATCAAATCCCGTAGCTCTCATGTCTACATGGTGTCCAACACTCGGAACCACACATGCGACCTAGCTACTTAGTCCCATAGCTCTAGTGTCCACATGGTGTCCAACACCTGGAACCACACATGTGACCTAGCTACTTATAACATAGCTCTTGTGTCTACATGATGTACCTCGGTACCATGCATGTGACCTAGCTATCTTTAATTTGTAGCTCTCGTGTACACATGGTATACACCCAGTATTACACAGTGACCTAGCTACATATGAAATTATCATCTCGTAGCTCTCTTGTACACATGGTATACACACAGTATTACACATGTGACCTAGCTACCATATAATATCTCGTAACTCTCTTTTACACATGGTGTCTTACCCTCTGAACCACACATGTGACCTAGCTATACATCATTCGTATCTTTTGTTTTCTGAAGGTTCAATCAGGAGCTCCACTTTCCATAAATTTCCAACTCATAAATGTCACCAATAATGCTTCATAATATGCATTTAAAATATTATGACACAATTGAAAACAATGAATTATTTACATAAAAACTTACCTCGGTCCAAATTATCAAATTATTGCCTTTCAGTCCGAAACCTTTTTCCTTCTCCCGTTTTAAATCCGAATCTCGTTTTTCCCAATTATTATTCTTTTATTTACCTAATGACCAAAATGCCCTTCATTAAAAGCCCTTGGTATTTTTTCCATCCATGGGTATTTTTGTCCAATCCAAGTTATAATGGCTTAATTGCCATTTAAGGACCTCCACTTTAAAAACCCATTCAATCAAGTACCTTTATGAATTAGAACACACATTTTTCACCTATGACAATTTAATCCTAATTGCCAAATTAGACACCTAATCGGTAATATTTCTTAACGAAAATTTCACACGATAATTCTATCACCCTATAAACTTTAAAACTTAATCGCAATAAATATTTCTACTTCAGATTTGTGGTTTTCAAAACCACTATTCTGTTTAGGCCCTAATTCAGGCCGTTACAGCTAGTCTTTCCAACCTAATGATCAAATTACAAAGTTTACAAATAATTTGGGATTGATATCGTGATATCCAAGGCGTGGTATCGCTATACTGAAAAAACTCCGTTGAGCCCCTACTTCTGGTAAAATATCATTTGGTTAAAATTCAATACTTCCAAACAACCTATTCACAATAAACATCAATTCACCAATTTAGCTTGATTCAATCCAAAATAAAAACATACCAAATCAACCAAACACCATTTCTATCCAATCATTTTAACATAAGATCACTTTCATAATAAAACATACCATTTCAACTTATTCACTTTGTAAATAATTTATTCAACTATCTAACCATTCAGTATCATATTCCAATCAATTCAATCCATGTTCAAACATGCCATTTTAATCACCAGAAATTACTCATATACATTCATAAAAAACACACCAATTCAACAAAATATTAACCTTGCCAAATTTAAGCATTTATAAGGTTTCAAACTATACCAACATTCAAGGTTCAATAATTACACAACACATACATACATGCCACAAAATCAAGCTTTAAAAGAATTAAAAGACTATCAAATTAATAACGAGATAGTGTAAGCTTCTCATTGATCTTCTTGACATGTTCTGTAAGTAAGCAATCTACAAGGAAAAAAGGAGGTAGCAGATTAAGCATATTGAATGCTTAGTAATCTATATGAAATTTACTTAACTTACCTTGACATTTCAACAAATCAACATTTAAAACACATTGGTACATAACATAACATCCTTTGGCATCCTTAAACTTTGATATACATTTCAACAATTCAACCAATATGTTAGTTTTCTAATATAACAAATACTTAAAACATCACTTACTTATATAAATACAACAATCCAATATAGCATCATTTATCATTCAATTCATATTTAATTTCAAACCATATGAAATTTAAATCATATTCAATCATTTAAACTATTTCATTTCCGTTAAGTTCTCATTTTCTCATCTGAAAGAACTTAAGTAAACTGAAGTTGGATACACGGGACTATAGTGCTCACACAAGCTAACAATGATAAGAGTTGCTCACATATGTTGACATATTTTCTCATGAAGGGTGTCTTTGTCTTTTCAAAGACTTATTTGAGGTCAAGATATTATTAGTTGAAGGTGAAGAATAGTGACATACAAAAAATAGTGTTTCATACATGGTACGATCATTATGAATTTTAGGTGATGCCATTCAGGCAAATGAATAGTCCTACAACATTCATGGACCTCATGAACTACATTTTCCAACCCTATTTGGATTAATTCATGGCTGTGTTTATCGTCAATATCTTGATATATTCAAAGTTAAAAGTTGAGCACAATAAACATTTGAGAAATCCTATTGTAAGTGTTACGAGAGAGAAAAATTTACGAAAAGCTTAGTAAATGCAAGTTCTAGTTGTTGGAAGTGGTATTCTTGGGGCACGTAATTTCAGCTGAAGGGATTCAATTTGATCCTAAAAAGATTGAAGCTATTCTTCAATGGAAAGCACTGAACTGCAATCTAGTAAATCTTGCAATTGGCCTTTCAACTCTTCCAAATCTATCGATGCCATCTGATATGGAGCAACTGATACAGGAGTTGTACCAAGAAAAACTTCGATCACAAATTGACCTTATCGATTAGGAGGCAATCTTAACAATTCATCATGAAACACGTCAAGAAACTCACACATAGTCTGTATATTGGTTATATGACTTTCCTTCATGTTTGAGTAAGTAATATAGACTAGAAATGTTTCATAGCCTTTATTTAGGAGATTATTAGCTGGAATTGATGAAATGCTTCGAGTTGAGCTACTCATTTTGATGCCATTCACTTTTACTCCATACTATGTATTGAAAACTTCATTCTATGACAATGCAGAATTACACCATACTTAGTTAACTACTAGATCCCCAAAATCACATCGATATCACCAAACAACATAATTAACAAAATCTATACAAAATAATTTGTTATGGATCTTTAGTGGACACCTTTTACAAACTTGGTTAACAAGTACAGTTTGCCTTAATGGATTCGATACAACCATAGCAACATTCGAGATTTTAGACTTCAAACTCCCTATTTTCATAAAACCAAAATTTACATAGGAATAGGAAGAACCAAGATCAATCAAGGCATGAACGAGCATTGAATATAAAAGGACTATACCTGCTACGACATCTTTAGCATCACCTTTCTCACTGGTACAGACCATGTATACTAGCATTAGAGCTCTCACCTTAGATCTCTGAGCTATTGACTTAGTCGATTTTCTCATGTTATCCCTTGATATAGAGCTAGCATTAGGATTTCATCGACCCTTAATAGCAAAAGTGAACTTCTAGGTAGAAACGGTGAATCAACATCATTCCTTAAACAATCTTGTGCAAAATGGTAGAGTGACCCACAATGTAAACACATCCTAATTTTGTTCCAAAACTCTCCCCCATGTATTATTTAACTCAAGTCACAACTTAGAATATCAACATCTCTAGTAGTGCCCCTTAGACTGCCTACTGATACAGTCGAATGACGTTCCCAGCCTCTATCAGACCTAACAGATCTTGGAGTTGATTTCTAATACTCTTAAGACTTTCTAGCTCACTTAGGTAATGAATGTGAGCTAACGGTCCCAACTCGATTTTTAAAAGCTCAAGAGGGTTCAGATTTCTTATCAAGGCTCATCGTTTGTTCGACCATTTTCACCCATTTAGTTAAGCCAACAAAATTTTTAATTTTGTACGAGACTAACTAAACACTAAGCTCATCCCACAATCCTTAAAGAAATCACTTACAACTTTCTTCTTTCGTCAGCATAGTTCAACAATGTATTTACTAAGCCATAGGAATTTAAGCTCATAATCAACAATAGATAGTTTACCCTATTCAACGTCAAAAACTCTTACTTCCAATCTTCCAAATATAATTCATCGATGTACATTTTCCAGAATTTTGATTGAAAGAAATCCCAATTAATTGGATCAGCTGGAACATATCGAGTAATGGGTAGCCACCATTGGTATGCTTCATCTTTCAGGAGGGACACAAAACACGTAACACACTCGTTTGGAGAACATTCAAGTTGTTGCAATATCCAACTTGTTAATTCTAACCAAGCTTTAGCTATTAAAGGATCAAAAGCTTTCAACTCCTTTAATTCATTCACCTTACTTACGTAACTCCTTTATCGAAGCTTGCTGAGCTACGACAACTACATCAACTTGCATATTAGCTCTCGCTTCTCACTGAAGGAATTTTGCTATTGGGCAGAGAAAATCCATTTCTTCCATTGAGGGCTATCATTTCTAGGTTGTCGAGCACTGACTGGATCAATGCTTGGTGCCTTAACTCCAAACCTATTCTCACTCCCAGTAGAGTGACCAGTGTTATAAATATCATTCTTAGTATCATTTCACAATTCTTATGACATTTTCAGGTATAAAATAGAAGAAATTTTAATCAGCATCCAAATCCTGACTCAAACTCAACTCGAATTTAACCTATACATCTAGATTCAATTTTGAGCTTGATTTAGTCAGAAGATTAGTGTAACAGCCCGGTTTGGACCCTAATCGGAATAATGATTTTAGAAACACAAATTCAAGGTCGTAAAATTATTTTAATATTATTTTTGGTTTTTACAACATATTATTTGATATGTGTAAAACTTTTTGTGAATTAATTTTACCAATTGGGTATTTAATTTGATAAAAGGGCTTAATCGCGTCAAATGAAAAAGTGACTAGTTGATTTTTAAAGTATTAAATTTCTTTGTTATTTAATGATGAGGCCTTTATGAAGCAATTAGGCCATGATTAATATTTTTGGACAATTAAGTACATAGATTTGATGATTTTATAACTTATCCATTAATGGTAAAATGGTAAATGATGAAATAATATATATTAAGTAAAAATAAAACATAAAATAAGTTTGCATGTTCATTCTTAATAACAATTTTATGAAGGAAACAAATAAAGAAAGGTGTTTGAACATTCGACCATGGTTTGATTCAATTCAAGGTTAGTTTTATTTCGTTTTTGGTAATTTTTATGTTTTTTGATATCATTACAGTGAGATCTATAAAGCCCATGTTGTAATTTTTGGGTTTGATGATGATTTTGTATTTTTCCATTAATGATAGCTTGAGGAATTTTTTGTTTGATGATGAAAAATAAATCCTTGTTCTTAGATTGTCATGATTTACTAAGTGAATTTTAGGTAAAAATACCGAATTAGGACTAAATTGTAAAATTTGTAAATTGAGGGACTTTAATGTGAAATTGATGAAATATGTGCACTAGAAAAATTCGGCCACGCTTGGGCAATGTGAAACTTTAAATAGTTTGTGTTGATTTGAATTAAGGACTAAATTGTGAAAATGTGAAATGTCAAGGGCAAAAGTATAATTAGCTCATTTATGTGTTTTTGGATGAATTTGATTGAATATTTGATTAAATAAGTCAAATTTATATTGATTTAGATCAAGAAAGGAAGAAATCAGATTTGAGATTAGAGAAAGTCGAAAATTGTCGAATAGTCGTTCGGTCTGTTCGTGTCCGTACGAGGTAAGTCATAAGTAAATAAATGTTGTTAAATTGAAAAGTATACGTATTATATATGTTGAAATGAGTTGGGAATAAATATATTATATATATATATATATGTCGATTTGAATTGAGATTTGGGAAATCTGTTTCGAGATTTCTTTGATTGAATTTGTGAATTCAAAAAGGTTCGTGTACAACGAACTCTATTAAAGTTGTATGTATATGCTGCAATATTGTATAAATTGTAAATATTAGATTATGAAAGTGTTCGACTATGATTTGATAAGAATTTGATGGTAGTTCGAAATGATTCAATTACAATTTATATCTTGATTTTGGCTTTAGGCCAAGATATCGGCACTTCTGGTGCGATTTTATCTTGATTTTGGCTTGAGGCCATGATATTGGCACTTCGGGTGCCATTATATCTTGATTTTGGCTTCGGACCATGATATCAGCACTTCAGGTATGATTATATCTTAATTTGGCTTCGGGCCATGATAACGGCACTTCAGATGCGAGTTATGCCTTGATTTGGCTTCGGGCCATGGTATAGGCACTTCGTAGAAGTTACCTTAATTTGGCTACGGGCCATGGTATAGGTACTCCGGAGATAAGTTACCTTGATTTGGTTTTAGACCATGGTATTGGTACTTATCGTATGAGATCTTTGTGTAATCAAATTCTACTCCGTATGGTTTAACTTGTAAATAGTAGAAGAAATATGTATGATATGTTTATGAGATGATACAAAGTGTGTATGATATGTGTACGATATGGTACAGAAATGTGTGTGATGTGTGTACGAGATGGTACAGAAATGTGTGTGAGATGTGTACGAGATGGTATAGAAAGGTGTATGAGATTCGTATGAGATGGGTAGATAAATGTGTATATTTAAGGTACATCAGATTCAGGTATGTACGATGTATTTATGATATTCAAGAATGAAATGTAAACATATTCCCAATGATGAGATGTTAAATACATAACAATGGAATGAAACGTAAGTATAAAAGGTGAGCATGAATGAAATTGTTGATATGTATGCCACATAAACACGAGATGTAATTAACTAAATGTGAATTATACGAATTGAATTATATATTTATGATATGAATTATTTGCTAATGGTTTACTAAGCTTTCAAAGCTTACTTGGTGTGTTTTTCCTATGTTTATAGATTTTTAGAAACTTGCTCGGGTTGGAAGTTAGTGGAGGCCTCATCACACTATCCAGTATTCGTATCAGTAATTAAATGATTTATGATTTGGTTATGTAATGCCCCAAATTTGGGCCTAGAAGAAATGGGCTTTGCATATCGGAGGAATTGGAATTTAGTTGTGCAAGTAAATAACACAATTAAATGTCTGCTTCAGTGGTTAAGTGTCTTGAGAAGTGTTGAAGAGTCCTGGGCTAACCTAGGCTTTGGCAAAATTTTGGGTTTTAAGTGAATAAAGCCCTGAATATTAGTAGGTAGGCTTTAAGAATATTTTTGGTTAAAATATGACACAAGGAAGCAAGTGGTCTAGTGGCAAGGTGGCGTTAGGAGTGTGTTTGTGATCTAAGGTTCAAGTCTTAGAGTCTGTAAAGTTTACAATTTTTTACTTTTAATGAGAGACTGATGCTAGCAAAGTGGACTTATGTTTAGTTGTGGTTGTCTTAAGACACAAAGAGAGCTTGTGGCTTGGTGGCAAAGTGGCATGTGGAGCATGTGAGAGGGTAAGGGTTCGAATCCCACTGCAGGCGATGGACTTCTATTTTGCTACATAGAGGCGGCAAGAGGTGGTTTTGGATTCAAATTCTGGCAGGTTGTTAAAGACTTGGTAAAAGGGTGGACTTGTTCTTGGTAGTTGCATTTCGAATTTGAAACTAGGAAGTTAGAGGAAATCGCGGAGCAGAATATGGAGTGTTTCATGGAGGAAATCGAGGAGTTGGAAATTGAGAGTGTGATAGCCAAATTAGGCAGTTTGAGTAAGGAAAAATCGGCTAGGGGTTTTGGGATATGCATATTCGGCAATTGGTAAGAGTGGGGAAGTCGAGTTTTCTTTTTGTGCTTAGGGTTTTGGCCCTCTTTGCATTTTCGTTCTCTTTTTCTCTTTGGTGCGTTTTTGCAAGAAACCTTTCATGTGTCTTTTCTTCTTCTTTTAGGTCTCAACTCAAGTATTTCCTTTTCTTGCTCCCCATTTGTTTCCAATTGGTGCCAAACCTCTAAGTCTTCTCTCAATACTATTGTTTCTTTTTGGCCGGATGCTCCCACCTTATTTCTCTTCCTTCTTATGTGAGTAATAACCCAATATTCCTCCTCCTTTTTCACTCTTTTCTTCTGACCGATTGATCATCTTTTTTCCTCTTACTCTCTCCCTCTCAACAGGTTTGTTTGAAGCCGTTTGAGACTACTTTACTTCACTACATATCTCTGTCTTCTTTTTCAAATACGACTGTGGCCGATTACTGTAAGGGTAGGTGTTAGTGTTTCCTAAACTCTTTATGTTTCAGCTTGATTTCATTTAGCTATGGTTCTTGTGATTCCCCACATTGATTACTCTTTTCTGATCTACTCCTTAAGAATCAATGAAGTATCTAAACTCTAGTGTGTTACTCTTTTAGCCTGTAACCGATTCTGCTGGGTGGCAAGTAGTTGATTTGGTTCTGTCATTTTCTATTAGTGACTAGAGGTGGTAAATAATCGGTATGATTTAGGTGTGAGGGTAGTCGGGCACGATTCGTTTCACGATTAAGGTGTGTATCTATAAGCTATTTTGATGGTCGGTTGTAAAGCCAAAAGTGTGGGTAACTATATGCCATGTTTGATAATCGATTGAAAAGCTGATGTATCGGTAAATGATGCCACATGAGCGTGCGACCACATGTGTGGTGATTCGAACCCACAAACATGGGCGTAAGATGGTGGGGGCCACCATTAGCATTGTGATGGGCTTGGCCTTCTAGGCCGCGTTGGTCCGAGATGGGCCATGTGGCCCCAATGGGCTGATGGACCCCACATGGCTAAATCTGTATACTATGGTACATGTTTGACTGAGCCGTGTGGTTCACGTGGTTAGAGTTGTTTTGGGCTAAAGGGTCTATGTGGGCCCAATGGGCTTGTGGGCCCATACGGATAAAATGTATGTAATATGTTGGTGATTGTTTTGGGTGTGTTGTTCGCATAGCCGTGGTTGTTTCTAGGCTAAATAGGCCACACAAGTGTGTGGGCCTTTTCGGGCCGAGTAATGGGCCTTAGGCCCAATTATCCCGTTTTGTCTGTTTAAGTTACAAGAGTCGCTTGAGGCGATGATGGACCGTTGGTAAGGGCGTTAATACCCTCGGTTTACTAAATTTCAGAAATACCCCTAATTTGCAAAATTGTCGAAACACCCCTAATTTGCAAAATTATTGAAATACCCCTGATTTATGAAACTACGAAAATACCTTTAATTTGTGAAATTACCGAAATACCCCTAGTTCGTGAAATTATCGAAATACCCCTATAGGGTAGAATTTCTAAAATACCTCTGTAGGGTAGAACTTCTGAAATACCTCTGTAAGGTAGAATTACCAAGATACCCTTGTGGGGTAAAATGACAGTTTTGCCCCTAGGGTGTAAAATGACTATTCTACCTTTGTGGGCAAGTGACTGACTTGGACGGTGTATTTGATTGTGATCGTATGATAGTGATTTGACTGGCATGGCCGTGGTTGCATGATTGATATGCTTTTAATATATGTTTAAATGACTGTCATTGAGCATGGACATTTTACATACATGTGTGATGATGGAGCATGACATACACGATATTCTACATAGGGTTAGGCTTGATATGGAGGAAGTTCTGTTATTAGTGGCTTCGCCATGTATTCTGATTCTAGTGGCTCTGCCATGTTTTCTGCTCTTAGCAGCCTTGCTGCGTATTGGTGTGTAGGTTGGGTGGGTCAAGTCATTCCCTACATTATGTGTTGGGTTGGTACGGGTAGTGTGATGGTTTGACTAGGTTGGGCTCTCATGCATATACTGTTCCGATTCTGATTCTGATTCTGATGTTGATTTTGAATCTGACTCTGATTCTGATTCTGTTACTGAATTAGGCTAAAGCCCAATGGATTCTGGAACTGTAATGGGGTACTGATACCGTTGAAGGGCTTTTGCCCAGACTATTTCTGTTTATGTTTCTGTATGCCGACAGTTACTCTAGTAAGGGGATTATACACCGAGTTTTTCATAAACTCACCCATTTGTTAACTGTGCCGGTAATCCCCAACTTTAGAATGATCGGTGCTGCGAGAGACTCAGAGATGGCCACACACCTGTTTCTGTTTCATATTAAATTATTCATAAGTACTTGAATTTGGGCTTGTTTGTAATAAGGCCTTTTAAACTTTCTGGTTTTTACATTTGGGTTTTTATTTATTGTTTATAATTGCTAGAAGTAGGACACAGTTTTCCAAATTGATAATTGTTTTTAAACATCACATTTTCATAAATCAGTTTCATTTAAAATAAGCTTCCGCAACAAATAATATTTTAATGGTAATAACATTTTACAAGAGAATGACCTTCAATAAACCATGTTTTTAAATAAAAGAACACAAATTGAGGCTTTACACTAGCTTAAAATGGCAAGGAGTTTTTAAATATTAAGAAGGGTTTTCAATGGAAACAAGCTTTTCGAAAAACACTTCAATGTGACACGCCAGACTCGGGCCTAGATCTAGGCCAGGTTTGTGGTATTACAGGTTATGTGGCATGTAACGCCTTGGAAATTGGGCCTAGAAGGATTGGGCCTTGAGGGTGGTAGCACATGAAAGTTTTAGTATGCAAAAAATATCACAAATAATTGTTTGGCATGTTGGTCGATGATTTGGCTGTGTTTAGGGGTTATTAGGAAGCCTGGGTTCAAGTCTAGCCTATGGAAAAATTTCTTATTTTGGGCTTAGGGGAATATAGATGTTAGCTGATAGGGCTTAAGTTAAATTATTAGGGTTTCATGACACAAGAGTGCCTGTGGTGGAGTGGCTTGTGGCATCATAAGCAAGGGGGAGAGCTGGCGTTCAAATTCCCTTGCAAGCAAAATATAATTATTTTGCTACATAGGGGTTGGAAGAGATGGATTTGGATTCAAACAGTTGGAGCTAGTGGAAGACTTGGTAAAAGAAAGGGATTGACTTGGTTATAGTGGTTAGAGTTTGAATTTGAATTTGAATGAATGGTTGGAGTAAATCTAGGAGTAATCTAGGGAGGAAATCAGGGAGTTGAGCTTGAGGGAATGTGGTAGCCGAATGCGGGGGTGTTGGTTAGGCAAATGTCTGCTAAGAGCAGTAGGGATAAGGCATTTTAGCATTTTGAGTATTTTGGTGCTGAATTTTCTTTGTGTGAATGCTTCTCTGAGTGTGCTGAAATTGTTAGGTCATTCAAAAATAATTTCGAGTCTTTTTCCTTTTCTTTACTTTCACATTGTGTTTTCTCTTTTATTTTCATTCTACCAATTGGTGCCATCTACTGTCTTTTGGCCAGCACCAAACTCCCTTTTCTTTTTGATTGAATCTCTTTCTCTTAATTTTTCTTTACCTTTTTCTTCCTCCTAGCCAAATATAATTCCACTTTCTCTCCTTCTCTGAGCCGATCACCCCATTCAATTTTCTTTTCCTTCTCTTTCACTCTCTTGATCTCCTTTGAGCCGAACATTACCTTGATTTCACTATCTCTTTCGTTAGTGTCTCTAAGTCGAATATCCTCTCTTTTAAACATTGTGTTTTCGTGTGGTCGAAGGCTAGTTAAGGGTAAGTGTTGTTCTTCTTTTCCCTTTGGATTCTCATGTGAAGTGAATCTTTTATCTTTTCTTTTCCTTCATTTGACTGCTTTTTGGTCTTTACAATTGGGATCGAATTCAATCTCCTTTCCTTCTTGATCGTCTTATTTTGGTTTCTTAGGTGATTGTTAGCAATCAGCTTCTCTAGAGTTGGAAGTCACGCTAGTGTGGTCGAAGCAATCTAGATGTCTTCAGAAAGTCTTTAACTAAGGTAAGTGGTTGATTTTATTTCCTTGTTGATAAGGGTCGCTTATGGATTAGGCTACCTTGGGGCGATATTATGGTATTTAAGGTCATCGGGTTGAGTTGTTCGATTGACAAGATTCTTGATTGCAATTCAGGTTCTTGTCCTAGCGTGTTTTCAACTGGGGGATAACAATCTTAGAAGTTTAAAACCCCACTCAATCAAGGTAAATGGAGTGTATTGAAGTTTTTGATAAGTTTGGCTAACTCAAGTCATTAGTAAGTTAATCAAAGGTTTTGTTTGTGTAGGTTGGTGATTAAGACCATTCATTTTACCGAGGGAAGTGTGTAATCGTTCACCATCCTACTACCTTTGTAAATTCAAAAATGTGTGTATTCACACCTTACTCAAGTGTAAATCAACAAAAGCCGATAAGCTAAAATGCTGAAATGTCGGCATTTGAGGCCTTACAAGCGTGCAAATGCTTGTGGGGTGAACCGAGCCCACAAATCGTGGGCAATAGACTTAGAGCTCATCATGGGCATTTTCGTGCACTTGGGCCGTCATGGGCCTCGATGGGTCGAAATGGGCCTAATAGGCCTACGGGCCCGCACGGGTAGAATACTCGGTAAGTGATCGTTGATGGATTGGAATATGATGCTCACAATACTGTATGTGAATCTGGACTGAATGGGCCGCACAAGCGTGTGGGCCTACTTGGGCCCAATATGGGTCTTGGGCCCAATTGTACTGTTATGTCTATTTAGGTTACTTAAGTCGTTCGAGATGACAGTAAACCTTTTGAAGGGTTATCTGTACCGAGACCCCAATATTGGTAAAATGACCAAAATACCCTGGTGGGTAAAATTACCGTTTTATCCCTAACTGACAAAATGACTGTTACACCTCTAACGGTAATTTGACTAATGTATGTATTTTTGTTAATTATTTGATACCGAGCATGACATCCTACATTTACGTATGTTACTATGACATGTCATCCTGCATGGGGTTAGGTTATTATTGATGGAGGAAGTGTACAGCTTGTAGCTATTCTGTTTAAGGCTTATAGCCTTTCTGCTTATGGCTTCTAGCCATTCTGTTACTTGGTAGCATTGCTACGATACTTACGGCTTTTAGTTGTTCTGTATATGGCTTTGAGCCGTTCTGTTGACTTAGTGCCACAATCGGAGCTAAGGTTGGTGTGTTGGCTGGGTGGGTTGATTTAATCCCCACATGGTGTGCTGGTTGCTATGGGCGGTGTTCTGGTTGGATTCGGTTGGATCTCTGTCTGATATATGCATCTGATACTGATTCTGTATTGGGCTTAGACCCACCTGATTTTGTAATGGGCTAAGGCCCACCTGATTCTATAATGGGCTAAGGCCCACCTGATTCTATAATGGGCTAAGGCCCACCTGATTCTGTAATGGGCTAAGGCCCACCTGACACTGTTTACTATGATGGGCTTAGGCCTAGTCTGATACTGTGTTCTGTACATCTGATTGCTTGATTATAAGGGGTTACACAGTGAGATTATGTAAACTCACCCTTCGACTCATTGTGCAGGTAATCCCCAACGCTAGGCAATTCGGTGTTGTAAGGAGCTCGATGGTGGCCCACACTCCTGCATTGGGTTTATGCTAGTTGGATTTTAAGTATTTTATTTGGATTGCTATTTTGTAATAAGGCCCCTTTAACTTTTAGATTTTTAATTTTTGATTTTATGGTTTTAAGTTTTATATCTGCTAGCTTTAGGATGCGGTTTTCCAAAATGATAACTGTTTTCAAAATTGGCACATTCCCGTAACACTTTCAAAATGGTTTCACGCCTCAAGACTCAGACATCGCGTTTACATAAATCAACAATTTAAAATTAAGTTCCTGCAATGCACAGAGACTTTGGGAATAAAAGTAATAATGGTTTAAGACGTAATTAGGATTTTACTAAGTTTTTTCGTTAAAAACACAATTTTTGAAAAACACTTCAATGTGACATGCTAGACTCAGGCCTAACTTCTAGGCTGGGTTTGGGGTGTTACATGGCATGTATAGGCTAGTTTGGATATGTTTTATCTTGAAATGGTGTATATTTAGCCATGCAAAAATGGCTATGATTGATGTCTAAGCTTAAGTGTTTTGTTCATGTTATATTTATATTAAAAGCTTGACATGTTTGCTTATGGTTTGATGATTCAGCCGTAATATATATATGGTATGTGGTTGGTATTTTCTTATAATCGCTGAGTAGGATGATTTATGATTTGGCTTGATCATTATGTTTAAGCTTGGTTTATTATGTGCTCTTGATTAAATGTTGGAGCTATTCAGTTTCAATGATTTGGTCTTTTTATGTATATAATGTGGTGTTTCGGTAATAAGGTAGATGTGTATATATATATATTTGGTTATATAAATTTGGTATTGTGTAATGATATGTATAAGTTGATAAGTTAATATGTGTTTTGAATTGAATATAACATGATCTGTGATATGGCTAGCTTATGGTTAACATTATGAATTGGTTTTGGTATTGAATATGTCATTAGAAGTGGCTTATATTGATGCTCATGAAATACCAAGGGGAAATGGTCATTTTGGTATGAATCAAATGGTGGATTTCTGGTAAGATAAGACCATGAATTGAAATGGTACATGAATGAATTATGAATCAAATGTTTGGCTATGTTTATGCCTTGTAAATTGGTATGTTTTGAAATGAATTTTGTATTTGAAGTGGTTGTTAATGATTTGGTCATATTGATGAATGTTTTAGAGCATGAATTTGGTTGAAATTGGGTTGTAAATGTTGCATATTGTTTCTTGCAGGTACATGATAAATTGGGTATGAAAATGGTTTAAACCAAGCCTATTTCATGCCACACGACTAGAGCACAAGGGCATGTGACTGGACCATGTAAACGCTATTTTGTTGTTTTTTAATTTAGTTTTGCACACTGACTAGACACACGGGCATGTCTGGTGATCATCTGGACAAATCAGGATGACACACGGGTTGGACACACGGGCGTGCTTAGTGATCGTGTGATCTAGTCAGTGTTGAACATGAACTATGGTAAATTGTGGGACACAGGCATGTGGTGTACATGGCTTAGCCACACGGGTGTGTGCCTTGTTTAAAATGGAAAAAAATTTCATAAGTTTCATATAAGTTTCAAATGTTATCAGTTTCCCAAATCATTTCTTAAGCTTGTATATGGTCTCAGAGACCTTCTAAAGGGACTCTATGTCTATGTATGGCAAATATGTGATAATGCACGGTATGAGTTTGTAATGTGATTGTGTATTAATGTGTATTGATTAGTAATACCTCGTAAGCCTAATCCGGCGATGGATATGGGTTAGGGTTGTTAGATTTGGTTGGTATCAGAGCTATGGTTTAGTCAGTTTTAGGACTACCATAGTATATGTAGGTTTAGTGATACATGCCACACTTAACATGTGATAGTGTGATATCTCCCAACTCTGTTGAAAGTTTTTTAAATGAGACAGATAAGTTTTCTAACCAAGCTAATTTTGACAATACGGAATGTGTGCTCAAATGTTTGAGTGAAAATGTGTTGATGATGCGTTGAGACTCATAAAGGTATGAATAAGAATACAAGATATTCTATTTTTGATAAATGATGAAATGATATGAGTATCTGAATTGTGATACATTTTCTATGATTGCTATAAGAATGTTTTAATTGTGAACTAGTGATTTAAGTTAGCATATGAACTATGTGATATGTATAAAAGTGATTGAAATAAAATGTTTATTGAATGATTTGAGAATGTGAAATCAGTAATGAGCTGGCAATTTGTGAAAGTATGTGTTATGTACATTTATGTACAGGTTGAATTTGAGGCTTTACTAACCTCACCCCCTTACCAGTAAAATGTTACTATGAAATTTAGAAGGTTTTGGGTTGAATAAGCTTATGAGGGTAGAGTTACAATGATTTGTATATGATAGACTACTAATGTGGTCAGAAAGGAGAATGAAATAGCACATGAAGACTGTACTAAAAGAGATATGAGATAGTTTTAAAAACTATTCAAATTATGCAAAGTTATTGTTACAGAAGAAATTAACTTTGGTTAAATGACTTATTTAGGTATGTTATCTAAAGAAAATATTAGCTAGAAGCTTTTCTGAATAGACTTTTGTTAGTGAAGGGATAATGTGAAAATTTCTGATGACAGAATTAGACAGTTGATTAATGATTAAATTGTATTGATGGCTAAGTACAATGATTATAGTCGGCCAGTTATTATAATCCCTTCTGGGCATTTTATATTCAAAAATATATGTGACTGTTTAATTTCAAAAGAAACTCTTATTGTATGAGAACATTAGTTAAATATATTGATAGATGAAGGCATGGTTGATCTGTTTGGCTTGATCGGTATTAGTCTATCTTTCTCTGGTATTCTGTTCTATTGTGATGATAGGAGAGTAAATGATAAAATCTGTATGATGTTAATATTTTATTTTTGCTGACTATTGTTCTGTTTAATATAAGTGAATATTATATTGCTTTGGTCACTGTGGATTTCAGTATTTATGAGTGACATTGTTCTTCATAGATCTTATTTGAGATATTATTGGAATAGATATCATTCTTTATGGGTTGTAATCCTCAGATATTCTTTGTAGCTTTAGATGTTGAAATTTCGCTATCCCGATTTTTTTATGACTCCATGTGATTATCTGCAATAGATCTCTATTTGACAGAGATGACTATGTCTATTATGATTATAATTTCTGGTTTGAAATGTGAGAGTATAGTGGTACTATCATCAAAGTTATAGAAGTTGTGTTTATGCTTTGGTTGTTGTATAAACCAAATTTGATTCTCTTCTGTGTTTGACTACTTTCTTAACATATGGGATAATATCTATCTATAGGGTCGAGACATCATTCTTATTCAGACCCAATGATTTCTATCTGATATAGGTAACTTCTGTATAATTCAGAGTTATAATGATTAATAACAAATCTATATAGTGATATGTCAGGGGTTATTTTTTTATGAGAAAAAAAGATTTCTTCAAAAGGACTGATTTAGTAGTTTAGTTTGATCTAAATTATTTGATCGAAAAGATGATTGGGTTATATGTGTTTGAATCGATCCAGTGGACTGAAAATAAACTTTGAATATATACGCGTGAATTGAAAAATGGTGTAACATCCCGAAATAGGGCCTAAATGGAATAGTGGTTGCGAAACCACAAATTCAAGATAGAAAAGTTTATTCCAATAAATTTTTCTGATTTACCGAGTGATTAGATGCATGTGTTAGAATATTGATAGAAAATTTCATGAATTGCATGTTTAATTTGCCTATTAGGTCTTAATTGCAAAAGTTGATAAACATGAGTTCTAGATAGGAAAGGATTAAATTGAAGAGCATAATTGAAGTAGAGGTCCTTAAATGGTAATTATACCATTAGGTTTTCATGGAAAAAAGTGGACATACATAGGTAGAAATAACCAAAGTTTTAATGAAGGGCATTTTAGTCATTTGGTAATTAAAAATATTAAAAAGGGAAAAAGATGGCAAAATGTTAACATCTTCTTCATTAGTTCGAATGTCAAGGGTTCTCCATAGTTAGGGTTTCTTTCAAGCTTCGAAGCTCCATAGTAAGTGATTCCAAGCCCCGTTTTTAATGTTCTTTACGTTTTTTGAGTCCGGGTAACTTGATATAGCTTATTCTAGCAATAATTTAACCTAGGGTTCATATTTGGAAAAATACCCATAGGTGAAATGTGTTTATTTTGATGTTTTATGATAGAATATGAAGTTTTAAATTATGTTAAACAACTCGTGCTACTTGATTTTAAGTGAAAATGAGTAAAACGACATAATTGGTAAAAATACCCAATGTTCATAAGTGCATGTTAGAGTGAAAAATTGATGTTGCCATTAAGGGAAAACGATTAGCATGTCCTAAAACATAAGAATTAGGGAAAAAGTTTAATTTCTGAGTTTTGGGGTAAAAGTGTAAATATACAAAAGTTTAGGGGCAAAATCATAATTTTGCCAAAGTTAGACTTAAGGGCTGTTTTGGGGTAAAAGCCTCATTTGAACCTTAGGGATATATGGGATACGAAATGTCATGACATTTTAGGTTGAGACAGTTGAGAAACATCCCATGTAAGTCCATATCAGATATATGGCTTTGGCAGGACAGGGAACATCCCATGTATGACCATGCCTAGAGCATGGTATTGGCAGGCTATTATCAGGCAGGAAAATGCAAGTATCCTGAGTATTCCAAACGATTCATTGGGCTAACATATAGGCTATGTTACAAGAAAGTTCAGGTAAAGGAATGATAAACAGGAAAGTTAAAGAGTAAGTGGAGAAGTAAAATAAAGATTTTGTTAGTTGATAGTATAATATGAGTATATTTATACTTGGTGAATGTTGTCATTTATTTATTTGTAAACTGAGTAAGCTTTGTAGCTTACTCATTTTCCTTTCTCTCTTTTCTAGTGTAGCCAAGCCAATTCGAGGATCGTAAGGACGTCGGAGTTCGTCTCACACTATCAAAGTCTATCTTGGTATTTTGTAATTTGAAATGTTTTGAGTTATGGCATGTATAGGGACTTGGTCATTTTGTGTGTATGTCCTTATGATACGATTAAAGAATGGCATGTGAATACTTGATAGTGATTAGCTATTGAATGTCTAATTAAGAACCTGATTTGATGTTATGTATGCCTAAATGATAGTTTATGCAAAGAAATTATGAAAGAGTAAAAGTTGGCCATGAAATAGTTTTGAAATAGCAACAATGACATGAATTTGAAAAATCACTAAAAATTGTAGAAATGGAATTAAATGGTGAATGTGATATATAATTAAAGCTTATTGAGTTTGTTTTCATAGGAAAGAAACAGAGCAAGCAAAGGAAGTCTATATTCTGAGATATTTAAATTCTTGTGAGACTGGTTCAAAAGGAGTTCGTGATCCCCTATTCTGATTTTAAAAATTAACTAAAAATTGTACAAAAAGAATTATGAGTTATAATTCATATGTACAGATTCCTTAGTGAGTCTTTTCTCATTAAAAGGGAGCAGAAACACTATATGAAAACTGTACTAAGAGATAATTGATTTTTAGCGAGGAGTGGTTAGAATCATTGGATTGTGAAATAGGGGAGCTTTTAATGAATAAACTGTACTAATTGAACAAACCAAAAATTATGAAACAATTATGATAATAAGATATATGAGTCTAGTTTCAGGGAAAATTTACAGATTTAAATTTTGAGTTTCGTAACTCAAGTTATAATTAATTTAGTGACTGTTATGCAGGTGGATAGTCTTCTTATGGACAGTGAAATAAATTGTTTTAATTTGTGTAAGTAATTGGAAAATTTTTAAATGTTCCTGGTTTGGTCCCGAACCATTTCAATTGGATGTTTTAGGGCCTCGAGAGGCCCTTTTTAGGGATATTTGATGAATGTGTTTATGCCCCAAATTAGTAAGATAAGTCTAGTAACGCCTCATGCTCGACTCCGGCGACGGTCTTGGGTAAGGGGTGTTACAAATTGTAACACCCCAGACCCAGCCCAGACGTTATGGCCATGTCCGGTGTGCTACATCACCTAGACTATGCTACGCCGTCCTATATACTAAGTCAGATGTTTGAGATTTTTGAAAAGTAATACTTGTTTTTCTTGAAATTCCCGATTTAATTATTATTCAACCTAATTTCTATCTCATTTGTTAATCGTTTCATTTTAGTCTTATTGTCCTCCTTAGTCTTCAGTAAAGTCAGGTTGGTTAATAAAATGTTTGTTTAATTTTGAAAATGGTGTAGGTTTGTGTTTGAAATAAAATGGTAGAGAAATCCCGAATAACAGTTATAGCGGCCTTATTACAACCCATATCAAAATAAAACCAATAAAAGGTAATTAAATAAATAAATAAAAAAAACCAACTATGATGAAAGTTCAGTCCTCGTGGCCACTCTGAATCCCTCCCAGCGTCCAAGTCACGATCTAGGGCTCACCTGCAAGGATGGAAAGAAAGGGGTGAGTTTGGGAAAACTCAGTATGTGTAGAACCCATCCAAAGCCCAAACTGGCTCAAGCCCACTGGGCCTAAACCCTAACCAGTCTCAGTCAGATACTGGGCCGAAGCCCTATTCAGGGAACAGTAATCTGGGCCAAGGCCCTATAACAGATACTGGGCTGAAGCCCTATTCAAATAACAGATTGGCCCATAGGCCCAGAACAGTACAGTACAGTAATACAGTATAAATGCAAACCCAATTGGGGAGACTACTCAACCCACCAACCGCTACACACCACCCGTACCAGCCAACACACCATGTGGGGAATAACTCGACCCACCCAGCCCACACACCACAGTCGCAGCATGGCTGCTCAGTTAAACAGTATACGAGGCAAAGCCCCTTTCAGAAACAGTACGAGGCATAGCCCCTTTTCAGTAACGTGGCTGTGCCACTCACACTTCCTCCATTATCAAAACCCAACCCATGCAATAGATACATATCATGGCATGCAATAACAGTAACAGTCATGTCAAACAGTACAGTCAATTTTAGCCCTAGGTGTATAACGGTAATTTTCTACCTAGGGGCAAAACAGTAATTTCTTACCCTAAGGGTATTTCAGTAATTTTGCTCTCATGTTACAGATTTTATGCTTATTACAGTATTTATTAATCACATAGCTGTTGCAGAAGTCCGGTTAACTCAGTTTTTCAGTTTTAGCACTCAAGCCCTAAAACCCCTAATGAGCCCTATTACGTCGATTGGCCCATTAGGCCCATTTAGTCCCAATTTCATAATCAGTTATCTTGTTTTAACTGTTTTCACGCCTACAGTTCATAATATTACCTTTAAACCCATTTTTACTCACATGGACCCAAATCGCCCATTGGGCCCATATTTGGCCCACCGAGGCCCAACTTACCATAATGTCCAAAATTTAGCGGTCAACACGCCTAACAGTGCCGATTCCAAAACTAACCTTCCCCTACTAACTTGAGAACGTTCGCACGCTCACAAGTTCTCGAAATACTGAAACTTCGGCATTTTGGCTTTTCGGCTTTTGCCGATTTGCGCATTGAAGGGCGTTCGAAACACACACCTGTTTTGCAGTTTCTCCTACGAGATCTCCTATGCGTTAATCCCTACAATCCAATACTTAATTGATTAGACCATACCAACACTTAATCTGAATTGAAAACTTACCCAAAGCCTTACTTACACATTCGGCCAACACCTCCAATGGCCTTAATGTTCTTACCTTGCCGATTTAGATCCCTTTAGATCTAGATCTGATGTTCCAATGTCTTCAACTCCTTGTTTGATCACCTTCTTCTCTAACTAACACACAAAAAGAACAAAGAAAACACCACTTGATTTACCAAAAGTCCAAAACGACAAAATCCTTAACTTCAGGGACTTTCGGCTTTTCCAAATATGAAATATTGAACAGATCTGAAGTATTAAACACTTACCAACAATTTCCCTTCAGTTCCTATGCAGATCTGATGTAAATCTGACCCTTAAACGTCAGTAGAAACCTTATCTCTGAAATTTGCAATTTCGGCTATCTCCCTACAACTATGGTGATTTCGGCTTTTCAACAAGAGAAGAGGATGGCGTTTTGGGTACAGATTTTGGGTGATGGTGTCGACAATGGTGTGATTCAAGGGAGTGTAGTAATCGGCCACAACAGGTGAAAGGAATAGGGGTGATTCGGCTTACAAGAAATCAGCAAGAAAGGAAGCAGTTTTCGAGATTTCTGGCACTTTGAGCAATTGGTTATGGTTGATTTTAAGAGGAATGAAAGCAAAAGAAAGAGTGGATCTGTGCAAGGTGGGTATTCGGCTAGGGAAAAGATCAAAGGGGAAGAAAAAAATGAAAAAAAACAATGGTAGAGGTGGAGAGGAAGAATTCGGCTATGAGCTTTCCATGGAGGCAACTTTTGGCTTTTTTGACAGTAGAACAGAGAAAATTTCCTAAGGTGGCTAACCCTAATTGTCATGACAGAAAAAAGAAAATGATATAACCCTAGTAGTCCCTCTAAAGCAATCGGCCCAAGTCCCTAAAGCCCACTTGCCGAAATTCACTTAAGTTAGGCACATGCCCGGCACATGCTTAAAAAATTAAAATGAACTCTACGCTTACCTTGTAACTCGAACCCTTGTCCTTGAATATCCACTTAGGCGCCACTTTTCTAGGAGCTTAGTGGCTCCACCTTGCCACTTTACCAAGAGCTCACTTGTGACATATTTTACACGGTTTTTCTTAAAAGCCCACTTAACCAAGTCCCCTTTCACTTGAAAATCCAACTTAATGTTTTACCGGGTTTTAACTTAAACTTGGGCCTTCTATAGGCCCACTAACACATGTACATACATTATCAACCTTTAGAACACTAAAATTTTAAAAATTTCACTAAAATTCACAAAACCCGAAAAATCCCGAAAATCAGGGCGTTACACAAATGGTCTGAAAGAAAAGTTCATATTCTTGAAGATTTGATATAGAATTATAACCATCAAAATGATTCTATCTGAGAAATGTTGTGGTGAATGAAAATTAGTTCAAGTGTTAAAGCTTTCTTTTGTATGGAAACATTATCAACTGAAATATCAGTTCTGATTTAGTCAGTATTGAATAAAAAGTTTATGCTTCTTACTCCTGCATCAATGAATGGATTAAAGTGTGTTATGATAAAAGAGTGTATAGAGAAATATTGTGTTTTCGCACAGTTAAAGCTGCATGAAAAGAGTTTAAAATGTATGAGGTTGCAGAGTGAAATCCGAACGTGGCACAGCAAAGATAGCTCGAATAGTAGAAAGGTTTTGAATTAGTAAGAGATTATTATCCGTGAAAAATGATTATAGTTTCGGATGTTCTAAATGGGAAACTTTTGTGTGCTTTTGAATGATGAATATGTGATTGAATTTATCAGATGGTGAATATATGTTAGCTGGGTTAAAAGTTAAATTGATGTTTACTAAGTGAATTCGTGAAACTTAGAAATGTGTTATCAAGTCATAAGCTATAAAAGGGATCAGAATAAATTGATTTCTGATTCACAACTATAGATGTGGAATCGATAATTGAATTGTTGATTATAAAGATAGAGTGTGGATGAATATTCTATCAGAGTTATCTTTATTATTGAAAAAGATAAAGTCATTTGACATATTGTTAACTGTCTGAAGAAATCTCTCGGAACGTGTGGATTCTTCTCTTTTGATAGAACAGCTGAGTTATTCATTCTTGAGATGGTAAGTCTGTACATGGTACTAGTCATCATTGTTTCGGATTGAGATCTGAAACTCAAATTATGATTCTGGGATAAATTACAGTAAGTTGTAAGTATAGCAGACAACACGGTATGAGGTATCACATGTGGCAGTTATTGAACTCCGTTGTTCCGGGATTGAGCTTTGCGAGAAAATGATCCGCGGGATTATTGTTATCCGAGAAATTGAATAGAAATGAAAGTAATTCAATACAGTTATAAACAGTCTCAGCTTGAGATGGTATATAGCAAAATATATATATATAGATCAGAGTCCTAGTTGCGCGATTAAAGAGATATGAAATCTGAAACTATGTGTGAATTTGAAATGCACTATGTGAGATCAAATCATTGATCTACTTTCTGGTAAGATTTTAGAGGACGAAAATCCCTAAGGGGGAGAGTTGTAATAGCCCAATTTATACCCTAATCGGAACAGTGGTTTTGAAACCACAAATCCAAGGTCGTAAAATTATTTTCGTATTATTTTTGGTATTTGCAGCATATTATTTGATATGTGTAAAAATTTCGTGACTTAATTTTGCCGATTGTGTATTTAATTTGATAAAAGGCCCTAATTGCGTAAAATTCATATGAAAAATTAGTTGATAGCAAAAATTCAAAAATTGTTGAATAGTCGTTTGGTCTGTTCGTGTCCGTACGAGGTAAGTCATAAGTAAATAAATGTTGTTAGATTGAAACGTATACGTATTATATATGTTGAAATGAATTGGAAATAAATATATACTTTATATATGTATATATTGATTTGAATTGAGATTTGGGAAATCCGTTTCGAGATTTCTTTGATTGAATTTGTGAATTTGAGAAAGTTCGTGTATAACGAACTCTATTAAAGTTGTATGTATATGCTGTAATATTGTATAAATTGTAAATATTAGATTATGGAAGTGTTCGACTATGATTGATAATAATTTGATGGTAGTTCGAAATGATTCAATTATGATTTATATCTTGATTTTGGCTTCCGGCCATGATATCGGCACTTCGGGTGCGATTATATCTTGATTTTTGCTTCGGGCCATAATATCGGCACTTCGGGTGTGATTATATATTGATTTTGGCTTCGGGCTATGATATTGGCACTTCAGGTACGATTATATCTTGATTTGTCTTCGGGCTATGATATCGGCACTTCGAGTGTAATTTATGCCTTGATTTGGCTTCGGGCCATGGTATAGGTACTCCGGAGATAAGTTACCTTTATTTGGTTTGGGACCATGGTATTGGTACTTATCATATGAGATCTTTGTGTAATCAAATTCTACTCCGTATGGTTTAACTTGAAAATAGAAGAAGAAATATGTATGATATGTTTATGAGATAGTACAGAATGTGTATGATATGTGTACGATATGGTACAGAAATGTGTGGGATATGTGTACGAGATGGTACAAAAATGTGTATGAGATGTGTACGAGATGGTACAGAAAGGTGTATGAGATTCGTACGAGATGGGTACATAAACGTGTATATTTAAGGTACATCAGATTCAAATATGTACGATGCATTTATGATATTCAAGAATGAAAAGTAAACATATTCCCAATGATGAGATGTGAAATACATGACAATGGAATGAAACGTAAGTATAAAAGGTAAGTATGAATGAAATTGTTGATATGCATGCCACATGCGCACGAGATATAATTAACTAAATGTGAATTATACGAATTGAATTATATATTCATGATATGAATTATTTGCTAATGGCTTACTAAGCTTTCAAAGCTTACTCGGTCTGTTTTTCCTATGTTTATATATTTTTAGAAACTTGCTCAAATTAGAAGTCGGTGGAGGCCTCATCACACTATCTAGTACTCGTATCGATAATTAAATGGTTTATGATTTGGTTATGTGGCATGTATAGGCCAGTTTGGATATGTTTGGTCTTGAAATGGTGTATATTTAGCCATGCAAAAATGGCTATGATTAATGTCCAAGCTTAAGTGTTTTGTTCATGTTATATTTATATGAAAAGCTTGACATGTTTGTTTATGGTTTGATGATTCAATCATGATATATATATGGTATGTGGTTGGTATTTTCTTATAACCATTGAGTGGGATGATTTATGATTTGGCTTGATCATTATGTTCAAGCTTAGTTTATTATGTGTTCTTGATTAAGTGTTGGTGTTGTTCAGTTTCAATGATTTGGTCTTTGCATGTGTATAATGTGGTGTTTCGGTAAAAAGGTAGATGTGTGTATATATATTTGGTTATATAAATTTAGTATTGTGTAATGATATGTATAAGTTGATAAGTTAATTTGTGTTTTAAATTGAATATATCATGATATGTGATATGGCTAGCTTATGGTTAACATTATGAATTGGTTTGGGTATTGAATATGTCATTAGAAGTGGCTTATATTGATGCTCATGAAATACCAAGTGGAAATGGTCATTTTGGTATGAGTCAAATGGTGGACTTTTGGTAAGATAAGATCATGAATTGAAATGGTACATGAATGAATTATGAAGCAAATGTTTGGCTGTGTTTATGCCTTGTAAATTGGTATGTTTTGAGGTGAATTTTATATTTGAAATGGTTGTTAATGATTTGGTCATATTGATGAATGTTTTGGAGCATGAATTTGGCTGGAATTGGGTTGTAAATGTTGCATATTGTTTCTTGTAGGTACATGATAAATTGGGTATGAAAATGGCTTAAACCAAGCCCATTTCATGCCACACGGCCAAAGCATACGGGCGTATGACTCGATCGTGTAAACCCTATTTTGTTTTTTTAAGTCAGTATTGCACACGGGTTGGACACACGGGCATGTCTGGTGACCGTGTGGACAAATCAGAATGACACACGGGTTAGACTAACAGGCGTGTCTAGTGATCGTGTGACCCTAGTCAATGTTGAACACGGACTATGGTGAATTGTGGGACATGGACATGTGGTGTACATGACTTAGCCACGCAGGCGTGTGCCCTGTTTAAAATGGAAAAAAAATTCATAAGTTTCATATAAGTTTCAAATGTTATCGGTTTACTCCCGAATAATTTCTTAAGCTTGTATAAGGTCTCGGGGACCTTCTAAAGGGACTCTATGTTTATGTATGGCAAATATGTCATAATGTATGATATGAGTTTGTAATGTGATTGTGTATTGACATGTATTGATTGGTAATACCACGTAACCTTAATTCGATAATGGATATGGGTTAGGGTTGTTCAATCAGCTATACCTATAGCTCTAATATCACTAAATGTAGCATCCCATACTCGACTTGATCATCAGGTCCAAGCTATAAGGTGTTACATTTGTAGTTGAAGTAACTTTGATCATTTTAACTATAATGTATACAAGTTAATATTAAAATACAAGTAATATATGCTTATGATACAAAAATTAGCTGTTCTCAGGTTTTATACGAGCTTATGAAAGCTTTAATGTTAACCCGAGATAAATTTATGATCAAATTCTAAATGATTCAAATTATAGGATTGATGTCGCAACGTGACATACTTACTTGGCCTTATAATGGTAATGGCGTTCCTCGTCATGTCGTGGCTTAGAGCATTGATCTTGTTGTGATAACATACATTTGACGTCACGACATCATATACTATTTTTGCAATTTCTATGTGACCCAAAACCGGCAATATTATGTTCATCACACACATTGACCCTAATAGTCAACTATTATAAGAAACATTCCAACACCAATCTAAACACATCAAAACCTTAAGCAAACTAGGCTAATGTCTTATCATTAAAAACTCAAACAAACAATGCAATTCATTCAAACTTATACATTCAAACCTATAATGAACTAAGATTATCAATTTTACCTAATGCATTTCATCTAAATCCTATATAGATATAAATGTACATATTTATTCTTCCATAATATTTACATTACCATATTTTAGCACATGTCAAACCAATTAATTAGTTCACCTATACATTGCATACATGGGACAATTTCATATTCCCAATTTAGTTCAAAAGTTTGCATAAATATAGTTTTAAAACAAAAGTGACTCAACTAGGTACATACCACACTATTAACAAACAATTATATCAAACTTTGTTAAGTTAGGGATCGCTTCTGGATGATGGATCTACTACTCAAACTCTCAGGAGTCAACTATACTTGCGCATGAAGAAAATAACCATACACTGCGCATATATGCCCAGTGGAAAATCTATAATCCAAAACAAATAAAACAAGCTAAAAATATATTCACACATTCAACTTATATTCAATACTTAAATAATCCTTAAGCAATTTAATGTCAATTATCTCCAATAAGATGTAAGCATACATATAGTCATTTTAAACACATTAAATTACTATGTATACAAACCAATTTAACACCAGCCATTCATTTCATTCATGTAATTAATTATGTTCTTTGTCAACATCAACAGTTGAAACCTTGTATTCAATTCCATATATGTTTTCCAACCATTTACAAGCTTATGACTCTTTCATGTGCATTTAGTCTCCAGTACTCGTTTTCAATTCTTTTATAGGTTGTTATATATATATATATCACATTTCAATTACATTTCACTTTATTCATCATTCAATAATTTGTATATTTATAACCCTATTAACTAAACATGGACTCAGAATGGATACACAAATTCATCACCCCAGGTTACCTAGTAATGATGACACTATATAAGTACATACTACCACCCTGGATTGGCCAACAATGATGGCTTTTGTAAGCTCAAAATTATATAGGGTTTTTCTATGTGTTTTTACCACCTTTTAATAATTATGTTTATCTTGAGTAATTGTTATTAAAATAAGTGAATTTTACTTAATTAGTAATTTTGGGCATGAATTTATAAAGTATGTGGAATTGTGCTTAATTACATAATTTTTGTACATATTTTGTAATATTTAATGTTAATTTATTAATAAGTGATTTTTCACTATGTAGGAGGACCATGGAAGATGTGATTAATGTGAATGAAACACGAGAATGCATAAATTAATTTATGTGGATGACAAGACCATGCAATATGGGTCATGAGGTTGATAGTTTGACCCGGTAAAAGAGGTGTTAAAAGATGGACATGTTTGCTACACTATTAGACCGAGAAACTGTCCAACAATAGGGTATAAAGTGTAGTTTTGGCACAAGTGGGTGGCAGCCCAAAAGCAAGCATTGGGGTATTTAATTGAAGGCCCTTACAGTTGGAAAATAATTAGATATCAACCAAACTACTTTGCTATTGAAACAGTCCACCCTATGGCTATTAATAGCCTTAGTTTGAATTTAAAATAAGGAGACTTAGTCATCCCCTTCTCATTGAAATGTGGTCGGCCATGTGTGATAGAAAATGAAGGAATTTAGATGCTATTTTTAGCAAACTCTACCCCTTACCTTCACCTATAAATACCATGCACCTATCACTTCTCAATTCGTCCCTCAACACCCACTTCACATCTCTCATTTAGCACTTTCTCCACATTCCATTTCCCTCTTCCTTTTCTTGCATAGCCGCCCATTTCCCTTCTATCCTTTAGCAACAAAAGCTTTGTCAAGGCAATTCTTTCGCCGACCACCTTAGGAACCCCATAACAAAAGAAGCATCAAGTAGAATGGAGGAGCGCATTAGTCAGAATAAATCTAAAAGATTGCTGAATTGAATAAGTCAGAATAGATCCAAAAGGTTGTTGAACTGAATAGAGTTTAGTCTTTCCTCTTATTATTTATTTAATCATGTCTACTTTGAATTTATTATTTTTGACGTCAACAATGATAGTTTAAATCCTATTTGCTAGGATAATTATGTTAATTCAATAATAGTTTAAATCCTATTTGCTAGGATAATTATGTTAATTCAATAAGATCTATTTTATTCATGTTTAATATGTTTAGGCCTTAGTCGGTCATTGTAACGCCCCAAAAATCCCGAACCTTCATTATTGTGTGTGAATGATTTTCTAGTTAGGTAAATTTTTCTTTAGTGTTGGATCGTTTCCATGAAGCCCTAAACCTGAACTTAGAAGTAGGGAAAATTTAGTTTAAGTACTAAAAAAAACCTGACATCGAGTTGCATGGCTCTTAAATAAATGGAGAAGAAATAGGACACAAGTGAGCCCGTGGTACAGTGGCAAAGTAGCGCCACTTAGGGAGCTATAGGTGGCATCACTAGCATGTAAAGGGATCCAAGGTTTGAGGCCTAGAATGGTGTTATTTGGGAATTTATTTTTTGCATTTTTGGAAGGATGGTAGTGGCGTTGGAGTGGACTCTAAAGGAAGTAATCAGAAGAGAAATTCAAGGAAGGATAGGGAGCTTATCGTGGAGAAAAATTAGGAGATGGGGATAAGGGAGGTGTTGGAGCCAAATGGGTGAGTAGGGTGGCCAATTTTGGCATAGGTAAATGCTTAAGGGCCGAATTTAGTCTTTTATAGGGTTAGCTGAATTCTAAAAAGCTTTCTGTCAAGTTTTTCTTTTTGTTCTCTCATGATATCTAGTTGCCTAAAAGCCAAAATCTCCTTTTCTTTATTGATTGCCGAAACCTTTTCTTCACAACCCTCTCTTTGCTTCACCATTCTGGAACCTTAGCCGATTGGATGTTAAACCAGATTGGCTGATTTTCTCTTCTCCTCTTGTGTTGAATATCTCCTTCCACCCCATCAGACTCTAAGGCTGAATACAATTGTGGCCAAATCCCTATTGTGTCGTTGCAATCTTCTTCAATATTGGCTGACTGATCTTTGGTAAGGACCTTACCTTTTTATTTTTAAAAAAAAATCAATTTGACTATGAACTGACTTCCCATCCCCCTCACTATCATAATCGATTTTGTAGGGGTGGTATCGAATCTCTATTCTCTAGATGTCTGCCGAATCATTCCTTACGTTTCAGGATTTGGGCAAGTGTTCATCACTTTGGTTTTAGGGGTGGCCGAATGGTCACATATGATATTAGGGTGACTTATGTTGGATGCAAGTCACCTATTACTTGGGTTCTAATGGTTACATTAGTGCAGATCTAGGAGAAATCCAGGTGTGTACATACACTACACACACACGATAGATCGGCAAATGCCGAAAAGCTGAAAAGCCAAAATTGCAAAAAGTTGAAACTTTGGCTACGGTAGTCCTACGAGTGCACGAACACTCGTATGAGGGTATTCAACATTATTAGAGGCCCCATGAGCGATCTCATGGACTTGGTCACGTTTTCACTAATCGACGAGTTGATAATACTAGTGAAAATTGATATGTTGATAATAAGTGACGAGTTGATAAAGTTGTTGAATTGTTTGGAATGGATTGGGCATGATGGGCCATACAATTGTGATGAGGCCTAATGGGCCATATAAATGCGAATGGGTCTGATGGGCTATATGAATGAATTAAAGCATGCAGACATACTAGGGTTTTATAATGGACCTTTAGGCCTAGTTTCTAATGAATCCTCAAGTGCATAAAAATTAATTAATTTATCAAGCACGTCTGTGGACAAGTCATAGGGTTAGAGTGTGGCAATGGACATATGCATGTCTAGGATTGGATCTAGGGAGAGCTTGGTACTTAAACGGTCTTAATGACCCACCTCCTCTTCTCTGGAATCCTACTTGGTGCATAATGTCTGTTCACTTTAGCCAATGAGGACTTGTTAATGGGCTAAAGTTCGAAATTAATACCCATACGATAGTAAATTATTGAAATACCCCTGTAAGGTAGAATGACTGAAATACCCCTGTAGGGTAGAATTACTGAAATACTCGAATTACGAAAATACCCTTGTGTGTTATAAGTATGAACTAATATACTATATGCTATATGTTGCACTCATGTGTTATGCTGTTGCATGTGGGTGGGAATTGTATTGGAGGATGTGTTATATAAGGATCACATAGTCGCTTGACGACTGTGGGTCCAACGAAGGCTTTTTAGCCCAATATATGATCGACAGCTTTGCTACAACGTTAGGTAGTATCGCAACTGGCACTATCCTTGGAGTGTATCGGATGGGTGGGTCGATATAGTTATCCCCACCAAATGTGTTTCGGTTGGACAGAGATGGTGTGTACCGGTTGGATGGGTTGGGTTTTGCATCGTTGCATTATTGCATACATGATATACATATATATATTGTTACTGAGGGATTGTACACACTGAGTTTCGAAACTCAATCCCTCTTTTAGTTTTCTTAGGTGAACCTCAGTAGGCGGTTCGACAGATGGAGAGACTTAGAGGTGCCCAACTAGAAAGACACTTTCAACTTGTTTCCTTTTTCTTTATTAAAAGTTCTAGTATTTTAATTATTTAAGTCTGGATTGTAATATGTCATTTTTCTCTAATTACTATCGTTTATTGTTATGCTATGAGAATAGAACATGGACCTGTTTCTATTAAACACAACAAATTTTTCTAAAAATCAATTAATGTTTTTTAAATAAAAATTAAGCTTCCGCAGTTAACGAGAATTTTGTTCCCAAAATAACTATTAAAACGTAACAAAGAAATAGTTTTTTTCGAATACACTTCATTTTAAAAAAACAAATACAAACTAGGATTTTTCTCGAAAAATTTCTTTTGGAAGGGTTTTTAATGAAAGCAAGGTGTTCGATAAAACACTTTAATGTGACACGTTGGATTCGGCCATAACGTCCAGGCTGGGTTTGGGGTGTTACAGTCATGTTTTCAATGAATATCATGATGCATTTCATTCATATGTGATTGGGTGCACTTAGATTAGCTAAGCGATCATTACCAGAAAGCGATTAGTAGACACATAATTGAAAAGTGCAATGCTCAATTTAGATAGATTTATTGAATTGGGTTTTTCAGTCTCATTTGGATAGATTTGTGGTTGTGTTTATCGATGATATATTGATCTATCTCGAGATAAAATCGAAACATTCTCTGTAACACCCTAACTTGTATTTGTCGCCAGACTAGGGTTAAGAGGTATTACCGGACATTTTGGAACATTTTATAAACATTTCACAAACATCATTCATACATCATCATTCTATAGAAAATCATACACGCAGAGTCCCTTTAGAAGGCCTATGAGACCTTAAACATGCTTTTGGAGGGGTCGGGACTAAATCAATCTTGTATAAAATTTATCAAAACTTAACAATTTTTCAAAGTTACAGAGGTCACAGGCCCGTGTGAATAGGACGTGTGCCTCACACGGCATTAGACACGCCTATGTGTTTAGGCCGTGGGAAGATATCGCATACATTGTAACTTAGGTCACATGGCCAAGGACATGCCTGTGTGCCAAGTCGAGTGCAAACCTGGAGGGTATACTGACTCGGGTCACACGACCAACCACATGCCCGAGTGTCAGCTCGTGTGCCCTTTCGAAGTGGCCCACAGGCCCGTGCATCAGGCCGTGTGCTCGACCGTGTCAAAACCTGTAAGGTATACTAACTTAAGCGACATGACTAGTCACACGCCGTGTGTGAGGCCATGTGGAGCACCTATGTAACACCCTAAATTTGGGCCTAGAAGTGTTGGGCTTGTGTAACATCCTGATTTTCGGGATTTTTCGGGATTTATGAGATTTTTATGAAATTTTGAAATTTTGGTGTTCTGAATTTTGGAATTGTGTTTAAGTGTGTTAGTGGGCCTTTAGAAGGCCCAAGCCTAAGATAAAACCTGGTAAAATATCAAGTATGGATTTTAAGTGAATAGGAGACTTGGTTAAGTGGGCTTTTAAGAAAAACTTCGTAAATTATGATATAAGAAGAGCTTTGGCAAAGTGGCAAGGTGGCACCACTAAGTTCCTAAAAAAGTGGCGCATGGGAAGGAATTAAAGGTCCAGGGTTCAAGTTGCAAAGTAAGCTATTGTTACTTTTTAATTTTTAGGCATGTGCTGGGTATGTGATCACTTAAATGAATTTCGGCAAGGGCCTTAGGGAGGTTGGGTTGATTGTTTTGGTTGATATTAGGGTTAGGTTCTTTTCTTTTTTATGTCATGACAAATTAGGGTTAGCCACCTAAAGTTATTTTTCTCTCAACTTCACAAAAGTGACTGGAAACACAAGAAAGCTTCCTCCTGTGTCAATTTCTCTTTTGCGTCCTTCTCCTCCATTCTTTTGTTTTCCTTTTTGCTTTCTCTTCTAGCCAAAACCTTCTCATCACCTTATTCATCTTCTCTTTCACTTTTATCCTTCAAAAAACCCCCATAGCCGATTGCCATAAAAGCCAAAATCCTAAAAACTTACTGCTTGTGCCGATTTCTCCAAGCCAATTCCCCCTATTCTTTTCATTCCTTTTGACCAAATTTCATCTTCTCTAAGCCCTTAGTACCTGTTGGCAACACTACTCCAAGATTATAACCCCAAATCACCATATTCTTCACTAGTCAAAAAGCCGAAACTGCCATAACCATAGGAGCTCATAGCCAAATCTTTAGATCTCTAAGTTCGAGTTCTGCTAGCGTTTAGGGGATAGATATGCATCAGATCTGAGTAGGAACATAAGGAGAAACTATGGCAAGTACTCATTATCCCAGATCTACATTATTTTACGATTTGGAAAAAGCCGAAGTCCCTAAAATCTAGGGAGGCTGTCGATTGGGGCTTAGGGCTCTAAGGGTCATTAATCAATGATTTCTTTTGGTGATTAGCGTGTCTAGAGGTGATTGATCGAAAGATTGGATCTTTGGAATGACTAGATCTAGATCTAGTCATCAATATTGGCAAAGGTAAGATTTTGAGGGCCTTAAGGGCATTGGCCGAATATGGGTAAGTGAATTGGGATTGTTTGTTGTAGTTTTGCAATCTAAGAATTGTGGTAATCAATTGTAGGACATCGTGGGGGATCTCAGCAGTAGTCGTCGCGAAACAAGTGTGTATCGAGCACCCTCTCTAGTTCAATTCGGCAAAAGCCAAAATGCCAAAATTTTGGCATTTCGTGGGCTTGTGAGTGTGCGACTACTCACAAGACATTTAGGAAATGTTAGATCTGAAATTGCAAAGTGGTAAGTTAGTGGTGTGTGAAATTTTGTGCACTTCGGTAATTGGGCCTCGATGGGCTGAAAATGGGCCCAATGGGCTTACGGGCCCGTATGGGTGAAAATAGGTAAATAATGTGTACTAATAGACTGTAGGTTCAAAATCATTTAAACTGATAAACTGATCGTAAAATTTGAACTAAATGGGCTTTATTTCTTAATAGACACTGTAGGGCCTATTAGGGGTTTAGGGCCCAATAGCTAAAACTGATAAACTAAGTTAAATAGACTTTTGCAATGACGGATGGATTATTAGTGAGTGTAATATGCATGAAAACCCTAAAAACTGATAGAATTAATGAAATACCCTTAGAGGTGGAAAATTACTATTTTACCCCTAGGAGCAAAATGACTGTTATACCCCTAGGGCTAAGTTTGAGCAAAAAGCATGATTATACGGTTACTGCTTTCTGCATGCCATGTCGTTATCATCTATTGCATGGGACTGGGATATTGATGGAGGAAGTACTGAAAGTGGCTTGACCACGTTGGAGGCTTTGCCTCAAATTACTGTTATCTGAGCAGCCATGCTGCAACTGTGGAGTGTAGGGCTGGGTGGGTTGAGTTATTCCCCACATAGTGTGTAAGGCTGGTACGGGTGGAGTGTAGCGGATGGATTTAGGCTGGGTCGGGCTTGCATACATGATATTATTTGTTCTGTTCTGAAATGGGCCTATGGGCCATACTGTTAACTGAAAGGGCTAAGGCCCAGTTTACTGTATCTAGATAGGGCTTCGGCCCAGTTACCATTGTGACTGGATAGGGCTTCGGCCCAATGGGCTTGAGCTGACTTGGGCTCTGGATGGGCATTCTATACACACTGAGTTTTCCAAACTCACCCCCTTTTCTTTCCATCCATATAGGTGAGCCCTAGTTGGTGGACTTGGAGCTGGGAGGGATTCAGAGTGGCCACGAACATTTAAATTTCTGGTTTTCAATTATTTCGTTTTATTATCTATTTAGATTATTTAATTTTGGTTTCTGGGTTGTAATAAGGCCGCTCTATTTATTTTATTTTGAGGTTTTAATTCTTTAATTCTTTAATTGTTTTTAGCTTAAGTAGGACATTGTTTAAATCGTTTTGAAATCGGTTAGCTCTACGACGCGTTTTTGTAAAAGTTACTTGTTTTCAAAATATTTCGAAAACAGGGCAAAGCTTCCGCAACATAAATGTTTTCATTAATAAATATCTTAAATACGCTTAAACTTAATTTGTTGTTCGTGGACAAGTCATAAGGTTAAAGTGTGGCAATGGATGTGTGCATGTCTAGGATTGGATCTAGGAAGAGCTTGGTAGTTAAGCAGTCTAAATGACTTACCTCATCTTCTCTTGAATCCTACCTAGTGTGTAGTATCCATTCACTTTAAGCCATAACAAAGAAAGTCTGATTTTCCGATGCTTAAACTGTTTCCGCAAGTACAAAGGTTTAAGAGCTTTCGTAATTTTTCCATAAGATTTTACAAAGTTGTTTTGATTATTACAATGAATCACGTTTTGGAAAAAAATAAAAGTTTTATACAATTTTACCGGTAAAAGTTTCTAAACATTAAGAAGGGTTTTCAATGAAAAAATGGTTTTTGAAAAACACTTCAATGTGTACTTCGGTAATTAGATGTTCTGGGTCATACTAAAATTATTTAGAACAGAATGTGCAGTGGTAGCGTAGTAGAGTAGTCGATACACGACTATCTTATTATTTAGAAATTTCGAGGACGAAATTTTTTTTAGGAGGGGTGAATTGTAACATACTAAATTTGGGCCTAGAAGTGTTGGTCTTGTGTAACGTCCTGATTTTCGGGATTTTTCGGGATTTATGAGATTTTGGTGAAATTTTGAAATTTTGGTGTTCTAAATATTGGAATTGTGTTTAAGTGTGTTAGTGGGCCTTTAAAAGGCCCAAGCCTAAGTTAAAACCCGGTAAAATATCAAGTTTGGATTTTAAGTGAATAGGAGACTTGGTTAAGTGGGCTTTTAAGAAAAACTTCGTAAATTATGATACAAGAAGAGCTTTGGCAAAGTGGCAAGGTTGCGCCACTAAGTTCCTAAAAAAGTGGCGCCAGGGAAGGATTTAAGGTCCAGGGTTCAAGTTGCAAGGTAAGCGTATTGTTACTTTTTAGTTTTTAGGCATGTACCGGGCATGTGATCACTTAAATGAATTTCGGCTAGGGCCTTAGGAAGGTTAGGCCAATTGCTTTGTTAGTAATTAGGGTTAGTTTCTTTTCTTTTCTGTCATGACAAATTAGGGTTAGCCACCTAAAAGCTTTCACTTTCATTTATCCTTCTCTAAGTTTTCACAAAAGCCGAAAACGCAGATTCCTTCTCCTCTGTGCCGATTTCTTCTTCCTCTTCTTCTCCTCCATTGCTTTCTTTTCCTTTTTACTTTCTACCTCAGCCGAACATCCCTGTTACTCAAATCCATCTTTTCTTTCAATTCCATCCTCCCTAAAACCACCATAGCCGATTGCCATAAAAGCCGAAATCCCGAAAACTTACCTCTTGTGCCGATTCCTCCAAGCCAATTTCCCCTATTCTTTTCATGCCTTTTGACCGAATTTCATCTTCTCTAAACCCTTAGAACCTGTCGGCAACACTACTCCAAGATTATAACCCAAAATCACCATCTTTTTCACCAGTCAAAAAGCCGAAACTGCCATAACCATAGGAGCTCATAACCGAATCTTTAGATCTTTAAGACTCGAGTTCTGCTAGTGTTTAGAGGATAGATCTACATCAGATCTGAGTAGGAACATAAGGAGAAACTGTGGTAAGTACTCGTTATCCCAGATCTACATTATTTTACGATTTAGAAAAATCTGAAGTCCCTAAAATCTAGGGAGGCTGCCGATTGGGGCTTAGGGCTCTAAGGGTCATTAACCAATGATTTCTTTTGGTGATTAGTGTGTTCTAGAGGTCATTGATCCAAAGCTTGGATCTTTGGAATGACTAGATCTAGATCTAGTCATCAATCTCGGCAAAGGTAAGATTTTGAGGGCCTTAGGGGCATTGGCCGAATATGGGTAAGTGAATATTGGGATTGTTTGTTGTAGTTTTGCAATCTAAGAATTATGGTAATTGATTGTAGGACATCGTGGGGTATCTCAGTAGCAGTCGTCACGAAACAAGTGTGTATCAAACCCCTTTTTTAGTCTATTTCGACAAAAGCTGAAATACCGAAATTTCGACATTTTGTGGGCTTGTGAGTGTGCGAATGCTCACAAGACATTAGAAATCGTTAGATCTGAAATCACAAGGTGGTAAGCTAGTCGCGTGGGGAATTTCGTATACTTCGGTAATTAGGCCTCGATGGGCTGAAAATGGGCCCAATGGGCTTACGGGCCCATATGGGTAAAATTAGGCAATAAGTATGTTCTATTAGACTGAAGGATCGAAATTGCTAAAACTGGAAAGTTGGTTATGAAACTTGGACTAAATGGGCTTAATTTGCTAATAGACACCGTAGGGCCCATTAGGGGTTTTAGGGCCCAATAGCTAAAATTGTTAAACTAAGCTAAATATACTACCGTGAAGATAAATGGATTAGTAGTGACTGTATTATGCATGAAAACCTTAAAATTTGATAAAATTACTGAAATACCCTTATAGGTGGAAAATTGTTATTTTACCTGTAGGAGTAAAATGACTGTTATACCTTTAGGGTTAAATTTGACCCAAAATGCATGTTTTACTATTACTGTTTATTGCATGCCATTATTATCTGTTGCATGGGACTGGGATATTGATGGAGGAAGTACTGAAAGTGGCTTCACCGCGTACTGGAGGCCTTGCCTCATTTTACTGTTATCTGAGCAGCTATGCTGCAACTGTGGAGTGTAGGGCTGGGTGGGTTGAGCTATTCCCCACATGGTGTGTAGGGTTGGTATGGGTGGAGTGTAGCGGATGGATTTAGGCTGGGTCGGGCTTGCATACATGATATTATCTATTCTGTTCTGAAATGGGCCTATGGGTCATACTGTTAACTGAAAGGGCGAAGGCCCAGTTTACTGTATCTGGATAGGGCTTTGGCGCAGTGGGCTTGAGCTGACTTGGGCTCTGGATGGGCATTCTATACACACTGAGTTTTCGAAACTCACCCCCTTTCTTTCCATCCATGCAGGTGAGCCCTAGTTGGTGGGCTTGGAGTTGGGAGGGATTCAGAGTGGCCACGAAGATTTAATTTTCTGGTTTTCAATTATTTCATTTTATTATTTATTTAGATTATTTAATTTTGGTTTCTGGGTTGCAATAAGGCCGCTCTATTTATTTTATTTTGGGTTTTTAATTCTTTAATTCTTTAATTGTTTTTAGCTTAAGTGGGACATTATTTAAATCGTTTTGAAATCGTTAGCTCTACGGCGTGTTTTTGTAAAAGTTACTTGTTTTCAAAATATTTCGAAAATAGAGTAAAGCTTCCGCAACATAAATGTTTTCATAAATAAATATCTTAAATACGTTTAAACTTAATTTGTTGTTCGTGGACAAGTCATAAGGGTAAAGTGTGGCAATTGATGTGTGCATGTCTTGGATTGGATCTAGGAAGAGCTTGGTACTTAAGCAGTCTAAATGACTCACCTCCTCTTCTCTTGAATCTTACCTGGTGCATAGTATCCATTCACTTTAATCCATAATAAGGAAAGTCTGATTTTCCGATGCTTAAACTATTTTTATAGTAACATGTTTCCGCAACTACAAAGGTTTACAGGCTTTCGCAATTTTTCCATAAGAATTTACAAAGTTGTTTCGATTATTACAATGAATCACGTTTTGGAAAACAATAAAGGTTTTATACAAGTTTACCGGTAAAACTTTCTAAACATTAAGAAGGGTTTTCAATGAAAACATGGTTTTCGAAAAACACTTCAATGTGACACACCAGACTTGGCCGTAATGTCTAGGCCAGGTTTGGGGTGCTCAAATCTTAGAGATCTAAAGATTCGGCTATGAGCTCCTATAGTTATGGCAGTTTTAGCTTTTTGACTGGTGAAGAAGGTGGTGATTTAGGATTATAATCCTAGAGTAGTGTTGCCGACAGGTACTAAGGGTTTAGAGAAGATAAAATTCGGTCAAAAGGAATGAAAAGAATAGGGGGAATTGGCTTGGAGAAATCGGCACAAGTAGTAAGTTTTTAGGATTTTGGCTTTTATGGCAATCGGCTATGGGGGTTTTTAGAAGGATAAAAGTGAAAGAGAAGATGAATAAGGTAATGAGAAGGTTTCGGCTAGAGGAGAAAGCAAAAAGGAAAACAAAAGAATAGAGGAGAAGGAGGCAAAAGAGAAATCGGCACAGGAGGAAGTTTTCTTGTGTTTTCGGTCACTTTTATGAAGTTGAGAGAAAAAAAAACTTTAGATGGCTAACCTTAATTTGTCATGACATAAAAAAGAAAAGAACCTAACCCTAATATCAACCAAAACAATCGGCCCAACCTCCCTAAGGCCCTTGCCGAAATTCATTTAAGTGATCACATGCTCGGCACATGCCTAAAATTTAAAAAGTAACAATACGCTTACTTTGCAACTTGAACCCTGGACCTTTAATTCCTTCCCAGGCGCCACTTTTTTAGAAACTTAGTGGCGCCACCTTGCCACTTTGCCAAAGATCTTCTTGTATCATAATTTACGAAGTTTTTCTTAAAAGCCCACTTAACCAAGTCTCCTATTCACTTAAAATCCAAACTTGATATTTAGCAGGTTTTATCTTAGGCTTGGGCCTTCTAAAGGCCCACTAACACACTTAAACATAATTCTAATATTCAGAACACCAAAATTTCAAAATTTCACCAAAATCTCATAAATCCCGAAAAATCCCGAAAATCAGGATGTTACACAAGCCCAACACTTCTAGGCCAAAATTAGTATGTTACAACCCGGGTTCAATTCGAATTGGCCTTTGAACAACACGGCAGGGACACACGCCCGTCTCCTTACCCATGTGGGCAAAAATTGGTAAGTCGCAAGGCCAATTTGCCACCCATTTTGGGTCATCCCTATAAGCACAATTGACACATAAATCATAACCAATTTGCAGCCAAAACAGTACCAATTCATGCACAATTCATGCCATAATAACATCAATCAATTCTATACTTTATTTCCATACCAAAACTTACCAAATTCACATGCCAAAACCAATCATTCATATATAACCAACATTTTCTATTCCATAACAAATCTTATACCAAAATCATACTAAATCAACAACTAAGTTTCACATCAACTTATTCAAAATGACCATTTCATTATGCCATATAAGAACACATTAAAAACACCATAATCATCACATAGCATGAGCCAAGACAAGTTCATAGCCTAACCATATTGAAGCCATATCACATGGCAAGATTTTCACATCTTAAAACATATTATAACATTTATAGTCTATACATGCCATACACTAATACTTATATCATCAAAGTACCAAAATATTGTTTGATAGTGTGATGACGATCCTTAGCGATCATTGAGCTCTCCGTAGCCTCATTAAACTATAAAACAAGGGAAAAATGCACACAAGTAAGCTTTCAAAGCTTAGTAAGCCATATACAATTAAACTTAACACATAAAACAAATATAACCAAATTCATTCATATTAACAATGGCTAACCTCATATACCAATTTCATAATTCACATCTAACTCTCTTGTTTTAATCATTTGTACATAAACATCATTCATTCTCGTATACTACATATATCATCATTTGGAAACATACTAACCATTCATTCTCGAATCACATATACATTTCATACGTACCTAAATCAGATAAGCTTTCACATAGTCATTTATTTCTCCATATAGCTCGTTGAACCATTCGAAATTGATAAGGATACTCGAATAGCTCATAAAACTCATACAATGCCATATCCTTGATATGGTCTTACATGTTATCAAATATCGATGCCACTGTCTCAAACAGGGTCTTATACGAAATTATATATGATGCTGGTGTCCTAGACATGGTCTTACACGTAAATCTCAAATTGATGCCAATGTCCCAGACATGGTCTTACACGATATCACATATCAGACTCCTATGTCATGACATATGTATCCTATACTATTCCTATGGTTTATACGGGACTTTTAGAAGTTGTACCACTATCGATACTTTCTCATTTCTGAACATTCAGCATTCGTAACATTTCAATATCAAATAAACATATATAATTCACATAAAACATGTTTATTTGCATATGAACTTACCTCGTACGGATAGAAATGACTACTCAATGACTTTCGACTTCCTCCGATCTAATTTCAATTTCATTCGTTCTTGATCTATATACATTCAAAATTAACTCTTTAACCTCACGGGCTAAGATACAGATTGGTTCTTCTTAGTAAGTCATATCAGACTAAATCGCAATCTTAGAAGGGGACATCACATATGATGGGTCAAATCTATATCGTCGAAGCATCAATATGTGAAATTCATTGTGAATCTTTTCTAACTTAGGTGGCAACAACAATCTATATGCAACTGGTTCGATATGCTCTATAATCTCATATGTCCTGATGAACTTCGGACTCAATTTGCCTTTTCTACTGAATCGGAGTATTTTCTTCAATGGAGACACTTTCAAAAATACTTTATCCCCGATCTAAAACTCAATTTCTTTTTGTTTCAAGTCTGCATAGATTTCTGACGATCTAATGCTGCTTTCAGACTATCACGAATTATTTTCACTTTCTGTTCAGTCTCTTTTATCAAATCAACCCCGTGAATCTTATTCTCACTAAGCTCCGTCCAATATAACAGTGTTTGACATTTACGACCGTATAAAGCTTCGTACGGTGTCATTTTAATACTTGATTGAAAGTTATTATTGTACGCAAATTCAATGACTGGCAAATACTATTCCCACGTACCTTCAAACTCAAGAATGCAACATCCCAACATGTCCCCAAGTATCTAAATAATCCACTCAGATTGACCATCTGTCTGCGGACTGAAATGTAATTTCATACCTAAAGCCTCTTGCAGTTTCTTCCAAAACCACGATGTAAACCTCGGATCTCTATCCGACACAATAGATAGTGGCAGACCGTGCAATCTCACAATCTCTGAAATATATAACTCGGCCAATTTATCAAGCGAATAACCTATTCGTACCGAAATGAAATGAGCTGATTTCGTTAATCTATCAATTATAACCCAAATTGCATCTTTCCTTCCTGGAGATAGAGGCAAACCCAAAATGAAATCCATTGTCACTCTATCCCATTTCCACTCTGAAATCATAATAGGCTGCAATAAACCAAATGGCACTTGATGCTTAGCTATAATTTGCTGACAAATCAATCATCTCGAAATGAAATCTGATATATCTCTTTCCATTCCAAGCCACAAGTAATGTTGTTTAAGATTGGTATACATTTTCGTACTTCCCAGATGAGCAGATAAACGACTGCTATGAGCTTCGTTCAATATCATCTAAATCAACTCTGGATTTCTCAAAGTACAGATTCGATCTTGAAATCTCAAACAATCATCAACGCTAACTCGAAACTCTGAATCAGGGTTCAAATCACACTTTTGCAAACATTTCATTATTAACATTTTGGGCATCACATATCTGCTGTATAAATAAGGGTCTCACTTTCAACTCAACTAAAATCACACCATCTTCATATAGAGCTAATTGAACATTCATCGCACGTAGAGCAAACAAAGATTTATGGCTCAAAGTATTAGTAACAACATTTGCTTTTCCTAGATGATAATCAATCACTAGCTCGTAATCTTTTAACAATTCTACCCATCTTCTCTGTCGCAGATTTGAATCTTTCTGAGTCATTAGATATTTCAAGCTTTTATGATTTGAACATACGTGACATTTCTCACCAATTAGATAGTGGCGCCAAATCTTCAAAGCAAATACAATCGCAACCAACTCAAGGTCGTGTGTCAGAAAATTCTTTTCATGCAACTTCAATTGTCTCAAGGCATAGGCTATGATTTTGCTTTCTTGAATCAAAACACATCCCAGACCATTCAATGATCCATCACTATAAATCATGAACTCTTTTCCTAATTCTGGCTGTACTAACACTAGAGCTTCAGTCAATAGAGCTTTCAACTGATCAAAGCTTTTCTGACACTTCTCAAACCATTCAAACTTTACGTCTTTCTAAAGTAATTTTTTCAATGGAGTCGCAATCATTGAAAAGCCTTCTACAAACCGTCTGTAATAACCAGCAAGTCCCAAAAAACTGCAGACTTTAGACACATTTCTTGGAAGCTTCCAATCTAAAATTGCTGAAATCTTGTTTGGATCAACTCGTATACCAGATACTGAAACAATATGGCCCAGAAAACCAACTTCGCGTAACCAGAATTCACATTTACTGAACTTAGCAAAAAGCTTCTTATCACGTAGAGTCTATAACACAATTCTCAAATATTTGGCATGCTCAGATTTATCCCGGGAATAAATCAATATGTTATCAATAAACACGACATCAAATCGGTGTAAATACGGTCTGAAATTCTATTCATCAAGTCCATAAAAACATCATGAGCATTTGTTAGTCCAAAAGGCATAACTAGAAACTCATAGTGCCCGTACCTCATTCAAAAAGCAGTTCTCGAAATGCCTGAATCTTTTACTCGCAACTGATAATATCCCGATCTCAAGTCAATTTTTGAAAACACAATAGCGCCTTTCAACGGATTGAACAAATCATCAATTTTGGGTAGAGGATACTTATTCTTGATGGTCATTTTGGTTAATTGTCTATAATCAATGCACATTCTCATCGTACCATCTTTCTTTTTCACAAACAGCATAGGAGCACCCCAAGGCAAGAAACTCGGTCTTTTAAACCTTTTATCGGTCAACTCTTGCAACTGAGACTTCAACTCTTTTAACTCTGTTGGAGCCATTCTATATGGAGCTATCAAAATAAGGGTCATTCTCGGCACTAACTCAATGCCAAACTTGACTTCACGAATTGGTGGTAATCCCGATAATTCTTCAAGAAACACGTCTGGATCCTCACATGCAACAGGCACTGATTCAATTTTCTTTTCTGTCACTTTTGTGTTAATCACATAAGCAAAATAGGCTTTGCAACCCTTTTTTACATAATTCAAAGCTTTCCTCGAAGACATTACCGTCGGTAACCCATTCAAATCATTGGACTCAATTCGGATTATCTTATCATTCTGGCATCTCAAATCAATAGTCTTTAGTTTGCAGTTCACAATAGCATCATGAAATGTAAGCCAACCCATACCCAGAATTAAATCAAACTCATCAAAAGGTAATAACATCAGATCAGCTTGCCTAAGGGGTTCGATACTCTAATTACAAATTCAGTAGACTCTACAAGCAAAGTCTTAGTGGATACTAAGTTCATGCATATATACGAATGTGTCGATCCTAGATCTATCAATGCAATCATCGAAGTACCACAAAGAGTAAAAGTACCAGTAATGACATCTAGAGATGAAGCTTCTTCGTGAGCGTGAATAGCATAGGCTATGGCAGGTGCTCTCGCCTCAAATTGCACATTGTATCTTTAATTGTTCTTTGGCTACCACTCACATTTCCTGTGTTTCTAGATGGTCTACCTCTAGCTGTATTGGTACTAGGCCTCAGATTCTGCACAGTCTCTTGCTCAACTGACTCGGGACAGTCTCGAATAAAATGATCTAAAGATCCACATTTAAAATAAGCTCGATCATTCAATCTACAATTGCCGAGATGTCTTTTACCATAATGTCTACACTTGAGTCGATCAGATCTGACATTTCCAACAATAGCAATCGAAGTGGCTGGACTTCTAAATCTTGAATGTGGCTTTACACGATCTCTACTCAAATGACTCATATTAGCCTTTGAACAGCTATAATCATCTCTGAATTTCTCTGATGCTGACTGAAATGACTTTCTTGATGATCCTTTTCTTACAACTCTGGCTTTTGAATTGGCTTTTATTTTCTCTTTCCGTCAGTCAACTAGGACAACAAACTCTTTTATTTCCAGAATCCCAACTAACAAACGAATATATTCATTCAAGCCATCTTCAAATCTTTTACACATAATTGCTTCAGCTGAAACACATTCCCGTGCATAGCGGCTCAATCTCACAAATTCCCACTCGTATTCTGTAACAGACATATGACCTTTTTTCAACTCAAGAAACTCTTTACGCTTCTGATCTATAAATCTCTGACTGATATATTTCTTCCAGAGCTCAGTTTGAAAGAAAGCCCAGGTGACTCATTCTCTCAAAACCGCAGATGTTAATGTTTTCGACCATTGGTACGTTGCGTCTCTTAATAATGAAACAGCACATTTAACACAATCTGTCGGAGTACAAGATAATTCATCGAACACTCTAATGGTATTCCTGAGCCAAAACTCAGCTCTCTCAGCATCATCATCAGTAGTGGCCCAGAACTCTTCGGCCCTATACTTTCTAATTTTATCGACTAGAGGCTTAATTAATGTAATCGGATTTACCACTTAAGGTACAACAGGGACTTGTTGATAAACGATAAATTATACATATTTTTACCTCATGTTTAGCCTATATTTTGGATGAATTATTATTAAATTCGTGAAAATTGGTGCTCTTAACCCTTCTATTTCATGTTATATACTCAAGAGAGCATAGGGAAGAGAAAAGAATGAAAAACGAACTAAAAACGAAGAAAATGGGCCAAAGTGTAAAAATGACACGGCCCAAGGAGTCACCACACAGCCGTGGCACACAGTCATGCCACATGAGGTCCAACACGGCCCAGCCTCGACAAGCACAACCAGGCCACACGACCGTGCCTCCATCAACAGTCTCGCACACGGCCTCTTGACGATCCATACAGGCGTGGCACACGGGCATGTCCCTATCATGAGGAAGTGCAATTTCACTCAGATTTGGATACTTAGAGGTTAAGAAAGGCACCCCAAAGCTCTATATAAATACCGTAGGAGGCAACTCTAAGGGTGTACTCTTTCTCCCATAAAGGAGCACCATGTTCCTGCCAACACAGAGAGTGAAAGCAAGGGATTACTCCAAGGGAAGCCGATTGATTCATCCCAGAAGCTGAATTCTACATCAAGATAGAGGATCTCCCTAAAATCCTTCAGGGGTTTTTGGGTTCTTTATGTTTTGTTATCTTATTTCTTTTGAGATGTTTTCTTTATTAATTATGAACTAAATCCCCCAAATACTTGAGGGGGATGAAACCTAAGACAGATCTTGTTATTATTTTATCTTGAGTTATATGATAAATACTTGAATTGTTCTTAATTATGTGTTCTTAATTCTTGTTTTAATAATCCTAGGTATTAATTCAAGAAACTGATGTGCTTATACAGGGGAGCAAAAGTCCCTGTTTAAGAGTAGATCTAGCATAATTAAGCAGAGTTGCATGCAACCCTAGACATAGGGCGACATAAATCTGCCGAATTAGGGTCAAACCTAATAAGGGGATCCATAGATCGAGTTAATGCAAGACTAGGGGTTTTAACTAGAAAGAGATTTTAGTTAATCAACCTAGGATTAGTTGTTATTATCCTCGACGGAGGTATTAACATAAGTTAGGGATCTCTACGGATCAAGTCAAGTGAATAAATCATCTAGCCTAAGAATTGATAACAAGTGAAGTCTAGGTGGATTCTATCTTGAGTATTGCCCATATCAATCAGCTTTTCCCGAGAGTTTTTCCCCAATTTTACTTTCTTGTGCACTTTTAGTTTAGTTTTAGAATTAGTTTCATAAAAACCTCTCTTAGTTTTAGGCTAGATAATAGAAAGGAAGTTAGTACTAGTACTTTTGATTCCCTTGGGTATGATAACTCAGTCTTGCCGCTAAACTATACTACTGTTCGATAGGTGCGCTTGCCTTAAAATCGTGATATTAGTTAGTTTTTGGTGTGATCAAGTTTTTATAAAATTTATTACTTCATATCACGTATATCAAGTTTTTGGTGCCGTTGCCAGGGAACTAAAATATTAAGAAAACTTGATTTCTATTACTTTAGCCATTACTATATTTATTTATTTTTTATTTTTATTTATTTTTATTTTATTTTAATTTTCTTTGCTTTTTCCTTCTAGGTATTTCTAGTTTATGACTAGAAACAACCCAGCAGGGCCATTATTTTTTGACGAAAATTTAGAAGCGACAGTTCGTAGAATTTGCAGAGAGATCAGACAAAGCCTTCATTATCTAGAACAAGAACCTGAACCTACGGAAGAGATGGAAGTAAATCAAAACATTCCACCACCTCCCGCAATAGCCGTGCAACCAGTGAACCAAGATGATGCTCCTCGTACTATGTATGATTATGCTAAACCTAGTTTGGCTGGTGCTCAATCTAGTATTATTAGACCTACTATTGCTACAAATACTTTTGAATTAAAACCTGTAACACTCCAAACCCGGCCCAGACGTTATGGCCAAGTTTGGTGTGTCACATCACCTATACCTAACCACGTTACCCAGTTACTAACATTAGGGTGAATTTGGCAAAATTGATATTGGAGTTTTAAGAGAAATTCCCAGTTAATTATATAGATGTCTATTTTATAAAGCCTTACTTTGTCGCTTATTTGCCTTGTGTGACGGGTTTTTAAAACGTTGGATTAATTTTAAAGAAAGCTCGCGCAGCTATTTTCAAAAAAAATAATTTAAATAAAGCAAAAATAAATAATTAAAACCCAAAATAAAAATAAATAAAGCGGCCTTATTACAAACCCAATTTAAAATAAATAATGAATGAAATAAATTAAATCAAGTAAATAATCTAATTAAACCAGTGTTTCAGTTTCAGTGGCCACTCTGAATCCCTCCCAGCACCAAGTACGTTGTCTAGGGCTCACCTACAAGAATGAAAAGAAGAGGGGGTGAGTTTGGTAAACTCAGAGTGTAAAGGATCCCATCCATAGCCCAAACCAGCTCAGGCCCACTGGGCCTAAGCCCAATCCAATCTCATCCACAACTGGGCTGAAGCCTTTCAAATATCGGTTACCGGGCCTTAGCCCTTTCCATATACAATATCACTGGGCCGAAGCCTTTTACGGTAAACGGTATGGCCCATAGGCCCAATTCAACATCAAAACAATTATGCATGCAAAACCCATATCAATATGTGGGGAAGCTACTCAACCCACCAACTGCTACTCTCCACCCGTACCAGCCAATCTCTCCATGTAGGGAGAACTACTCAACCCACCCCGCTGTTACTCTCCATGGTGGTAGCATAGCTGCATAATCATATAGTGTGGTCAAGCCACCAGAACGGTATTACGAGGCATTGCCTCTTTCGGTAAACTAGGGCAAAGCCCCTTTTCGGTATTCGTGGCATTTACCACATAGCACTTCCTCCAATCATATAACCCAACCCCATGCATCAAATAATCATGTCATGGCATATAATGTATAGAAATAATAAAACATGCAATCTCAGTCAAACTTAACCCTAGGGGTATAACAGTCATTTTGCACCTAGGGGTAAAACTGTAATTTCTCGCCTATGAGGATATTTCAGTATTTATTCCACTTTTTAGGGTTTTATGCACTATATAGTCATTTATCATCCAACTTTTATCTCAATAGGTTACTTAGCCCATTTTGGCAGTTTACAGTCATTAGGCCCTAAAACCCCTAATGGGCCTTACAGTGTCCAGTAGCATCTTAAGCCCAATTAGTCCAGATTTCACGATCAATTTACCACTTTATATAGTTTTGATCCTACAAACTATCAGTACACATTTTTTACCCAATTTTCATCCATATGGGCCTGTAGGCCCATTAGGCCCGTTTTTAGCCCATCAATGCCCAACTACCGAAGTGCACGAAATTGCACATGTGACTATCTCACCACTTGTGATCTCAGATCCAACAATTTCTAACGTCTTGTGATCATTGGCACACTCACAAGCCCATGGAATACCAAATTTTTGGTCAACCTTTCGGTCATTTTTCGGTCACTCTGGCCTTTACCGATTTAGACTAAAAAAAGGGGTCGATACACACCTGTTTCGCTACAACTGCTAATGAGATCCCCCACGATATCCTACAATCGATTACCACAACTTTTAGTTCACAAATCCATGTATCCAAACTCAATATTCACTTACCATATTCGGCCATAAGCACCTAAGGCCCTCAAAATCTTACCTTTGCCAAAATCCGATGATTAGATCTAAATCTAGTCGTTTCGAAGATCCAAGCCCTTGTCAGCAGTATCTAAATCACACTAACACCAAAAGAAATTGATTACTACAACCCATTAGGGTCTTAGGCCCCAACCAACAGCCTCCCTAAATTTTAGGGACTTTGGCTTTTCTAAATTGTAAAATAAATTATAGATCTGGGTTAACGGGCACTTACCACTGATTTCCCTTTTGTTTCTACTCAGATCTGATATAGATCTAACCCCTAAACACTAGCAGAACTCAAATCTTAGAGATCTAAAGATTCAGCTATGAGCTCCTAAGAGTGTGACGTTTTTGACTTTGGACCAGTAAAGAAGATGATGATTTAGGGTTATAGGTTTAGAGTGATGTTGTCAACAAGCACTAAGGGCTTAAAGAAGATGAAAATCGGTCAAAAGGGGTGGAAGGAATTGAAGGACTTTGGCTTGAAGAAATCGGCACAAGATGTAAATTTTCGGGATTTCGGCTCTTATGGCAATCGGCTATGGTGGTTTTTAGAAGGTTGGAATTGAAAGAGAAAATTAATAGAGTGATAGGGAGGTTTCGGCTAGAGAAGAGAATAAGAAAAATGAAAACAGAAGGAGAAAAGAGAAGAGAAGAATCGAAAAAGAAAAGAATACAGAAGATGAGGAGAGGAAGAAGAAATCGACACAAGCAAAAGGAAATCTGTGTTTTTGGTTACTTTGGTGGCTAACCCTAATTTGTCTTGACAGAAAAAGAAAAGATACTAACCCTAATTACCAATAGAGCAATCGGCTGAACCTCCTTAAGGCCCTAGCCGATTCTACTCAAGTTAACCACATGCCCGGCACATGCCTAAAAATTAAAAGTAACACTTCCCTTACCTTGTGACTTGAACACTGGCCCTTGTACACAGCTCCACATGCCACTTTTTTAGGCACCTAAGTGGTGCCACCTTGCCACTTAACCAAGGGCTTATTTATGCTTTAATTTACGAAGTTTTTCTTAAAGGCCCACTTAACCAAATCCCCTTTCACTCAAAATCCAAACTTCATATTTTACCGGGTTTTAACTTAGGCTTGGGCCTTCTAAAGGCCCACTAACACTCTTAAACATATTTTCAGCAATCAGAACACCAAAATTTCAAATTTTCAACAAAGTCACAAAAACCTGAAAAATCCCAAAAATCAGGGCGTTATAAAACCTAACACTATTCAGGTGATACAGAAATTTGTGCAGTTTGATGGTTTACAGGATGAAGATCCAAATTCACACATAGCCAACTTTTTGGAACTTTGTGATACTTTTAAAATTAATGGCGTTTCAGATGATGCCATCCGTCTAAGGCTATTCCCATTCTCTTTGAGAAATAAGGCCAAACAGTGGTTAAATTCTTTACCATGAGGTTCAATCACTACATGGGAACAAATGACAGAAAAATTTTTACTTAAATATTTTCCTCTAGCTAAAACAGCTAAGTTACGAAACGATATCTCTTCTTTTGTGCAGATGGATTTAGAAACATTTTACGATGCCTGTGAGAGATACAAAGATCTTTTGAGAAGGTGCCCTCACCATGGACTACCTTTGTGGTTACAAGTTCAAACCTTCCATAACGGTTTGAACCAATCAACAAGGCAAATGATTGATGCAGCTGCAGGAGGAGCAATCCATAATAAAACACCTGAAGCAGCTTATGAGTTTATAGAAGAGATTTCACTGAATAACTATCAGTGGCAAGTCATGAGGATAAAGCCGACAAAAGCCACAGGAGTTTATAATATTGATGTTGTCACCATGCTCACTAACCAAGTAGAACTTTTAAATAAAAAGTTTGATAATTTTGTTGATTCTATGTAGGCACAGCCAGTGATGCAGTGTGACGTAACTCATGGGAATATGTTTACTCTAGACTGTTCATCTTACAAACATGGCACAGAAACAGAGCAAGCCAACTATATGGGTAACAATTTTAGATCTCAAAATAATCCTTATAGTAACACATATAATGCAGGTTGGAGAAATCACCCCAATTTTTCTTAGGGAGGACTAGGGAATCAAAGACAACAGCCCCCTCCGGGATTTCAACAGCCACCACCACAATAGGAGAAAAAACCAAATCTTGAAGAGATGTTCACCAAATTCATGGCCATGTCAAAAACTTATTTTCAAAACAATGAGACGGCATTAAAGAACCAGCAAGCATCAATCAAAGGACTTGAGAATCAAATTGGTCAACTCGCAAAGTTAATATTAGAAAGACCACAAGGTGGACTACCAAGTAACACTGAGACCAACCCTAAAGAACAACTTCATGCCATGAACACAATAGATAATGAGGTGTTAACCAAAGACAACCCAAAGTTATGAAAGGAGCCTGAGGTGAGTAAAGGTAAGGTAGAAGTAAGCAATAAGAAGGTAGACATCAAAGAACATAAGCCTCATATCCCATACCCAAAAGCACTAAAGAAAGACTGCACAGATGAGCAATTTGGTAAGTTTCTTAAACTTTTAAAGAAATTACATATTAACTTACCATTTGTTGAAGCAATTTTGCAGATGCCAAACGCTATTAAATTCTTAAGAGAACTCTTGACAAACAAACGGAAGCTAGATGAAAAACCTCATGTGAAACTAAATGCAGTATGCTCAGCTATTCTACAGAATAAATTGGCAACCAAACTTAAAGATCCAGGGAGTTTTACTATCCTTTGTCTACTTGGTAACCTAGATGCCAAAAATGCTTAGCTAATTTAGGGGCTAGTATAAATGTTATGCTGTATAAACTGTTTAAACAACTAGGTCTGAGAAACCCTAAGAAAACCAAGATGAGCATTCAACTAGCTGACAAAACTATTAGGGCACCTAAGGGAATAATTGAAGATGTACTTGTCAAAATTGATAAATTTATATTCCCAGTTGACTTTGTTGTTTTAGACATTGATGAGGACAACAATGCACCCCTAATTCTAGGGCGACCCTTTTTAGCAACAGCTAGGACAAAAATTGATTTAGAAACAGGCGAACTCACATTACATGTAGGTGATGACACAGTCACTTTACAAGTTCAAAACTCGATTAAGACAGCAGATAATAATATAGCTACAAGTCCTTGTAAAAACATTAAACTCACTGCCTAACCTTCTATGCAGGATACACTCTACATAGAGGCAACCAACCAACAGACAAGTCCATCCGAGGGATATGCACCTAAAAAGTGAATACTTTAGATCAAGGAACTAGATGAGTGGCTGAACTATCATGAAAAACCCAAAATATGCCACACCAACCCAGAGCTTCACCAAGATGACCCTCAGAAACAAACGAATCAATTCAAGATAGGGGATAAGGTAATTTTAAAGGACGACAATCCTCAAACCTCAAATTCAGAAGAACATACAAATGATACATGGTAATGAATGTCTTTCCATACGGCACAGTTGAGGTAACTCACCCTAACCACGGTACTTTCCAAGTAAACAGCCATAGACTTAAACATTATAAAGGTGAGAATTTTAAAGATAACAGGGTGGAGCTTTAGCTCCACAAAATCCCTTCGTGATACATCCAGGTAGAATCGAGCTTAGACTCTAAATAAGCGCTTCTCGATAGGCAACCCGAGCACTAACTTAGTAAACTTTCTTCCTATTTTGATTTTAGTCTTTTAATACATCAACTAACCCTTTTTAATGTAGAAATTTAGGACCACACGGCCACGCACACGGGCGTGCGTAAGGCCGTGTGAACATTTAAAGAAGAGACACGCTCGTGTACCCAGGCCGCGTACAAACAGAGTACAATTTTTCCCAAAGCATGGGCTAATGATAAATCGCCATGGCCGTGCGACATGGCCGTGGCAACCCTTCCATTTAGACACGGGCTTGCACAAAGCCACACGCCCGTGTCCCCAAATTGTGGTCAACACTGTCAATTTAGACACGGCCGTGTGACTACCTGCACGACCGTGTGAATAGCGAAGTGTCATCGCAAACGGCCGTGTGACCGACCACACGACCGTGTGAAAAGCGAACAAAATTGCAAACGGCCATGTGAGATGGCCAACACGGGCGTGTACTTCATACCAGGCGCACTAAAATCACTGAATTTCGAATCACACGGGCAAAACCCAAGTCACATGGGCGTGTACCATGCCCGTGTGACCCAAAAAGTATAAATAAGGGCCACTATTCATCATCTTCTCCCATTCTAAACCCTAAATCCTCCTATCGAAACCCTACCCCAACCCTCCCTAAGCGTCGCCGCCAGTGTCTACAGTGCTCCCACAACCGTGCCGCCTCACCCATGACCGTGCTCCACCTCATCCATCTCCCATTTGGTTCCATTTTCTCATTTTTCTTTCTAATTTTTACTAATTTATTTCTATTTTTCTTTTTATACCATGTTATATTTAGGATTAGCATTATTTCAAAGCATGGAATTGATTGAATTAGCATGAACACTCTAGAATGTTATAGAGAACCTTGTGATTTCATGCCACTCAGAGTTACATTTGAGTGCCATTTTTCCTATCTAAAATCTCATGCATTTAGTATAAATACATACCCATGTTTCTTAATTTTGATATTATGTAGGATGGATAATTAATAATATTTAGGTTAGTTCCCATCTTATTTCAAATTGTTTTTAGGCACATTGTCATTTTAATCCACATATTTATTATTTTTCTTTGATTTGATTTAATTTCAATTTTTTTTAGGACTAATGTTTATTATTCTGTTTTTAGGCATTATGCCATCATCACGCGGAAAACGAGCTGCTGCTCCGCTTTCAAGGAAACGTAAGGGGCCAGGTGGTTCATCATCGACGCCCACCTCCAAGGCTCGCCACCTGTTCATTACATTTCCCCAAGACTCCCAAGAGGAGTTGTTTCATATACTATGGGCCCGTACATTAAGCGCCAGCTGATGCATTGATTGGGCCGCGCTAGAGCAAGTCAACCTCGCAGATGCAGTCCGGGCCCTACTGATGACGGATCCTGGGGAGCAGTTCTTCTGAATCATCGAGCCTACATACCTTGAACTAACTCTAGAGTTCTGCTCCATCTTCCATCTTCAGACCGTCATGAGCCAATTCGATGATCCTGGGATGGTCCAGTTTCACCTAGGAGTTCGTGTACGCCATCTTAGTGTCCCACAATTCGGCATAGCTCTCAGTCTCTACACCGAGCAATTTATGGAAGAGGAGGACCTTTCAAGATTCACCGCCACATCTATTTATCACCATCTAGGTGTTGGGAGGCCCTAGTCCCTACGTCATCGACATACGACCTTAGTCGCTCTAAAGTGACTAACCTCATCCCACCTCTGAGGTATCTGCATTCCCTTCTCGCACATACACTTACAGGCAGGCGAGAGTGCACAAGGGTCGTCAGCACCCATGACGCATACTTCCTATGGTGCATGGCGAATGCACACATCATTGATTTAGCCTACTTCATCGCCCATGCAATCCAGCATCAGACAGAGAGGCACCGTAAAGGCATAATTTCCATGGGCCCATACATCACGAGATTAGGCCGCTACTTCGGCCTAATCAACACCGTAGCCCAGACATCTTCGTACACTTTAGTGGGCCAGATGTCCCCACAGGGCATCTAGACCATGCTACACATGGAGATGATCCAGCGCCACCAAGGGACTAATCCTCCACAATACCAGCTACTTAGAGATGCCGAGTAGGAGGATCCAGAGGACATTCCTGATGATGTCCCACCACTGGAGAATGATGCACCTACCGACACACCACTACCCCACTGACCAGTTCATGCGGCAGTTTCTCATGCTGACATATCTGAGCGCCTATCCCGATTTGAGCAGCAATGCTTCCAGCGCTTCGATCACATCGATACGACACTACAGCAGATATGCCAGCACCTCCACATCACTTCACCACCGCCACCACGTGATCCATCTAAGGATTAGAGACTTCTATTCCTCTTATCTTTTTTTTATTTTTTTATTTTTATTTTTATTTTTATTTTTATTTTTCTTATTGATCTTTAATTTTCAATTTCTCTTGAACTTTATGTTTTCGTAGCATACTTGGATTTTTATTTTTCTTTATTTTGATATTTAGAATATTTTAGTTTAATTTCATTTTTATCTTCATATCAGCCACTCCCTAACGAGAAACCCATGCTTCACTAAAATATCTAAACACTGATAAATGCCTTCGCAGTTTCAAAGGAGCTTTACAGCTCAAATTCAAATTCTAAAGGAAACTCTGCCACAACCTCACCAAATTGGCATCTCCAAAGCCTACACTCACAACATGAAAGCTATGGACAAACAAGCACTACCACCACTGGAGTCTCTGCCTCCGTAACCTTCTTTGTCCCAGTCACTCTATAGGGACCACTACCTCACTAATCCATCCAAAGCAGGGAGTTTCATTCCTTTCCCTATCTTATGATCTTGTGCTTCTATTGCTACTAATGATATCCTTGTACATTGAGGGCAATGTATATCTTATGTGTGGGGGGGAACTTACTTTCAGTCATTACATTCTCCTTGAAATCCCTGAAAATTATTAATTTGTTGCATTGTTCTCAAATTCTCACTTTCACTCTTTGCATTATCTTCAATCTCCTATTAGGAATTAATTCTAATTGATTTATGAGTTTTATTGATAAGTTAAGAATTAAGACATAGGTGCTTGTACTTTGATTATTCAAACCTTAAAACATTAGGGAATCAAGCATGATAAGTTGAAATTTTTGAGAATCCCATTTTTTTTCATAATTTATTTTCCTTAATTTTAAGTATTATCTTGAAATTTGAAATTCGTAGAATTGACATCAAAAGTCATAATTCTGGTGAGATTTGAGCCTTTTGAGCATACATTATTTCGTGCTCACTTTTATTATTGCTTTGAGTGAGTCAATACTGATTTGCTATTCTAGAGCTTGCTTTGATTATACATATCGGGACCACATCATTGATTTGATATACCGAGATGATAAAGGCACTTAGGATTTAACCCACTTACTCCATAAAAGGCCTACCTCCATAATTAACCCATAGTGAACCTCATTGAGCCTAACAACCTATACTTTGACTCACCCCTAATATTAACCTATAACTCGTTTTTGTTGAATTCCATTCGATTATTTTGATCCCTATTTTTGTCGAGATTTGAGTCAAAATTATTATCTAGCTTTATTCTCATTTCTAGATTGTAAAGTTTGTAAAATTGTACTTAATTGTTCTTAAAAAATGTATGTATATTAAAGAAATTCAGTTGTAATCTGTAATAGTTCAATAGTTTTTGCATATTTCTATTTTAAAGGCTACCAAGGGTATAACTATATCATCATAAGAATTAGCTCTAGAAATAGGTTCTAGTGACAGAGATTTTTCTAGCTAGATAATTTTTCAGTTCAATCTCGATTCTAACCTTCTTTTGCAGCCTGTGACAACACCTCTAACCAAGCCCCATTACAACCATTAAAAGACCTTTTGATCGATGTATCATATCAATCTACAATGGTGGAGATTTGATTTTCTAGCAAGCCTATGGTAATAACTTTTCAGGTTGACTAGAGAGTGCTTGATTTTAGAACCCTAAACACTTTGAGTGGATAAAGTGAATCTTTAGTGAGGATGTCAACTTCTGCTAATTTTGATTGAAAGATAAATACTTGGGAGCAGGGAAGAAACTTATGTTTCAATGATAAAATTCTCAACTTAGAGTGATTGAATCTTTAATGTTCTTCTGGTTGAATTTTTATTGTATGACTACTTGTGAATTATTTTGAAACGTTATTGATAAAGATTGTAAGTTGAAAGGAATGATTCTTAATTAGGGATTGAGATTTTGCTTGAGGACAAGCAAAGGCTTAAGTGTGGGGGTATTTGATAAACGATAAATTATATATATTTTTACCTCATGTTTAGCCTATATTTTGGATGAATTATTATTAAATTTGTGAGAATTGGTGCTCTTAACCCTTCTATTTCATGTTATATACTCAAGAGAGCATAGGGAAGAGAAAAGAATGAAAAACAGACTGAAAATGAAGAAAATGGGCCAAAGTGTGAAAATGACACGGCCCAAGGAGTCACCACACAGACGTGGCACACGGCCGTGCCACATGAGGTCTAACACGGCCCAGCCCCGATAAGCACGGCCAGGCCACACGGCCATGCCTCCATCAACAGTCTCGCACACGGCCTCTTATCGATCCACATGGGCGTGGCACACGGGTGTGTCCCTGTCGTGAGGAAGTGCAATTTCACTCGGATTTGGATACTTAGAGGCTAAGAAAGGCACCCCAAAGCTCTATATAAATACCCTAGGAGGCAACTCTAAGGGTGTACTCTTTATCCCACAAAGGAGCGCCATATTCCTGCCAACGTAGAGAGTGAAAGCAAGGTATTACTCCAAGGGAAGCCGATTGATTCATCCCAGAAGCTGAATTCTACATCAAGATAGTGGATCTCCCTAAATTCCTTCAGGGGTTTTTGGGTTCTTTATGTTTTGTTATCTTATTTCTTATGAGATGTTTTCTTTATTAATTATGAACTAAATCCCGCAAATACTTGAGGGGGATGAAACCTAAGACAGATCTTGTTATTATTTTATCTTGAGTTATATGATAAATACTTGAATTGTTCTTAATTATGTGTCCTTAATTCTTGTTTGAATAATCCTAGGTATTAATTCAAGAAACTGATGTGCTTATGCAGAGGAGCAAAAGTCCCTGTTTAAGAGTAGATCTAGCAGAATTAAGCGGAGTTGCATGCAACCCTAGACATAGGGTGACATAAATCTGCCAGATTAGGGTCAAACCTAATAAGGGGATCCATAGATCGGGTTAATGCAAGACTAGGGGTTTTAACTAGAAAAAGATTTCAGCGAATCAACCTAGGATTAGTTGTTATTATCCTCGACGGAGGTATTAACATAAGTTAGGGATCTCTACAGATCAAGTCAAGTGAATAAATCATCTAGCTCAAGAATTGATAACAAGTGAAGTATAGGTGGATTCTCCCTTGAGTATTGCCCATATCAATTAGCTTTTCCCGAGAGTTTTTCCCCAATTTTACTTTTTTGTGCACTTTTAGTTTAGTTTCAGAATTAGTTTCATAAAAACCACTCTTATTTTTAGGCTAGATAATAGAAAGGAAGTTAGTACTAGTACTTTTGGTTTCCTTGGGTACGATAACTCGGTCTTGCCGCTAAACTATACTACTGTTCGATGGGTGCGCTTGCCTTAAAATCATGATATTAGTTAGTTTTTGGTGTGATCAGTTTTTATAGATTTTATTACTTCATATCACGTATATCACTTGTGCAGGGTTAGGCGGAGGTGGAGGTTGTTAAGCAGCTAGATTCGTTCGAACGAATTTTGAGAACCATTTGTTCATCATTTGGAAGAAGGCTTGATTTGCCTCTCCCTCATGGTCACTAGAAATCGGCTGAGAATTTACCAGCACTATCCCTTGAACGGGAGCGGGCGCATTACTCTCAACATCATCAGCTACGGCTCGTTTGGGATCCATTTACTATATGAAAACACATTTTTGTTTGTTAGGATTCATCACACAATCGCAATTCATATATTTGGCATGTATAGCTAGACTCTCACACGCTACGTTAGTCCTAGAATCGACTAAACTGTAGCTTTTATACCAACCAAATGTAACACCCCTAAACCATATCCGTCGCCAGACTAGGGTTAAAAGGTATTACCAGATATTTCGTAACATTTTATAAACATTTTACAAACATCATTCATACATCACCAATCCTTATCAAATCATACACAAAGAGTCCCTCTAGAAGGTCTACAAGACCTTAAACATGCTTTCGGAAAGGGTCGAGACTAAATTGATCTTGCATAAAATTTTTTGAAACTTAACAATTTTTCTAAGTTACAGAGGTCACACACACATGTGAATAGGCGGTGTGCCTCACACAGCATTAGACACGCCCGTGTGTCTAGGCCGTCGAAAAATGGGGCATACATTCTGACTTAGGTCACACGGCCAAGGACACGCCCATGTGCCAAGCCGTGCGCAAACCTAGAGGGAATACTGACTTGGGTCACACGGCCAACCATATCCCCGTGTGTCAGACTGTGTGCCCTTTTGAAGTGGCCCACACGTACGTGCATCAGGCCATGCGCTCGGCCGTGTCAAAACTTGTAGGGTAGACAGACTTAAGCCACATGGCCAGTCACACGCCTGTGTGTGAGGCTGTGTGGAGCACCGAGGCTCAATTTGATTTGGCCTTCAAACAACACGGCAGAGACACATGCCCGCGTCCCTGCCCGTATGGGTAAAAATAGGCCATTTGGAAGGCCAATTTGCCACCCATTTTGGGTTATCCATACAAGCACAATTGACACATAAATCATAACCAATTTGGAGCCAAAACAATACCAATTCATGCACAATTCATGCACAATTCATTCCATAATATCATCAATAAATTCTATACTTAATTTCCATATCAAAACGTACCAAATTCACATGCCGAAACCAATCATTCATCTATAATCAACATTTTCTATTCCATAACCAATCTAATACGAAAATCATACTAAATCCACAACTAAGTTTCACATCAACTTATTCAAAATGACCATTTCATTAAGCCATATAAGAACACATTAAAAACACCATAATCATCATATAGCATGAGCCAAGACAAGTTCATAGTCTAACCATATTCAAGCCATATCACATGGAAAGATTTTCAAATCTCAAAATATTTTTAACATTTCTAGTCTATACATGCCATACACTAATATTTACATCATCAAAGTACCAAAATATTGCTTGATAGTGTGATGATGATCCTCGATGATCCCCGAGCTCTGCATAGCTTCATTAAACTATAAAACAAGGGAAAAATGCACCCAAGTAAGCTTTCAAAGCTTCGTAAGCCATACACAAATAAACTTAATGCATAAAAGAAATATAACCAAACTCATTCATATTAACCATGGCAAACATCATATACCAATTTCATAATTCACATCTAACTCTCGTATTTTAATCATTTGTACATAAACATCATTCATTCTCATATACTATATATATCATCATTTGGAAACATACTCACCATTCATTCTCGAATCACATATACATTTCATACGTACCTAAATCGGATATGCTTTCACATAGTCATTCATTTCTCCATATAGCCCGTTGTGATAAGGATACTCGGATAGCTTGTAAAGCTCATACAATGCCCTATCCCAGATATGGTCTTACATGTTATCAAATATCAATGCCACTGTCCCAGACAGGGTCTTACACGAAATCATGTACGATGCCGATTCCCAGACATGGTCTTACATGTAAATCTCAAATCGATGCCAATGTCCCAAACATGGTCTTACACGATATCACATATCGGACTCCTATGTCCTGACGTATGATCCTATACTATCCTATAGTTCATACGGGACTTTCTAACGTTGTAACACTGTCAATACTTTCTCATTTCTGAACATTCAACATTCATAGCATTTCAATATCAAATAAACATATATCATTCACATAAAAACACATTTATTTGCATATGAACTTACCTCATACGGAAAAGAACGGATAAAAATGACTATTTAACAACTTTCGACTTCCCCCGATCTAATTCCGATTTCTTTCGTTCTTGATCTATATACATTCAAAATTAACTCTTTTATTCATCAAGACATTCAATTTAGTCCAAAAACACATATTTGAGCATTTTTTCTCTTAGCCTCTAAAGTTTCACATTTCTTATAATTTAGTCCTTATTTCAATAAAATACGACTTACACAATTTCTTTCTAATTTCATGCTAGTCAAATTTTCCTAGTGCACATATCAGCCCATATTTATCATTTATTTCACAATTTAACCCCACATTTTCACATGTTCAGAAATAAGTCCCTAAGGGACGCTTTTGCTCAAAATCACTTAACTAAACTTGTATAAGAATCAACAAATATTTATTTTCTAACATCAAACTTCCAAGAACACAAGTATTCATCCATCACACTTCTCAAAACCATAAAAAATTTCTAAAATCATGGCCTGGGCCTGATAGAACACAAAGCAACGATCACAAAAACGTAGAAGTTATCAAAAATTGAACAAAACTCATACCTTAATTAGACCAAAATCATAGTTGAACCCTAGCAAGCTTTTTATTCTTTATTTTTCTTTAATTTTCAGCAAATAAGGTTGATAATGCATGAATTTAGCTTTTGTCTTTTTCTTTAATTAACTATAATATTCAAATTACCTTTATATCCTTATTAATATCATTAAAATCCCACTAACATATGTCCATCTTTGTCCATTCATTTTAATCATGGCCTAATATCAACATAAGGACCTCACACTTTAAACATTATAACAATTCGGTACTTTAACAAATAGAAGGCCACTTTTACATTTTCGCGATTAGGTCCTTTTACTAAATCAAGCACACAAACGACAAAATTTTCACACGAAACTTTTACACATATCATATATCATATTGCAAACACGAAAAATAATATTAAAAATATTTTTCTGACCTCAGATTTGTGGTTCTAACTAAGGTCTAAACCGGCCTGTTACTTGCTCAACACTCGAGAATCATGTTACAGACTTTGAGAGAAAAAAGTTATATGCAAAGTTCAGTAAATGTGAATTCTGGCTGCACGAGGTTGGATTTTTGGGTCACATAGTATCAGTTGATGAGATTCTACTTGATCCGAGTAAAGTTTATGCTGTGGTGAATTGGAATACTCTGAAAAATGTTTTTGAGGTATGAAGTTTCCTGGGTTTAACAAGCTACTACCCTTTTTTTGTTAAAAATTTATTGATCATTGCTTCACCGATGACCAGGTTACTATAGAAAAATGTCGAGTTTGTTTGGTCTTATAAGTTCCAACAGAGTTTTGATCAGCTGAAAAACATGTTGATAGAAGCCCCAGTGTTGCCTTAACCTGAGTCTGGGGTAGCATATATTGTTTATAGTGATGCGTCTATCAATGATTTGGGTTGTGTATTGATTGTGGCAGGGAAAGCAATAGTTTTTGCTTCACGACATTAAAGCCACATGAAAGAAATTATCCTACTCATGATCTTGAATTGGCTACAATTGTATTCGCTTTGAAGATTTGGAGACATTATTATACGGCGAGAAATGTCATGTGTTTATGGATCAAAAAATTTTAAAGTATTTAATGACTCAGAAAGAACAAAATTTGAGACAGAGACGTTAGTTAGAGCTACTGAAAGATTATGGTTTGGTTTATTAATTATCATCCAGGAAAGGCTAATATGGTTGTGGATGCTCTCAGTCGAAAAGTCGTAATTATTTACATTTCAAGCGTTGAACGCCCATTTAACTCTGAATGAATAAGGTTCGTGTAACACCTCTAACCCACATTCGTAGTCAATATAGGGTTACGAAGCATTACCAAATTCATAACATAATCTAACATACATATCTCATACAAGAATCAATTCCAAATAAATATCATTGACATCCATCCACATTGTCCCTAATACGAGCCTATGAGACCCAAAACATGCATTAGAAATGGTTAGCGACTAAACCGATAACTTAGAAAACTTTTAGAAAACTTAGAAAATTTTCCAAATTTCAGGGGACATACACCCATGTAGCCAGGCCGCGTGTCTCACACAGCCAAAAGACACGCCTGTGTCACAGGCCATGTGGACATTCGAAATGGGTTCACATGGTCGTGTCCTAGCTCGTGTTCGACCCCGTGTAACTCACTGGCTTAGGTGATAGGCCAACCATATGCCCATGTGCCTAGGCCGTGTAACTCACTAACTTGGCCTTTATTAAATACTAAAGGGGACACACGGCTAAGACACACGCCCATGTCTCTGCCCGTGTGGATGAAAATAGGCTATGTTTCTAGCCACATTTCTCACCCATTCTTGCATTCACCTACACCAACCAAAAAGGCACATATTTCACAACTTCAAATGGCAATCAAACTCATCTAAACAAAGTTTATTTCATGCTATTTCAATACCAACAAGTACAAGGCAAACAAATGCCATAATATGGCATTCAATTTCATACCAAATTTCCATTCTTAATTCATCAATTTGGTTACTTTCAATTATGCATTATCTAGCCTCAAATCACAAGCATGTAAATCTTAATTTCAACCACATACCAAAATGACCATTTGCACATTATAAAAACATTACCAAATCATACAAATATAAGCCAAGTCACATGGCTATACACATAATCAAGCTTTTATCATTTACAAGCCGATTCAAATGGCAAACTCCATTACCATACCATAAACCAAAATGACCATTACTCCTATACATGCCATATAACCAAATATACAAGTTCAAAAGTACCCAAAATGATAGTTGGACTATGTGATGCGATCTCTGACTACTTTCGAATTTAGCGAGCTTCTGAATCACTAAAATCAAAGAAAAATAAACAAAGTAAGCTTAAAAGCTTAGTAAACTCGTATAATATAGAATAAAACTTCCCATTTGTTCATAATTAAATAAACTAACATAGTATATCCCGATTCCTTTATCAAATGCCCATCACATGAAGTCATCCATCGGTTAGACAAGTAACATACATACACTTGTCAAATCAATATGAATTCATTCAATAATCATTCAAACGTCATATACTCATATCATTCATTTCATATTTCAATACATCTCTTAACATCAATTTCATATAATTCATTTAGCTCTTGTATTTATTCATATCAACTCATGTAATCTGTAATAGATTTATACCCGTTGAACCACTTAGAATATCAATAGATACACGGGTGGTACACAGTAGGTGTACTAGTTGGTAATCCATCAATTCCTAAACATATATGCTCTTTTGAGCTATAAACAGTAAGCTCCTCCTAAGCTGAGGGAATAGTAAGCTCTAATGAGCTGGGAAATAGTAAGCTCTTACGAGTTGAATATAGGTAAGATCATACGAGCTGTGGTGAGTCCGGAACACATGCAGGACCTCGACCAAATGGTAACCTTAGTGACATGTCACCTACGAATTCCTACGGTTTAAACAGGACTCAGTAATACTCGTATTTCATCATTTAGGCATTTAATACACATGTAATTTATTTTCTCAATTTACATGCTTACTGTAACACTATAACACCCCTAACCCGTATTCGTCGCTGGAATAGGGTTATGAGGTATTACCAGACAATCCACAGTACAACACAGTCATAAAACTCATCTCGTATTCAATCGCATATATAAAACTTTTAAGTTAAATAGCGATTATTAACTCCAATATATAAGTTAATTTATCACATATGAAACACATAACAATTAAAATTATTCAAACTGTATTACTTATAATACATAAACGAATCATGCTTCATAAATTCAATCATATCAATATTATTCAACTTACCCCATTAAAAAATCCTTGTGCATACATTAAGACAACCCAGCATATTTTATTTCATAAGCCAAATTTCAAACATATCACTTCATACTTCTATACATGAGAATAAAACCAAACAATCCATATCGCGTAGCCTATTGTTCATTAGAAAATGCGGCATAATCAATTCCACCAAATAGTTAAGTTTGGCATAATAACATCTTAGCCATATGTGCATTTAACCCTATCAAATATGCACCATTTTTTTTAACTCAACTAATAAGACATATATACCTAATTCATCATTCAAGTAGAAAACATGTGTATACTTTGCCATTCATCCTATCTCTTATTCAGCTAGCAAGTTAATCCATACGAATTAAACCAAATTCGCATGCTAATTATTAAGCAAAAAATGCTTATAAAACCAATTCATATATTACTCACTTGACTAACATTAGCCATTTTCCAAGTCCTTTAGCCGATTCAAAATGTGTCAATTCCATACACTATAAATCATATTAAAATTTCATATACACAACCAAATTAATTTATTTTAATAAAACTTCCATATAACAATTAAAACATATACATTCTTGCCATTATAAACCGAACCTAAATATTCAAACATCATAACCGTTACATATATATATAACAATTTGACCCATACATGCCCAATCACCATAATTCATGACACAAACACATATATTCATTTACCGATCGTTATCCGAATATAATCGCTCAACAATTGTCATTTTTCCCAAACTAATACATAAACATAATATGACCGAAATATAAATCAATAATAAACCACTATCAAAACACATCCATCAACCATACTTAATTCACTTGAGTCGAATTATAATAATCCACAAATGCATAACATACCAATTATCAAGCTTACCAAGATGAGCTAATTATAGACCATACATATCATTACTTCATGCCAAATCATATACCAAGCACACCACAAACCTATACCATGAAACTTAATTTCCAATATTAACTAAAACCACGACCACAAATGCATACACTTAAGCATCATTACTAGCCATTTTCGCATGGCTTTATATATACAATTTCAAAACCAATTGATACAAATGCTAGCTTAAACATGCCACATAACCAAATCTCAAAACTTTTATTTACCGAAATAATAACCGGATAGTGTGATGATGTCTCCAACAACTTCCAACCCGAGCAAGTCTCTACAACTCAATAACCATAGGAAAAACACACCAAGTAAGCTTTGAAAGCTTAGTGAGCCATAAGCAAATAAATCATCACAAGATCATATATATATATTTATATCATTCAACTTGAATAAGCCAAATTTAGTTAATTTAATTCAAATATTAAATCACTTTTCTCATATAATCCATCACTCCCATATTAAGTAATTTCACTAGTCTCATTTATTAATGAATATATACACCATGTTTTCAAATTCAAATAACTACCGTTAATTCATACGTATAAATTAAGCTTGCACAATTTCATTACACAACCAACCGAAACATAGTTATTTATTACATTCCATGTATAAAATTAATACAATTTCTTTATATGCACTTCCAAACCCAAATAACCATAGCACATCACACATCAAAATCATGTTTCATGTTTCATAATTCTCATGTCCAAAACACAAGACCACAGTTTCATATAACAAGCATTGATAACACATTACTCATTATCATGTAATTCATATATAACCCCGAACTTTCAATCACATACATATAAAACATATACTTTCAATAAGCAACTTCATTTTGGCTGAAAATGCATATTTACCTTATTATTATATTTTCAATTTCATAGCCAACTTGTCTTATACATTCGAACCCACATGTGCAATCATAAACATAATTTCATCACTCAAACTTTAACATTTCACCTATATACATCATTAAGACCGAAAACATATATTCCTCACATTAACATATATACCACAACAACTTCACTTATTCCTTCTCATCAAGCATCATGGAAACAATTTATCTCATTTCAAATAGATAAATACTTATTACATACCTGAGCATCATAACTCGATTAATGAGTTCAATTGCCACATCATCATAAAATCTTGAAAGCTTAAACTTTTAATAATTCACTGGCAATAAGCCTACTAGGTATAAACCTGTATTCACATCAGCACAAAGCCTGCTAGGCATATGGCCAAAATTATATTCACCGGCAATAAGCCTGCTAGGCATATAGCCCGAATTATATTCACCAGCAATAAGCCTGGTAGGCATTAAGCCCGATTTCTATTCACCGGCACTAAGCCTGCTAGGCATATAGCCTGATTTAACTTCAGTAGTATAATGCTTCCTAGGCTTGAAGCCCGAGTATTTATGTCATGCAATCATTTCATTCATAACTATTTTATAATAACTTCAATGGTAACTCATTCTTTATTTAAGATTTCAATATCATACCATAATTCAATGCAGTTTAATATTCAAATCTATAATATCATATTCGGCCTACAACACATTTATCTATATATAAATATTCAAAATTAACATTTAACAAATTTTCATTCAAATAAAGATGTTTAAATTACCTATAGACTTACCTCAGATATCGACAACGGTATTAATCGACTATTCGACTATTTTGGTCTTTCTCCGATCCAAATCCAATTTTATTTTCCTTTCTTGATCTAAATTGATATAAATTAAACTCTTTTAATCAAATGTTTAACCAAAATCATTCAAAAACACATAAATAGGCAAATTGCACTTTTGCCATTAACATTTTATACTTTTAGCAATTTAATCCAAAATTCACAAAACACAAAATAAATATAATTTGTTCATGCCATGACTAGGCCAAATACTCCTTATACACATACAAATCCTCACATTTCATTTATTTCACAATTTGGTCCCTCTATTTACCACTTTTGTAATTAAGCCCTATTTACTCAATTTCATCCAAAAATTCGAATACAAACTTGTTAATCTATCACATAACTTTTATTTAATAACATCAAACACAAAATTCATCAAAATATCAATAATGGAAGAACACGAAATCATTATCAAAATTAGAAATTGAAGCATGGGTCGAGGAGTATTCGAAGCAACGATCTGAAAAACGTAAAAATTATCAAAAACTGAAACCAAACTCACCTTGAATCAAGCTTGTAAATGGCCGAATGTAACGCCCTAATTTTTGGGATTTTTGAGATTTTGCGTGAATTTAATTTTTACTTGTCTGGACATATTAATTTATGCTTTAAGTATTTTAGTGGGCCTTTAGAAGGCCCAAGCCTAAGTTAAAACCCGGTAGAATTCTAAAATCCTGGACTTAAGGAAGAAAGGGCTCTGATTAAGTGGGCTTTTAAGAAAAAATGGGTAATTTAAGACACAAATGAGCCAGTGGTAAGATGGCAATGTAACACCACTTAGAGGACAAGGGTGGCGTGTGGGAGCCGTGCAAAAGCCAAGGTTCAAGTCTTATGGTAAGCAGTGTGGTGTTTTATTTTTAATGCATGTGCAAGGCATGTGATGAACTATAAGTGAAACTCTGTTGGGAAGAGTTTGAGATGCTCATGAGATTAAATAAAAAAGGATAAGGAGGAGAAAATTTAGGGATTTCAAATTGAAGCAAGAGGTGGCCGACCAAAGGACTTTGGTGTAGCAGTTTTGGCTAGGGTGTTAGAAGTTGTCATTTACGGCAATTGGGAGGTAAGTGCCAATTTCTTCTAGTAGTTAGCCTTCGGAATTTGTCAAGTATGACATTTCTTTCTGCCGATTAGGTGTAGTACTCCTTGCTTCTCTTTTTCTTCCTCCCATATGTTTTAAAAGCTGAAAACAAGGCTTACAAACCTCTTTTGTGTCGTTTTACCTAAAAAGCCAAATTAATCATCCTCTTTCTCACCTTCTTCATTTTTCTCATTTTCTTCGTCTCTCCTTCTTTTCTTCTTCACCTCTTCTCCGTCAATTAAAGTAAAGACTCCCTTCTAAATCTTTGGTAGCCGATTTCCCCAAAAAGTCAAAACCGAATCCTTTGTGGCCGATTCCTTCTTTGTCCAAACTTCTTTTTTTTTTCCATTATTAGTTTGCAAAAGCCAAACCTTAGCCTCTCATCTGCCGATCATCTCTGCTATTTTGGTAACCCTTTCTTCTTCTTTTATTCTCTTCTCAAACCAAAATAAACATACCTTAGAGTAGGTTCTAAAAGTCGAATCATTAGATCTGTTCTCTACTCATATCTTGGGGTTAGATCTACAACAGATCTAGGATAGAAAGGTGTTTGGAAATGTTCTTCGACAAGTAGATATTCGGTAAGTACTCAGACCCCCTTTCCATTCAGTAACTTATGGTTCAAGAAAAGCCGAAAACCCCTAACTACATGGGGTGGCTGTCAATTAAGGCTAAAGGTTTTCTTGGTTTTATCTTTTGGTTTATTATGTTTAGCGTAGACTGAAGGCTATCAATCAAAGAGTATTGGAGGCTAGGACTATTGGAGCAACTAGATTTAGATCTAGTCATAGTTCCGGCAAAGGTAAGTATTCGAGGGCCTTAAAGGATGTTGGTCGAATATGGTGATAGTTGTTACATTAGTTATCATTGGTTCATGGTCTAACATCATAATAGACGATTGCAGGATAATCACGTGAGAGATCTTGTCGTAGTATATCACAAATTAGGTGTGCAACCGACATCCACTAGTAGACTAGATCGGCAAAAGCCGAAAAGCTGAAATGCTAAAATTCCGGCATTTCGTGGGCTTACAAGCATGCGAGCACTCGTGAGTTGGTTAAAAATGGTAAAATCAGTAATCGCAAATAGAAAGGAGGATGTGTGTGCAATTCCGTGCACATTGGTGAATTTGGGCCTCGAGGGGCGGTACTTGGGCCCAATTGGCTTACAGGCCCATATGGGTGAAACCGAGTGGTAAGTAGATTCTAGTAATCTTAAGGTTAAGACGGCTAAAACAAATGTGAAATTTGGGCTTAGTGGGTCGTAATAGTTAATGGACACTGTAGGGCTCATTAGGGGTTTTAGGGCTCGATTACCCTAAGTTGTTAAAGTGGGCAAAATAAGATACCTAGATGACACTTGGACGGTTAACACCTGTAATGAGCATGAAACTCTAAAAACTGGTAAATTTACTGAAATACCCCTTGAGGGTGGAAAATTACTATTTTACCCCTAGGTGCAAAAGACCATTATACCCCTAGGATTAAATTGACTGAAATGAATGCTAAATTTATCTGCTCACTGTATGCCATGACATAATATACATTGTTGCATGGGATTGGGTTTGTGATGGAGGAAGTGCTAAGTGGCAATGCCACGATTACTGTTAGGGGCTTTGCCTCGTTTTACTACTAGTGGCTTGGCCACGTTATCTGATTAAGTAGCCATGCTACGACTGTGGTGTGTAGGGCTGGGTGGGTTGAGTTATTCCCCACAAGGTGTTTAGGGCTGGTACGGGTGGTGTGCAGGGCTAGATTGGGCTGGCTTTGCATACATGCATTAATACTGTTCTGTTACTGTAATGGAACTATGGGCTACACTAATCACTGAATAGGGCTAAGGCCTAGTAATTATTGTTTACTGAATAAGGCTAAGGCCTAGTTAATACTGTATCTGGATAGGGCTTAGGCCCAGTTAAGCTTCTACTGATTTGGGCTCTGCTCGGGTTTAGCTTACACACTAAGTTTTCCAAACTCACCCCCTTTCTTTCCATCTATGCAGGTGAGCCCCAACCTTAGTGGACTCGGAGCTGGAGGGATTCGGAGTGGCCACGTGGACTGCACTTGGTTAATTTTTCTTAAGTTACTTATTTCAGTATTTTTCTTTAATTTATAATCTTTTGGGTTTAAATTTGTAATAAGGCCGTCTTAAATATTTTTATTTCGATTTTCATTTCTTTATTTATAACTTGCCTAAAATGGTTAGACTATGGCCACGCGGGTTTTATTTAAAATTAATCAATGTTTTTAAAACATAACACACGTAGCAAAAGGATAATTTAACACAAATAAGACCTTAAAATGAAATAAACTCTAAACTAGTAGTGGATAGGACTTTCACAAATTAGAAACCTGGTTTCCCTTCCAAACTCTTAATAACGGTTTTGCAAACTCACTCTAATCATATTAACTACAGAATATGTTTTCAATCCATCGTTGATGTGACACACCAGACTTGACCGTAACGTCTGGGCCGGGTTTAGGGTGTTGAATATGTTAAAGCTTCTTTCTTTTCTTTCTTTAAATATTAGGTTGTTACACTTACAATTCAATTAAGTACATACGCAAATATTTAATTCTAATTATACGAACTTACCTCGTATAGCTTGGATGAATACGATCGTCTATTCAATGACTTTGCCTTTTCCCTAATCTAAATCTGATCTTTGCTTTTCTTGATCTATATAATATCAAACTCAATCTATTCAAGACTCATTCTATTCAATTTAACCCAATTTACACATTTTGGAAAAATTACAATTTTATCCTTAGACTTTTAACTTCTTTTCAATTTAGTCCTTGTCACATAAAATTACAAATTCATGCAATTTCATCCTAACCCATGCTTAGTTGAATTCTATATAGTCCCTTAACAGCCCATATTTTTCATTTATTCACACTTTTAACCATGGGTTTTACACATTTCTCAATATAATCCCTAATTTGCATTTTCACTAAAAATCACGTAACAAAACTTGTATAACTTTCACTAAACTTTCATTTTCATCCATCAAACACTAAAAATCATGTATATTCAACAGTGGTAAAACTTAAATAATTTAACAATTTCTCAAATTAGTCCCTAGGCTAGCTAAATCTAGCTGCAACGATCTCAAAAACATAGAAATCATTAAAAACTGAGCCAAAATACATACCTAAATGGAAAATAAAGTTTGACCGAATGAAGAACCCTAAAATGGTTTCTTGTTCCTTCAATTTCAGTGATAAAAAGATAATGGAAGATGATGATACGATTTGTTTCATTTTAATTTAACTTTGATAACCAAATTACAAAATTAACCTTAAAACTTAATCAAAATTTCAATAATTCAAAGCCACTATCATCCACTATCTAATTAATGAGCTAATTACCACTTAAAGATATTCTTTTTAAGGTTCCATAGCTATTAGACACCTTTAGCTATTAGAACACAACTTTTATGCTTTACGCGATTTAGTCCTTTCTTCAAATTAAACATTCGAACAGTAAAATTTTTTAACGAAATGTTTATGCAACCATACTAGCATGCTGTAGACTTTAAAATAATAATAAAATAATTATTTTGACTTTAGATTTGTGGTTCCAAAATCACTGTTCTGATTTGACCAAAAATAACAGTTTCATACTATTAGAATTGAGAACAAAATCCCTGTTTCTACAACAAATTTGGGAACTTTAAAACAACGATACGAAATTCACAATGAAGCGACAATTGGTTAAGAATAATTTTTTATTGAGTATAGTGTTATGATGATGGTACATTGCATTATCGTGATAGGATTGCATTCCGAATAATTTAGATTTGAAACGTGATATGCTGTCTAAAGCTCAAAGTATTACATATTCTATTTGTCTTAGGCGTATGCAGATGTACTGTGATTTGAAATAGATGTACTGTTGGTCTGGTATGAAACATGAAATTGGTGAGCTTGAAGCTAAATGTTTTATTTGTCAGCAGACAAAAGCAGAGCATCAGGTACTGTTGGGTTTACTACAACCTATCATGATTACTAAGTGGAACTGGGAGCGAGTCACAATGGATTTTGTATCTAGTTTGCCTATAACTCCAAAAAAGAAATATTCGATATGGGTGATTGTTGACTAATTGACAAAGTTGGCACACTTTATTCCAGTCAGAACATATTTCTCACTTGAAAAATTATCGAATTTATATGTGTCAGAGATTGTAAGGTTGCACTAGGTTCTGATATCTATTATCTTTTATTGTGATTCAAGGTTTACATCGATATTTTCGATTAAACACCCCGAGGCTTTAGGCACTAAACTCAATTTCAGTAAACTGTTTCATCCTCTGGCAGAAGGGCAATCAAATGAATGATATAGATTTTGGAAGATATGCAATGATGTTGTATACTCGAGTTTAAAGGTAGGTGGGAAAAGTACCTACCTTTATCTGAATTCACTTATAATAACATTTATCAATCCAGTATAGAATTGGCACCGTTTGAAGCTTTTTTATGGAAGAAAGTGTAAAACACCGCTGTATTTCTCTGAATTGAGCGAATCCAAAATTTAACAGCCCGAATTAGGCCTAAACAGAATAGTGGTTTCAAAAACCATGAGTCCAAAGTAGAAAATTTTATTGCGATTAAGTTTTAAGGTTTATAATGTGATTGGATACTTGTCGAAAAAATTCGTTAACAAATTTTATCGATTGGGCGTTCAATTTAGTATTTAGGACTAAATTGTAAAAGGTGAAAATGTGTGTTCTTCTTCATTAAGGTACTTGATTGAAATAGGGTTTCAAAGTAGAGGTCCTTAAATGGAAATTAGACCAATATATTTAGGTTGGACAAAAATAGACATGGAAGGACAAAATACCAAAGGTTTTTAATGAAGGGCATTTTTGTCATTTGGTAATTAAAAGAATTAAAAAGGGAAAAATAGGCCAAAATCATGTCCATCTTCTTCATGTGGCCGAAACTTAGGGGGAGACACCATGGCTAGGGTTTTCACGCTTCCAAGCTCAATAGTAAGTGCACCCAAGCCTCGTTTTTAATGCTCGTTACATTTCTGAGATCCCAGTAGCTTGGTTTAGCTATTTCTACCATTATTTTGAGCTAGGGTTTGAGTTTAAAAATTTACCCATGTTGAATAATTGTGCATTTTGATGTTTAATGGTAGAAAATGAATGCTTGAAGTGTGGTGAACGTCTTTTACTAGGTGATTTTCAGTGAAAACCGTAAAAAGGACTTAAATGCGAAAGCTGTTGTTACACCCCTCACCCGTAACCGTCGCCGGACACTGTACGAGGCATTACCAAACAACACTTGCACGATCGTTTGATTTCGACAAATAATTTCCATGAAAATTTTTAAACTTTTTCATTCATATAGTTCACACCCTTATTGTAGGTCTACGAGGCCTAAACGATACATTGAGTATGATCCAGGACTAAACTAGAATTTTTCGAACACTACTAAAATTTTCACTCAAAATAGTGTCACATGCCCGTGTGGCTCGGAACATGCCCGTGTGGCCAGCACTTGGGCTATTTTCCATGCCCTTTTTGTTGCTCTTAACTCTTTACACTCATATGAATTTCATGGACCCATATTATACGTTTAATTAATCCTAACTTAACCATCAAACACATGTAGTATACTTATCTACATCAAAACATTTCCACAACACATGCATAAAGTAGAATTTTTTTACCTATAACTATTATGGGCCACATTTCTTGGCTATATACAACATAACTATATAAGCCAATACGTTTGGCCAATACCTACTATCTATGACTAATACTTTATACATGCCACTCACTTGTAAGCAATAAGAATCTTTATTGAACCATATTGACAAAACGATAGTGTGATGCCGCCTCTGACGATCTCCAACCCCAAGCCAACCTGACAAAACTAAGAGAAACGGAAGAGAAAGTGTAAGCTTTCAAAGCTTAATAAGTTGGCATATAATAATAAGCAATTAAATTAACAAAATTTTTCCATTTCTCAAAAGGTATTCTTAAGAAATAAAATCATTGAATACTTGTTTCCACTTTTTACACATGTTCAGCTTAAGCTGTTTCCTAAGTCATAGCCGCTAAATTAGTTATATCATAAGCTAAAAAACTCAAAATTAAGTTCTGTAAATTTTCCCTAAAACTAGACTCATATATCTTCCTTCCATAAAAGTTTCAGAATTTTTTGTTGGGTCAATTAGTACAGTTTACTCATTAAAGCTTCCCTTGTTTCGCTACTTGACAATCCTGACCACTCTTGGCTACAATTTCAATTTCTCTTTATACAGAATTTGAAAGATGTTCAAGTTTATTTCTAATAAAAATAAACTCAATAAGGAATCCACCCATATAAATTATGTTCCATAATTATTTTTTTAAATTTTTAATGATTTTCAACAACCAGAACAGGGGATCACGAAATCAATCTGAACTAGTCTTACAAAAATATAAATATCTCAAAATACAAAATTCCTTTGCTTTCTCTATTTCTTTTATAGGAACATATACTAAATAAGTTTTAATTCAATATCTCATTCAACCTATAATTTAATTTCTACTATTTTTGGTGATTTTTCAATATTACCTAACTGCTGCTACCAAAAACTGTTATATTTCAAGTTTCACTTTTTCATAAATTTCTTTGTATCAATTTTTCATAGTAACACTTAACTATATCAAACTTACCAAAGTTCGATTACTTATTGATCACATTGCTCACAACACATATATTCATATCCCTATACTTAACACCATATTTTCATATGAATTTACAATTAATAGGTTTTCCCGTTCAACACATAGGAATAGTAACAGATATTCGGTGGTCTACACATAGTACCACCCTTGTAGCCGAAGCTAATTGGTGCACATAGTAGCCTGCACATAGTAGCCTACACTTGTACTACACATGTGACCAAAACCATTTCTTACACATAGTGGCCTGCACTTAGTACCACACATGTGATCGAAATAATTGAGTACACATAGTACTACACCTGCGACCCAACCATTTGGTACACGTAGTAGCCTGCACTTAGTTTTACACACATGACCTAAACCATCTTGAACACATAGTAGCTTGCACATAGTACTATACATGTGTTCTCACAACGGATCATTCATATCTTTTCTATTCTGAAGGTTCAACCGGGAAATTCTTCACTTTTCAACATTTTACCAATTCATCCATACTCAATTTCAAATCATAATTTACCTCAAGTGAGCATTCAATATGCAACCACGACTTATATAATAACAAAATATTATAACATAAGTAAAAACGATATATTATTTAGATACAAACTTACAATTTCACATAGTCACCATAATCATAGAAAGCACTTTTAACCACAACATCTTAATTCATTTCCATGTCATCTATGTCACCTTGTATCATAGGCATTATTAAATCAAGTCACTAACATAACAATATCATAATTATATAATTCAACAAAATCAAATTTAATATTACAATTTAGGCTTCAAACAAACATTATGACATTACTGCGTTATTATTATACCAACTTACCTTTAATGCAAAAACGGCCAACTTTTCTGACTTAGCTCAGACCCTCGTTCTAAGTTGGGCCCTCAATTTATCAAATTCGATCGAATCGGGAAAATTGTCATTTTCGCTTTTGAGGTAACTTAGTGTGATAATAATAATGCAATAATATTGTAATTTATGTTTGAAACCTAAAATGGTGTGTCAAGTTGATTATGTTGAATTAATTGTTTAATATACTATGTTGGTGAATCGATTTAAAAATATGTTTATGATACAAGGTGACAAAGGTGACATGGAAAATGAATTGAAATGTTGTATTCAAAAGTGCATTCTACGACTATGGTGATTATGTGAAATTGTAAGTTTAGATGTAAATAATGCATTGATTTTATTTGTAAAATAATATTTTGATGTATAATATAAAGTATGATTGGGTGATTATTATCATTTTGTGGATTTTGAAATGTAGAGTTCTCGATTGAATCTTCAGACACCGAATGATACGAATGGTATGTAGCTAGGTCACATGTGTGGTTCCGAGAGTAGGACATTATGTGTATAAGAGAGCTACGAGATACTATGTGGTAGCTAGGTCACATGTGTAATGTAATGTGTATACCGTATGTACAAGAGAGCTACGAGATGATAATTTCAAAAGTAGCTAGGTCACATGCTTAATACTGGGTGTATACCATGTGTACACGAGAGCTACGGGTTAAAAATAGCTAAGTCGCATGTGTGATCCGAGTGGTGGACACCATGTAGACACGAAAGCTATGTTACATGTAGCTAGGTCGCATGTGTGGATTCGAGTGTTGGACACCATGTAGACACGAAAGCTACGGAATTAAATGGCTAGGTTACATGGGTGATATTGAGTGTTCACCATGTGTACACGAGAGTCGGGATTATGTGTTGGTGGAGCTATGTGCTGAAACCACCGAGAATGAGATATGGTTTCGAAGGGTTCAATGGGAACATTTACTAAGTGATGTTTATGTGATTATGTGATATATAAGCGCAGGTGCATATTTGGGCAAATGTGTATGAGAGCAATGGTGTAATGTGAGCAATGTGCTCGATATATGATTAAAATTACGATAAGGTTGATATGGTGTAAGCACTACTATGAATACTCATAAATATTGGTGATGATTATTCATTTGAATAGCTAGTATTGAACATGCTTGGTGTGATGTGTGCATATATGAAAGTAATATGAAGAAAACATGGGAGAGTAAAATTAACAATAAAATAGTTTGAAATAGTAGCAGTTACGTGATTTTGAAAAATCATCATAAATTGCAGAAATTAAATTAGATGCTGAATAAGATATGAAATTAAATCCCATTGAGTCTGTTTTCACATAAAAGAAACGGTGCGAGTAAATGAATTTTATAATATAAGATATTTAAATTTTGGTGAGACAGGGTCTAAATGGTTTCAGAAATCCCATGTTCCAACTTTGGTAAATTACTAAAAATTGTATAAAACTGGGTATGATGTCTAATTTATATTCATAGAATCCTAGATGAGTCTACTTTCAAGAAAAATAAATGAGAAAGTTATCCGAACTCTGTATAATGAGAAATATGATTTTTAGTGAAGAGGAGTTAGAGCTGTCGAATAGCAAAACAGGGAAATCTTTAATGAATAAAATGTATTGATTGGCTAAACCAAAAATTTTGGATTTTTTATGGTAAGAAGGTATATGAGTCTAGCTTCATGAAAAATTAATGGATCTAAATTTGGAGTTCCGAAACTCTGGATATAATTAATTTAATGACTGTGACTTAGGAAGATAGCTTAGGTCATACATGAGTAAGAAGCGAAATTATGAGAAATGTATTGTTAATCAAATTTACTGATTGTTATATGCCAGCATACTAAGTTGTAAAGCTTATACCCTCCTTTCCTTTTTCTCTCAGTGTCTTCAGGTTGGCTCGGAGTTGAAGATTGTCAGAGGCAGTATCACACTATCAATTTGTCAAGTTGAAGTAATGGCAATTCTTATTAGTATACAAGTGAGTGGCATGTCTCAGGATTTAATTATTGGTAGTATGTACTATTGTGAATTGGCTAAATTTATTAGCTGATGATACTTTATTGTACATAGCCATGAGAGCATAATTGTTATGAGTATGTAAGCCTAGTTTATACATGCATGGAAATGTTTTGATGTAGTTAGGTATATTACATATGTTTGATGGTTAAATCCACAAAAATCAAAGGTGTGATGTATGTTTATAAATTGTTTATGAGTGTGAGGAGTTAAGAGTACAAAAAGGCTTGGAAAATAGCCTAAGTATTGGCCATACGGGCAGAGACACAACTGTATATCTCAGTCGTGTGGAGGGCATGGCCTAGCACATGGGCGTGTGACTTGGCAGTGTGCCCCTAAATGTTTGATGATGTCATAAATAGAGAGTTGCACGATGGAGGACACGGCCGTGTCTTGAGCCACACGGCCTACCCGCACAGGCGTGTGAGTCTCCAAAATAGGGAAATTTTAATTATGTCTCAAAAGTCTTCAAAAGTTCTCGGTTTAGTCCCGAATCATTATCAGTGTGTGTTGGGCCTCATAGGCCCATATTAGGGACTTTAAGATGGGAATTGAAAAGTTTTAAATTTGAACGAAAATTTATGACTCGGTTTTACATGTTCATGTACGTTTAAGTTCAGTAACACCTCGTATCTTGTTCCAACATTGAACACGAGTAAGGGGTGTTACATTTAGTGGTATTAGAGCTATGGTTTAGTCGGTTCTCGGACTAACCTAACGTGTGTGAGAGTTTAACTATACATGCCATAAGTCGGTGATAGTGTGATGTCACCCAACACGAACGAGAACCATCTTGTTTAGACAAAGGTACTCTTCAACCGAGCTATATCCGATTATGCTGATAGTGATATTAAAGCAATTAAGCAAAGTACAGTTATGCTGAGATGAAACTTAGAAAGGTATGAATAGAAGTTTATCATATGTATGTGTTAATGTACGAGGTGAGATAATCATAAGTTGAGAAATGTGGAAAAGTAGAATAAAGTGAAAGTTTATATGGTGATAAGTCTTTTCGTGTTTACTTGGCATGCATGTGATGTTACGTACTCGACATATTTGATTAAGTGAAAATGATAAACAAACTCATTGAAATAGATAGAATTTGTGTGTATGTACACTTGCTTGAATAAGTGTAAACAGTATGTTCATATGGTGGAATCTTATGTTTAAGTGTTAAACTAGAGATAATACGATGTTTTGTTTTATATCTTTGTATTGAGCCATGAATATTATAATGGTATAAAAATTGAATTGGAAAATCAAATTGAGTAGAATACAGGAAATGACTATGATCGTTCGATGAGGAATTGATGAATAAGACCATGGTTGGACCATGGCAATATATGTGAGTACGTGTAAGACCATAGCTAGGCTATGGCATCGTGATGGTGTGTAAGACCATAGTTGAACTATGGCATCGAGTGAACGACATGCTCAAACCATAAGGAATTCTCTAAATTGACAAAGATGGTAAGAAAATTGAAGCTAAATGATGGAAATTTAATTGGATATTATTGTTGAGTTCGAGTAAGTAAAACCATTGCTTGAAATTGTGGGTGCAAAAAACATTTGTATGATAAATAAATGTGTAAATTTTCTTAGAATGAACCATATGATGTTGGTGATATCACATTAGTGATGAAAGACAAGTCATATGTGTGTGCTCAAGAGAGTCAAGTTAGAGGCTTTATGACCTTGCCCTTATCGGTGTTGTCTTATGACGAAATTTTGCAAGAATCATGTTGAATAAGTTCAATAGTGTGAGCTAATGAGCTCGATGGTGAAATAAATAATAATGTATACATGCATGAGGATAGTTTGGAGAGTGTATAATCTCTGATACAAAAGAAGTCCAGAGCTAATGTATTTCTAGACTCGATAATGAGAATGTGGTGATTATAGTATCCGAATTTCTGTAACTTTCTTGAAAGGACTTGATAATGGTAAGGTATAAATGATGAGAGCATAAGCTCAAACTTTGGTAATGGATCTCTTTTCTATGGTAAGTTCGAATAAAAATCAAGGAATTCAATCAGGATATTTGTTTCTTTAAACTAGTATGGTTATAAGACCTTTGATTTACAGGTTGGGTGAATTGTGAATGAATGTATGTATTTTGGTTATGGTAGTAGTATGAGGAAAAGAGTGTTTTGATATGTCACCATTCGATGGTTGAAATCAACCCAATTGTTCTCCTGAAAGTAAGCTAGTTTATTGGGATGTGGTTACAATTATATGTATGTAGGCATGTCCTCAGCTAAGAAAATAAATTCTGTACACTCATGAGTATGTATAGATATTGATGGATATCTTAAATGATGAGATTAAATTCTGGAAATTTAAATTCAGATGTATGCTTACTAGATTGTTTTAAATCGAATGATGTTATTGTGAATTAAAGGTGTACCGATTTACAAAGTCATCGCACTATGAGAATCTAACTGATCTATGCATGGTTACAAAGATCTAAATATATGAGAGTACTACCAAATGAAAATCTAGTTCTAAGCTCAATTTAAAAATTGAGTAAAGAATTTGCGATTTTTGTCAGTGATGTATTATGGAACAGATTGGAATGTGTTTAATACAAAACGTAAGATGATGGTTTTTTTCTAATGGGTGAAAGTGTCTAATGCTACAGAAAAAGGAACTGAAGTTTAAGACTTTATTAATGGACTAAGATAATGTAAGATTTCGAGAATATTTTTTTATCAATATTTGAGAAAATAGTTATAGTCACAGATACTTGGACAGAAATTCTTTATTCATAATTGTGAGTACTAGTTACTTGATTGATCTTACTTTATGATGGTCTAATTCTAGCAGTATTAACTATTAAAATAAGATTTTCTTTGTGGAATTGAGAAACTCAAAAACGTGATAACCAAAGATAATCTAAATGAGTTTGGAGTGAGTTTATTTATGATGTTGAATTTTGGGTTGGACATGATTCTTGTTGTTGTAGATATGTCGAGATAGAATATGCATATTGATAAATCCAAAACTTATGCAGAAGTTTTGGTACGAAGCTTAGTAGTAGCACATTTGTTCATCCATGAGTAATAAAATGTACAGCTATGTGAGTAAATATTCTGGTGATTGAGTATAAATGATATTGTGAGGTTATGTTCAGGTACCCAAATTCTAGCAAGTAAGCCAAAATCAAGTGTGTTCAGGACTAATATAGTCAGTGATGGAACAAGAATGATAATTAGATTGAGTTATTATAAGTTCCAAAATCAAAATTGTCATAATCTCTAAAACAGGAGATCTGAATTCTGGTTGATGTTTAGCAAAGATCCATATGATCATTTTGGTATGTGCAGAGTTTTTATTTGATAGATTACTGAGTATATACATATTCAAGGGTGAGTAATTAGGGTTTTGATGAGTTGTTTCGGCACTGTACGTTATGGTTTAAATGTTACTGGAAAGAGATATATGAGGTTTAATTGATTTGTGATTTTAGAAAATTAGTGAAGGTATTTCATTAAGGTTGAAAGCAACTCCTTCTGGTGAGTTTTTTGGGGACGAAAATCCCTAAAAAGGGAGAACTATAACAGCCCGAATTAGGGCCTAAATGGATTAGTGGTTTTGAAAACCATGACTCCAAAATAGAAAATTTTATTGCGATTAAGTTTTAAGGTTTATAATGTGATTGGATACTTGTGTGAAAATTTTGTTAAGAAATTTTATCGATTAGGTGTTCAATTTGGTATTTAGGACTAAATTGTAAAATGTGAAAAATGTGTATTCTTGTTCATAAAGGTACTTGATTGAAATGGGGTTTTAAAGTGGAGGTCCTTAAATGGAATTAGACCAATATACTTTAGTTTGGACAAAAATGGTACCAAAGGTTTTTAATGAAAGGCATTTTTGTCATTTGGTAATTAAAAGAATTAAAAAGGGAAAAAATAGGCCAAAATCATGTCCATCTTCTTCATGTGGCCAAAACATAAGGGCAAGACACCATTGTTAGGGTTTTCAAGTTGCCAAGCTCAATAGTAAGTGCACCCAAGCCCTGTTATTTATGCTCGTTACATTTTTGAGATCCCAGTAGCTTGGTTTAGCTATTTCTACCATATTTCGAGCTAGGGTTTGAGTTTAAAAATTTACCCATGTTGAATAATTGTGTATTTTGATGTTTAATGGTAGAAAATGAATGCTTGAAGTGTGGTGAACGTCTTTTGCTAGGTGATTTTCGGTGAAAACCGTAAAAAGGACTTAAATACAAAAGTTGTAAATTTGTGCATAAGTGTGTGATATATTGGAAATTAGGGGTTGGTATAGAAGAGAAAATGGTTCGACTAAGTCCAATATACAAAGAAATTGAATAAAAATTATTTTACGAGCCTAGGGGTAAAAGTGTAAATATGTGAAAGTTTAGGGGCAAAAACATAAAATTCCATAATGTGATTTTTGGGTCACATTGAATAGTGTGACTAATAAATGAGCAAATTGTGATGTTATAGATCATGGAAAACGAGATTCGGGCCTAGATCAAGGTTGTGGATCGAATCGAGAAAATTGTCATTTTCGTGTCCGAGGTAATTTGGAGTGATAATAATAATAATAATGCAATAATATTGTAATTTATGTTTGAAACCTAAAATGGCGTGTTAAGTTGATTATGTTGAATTAATTGTTTAATATACTATGTTGGTGAATCGGTTTTAAAATGTGTTTATGATACAAGGTTACAAAGGGGACATGAAAAATGAATTGAAATGTTGTATTCAAAAGTGCTTTCTATGACTATGGTGATTATGTGAAATTGTAAGTTTAGATGTAAATAATGCCTTGATTTTATTTGTAAAATAATATTTTGATGTATAATATGAAGTATGATTGGGTGATTATTATGGTTTGGTGGATTTTGAAATATGGACTTCCGATTGAATCTTCGGACACCGAACGAGACAGATGGTATGTAGCTAGGTCACATGTTGGTTTCGAGGGTAAGACACCATGTGTACAATAGAACTACAAGATACTATGTGGTAGCTAGGTCACATGTGTAATACGATGTGTATACCATGTGTACAAGAGAGCTACGAGATTATAATTTCATAAGTAGCTAGGTCAGATGCGTAATACTGTGTGTATACCATGTGTGCACGAGAGCTACAGGTTAAAAATAGCTAGGTCGCATGTGTGATCCGAGTGGTGGACAACATGTACACACGAGAGCTATGTTATATGTAGCTAGGTCGCATGTGTGGATCCGAGTGTTGGCCACCATTTAGACACGAGAGCTATGGAATTAAATGGCTAGGTCACATGGGTGATATTGAGTGTTCACCATGTGTACACGAGAGCCAGGATTATGTGTTGGTAGAGCTATGTGCTGAAATCATCAAGAATGAGACATGGTTCCGAAGGGTTCAATGGGGACATTTACTAAGTGATGTTTATATGATTATGTGATGTTGGTGGAGTTATGTGCTGAAACCACCGAGTATCGGATGTTATTCCAAAGGGTTCAATGGGAAAGCTTACTAATAGAGATTTGTGTGGTTATGTGGTGTGTAAGTGTAGGTGTATTTATGAGACAGTGAATACTTGGGCAAGTGTATATGTGTGCAAAGGTGCAAGTGTATTTATGAGCCAGTGAATATATGGGCAAGTGTATATGTGTGTAAGGGTGCATGTGAACTTAAGTATATGTAAATAATGTGCTTGGTATGTATGTAATATTGGTAAGGTTATGTGGGTAAGTTGATATGTGATAATATGTATGTAATATTGGTAAGGTTATGTGGGTAAGTTGATATGTGATAATATGATTTTGGACATTAAGAGAGTTGGTATGATGTTAATTATTTGCATATAGACTTACTAAGCTTTTTAAAGCTTACTCCTTTCTCTGTTTCCTTGTTTTATAGAGTAGTCAAGCTAGCCTAGAGATCGAGAAGCGTCAGAAGATCACCCACACTATCTACAACATTCTTTTGGTATTGTAATATGAATTCTTTTGAACTATGGCATGTATAGGGACTTAGTGGTGTTGTAAGTGTCATGTTGGTTTGGCTATCATGTGGGAATTTGTCTTTTGATAAGTTGTTTTGTAATTAAGGCCATATGATGTGGCCAATTGATACGATCCGCCTCGGGGTGAGTCGAGTCGTATGTAAGTTTGCCCGATCGTCTACGAGAAAGTATCGTTCGATTTGCTTGTGAAGTAAAGTTAATGGGAAAATAAGGCGGAAGCTAGGTTAAAGTGTTCAAAGATAGGTTATGGGTAAGAATATGTATAGGTTCGGTTATGATTAACAAATAAAAAAGATGAGGAGATAGGAAATGGTTTGGATAGGCGATGTGATGAATAAAAGGAAATTGGATAGAAAGATGGATATGGTAAAATAGGACTTAAGTTTCAAGTATGATTCGACACTATAGAGAGTATCGCCCCGGTACTTATATCACTTAAGGTGGAAATGAAAATGATAGAACCTCGACCCACTACTTAGCAAAGTAGGAACCTTGGTATAAGGGTGAACGCCACACTCGGTTGAGTGATAAGTTCAAAAGGAAGAACAAGGTTGACACCAACTAAGAACTAGATAGGCCAACAAGTCTTCAACGAAATATGAGAGAAAGAAATCTCACAAATTCCATAAATTTAACAAAGTTTCATTAAGAGAAAAGTCTACCTACAAATGAAAATGATAACCATATATATAGTGCCTAAAATGTCTATTGGAATTCGGCAACTAATGTGTTCACACAACAATAAAAACATTCACACTAATTCATTAAAATTGTTCATGAATTCAGTAGATTCATGCACTAGCTGAATGGACACTTTCTTCCCCCTTGGTGTGTGCATGAATGCTTAGCCATGAAGTAAGGCTTCAAGTGCCTTGTATGAGCACCAAAGGTTGCATTCATCTCCTTGGGACGTTCATGCACTTGTATAGAACATGCATCCTCATTAATAAACACTTTAATGACATGTAGGTTCATGAATGGTAGCATGAACTTAGTAAATTCGTTCTCCCCTTTGTGCATGCACTTAATTCAATCAATGTGTTGAATTATTGAGTTAATTCCTTCCCTTGGACGTTCTTGAACCCATCCATGCATGTGTAGTAGCTTATAGGTCAATTCAAAGTGTGAACATGTTCAAGGAACTCAACGGTCAACATAGAATTAGTTGGCAGCTACTTCTTGGCCGAATAAGTGCCTTGGAAAGTTAGGAGACAGCCACCGTACATGCACTTAAGCCATTCATGCATTCTATCATCCCATGCATTTGATCCATTCATGGATTAGCCTTTAATGTCCATACATGCATTCGGCACATGCATGAATTTGTAGAAACCTTGCATCTAGCCATACATGCACCAGCATTTAATACTTCTTCATTCATGCATGTGTGTCGTCCAAATAGGTTGAATCTTCAAGCACTCATTGTACCGTCCATGAGCATTGCACCTATAAAAAAATAAAACAATTCATAAGACATCATGTGAACACACATAAATTCGGCACAATGTGAACATATTAATGACATGCATTAAATCAGCTAAAATGTGTTCATAATTAAAATATGTAATAACTATGACATATTAAAAACAGATATTAATATAAGACAAATTTGATGCTTAAATAAATATGTTCGCATTGTGCCGAATTTATGTGTGTTCACATGATGTCTTATGAATTGTTTTATTTTTTTATAGGTGCAATGCTCATGGACGGTACAATGAGTGCTTGAAGATTCAACCTATTTGGACGACACACATGCATGAATGAAGAAGTATTAAATGCTGGTGCATGTATGGCTAGATGCAAGGTTTCTACAAATTCATGCATGTGCCGAATGCATGTATGGACATTAAAGGCTAATCCATGAATGGATCAAATGCATGGGATGATAGAATGCATGAATGGCTTAAGTGCATGTACGGTGGCTGTCTCCTAACTTTCCAAGGCACTTATTCGGCCAAGAAGTAGCTGCCAACTAATTCTATGTTGACCGTTGAGTTCCTTGAACATGTTCACACTTTGAATTGACCTATAAGCTACTACACATGCATGGATGGGTTCAAGAACGTCCAAGGGAAGGAATTAACTCAATAATTCAACACATTGATTGAATTAAGTGCATGCACAAAGGGGAGAACGAATTTACTAAGTTCATGCTACCATTCATGAACCTACATGTCATTAAAGTGTTTATTAATGAGGATGCATGTTCTATACAAGTGCATGAACGTCCCAAGGAGATGAATGCAACCTTTGGTGCTCATACAAGGCACTTGAAGCCTTACTTCATGGCTAAGCATTCATGCACACACCAAGGGGGAAGAAAGTGTCCATTCAGCTAGTGCATGAATCTACTGAATTCATGAACAATTTTAATGAATTAGTGTGAATGTTTTTATTGTTGTGTGAACACATTAGTTGCCGAATTCCAATAGACATTTTAGGCACTATATATATGGTTATCATTTTCATTTGTAGGTAGACTTTTCTCTTAATGAAACTTTGTTAAATTTATGGAATTTGTGAGATTTCTTTCTCTCATATTTCGTTGAAGACTTGTTGGCCTATCTAGTTCTTAGTTGGTGTCAACCTTGTTCTTCCTTTTGAACTTATCACTCAACCGAGTGTGGCGTTCACCCTTATACCAAGGTTCCTACTTTGCTAAGTAGTGGGTCGAGGTTCTATCATTTTCATTTCCACCTTAAGTGATATAAGTACCGGGGCGATACTCTCTATAGTGTCGAATCATACTTGAAACTTAAGTCCTATTTTACCATATCCATCTTTCTATCCAATTTCCTTTTATTCATCACATCGCCTATCCAAACCATTTCCTATCTCCTCATCTTTTTTATTTGTTAATCATAACCGAACCTATACATATTCTTACCCATAACCTATCTTTGAACACTTTAACCTAGCTTCCGCCTTATTTTCCCATTAACTTTACTTCACAAGCAAATCGAACGATACTTTCTCGTAGACGATCGGGCAAACTTACATACGACTCGACTCACCCCGAGGCGGATCGTATCATTTGGTATCAGAGCTTTTAAAACGAGGAGTACCGACGTTCGAAGCATCATCAAAATAGGTTCGTAAAAAAAATTCAAAAAAAAAAAAATTTTTTATTTGTTTTGTTATTCATCATTTTGTACTTAAAAAAAAAAAGAGAGTGGTATAAAAAAAAATTTTGAAAAAAAAATTTGAAGTGAAAAAAAACGTGAAAAAAAAAAAAAAGTGTGAAAAGAAAATTCGAAAAAAAATTGAAGTGAAAAAAAAGTAAAAAAAAATGAAGTGAAAAAAAAAAGTGGGAAAAAAATTCGAAGTATTAAAAAAAAAGTGTGAAAGATTTTATTCTTTTGTTGACCATTTTTGCACTCCCGATCAGGTTCGTTCATTTCTACCATCCACTTCCTACCCCATCGCCACACTTAGACCCGAGAAAATTTTTTTTTTTCAGCCAACCCTAAACCCCTCATATTTATCCTTTGTTAAACAATTTTGAAACCGACCCCTAAGCCTACGATAAGGCCTTGGCGAGTCTGAATATGAAATTGCGAGAGAAAGTTTGAGAGGTAAAAGGCAAGAGTGAGTGAGCGCATTCGAGTGGAGGTAAAAGCCAAACGAGTGTAAACACGAGTGTGAGTGCTACCAATTTTTCTTTCTATCCAATTTCCTTTTATTCATCACATCGCCTATCCAAACCATTTCCTATCTCCTCATCTTTTTTATTTGTTAATCATAACCGAACCTATACATATTCTTACCCATAACCTATCTTTGAACACTTTAACCTAGCTTCCGCCTTATTTTCCCATCAACTTTACTTCACAAGCAAATCGAACGATACTTTCTCGTAGACGATCGGGCAAACTTACATACGACTCGACTCACCCCGAGGCGGATCGTATCACCAATGATGATATTGGTTTATATATATATATATATATATCTTTGTAAGGTAATTCTTGAAATGCTTGGTGTGCTTGTGTGTGGATGAATTGGTATATGTTGTTAAACTATCAAATGTGGTCATTTAGATGCTTAAAAATGTGTATGGTGTATGGTGATAAAAATGGTATAAGTTTGTATGGGTTTTGGGGAAAAAGATGGCTTGGAAAATAGCCTAACTTAGGGCCACACTGTTGGCCACCACGGCCATGTGTGTAGGGCGTGTGAACTTGTATGAAAATTTCAGAGATGAAGGACATCACACGGCCTATCACACGGGAGTGTTCCGTGGCCGTGTGTCCACATTTGCATACTAACGTCATAAACAGGATACTCTAGTTTCGCACACAGGGTGTAACGCCCTAATTTTCGAGATTTTTTGGGATTTTTGCGATTTTGGTGTGAACTTAAAATTTGGTTGTCTGGTTATGAAATTTATGCTTGGAGTGTGTTAGTGGGCCTTTAGAAGGCCCGAACCTAAGTTAAAATCTGATAGAATTATCAAATTTTGGACTTAAAGAGAATGGGACTTGAGGATGTGGGCTTTTAAGAAAAAGTGGGTAATTTAAGACACAAAAGAGTCAGTGGTGGAGTGGCAGTGTAACACCACTTAGAGGACATGGGTGGCGTGTGGTTTTATGTGTATTAGTTTACGAAAGGGGCGGTCTAGCAAGGAGCGTTGGAGGCTAGGACCATTGGAGCGACTAGATCTAGGTCTAGTCATTAGTTTTGACAAAGGTAAGGATTCTAGGGCCTTAAGTAAGGTTGGCCGAATATGTTAAGTGTGTGTTAGTTGGTTTCATTGATTCGTGGTTGATAAGTGTAATCTAAATGACTGTAGGTTGATCATTCGAGGGGTTCTGCAAAACTCGCAAATTAGGTGTGTAAACGAACACCCACTAGTAGACTAGATTGGCAAAAGCTGAAATGTCAAAATTTTGACATTTTGTGGGCTTGCAAGCGTGCAAGTGCTCGTGGGTTGGTTGACTCTGTAAAATCAGTAATCGCAAACGGTAAGGTTGATGTGTGCGCAATTTCGTGTGCCTTGGCGAATTTGGGCCTCGAGGGGCTGAATTTGCGCCCAATAGGCTTACGGGCCCATATGGGTGAAAATGAGCGGCAAGCACGTTCTGATAATCTGGGTGTTAAAACTGTTAAATCAGACATAAAATTTAGGCTTTGTGGGCCAAAATAGTTAATGGACACCATAAGGGCCCATTAGGGGTTTTAGGACCCGTTAGCTCTAAAGTTGGTAAATGGGCTAGATAAGTCACTTAGATGAAAATTGGACTTTTAATAACTGTAATAAGCATGAAAACCCTAAAAATTTGTATATCTACTGAAATACCCCTTAAGGGTGAAAATTTTCTATTTTACCCCTAGGTGCAAAATCACCATTATACCCCTAGGGTTAAATTGACTGAAATGCATGCTATACTTTATCTGTTCATTGCATGCCATGACATGTTATTCTGTTGCATGGGTTTGGGTTTTTTATGGAGGAAGTTCTAAGTGGCAATTCCACGTTTACTGATGGGGGCTTTGCCTTGTTTTACTGTTAGTGGCTTGGCCACGTTTCCTGATTAAGCAGCTCAGCTGGGACTGTGGTGTGTAGGGCTGAGTGGCTTGAGTTATTCCCCACATGGTGTGTAGGGCTTGTACGGATGGTGTGTAGGGCTGGATTTGGGCTAGGTATTTGCATACATGCATAATATCTGTACTGCAACTGTAATGGGCCTAAGGGCCACACTGATTACTCAATAAGGCTAAAGCCTAGTTAATACTATTTACTAAATAGGGCTAAGGCCCAGTTTATACTGAATCTGAATAAGGCTTAGGCTCAATAAAGCTTTACTAATTTGGGCTCTGGTTGGGTTTACTTTACACACTGAGTTTTCAAACTCACCCCTTCCCTTTCATCTATGCAGGTGAGCCCTAAGCTAGTGGGCTTGGAGCTGGAGGGATTCGGAGTGGCTATGTGGACTGCATTTGGTTGATTTTATCTAAGTTATTTTACTTTCAGTACTTCATTTAAGATTATTTTCTTTTTTTTGGGTTCTGTTTTGTAATAAGGCCACTTCTAAGTATTATTTTTATTTGGGTTTTTACTTCGTTATTTATAACTTGCTTAAAATGGATAGACTTTGGCTGCGCGAGTTTTCATAAAATTAAAAAACGTTTTCAAAATATAAAACATGTATCAAATGGATAACGTAAAGACAAACAAGACCTTGAGACTAAATAATTTTTAAACCGGTAGTGGATAGGACATTCACAAATTAAAACTGGTTTTCCTTCAAAACTTTAAGATAACGGTTTTGCAAACTCAACTTAACCATGGTAACTAAAGAATATAATCAATCTGTTGTCGATGTGACACACAAAACTTGGCCGTAACGTCTGGGTCGGGTTTGGGGTGTTACATTTAGTGGTATCAGAGCCCAGTTACAACAATTCAGTTGTGGATCAGGTCTAAAAAGTTTTTATAAAATTTCAAATTAAGGCCCATGTAGGGTATTTTGAAAATTGGTTTTTGGGAAAATTTTTAAGAAAACCCCTTTTCAAACTTATTTTCTTCTAGACATATTTATTCAAGGATTACTTTAAAAACAAAGTTTAAGTTTTTAATTTTATCTAAAATCGGGCTTTCTAAAATCTGGTTTCTGAAGAATGGCACACTGAATTCCCGGCACCAAGTCTGTAAATATTGCTTTTTCCTATGTTGTACTGTACTGAAATATGACTATAGATAGTACTGAGACTCTACTATGATATTGTAGTTAGAGCTATACTGAACTATAGGGACTGAGACAGTAGGGAAACTAAACCCTATAAGACTGAGACTATAGCTAGGCTACGATTCTGCAAAAGCAAACTCTTAAACACTATTTGTGCATAAGACATTTGTAATAAACACTGAAATACTAAACTAATTTCATAAAATTCGTAATCAGATAAGTCGATATGAATACGAGGGCAACTCGTGGACGAGGTCGTGGACATGGCCGAGGTAGTGTGCAAGCTGGCTCTTCGTCTTCGGGACATATGCCAGCTGAAGAGGCAAGAGCACCACCAGCGACTGAGACTGGATCGTATGATCGGGCCGCAGGGGATGACGCTTTGTCCTAGGCAATGTTAAAGGTCTTAGAAAGGGTTGCTGGAGCAAGTACTGAGGTTGTGAATAGGGGATCCATTTCTGAGTGACTCTGGGCTAACGGAGTGGAGGTCTTCAGGGGCATATCTAGAGTAGCCCCAAATGTGGCTGAGTACTGGCTGGAGGCCACGGAGCAGATCATCAACGATCTAGATTCCTCAGTGGAGCAAAAGCTGAAGAGAGCAGTATCACTACTGCGAGATGATGCATATCAGTGGTGGATTACTGTGAGGGATAGTACCCCAGCTAAGTGGGTAACCTGGGAACTATTTAAGACAGCTTTCAAGGGAAAGTCCATTAGGGCAAGCTATGTGGACGCTCGAAGGAAGGAATTTCTGAACCTGACCTAGGGTAACAAGTCTGTTGCTGAATATGAAGCAGAGTTTTTAGGGTTAAGCTAGTATGCCAGTGGAATAGTTACTACTGAGTATGAACATAGTGTTCAGTTTGAGGATGGCCTCAAGAATGAGCTTAGGGTGCTGATAGCTCCGCAGAGGGAGCGTGACTTTACTGCTTTGGTGGAAAAGGCTAAGATAGTCGAGGAGGTGAAACGAACTGAACGACAAAACTGTGAGAAGGATCAAAATCAATTTAGGAGGGACTCTGCACCCTTGGGTGTTGCAAACAGGAATGTCAAAAGAACAAGGGTGGATGAATCGGTCCGAGCAGTTCTGGTGAATACAGTTAGACCGCGGCTTATAGGGACTATGGTAAAGTACATTTAGGAGAATGCTGGAAGCGTACTTGGGGTTGCTTTTGATGCGGATCCAAAGAGCATAGAGTTAAGGACTGTCCTCAGAGGCCAGCTCAGACACAAGCTACTGAACAGAAGGTTGCTCAACCAGTGCGAGGTGGACCACAACTGCCGAGAGGCCGTGGTCAAGGTAAGGGCGGCAATGGAAATGGTCGTGAATGTGGAGCACCTGGTAAGGGTGCTGGGAATGCTGAGCCTCGTCAGCCAGTGTTGGTGTACGCTGCTCGTCACCGAGAGAGGGGTGACACACCTGACGTCATAACTAGTATCTAGCATGCCATACACTGCCTTTATAGATGTTGGTTCTACCTATTCATATGTTGCATGTGATATATCTGGATCGTTGGGTGTGCACTCTGAGGAAACTGTGAGTGGGGTAACTGTGATAAGTCCACTGAGTCACTCAGTTAGGGTAGACAAACTCTTTAGAGAGCTGCCTTTAGAGACTCAAGGTGGGATTTTCTCTGGGATTTAATGGAGCTACCATTTGGAGAATTCGATCTCATCTTGGGAATGGACTGGCTTGCTAAGTAGAAGGTGACTTTGGACTGTGCTGCTAAGCGGATGGTGTTAAGGACTACAGAGGATGAGGAAGTGATGGTTATAGGGGAGCGAAGGGACTACTTGTCCAATGTTGTTTCGGCCTTGAGGGCTGAGAAGCTGATTCATAAGGGTTGCGAGGCATTTTTGGCATTTGTGAGTCAGACGGAGACTAAAGGTTTGACTGTAGAGAAGGTTAGAATAGTCAAGGAGTTTCAAGATGTTTTTCCGGAAGAGCTTCCTGGATTGCCTCCGAATCGTGAAGTCGAATTTGGAATCAACTTGTTGCCTGGAATGGCTCCAGTGTCCATCACACCTTACAGGATAGCACCGAAGGAGTTAGTGAGTTGAAAGCACAAATCCAGGAGTTGTTGGACAGAGGTTTCATTAGACCGAGTATGTCTCCATGGGGAGCACCAATTCTGTTCGTAAAGAAGAAGGATGGGACGATGTGTATGTGCATCGATTATCGCCAGTTGAACAAACTGACGATTAAGAATAAGTACCCTCTACCAAGGATTGATGATTTGTTTGATCAGCTTAGAGGTGTAACAGCCCACTTTATACCCTAGTCGGAACGGGTGGTTTTGGGACCCCTCAACTGAGTCAAAATATTATTGTTACTGCTTTAATATATGTTACAGCATGATAGTTTATATGATATGCAAGTTTTGTTCGGGAATTTTACTGTTTGAATAGTTAATTCAGTAAAAAGGACTAAATTGATTAAAGCAATAAATTAGAGTTCTATTTTATAAATGGCTTATTTGATGATGGCTTTATAAATGGAGGTACTTGCATGGCAATTATGCCATTTTTAGTTGGAGTGGTTGGAAATGGACAATTATATCCATATTTTATAAGGTTTTATAATTGTTTTTACAAAGGTTAAAATTGTCCTTTAATTATTATATGTTATATTAGTTAAATAAAACAAGAAAATGGTTTAAAATTTATCTCCTCTGCCACCGATTCTTAAAACAAAAGAAGGGTTTTAAAGCTTTTCTTCATTCGGCTACTTTGAGCTTCAATTGAAGGTTTGTTTTTATCCCGTTTTCGATAATTTTTATGTGTTTGAGATCGTTGGTTCGTATATTAGTTGACTCATACCTCAATTTTTAATTTTTAACATGTCTTTGAAAAGTGCCATTAATGAATTCATGTTATTTTGATGGATTTTGAAGAATTATAGAATATTATGTGGAAATATACAAGAATTTTAAAGTGATTTTTGAAGAAAATGGGTTTTGAGGATTTGAATGCAAAAAGGTAGAATTTTTGTGTTAAAATTTTGATTAAATGAAAGATATGTACTTATAGGGACTATATGGATATTCGGCTAGGTGTATTGAGGTCCTTGATGTGTAATTTGTCATTTTGTGATGAAAGGGCTACATTGAAAAATGCTGAAAATAAAGGGGTTAAATTGCAAATATGTCAAAATATATGTTTTTGGATTGAATTGAATATGTGAGTAAGTAAATAGCTGAATTTTGCATTAATTTAGATAAAGACGAACGAATCCCAGAACTTGAACGAGAAAACGGAAAATAGACGAGTAGATATCGGGATTATAAGGTAAGTTCGTTGAATTTGGAATTTATCTTATAAATGCTTATAAATGTTGTTTAATGATCATGTGTATGTATAAAGTTGCTGAATGGATTGCCTATTGAGTATATACATGTGTTTTGGAATGGAAATGTTAAATGTTTCAAGTAATACATGAATATCGAGTTCCCGTTAGAACCGTATAAGTCGTAAGGATACAAGTGACATGTCACTAGGGCTACAGGGTGGTTTGAGTTCCTGCATTTGTTGCGGACTTACCACGTGCTCATGAGCTACACGTTTATCCTTCGGGATCACATGCTTAGTCTTTGGACTTACCGCTCAGCCTACGGGCTCACCGTTCATCCTTTGAGATTACATGTTCAGCCTTTGAGGCTTACTGTACAGGCTCATAAGAGCATACATGACGTATTGACGGTTTTTAGGTTATATGTATATACACTATGTGTGTATCACCCGGGTATCCTCGATATTCTTATAGGTTCAACGGGCAATACCGATATAAGTACATGAATTATAAGATGGAATAGATGCATGCATATATATGAACTACATGAAAGGTATGATCCAATACATAGGACTTATATGTTCCATGAGATACATGATAGTGAATGCATTATATGTCATGTGAATTATATGTTAAACTCTTGTATAAGATTGTATATGAGCTCATATAGACTAACATGTGTGACCTTGTGAAATAGATTACAAGAGCATATGAATAGAATTGGCCTTACTTGTATATGTAGGGATTACCTAAATGAATCGGTAAGTTAAATTCTAAGTTTTACGAGCTTACTAAGCTTTAGAAGCTTACTCCGTTTATTTCTTACACTGTCTTTTAGATTCAGAAGCTAGCTCGATAATCGGACGTGTCAGAAATCGCCATCACACTATCTATCAAGCTTTGGTACTTTTGAACCTTTTGTAAATGAAATGGTCATGGCATGTATAGGCTAGTTGTTAATGAATATGGTATATTTTGATAGATGACCAAGCTATGTGATGTGGCTTGGCTTATACTTTTGTAATTAGGTATTTTGAGAATGGCTTTTTGATTATATGTTCTTATGGTAAATTATATGATCAAGATGTGCTTATGAGATGAAATTGTAAGAAATGATTATGTATATTTTTGTGTGGATGAGTTCATGAATGGGTCTATTATATGCTTGAATTGGTATGTTTTTGGGTGGCAATTTGGCTTAAACTGAGCCTATATTGTGCCACACAGTCAGGGAACACGGGCATGTATTTCGACCGTGTGTCACCTGCACCTTAAATGTTTTGGTCAGTTTTGATACACGGCCTAGACACACGGGCGTGTCTGGTAACTTGTAGCCGTGTGAAATTTGGCAGTATAGTCACACGGTCTATTCTGTTTTGTACGTCCGTGTGAGGTAAGTCAGTTTCCACCACGGGTCATGCGATTCGGGCGTGTTAGGTAGCCATGACGGTGCGAGAGGACATAGGCAAAGGAGCACGGTCATGTGTCCCTAACTTGAAAATTTATGATTATTTTCATATATTTTACTATGATTTCAATTTGATCCTCAATAGTTATATGCATCATTTTATGATCATTTGAAGCATGCTTTGATGTTTGAAAATACATAATGATTAATGATTAAAAAGTTCAAAATTTTTTCTGGTTCAGTCTGATTACATGTTTGGTAATGCTCCTTTCCTGTTCCAGCGATGATTACGGGATAGGGGTGTTACAAGAGGAGCTTCGGTATTTTCCAAGATCGATCTTCGATCTGGATATCATCAGTTAAGGGTCAAGGAGGTGGATATTCATAAGATAGCATTCAAAACTCAGTATGGTTATTACGAGTTTTTGGTGATGTCGTTTGGACTGACGACTGCACCTGTGGCTTTCATGGATCTGATGAATTGAGTATTACAACTCAACTTGGATTGATTCGTAGTCGTCTTTATCGATGATATTCTGGTGTATTCTAAAACTGAGGAGAAGCATGATGAGCATCTTCGTGCTGTTCTACAAGTGTTGAGAGAGAAGCAATTCTACCAAAAGTTCAGTAAGTGTGAATTTTGGTTGCAAGAAGTGACATTTTTGGGTCATGTTGTTGAGGGGATTAGGGTCGATCCTCGAAAAATTAAGGTGGTTCTGGAATGGAAGCGGCCGAGGTCGGTATCAAAAATTTGGAGTTTTCTAGGTTTAGCTAGGTACTATAGAAGGTTTGTAGAAGGATTCTCTTTGATCGCTGCACCGTTAACGAAACTTCTGAGGAAAGAAGTGTCATTTGTATGGACTAAGAAATAGCAAGAGGCTTTTGATAAGTTGAAGAAAGTCTTGACTGAGGCACCAGTGTTGATTCAGCCGGAATCTAGGAAGGATTTCATTGTGTACAGTGATGCATCGCATGTGGGTTTAGGCTATGTACTGATGTAAGAGGGTATGGTGGTCACTTATGCTTCGCGACAGCTTAAGCATCACGAAGTAAATTACCCTACACATGATCTAGAGTTGGCAACAGTAATCTTTGCGTTAAAGATCTAGAGACACTATCTGTATGGAGAAAAGTGTATTATATACACAGACCATAAGAGTCTCAAGTATTTGTTGACTCAAAAGGAATTGAATCTTAGGCAACGAAGATGGATAGAGTTGCTTAAAGACAATGACTATCCGATTGAGTACCACTCAGGTAAGGCAAATGTGGTGGCTGATACATTGAGTTGAAGGGTCGTAACTGAGCAATGTTTGCTCATCTGAGTCTATATGACGATGGGAACTTGTTAGATGAGTTACAAGTGAGACCAACTTGGTTTAAGCAGATTAAGGAGAAACAGTTAGAGGATGAGTTGTTAGTTCCTCGGTTTCTGCAAGCTGAGAATAATGAAAATTTTGATTTTGGACTGAATGGTGAAGGAGTTCTGTGTTTTCGAGGACGAGTTTGTATTCCGAAGGACTCTGATTTGAGGCAGTCAATTCTAAGAGAGGCTCATGGTGGACCTTGTGCCATGTATCCTGGAGGGAATAAGTTGTATCGAGACTTGCGAGAGTTGTACTGGTGGCCTGGACTTAAGCAAGAAGTGACCGAATTTGTGGGGAAGTGTTTGACATGCCAGCAAGTGAAAGCTGAGCATCAACTGCCTTCTGGACTTCTGTAGCCAGTGAAGATTCCACTTTGGAAGTGGGAGAGGGTAACCATGGACTTTGTGAGTGGGCTACCTTTGACACCTACCAAAAAGGACTCAGTGTGGGTAATTGTGGATAGGTTAATGAAATCTGCCCATTTTATACCTGTCCGAACCGATTATTCACTCCAGAAGTTGGCCAAATTGTATGTGGCGGAGAGAGTGCAACTACATGGGGTGCCAGTTTCGATAATTTCTTATCAGGATCCTAGGTTTACATCTCGATTCTGGTAGAAGTTGCATGCGGCGTTGGGTACGCGATTGGATTTTTCCACTGCTTTTCACCTTCAGACAGATGGACAGTCAAAAAGGGTTTTTCAAGTTCTAGAGGACATGTTGAGGGGTTGTGTTATCGACTTCCGAGGGAGTTGGGAGGATTACTTGCCATTGGCGGAATTTGCTTATAATAACAGTTATCAGGCAAGTATTCAAATGGCTCCATATGAGGCACTATATGGGCAAAGGTGTGGTATGCCTACTTGTTGGACAGAGTTGGGAGAATGTCAGGTTCTTCGGCCAGAGTTGTTGGCGGAAAGTGAGGACAAAGTTAAGTTGATTAGAGATCGGTTAAAGACAAAAATCTTATGCTGATTTGAGGCGTAAAGAAATTTAGTATTCAGTAGGAGATATAATTTTCTTGAAGGTCTCGCCCTGGAAGAAGATATTAAGGTTTGGTAAGATGGGCAAGTTGAGTCCGCGGTTTATCAGGCCTTATCGAGTTCTTAAGCGGGTAGGTCCGGTAGCGTATTAGCTGGAGTTACTGCCTGAGTTAGACCGAATTCATGACGTCTTTCATGTGTCCATGTTGAGACGGTATCGATCGGATCCTTCTCATGTCATACCAGTAGAAGAGATTGAGATAAAGACTGACTAGACTTTTGAAGAAGAGCCTGTGCAAATACTGGATCGAGAGGTCAAAGTATTAAGGAGGATGTCAGTTCCTTTGGGAAAAGTACTCTGGCACAACCATGGTAGAGAAGAAGCCACTTGGGAGCCAGAAGAGGCGATGCGTCAATAATACCCTCACCTATTTGGATCAGGTAAATTTCAAGGCCGAAATTTCTTTAAGGGGTAGAGTTGTAACGCCCTAATTTTTGGGATTTTTTTGGGATTTTTGCGATTTTGGTGTAAACTTAAAATTTAGTTGTCTAGTTATGAATTTATTCTTGGAGTGTGTTAGTGGGGCTTTAGAAGGCCCAAGCCTAAGTTAAAACCCGGTAGAATTGTCAAATTTTGGACTTAAAGAGAAGGGGACTTGAGTATGCGAGATTTAAGACACAAAGAAGTCAGTGGTGGACTGGCAGTGTAACGCCACTTAGAGGACATGGGTGGCGTGTGGCAGTTGTGCAAAGGGCCAAGGTTCAAGTCTCAAGGTAAGCAGTGTGGTATTTTATTTTTACTGCATGTGCTAGTCATGTGATGGGCTTCAAGTAAAACTCTGTTGGAAAGAGTTTGAGATGCTCATGAGATTGAGTCAGAGAGGATAAGGAGGAGAAAATCTAGGAATTTTGAGGGAAAGCTACTGGTGGCCGATTGTAGGAGTCTTGGAGAGCAATTTCGACAAGTGAAGCTTTTGGGTGTGTCGAATGGTTTGAGTGGGATCTTTCGGAATTTGCTGACATCTCTTTTGTCTTGCCGAACTAGGGTAGTATCTCCTAAGGTTCTCTGCTCTCTCATCCTATTCTCTTCTCTTAGTTGCAAGAAGCCAAAAACCCAACCATTGTTTTTCTTTTGTGCCGACTTGTGTAAAGAACCGAACTATCATCTCTTTTCTTTCCTTCAAACTGAATCTGCCATCCTCTCCCTCTCCTCTTTTCTTTCTTCCTTTTCTTCTTCTCTTCTATTTTCACCTAAAACCGAATCTACTCCTTCTTCTCCCTTCTCAAAGCCTAAGTGGTCGACTTCCACAAAAGTCGAAACCAAACCCACCATTGCCGATTACCTATTTGATCAAAGCTTCTTCTTCTTTTTCTGTTACCTTTCTTTCAAACTGAATCTCGAACTTCTCATCCTTGTCTCTGCCGATTGTTTCTTTTACTTCTGGAACTCCTCTTCATCTATTGTTTTTCTTTTAAACCAAAACAGTCGTACGCTAGGATAGATTCAAAAGCCAAAATCTCCATATTCAAAGTAGTTCAGGAATTGAACCTCTAGATCTCTTGGATCTATATCAGATCTAGATTAGAAGGGTGATTTGGGTTGATTCTCTGGTAAGAAGATCTACGGTAAGTTATCGAAACCCCTTTCCATTCGTTATTTTGGGATTTACGAAAAGCCAAAAATCCCTAAACACTTTAGGGAGGCTGTTGATTTTGGTAAAGAGTAATGCTAGTCTTTCTATGTGGTTTTATGTGTATTAGTTTGCGAAAGGAGCGGTCTAGCTAGGAGCGCTGGAGGCTAGGACCATTGGAGCGAGTCGATCTAGATCTAGTCATTAGTTTCGGCAAAGCTAAGGATTCTAGGGCCTTAAGTAAGGTTGGTCGAATATGGTAAGTGTGTGTTAGTTGGTTTCGTTGATTCGTGGTTGATAAGTGTAATCTAAATGACTATAGGTTGATCGTTCGAGGGGTTCTGCAAAACTCGCAAATCAGGTGTGTAAACGAACACCCATTAGTAGACTAGATCGGCAAAAGCTGAAATGTCAAAATTTTGGCATTTCGTGGGCTTGCAAGCTTGCGAGCGCTCGTGGGTCGATTGACTCGGTAAAATCGGTAATCGCAAATGGTAAGGTTGACGTATGTGCAATTTCATGCGCCTTGGTGAATTTGGGCCTCGAGGGGCTGAATTTGCGCCCAATAGGCTTACAGGCCCATATGGGTAAAAATGAGCGGTAAGCGCGTTCTGATAATCTGGGTGTTAAAAGTGTTAAGCCGGACATAAAATTTGGGCTTTGTGGGCTAAAATAGTTAATGGACACCGTGAGGGCCCATTAGGGGTTTTAGGGCCCGTTAGCTCTAAAGTTGGTAAATGGGCTAGATAAGTCACTTAGATGAAAATTGGACTGTTAATAAATGTAATAAGCATGAAAACCAAAAAAACTAGTATATCTACTAAAATACCCCTTAAAGGTGAAAAATTACTATTTTACCCCTAGGTGCAAAATGACCATTATACCCTTAAGGTTAAATTGACTGAAATGCATGCTATACTTTATCTGTTCACTGCATGCCATGACATGTTATTCTGTTGCATGGGTTTGGGTTTTTGATGGAGGAAGTGCTAAGTGGCAATGCCATATTTACTGATAGGGGTTTTGCCTCGTTTTGCTGTTAGTGGCTTGGCTACATTTCCTGATTAAGCAGCTCAGCGGCGTCTATGGTGTGTAGGGCTGGGTGGCTTGAGTTATTCCCCACATGGTGTGTAAGGCTGGTACGGGTGGTGTGTAGGGCTGGATTTGGGCTGGGTATTTGCATACATGCATAATATCTGTACTGCTACTGTAATGGGCCTAAGGGCCGCACTGATTACTGAATAGGGCTAAAGCCCAGTTAATACTATTTACTGAATAGGGCTAAGGCCCAGTTAATACTAAATCTGAATAGGGCTTAGGCCCAGTAAAGCTTTACTGATTTGCGCTCTAGTTGGGTTTACTTTACACATGAGTTTCCAAACTCACCCCTTCCCTTTCATCTATGCAGGTGAGCCCTAAGCTAGTGGACTTGGAGCTAGAGGGATTCGGAGTGGCCATATGGACTTCATTTGGTTGATTTTACCTAAGTTATTTTACTTTTAGTATTTCATTTAAAATTATTTTCTTTTTTTTTAGGGTTCTGTTTTGTAATAAGGCTGCTTCTAAGTATTATTTTTATTTGGGTTTTTACTTCATTATTTATAACTTGCTTAAAGTGGATAGACTTAGGCTGCGCGGGTTTTCATAAAATTAAGCAACGTGTTCAAAATATAAAACACGTATCAAATGGATAACGTAAAGACAAACAAGACCTTGAGACTAAATAAATTTTAAACCAGTAGTGGATAGGACGTTCACAAATTAAACCTGGTTTTCCTTCTAAACTTTAAGATAACGGTTTTGCAAACTCACCTTAACTGTGGTAACTAAAGAATATGATCAATCTATCATCGATGTGACACACCAGACTTGGCCGTAACGTCTGGGTCGGGTTTGGGGTGTTACACAGGGTGACCACACGGGCGTGTCATGGCCATGTGAAGGACACAGCCAAGGACACAGGCGTGTGCTCGGCCTGTGAAAACCTTTGTAGGTTCAAAGTGAAAAATAAATTTGCAATAATTCCACAAGGGCTAGGGACATGAGCGTGTGTGACCACACGGCCTGCCCACACGGGCGTGTCGTTGTCTCACACGGGCGTGTGCCTTGTTTTTGACCAAATTTTCCAAAATTTTCCAAAGTTTTTGGTTTGATTCTAGACCACTCCCAAACTATGTTTTGGGCCCCGTAGGCCCATTTTAAGAATTATATGATATATTATGAAAAAGTTTTAAATTGGAATGAAATTTTATGGCCCGATTGTAAAGGGTTGGTTATGTTATCGTCCAGTATTGCCTCGTATTCAGTTCTGTCTTTGAAATCGGGTAAGGGGTGTTACATCAATCGTTATCAACCACAATTGGGTTGCGGTTTACATTATATATGTAAACGTTGTGTGAGATGATTGATTTTGAATCTGTTCTATTGGGTGTGTGTATGCATATCTGCTACTGATAGATTGTCGGTTGATGTGTTCATTATTTCTGTGAGATTGAATGCATCCATGCACTTGCATAAAGTATTTTGGGTAGGATTGCAAAGAGAAGGGAGTTTGATTCTGAACTGACCTGGCAATTCTACTACAACTTATTCGTCTAGTGATTTATCACCCTATACTGCACTTACATCAGTTTTGCTATTTACTATTATCTGATCTGGTAGTTTATCTATAGCTTACTGGTATAGCGGCTTACCGCACTGTACCATACCGCATTTATGTTAGCATTGTTGCGTATCACTACTATTTGATTTGGCAGTTTAATGACATATTGATAAGCCATCGTTGCCGGGCAACCCAGGGTGGCGGGTCATTATTGCAGAACAACCCGGGATGACTCTATATCGTGTGTAGGGTTAGAAGAGCTTAAACAACTCTTAAGGGGTGTGATCGGGGGACGGAGAGGTGTGTTAGCGGGATGGGCGGGTTACATTACTTGACTGCATTGCAGGCGTGTCTATCTATAAGTTCTTACTATAAGATTATTTGTCTAAATTTTGTTTGTCTGAACAACCCTTGTGTTGGGATTTCAGTGTGAACTTTCTGTGTGAACTTGGTGTGCACTGTTTGCTACGTTTTGTTTGATTGTTAGTTCTAAGTGTGCTTTCTAACTTTGAGAGTATATGTAATTCTGTTGTGCTACTGACTTGAATTCCGTAATTCTGTCTCTTGTTTTGTTCTGAACTCACACTGAGCTCATGTAACTCGCCCCCTCTTAGTGTTTCCCTTTCAGGTGCCTTTTGGAATTCTAATGCTAGACTCGATATACGAAGGTCCCAGATAGTCTCTAAGAAGGATAAATTAACTGTTTGTTTCTATTTGTCATTTGGTTTTTGGACTGTCAGATTTTATTAAAACCATGGTACAGGCTCCGTTTTAAATTTTGATTCATTCATTTAGTTCAAGTTTTATAATAAATTTAGTTGTATTTTTACTAACTGGTTTATGCCATTAAATGTTTTGGTTTGACGGGATAACTTGTTTGTAAATTTACCTACGATCACTTTGGTGATCAATGTAATATCTGGGATTTGGTCTAAACTCCTAGGCTGGGTTTAGGATGCTATAACTACCGTCGTTTTGTTAAAAATTTATAGATCATTGCTTCACCGATGACCAGGTTACTATAGAAAAATGTCGAGTTTGTTTGGTCTGATAAGTGCCAACAGAAGCTCCAGTGTTGCCTCAACCTAAGTTTACGGTAGCATACATTCTTTATAGTGATGCATCTCTCAACGATTTGGGTTGTGTATTGATAGAGGCAGGGAAAGTAATAGCTTTTTCTTCACGACAGTTAAAGCCACATGAAAGAAATTATCCTGCTCATCATCTCGAATTGGCTACAATTGTACTCGCTTTAAAGATTTGGAGACATTATTTATACGATGAGAAATATCATGTGTTTACGAATCACAAAATTTTAAAGTATTTAATGACTCAGAAAGAAATAAATTTGAGACAGAGATGTTGGTTAGAGCTACTAAAAGATTATGATTTGGTTTATTGATTATCATCTGGGAAAGGCTAATATGGTTGCGGGTGCTCTCAGTCGAAAGTCATCATTTTTTACACTTCGAGCGTTAAACACTCATTTAGCTCTGACTGAAGATGGTTTGATACTAGTACAATTGAAAATAAAACCCTTCTTTTTACAACGAATTCAGGAGTTATAAAACAACGATCTGAAATCAATAATGAAGCGATAATTAGTTCAGAATAATTTGATTACTGAGTATAGTGTTAATGATGATGGTACATTGCGCTATCATGATAGGATTTATGTTTCGAATGATTTAGATTTGAAATTTGATATTCTGTTTGAAGCTCACAGCAGTACATGTTCTATTCGTCCTGGTAGCATAAAGATGTATTGTGATTTAAAACAGATGTATTGTTGGTCGGGTATGAGACGTGAAAGTTGTGACTTCGTAGGTAAATGTTTGATTTGTCAACAGGTAAAAGCAGAGCATCAAGTACCGTTGGGTTTACTACAGCCTGTCATGATTCTTAAGTGGAACTGGAAGCAAGTCACGATGGATTTTGTATCTAGTTTGCCTATAACTCCGAAAGAGAAATATTCAATATGGGTGATTGTTAACAGATTGATTAAGTTGGCGCACTTTATTCCAGTCAGAATAGATTTCTCACTTGAAAAATGATCAAAATTATATGTGCCAGAGGTTGTAAGGTTGCACGAGGTTTTGATATCTATTATTTTTTATTGTGATTCAAGGTTTACATCGATATTTTGGTATAAACTTCATGAGGCTTTGGGCACTGAACTCAATTTCAATACATCGTTTCATCATCAAGCATACGGGCAATCAAATTAGTGATACAGATGTTGGAAGATAATCCACGATGTTGTATATTCGAGTTTGAAGGTAGCTGGGAAAAGTCCCTGCCATTATCTGAATTAACTTATCATAACATTTATCAATCCAGTATAAAAATGGCACCATTTTAAACTCTTTACGGAAGAAAGTGTAAAACACCGTTGTATTGCTCTGAATTGAGTGAATCCAAAATGGTGGGAATGGATTTGATCCAAAAAACTGAAGACAAAGTTTGAATTATTCAAGATTGCTTGAAAGCTACATCTAATCGTTAGAAATCGTACATGAACTTGAAAAGAAAAGATATAGAATTTACTGTTGGCAATCGAGTATTTCTAAAAGTTTCTCCCTAAAAGAAAGTGCTACGTTTTGGCAAAAAAGGAAAGTTGAGCCCGAGATTTATCTGACCGTGTGAGATTTTTGCAAGAAACAGCCTTGTAGCCTACAAATTAGATTTGCCCTCTAAACTTGAGAAAATTCATAATGTGTTCCATGTTTCAGTGATGAGACGGTACAGATCTGATCCTTTACATGTGATTCCTCATGGAGAGATTGAATTGCAGCTAGATTTAACGTATTCTAAGGAACCAGTGAAAATTTTGGCTCAGGAAGTTAAAGAAATATGGAATAAATAGGTACGTTAATAAAAGTCTTGTGACAACGTCATGGAACAGAAGAAGCAAAATAAGAAACCATGGAATTGATGAAACTACAGTATCCAAATCTATTCTTAGGTAACAATTTAGAGGACAAAATTTCCTATAGAGGGGACAGTTGTAACAGCCCAATTTTTAGTGATGACGGAACAGTGGTTTCGAAACCACAAATTTTTGTCGTGTCGACATGTAAATATTTATTTATAGTCATTAGAGTAGTATTAAAATTTGGTTCAGAAATTTTAACATTTAGATAGTTAATTAAAGAGAAAGGACTAAATAGTAAAAGGTGCAAAACATAGTTATTAAAGAACTTGGATGATTTAAATAGCTTGAAAATTAAATGACAATGGACCTCTGTGGTAATTTAGCTCTAATTAACTTGTTTGGATGACATTAGTATTAAAAATGATAAAAATATTAAACTTTTTAATGGCAATATTACAATTAAAACAAAATCAAAATAAAACTAAGTAAAGAAATAAGTCTTCTTCTTCATTTTATTTCTTCGATAGCTAAATATTCATGGTTGCTTAAGCTAAGAGAATCGACCAAGTTTAGTCTCTTGCATGTGAGTGATTTTTTTACCCGTTTCTTGTAATTTTTATATTTTTGAGGTCAATGCAACTAGGTCCAGGTAGCCCGTACCTTCATTTTTGAATCTGTTAAAAATTTTAGAAGTTTTCATTAATGAATCTTGAATGTTTTAGAAGATAACTATGTATTTGAAGCTTTGATTGTGTTGTTTGGTGATTTTGTGAAATGATTTTTGTTAGTATATTATTTAAAGATTAAATTCTAAAAATGTCAAATTTTTGGGGTTTGATTGTGAATTTGATGTTTGGTAGGGACTATTTAAGGGCCTATTATATTCGGCTTGTAACACCCCAAACCCGGCACAGATGTTACGGCCAAGTTTGGTATGTCACATCAACGACGAACTTATCATATTTCCTAGGTATTACGATTAAGGTGAGTTTTGCAAAACTGTTATTAAAGTTTAAAGAGAAAATCCCGGTTAAATTGTGAACATCCTATCCACTATCAAATTTTAGAATTATTTCCAGCTAAGACTTAACTTTTGTTACCCGTTTGATACGTGTGATTGATTTTGAAAACATTGATTAATTATAAGAAAAATCACGCAGCTTTATTCAAATCAATTATGGTATAGTAGAAATAAATAAATAAATAAATACCCAAATTAAAATAATTAGAGCAGCATTATTACAAACCCAAAATCGGAATAAAAATAATTAAAAATAAGTAGAAAATGAATAACTTAATTTAAACCATCAACTGCAGTCCATGTGGCCACTCTGAATCCCTTCCAGCTCTAAGTCCACCAGTCTAGGGCTCACCTGCATGGATGGAAGAAAAGGAGTGAGTTTCAAAACTCAGTGTGCAAACAAAGCCCATCGAAGCCCAAATCAACTGAAGCCCAAATCAACTCAAGCCCACTCGGCCTACGCCAAATCCAGTCTCAGTAATAACTGGGCTGAAGCCCTATCCAGATATAGTAAACTGGGTCGAAGCCCTATTTAGTATTTAGTTACTGGGTCGAAGCCCTATTCAGCTACCAGTGCGACCCAAAGGCCTATAACAGTAACAAAACAGAGTGATGTATGAATGCAAAGCCCAAAGTCTATCCTAAGTCCATCCGCTACACTCCACCCGTACCAGCCCTACACACCATGTGGGGAATACTCAACCCACCCAGCCATTACACTCCACAGTCGCAGCATCGCTACTCAGATAATGTGGCCAAGCCACTAACAGTAATACGAGGCAAAGCCCCCTTTTCAGTAAACAGTATGGGGCAAAGCCCCTCCTAGTAATCGTGGCAATGCCACTTGCACTTCCTCCATCAGTAAACCCAGTCCCACGCAACAGATAATCATGTCATGGCATATAGTGAACAGAAACAGTAAAACATGCATTTCAGTGAAACTTAGCCCTAGGGGTATAACGACCATTTTGCACCTAAGGGTAAAATAGTAATTTCTCACCCTTAATGGGTATTTTAGTAAATATTCCAGTTTTTAAGGTTTTATGCATATTTCAGTTATTAACAGTCTCATTATTACCTCAGTTACTTATCCAACCCATTTTAGCAGTTTAAAGCTATTGGGCCCTAAAACCCCTAATGGGCTCTGCAGTGTCAAATAGCTACTTAAGCGCATTTAGCCCAAAATTTATTGCTGGATTACCAGTTTTAACAGTTTTAGACCTACAGTATACCAAAACACACTTACCACTTATTTTTACCCATATGGGCCCGTAAGCCCATTAGGCCCACACTCAGCCCATCGAGGCCCAAATTTACCAAGGTGCACGAACTGCGCACTCATCCATCGTACCATTTGTGATTACAGATCTCACTATTTCCAACCAACTTACGAGTGCTCGCACGCTCACAAGCCCACGAAATGCCAAGATTTTGGCATTTCGGCTTTTCGACTTTTGCCAATTTAGACTATAGAAGGGTGTTCGTTTACATACCTGGTTTGCAACGAACACTAACGAGATCTCCCATGTATATCCTACAAGTGATCGCTACAATATCAGATCCAAGATTTCAATGGCACTAATTGTAAACTTGCTTACCAATATCGGCTAACCTCCATTAATACCTTAGAACACTTACCTTGTCACAAATAGGGACTAGATCTAGTTCTAGTCATTCCACTTGTCCAAGCCCTCAATCGGTAGCCTTTAGATTGCACTAGCACAAAATAAATCAACTGTTAAGACCTATAGAGCCTTAAGCCCCAAATCGGCATCCTCCTTATACACCTAGGGGTTTCAGCTTTTCTTAAATCCCGAAATAAAGTATGAAACAGAGATTCTGATAACTTACTGTAGAATCACTAAACCAGAACGATTCCAATCCCGTACTTAACTCAGATCTGATGCAAATCTAGCCTCTAAACAAGAGCAGAAAGTGAATCTTAGAGGTCTAAGAGTTCGATTTCCAAATCCCTATGGATATGGTAGTTTCGGCTTTTGGTAAGATGGAGCAGAAGGTGAATTGGAGCTATGGATTGAAAAGGTGTTGTCGATAGAGTTAGAGGTTTTGAGAGTGTGAAGTTCGGCTAAAAGGGATGAAGAAGAAATGAGGGGTTCGGCTAAGAAGAAATCGGCACCAAGTAACTTTTTCGGGATTTCAGCTTTTAGTGTAGTCAATTAGGCTTGAGAAGAAGTAGATTCGGCCTTGTGGAGATTAAAGAGGAAGAGGATGAGAAGAAGAAAGAGATGAGAGAAGAAGAAAAGAGTAGAATCGATTATGGACAAATTGACACAAAGAAAGTATAAAGGCTTAGTTTCAGTTTCTTGCAAAAAGGAGGAAGAGAAAGAAGAGAACCCTAAGGCACTATACTCTAATTCAGCAAAAAGAAAGACCCACACAATCCTGAAATTCTCCCTAAAGCAATCGGCATACAAAGAGCAAGTGTCGAATTGATACCTACTACCCTAGCCGAATGCACACTAAAGCCAAATGACCAAATCGGCAATGTTCCCCCAAGAGCCCCTCATTCGGCCATCACATGCCTCATTCAAAAATCCTAAAATCTCTCCCTTATCTTAACTGATCTAATCTCATGAACAACTCAAACTTTCCTCAGCAGAGTTCTACTTGGAAACCATCACATGTATGGCACATGCACAAAAATAAAACACCAGCTTGCTTACCTTGTGACTTGAACACTGGCCCTTGCACACACATCCACACGCCACTTTTTTAGGCACTTAAGCGGTGCCACATTGCCACTTTACGAAGGGCTTACTTGTATCTTATTTTACTAACTTTTTCTTAAAAGCCCACATAACCAAGTCCCCTTCACTTTAAATCCAACATTTGATATTTCTGCTGAGTTTTAACTTAGGCTTGGGCTTCCTAAAGGCCCACTAACATACCTAGATCATAAATTTCATGTCCAATCAACCAAATTCCAAAATTTCATCAAAATCGCAAAAATCCCAAAAAATCCTGAAAATTAGGGTATTACACGGCTGAAATTTTTGCTTGAGAAAAATGGTTAATTTTATGATTTTCGGGTTAAGGAACTAGATTGCAGAAGTTGTAAAAATTAAGGGTAATTACTTAAATTTGAGAAATAAAAGGGTATAAAATGAAAGTGAATTGGAAGGTAAAATGTAAGCTAATAATTGAGAAATTTTACATTTTAGATCAAGGTCCTGTTGATATACGTAGAAATGGAAAAGTTACAGATTTGTGACAGCCTGATTTAAGGCCAAATCAGAACAGTGGTTTTGGGACCATAAATTCGAAGTAGGAAAATTTATTCTGATAATATTTTAACATCTATAGTATGATTGAATACATGTGTGGAAATTTCGTTCAGAAATTTTATCGATAGAGGGTCTAATTTAATTAGTAGGACTAAATTGCAAAAAGTGCAAAATATGTGTTCTAGAAGCTTTGGGTGTCTATTTGTTATGATTTTTAAATTTGGTGGTCCTTATTTAGTAGTAAGACCATTATATCTCATGATGGACAAAAATAGACATGGAAGGGTAAAATTTCAAAGTTAGGCATTAAGGGCATTTTGGTCATTTGGTGAATAAAGATAAATAAAACAAAATAAAAAGTCTTCATCTTCCCCAAATTAGTCCCTTGTGCTGAAAATTTAAAGGGTTCCATAGCTAGGGTTTGGCCACTTTCAAGCTTAATTGTAAGTCCACCCTAGCCTCATTTTTAATGATTTTTACATTTTTGAAATCCTCGTAACCTAATTTATCTCTTTTAAGGACAAATTTCAAGTATTAGAAAATTTTAAAATTTTACCCATATTAGACATGCATGTATTTTGGTGTCTAATGGTAGAATATGAATGTTAGTTCTGTGATAAACGACTTTTGCTAGGTGATTTTCGGTGAAAATGTTTAAAAGGACCTAAATGCAAAAGTTACAAAATGTGAGTAGAAACATGTGAATAAATGAAAAATATGGGCTGGTATGTGTATGTATAAGGTCTGGCTAGGCTTGGGTTTTGAAAAAAATGAATACATTTCATTTTACGAGCCTAGGGACCAAAGTGTAAATAAGTGAAAAGTGAGGGAAAAATGTAATTTTGCCATAATATGATTTTTGGAATGAATTGAATAATGTGATAATTAGATGAGCTAAATTTGTTATTATAGATCAAGAAAAACGAGGTTCTGACCTAGATCGAGGAATGGGCAAGATTGTGGACTAAATCGCACTATTAGCTATTTTTGTACCGAGGTAAGTTTGCATGTAAGTAATGCATCATTTTATTATATTTAAATGTTTAATTCCTTTATGGACTATATAATTGACTGTGTGAATGAGATTAACTCTACGGACGAGATCAACAACAATTTGATAAGTAGGAAAGTCGTACGAACTTTAGGAACATTAATGGATACAAAGGTCATGACATCAAGGTTATTGAGATGTGATTACTTGTAAGACCATATCTAGGATATGACATTGATATAGTAGTACGTGTAAGACCATGTCTAGGACATGGCGTCGGTATGAGATTTCGTGTAAGACCATGTTTGAGACATGGCATCGACATGAGTTTTCGTGTAAGACCATAACTGGGCTATTGGCATCGATATTGGATTACATGTAAGACCATATCTGGGATATGGTATTGTATGACCTATGTATGACTCCGAGTATCCTTAATAGTACATAATGGTTCAACGAGCCTAATTTAGATGGTACCGAAAGTATATTCAAGGTAAGTAGTACAGGTACGTACAAAGCCCGTACAACTTTCAAAGGGAAGAATATTGATGAGTTAAGAAATAATGATAAGTGATGAACTTTTGGACAAGGTTGGGATGGAATGAGTTATGGCTAAGACATTTTATTAATATTCATGTTGTTGCTTATTATATGATTTGTATGATAGTTATGAAGATTAGGTGCTTACTATTTGCATATAAACTTACTAAGCTATGTAGCTTACTCCCTTTTTCTTTCCTTGTTTTATAGTGTTACCAAGCTAGCTCGAGGATCAGGGATCGTCGAAGTTTCGGATTACACTATCAACTCTTTCATTTTGGGTATTGATGATCTTAGCATTTTAAAAGTATGGCATGTATAAGGACTTGGTTATTTTGTACATGTGTCATAGTTGATTTGGCCATTGGTGTTGGTTTATATTGGTTAAGTGATTATTTTGTATAAAGCCATTGGAAATTGGCTAATGTTGATTATAAGTTTAATCATATGATGATGCATTTCATAGATGTGGTAATTTGCATGATTTGGGTTGATAAATGTGTGATGTTTGAGTATGATAGATATAGCATGACAATGATGTGTTAATGTCTTGGTTGTGGACATTTAATTACTTGATTATGCTATGTTTTGTACCTATGATTTTGTATTTGTGTGTATGTGTAACAGGGTGGCAAATGGCTTGGTAAATAGCCTTTATTTAGTCCATACGGGTAGACACATAGGCATGTGTCTCGTAATTGTATGTTTATTCGTGTGATAAGTCCAGTAATGCCTCGTACCCTATTCTGGCGTTGAATACGAGTAAGGGGTGTTATAGGATTAGTCCCTAAATTTCTGTAACTACTACAATTCAGTCCAGGTAAGTCCATACAGTTTTTAATTTAACATCTATGTGAAATGTTTGACGATATAATGTGATATAATAGATATATTTGAGTATAAATGATGTAAAGTTATTTAAGAAAAGTTGTTCAAATTCAATAATTGGATCGGATTGAATGCGAGATAGAGTACAATCAAGATATTGTGTGTTATGAGGGATTGGAGTGGAGATTGTTGTGGAGCAATATATATGTTTTTCGAGTAGACTGAGGTTTAGCATTTGTTGCAAACTCTCGTGTTATACTCCTTGTTTAGGTGTGTTTTCGGTTGCACTAGCTCTTCAAAGCCATTGGTGTGTTATTGGGTGGACTGGCTCGTATGAGCATCTAGCATGTTATCAGATGGATTAGCTCTTATGAGCATCTGGTGTGGTCCGGTTGGAATATAAATGTACTCATATCCATAAGTCATTCATCGAATTGTAAATCTCTATAATGTAACATGTTTTGTAATTCTGATAGTTATGTCATGTATTTGAGCTTTGAATTGAATTTTGCAATTCACCTGGTTTAGATTGTGGATGAAAGGTAACAAATATGGTTGTATTAATATTAAACAATTTATTGTACTTACTTCGGTAAGATTTATCATTTTAGTACGTTGAACTTACTAAGCTTCAATGAGATTTCTTGTGTTATTTTCTATTCTTGTAGATACTCTGAAAGTTGGATGGTCAGATCGGTACTCAAGTTACACTATCCACTCATTTTTGGTAGTTTTTGAAATGTTCATTTTGGCTTGTATGTCATTATTATTGTTTTGATATGTAAAATGTTAAAGTATGATTTCAAGTGCAAGTAGTTAACCTCATACGATATGTGAACTAAGGAAGATGTTTTAGTGCAAATATATGGTATGTGTTAGTGGAATGTTGTGACCGAGGTGCCTAAGTTTGGCATATTGGATGAATGTTACATGGTGTGATTTAATATACTTTGGATGACAGTTCTTTTTGTTGTACAATTGTATATACTTGTGGTATCAATGAGGATACATTGATTAGGCACTTAGGATTGTTGATTTAACATGTTTTTAGCTTGTTTATTGTCACTTTGAATAGGTCTTTTGGCTGGTAAATGGATTGCTTAGAGTCCAAGTAACCTTGAAATAGTAAACTAGTTGTTTAAGGTTCATTTTGGGTTCAAATGGCTTGAGACACGACCGTGTGAGACATATGGCCTGGTGACATGGTCGTATGCCACCTTATTGTTTTGATATGTAAAATGTTAAAGTATGATTTTAAGTGCAATTAGTTAACCTCATATTATATGTGAACTAAGGAAAATGTTTTAGTGCAATATATGCTATGTGTTAACGGAATGTTGTGACTGAGGTGCCTATGTTTGACATAATGGTTGAAGGTTACATGGTCTGATTTAACATACTTTGAACGATAGTTCTTTTTGTTGTAAAATTGTATATACTTGTGGTATCAATGAGGATACATTGGTTAGGCACTTAGGATTATTGATCTCGCATGTTTTTAGCTTTTTTAATGTCACATTGAATAGGTATTTTGGCTGGTAAATGGATTACTTAGAGTCCAGGTAAGCTTGAAATGGTAAACTAGTTGTTTAAGGTTCATTTTGGGTTCACACGACCTGAGACATGGCTTGGCAACACAACCATGTGTCACCTGATGAGTTCTTTAGGGTGCAAGTTAGTGAGTTACACGACCGAACACACGGCCTGGCACATGGGCGTGTGGGGCAACTCGAAGAGTTACATGGCCTGGCATACAAGATATGACCCTACTCAGAGAGTTACACGAGTGAGGACGTGGGCTGGGACACGGCCATGTGTCCCCAGTTCAATTGTTACATGGCCTAAGACACGAGCGTGTGTCTTAACCCTGTGAGGCACACAACCTGAGCACACGGCTGTGTGACCCCTGTTTTGAGATTTTACATATTTTCACTAAACTTTCCAAATTGTTCCAAGTTTGTCCCAAATTGTTTCCAGGTTATTTTTTGAGCCTCGAGGGCTTGATTTAGGGACCTTGTGCATGAGCATAATTGGTTTGTAATGTGGTTATTATATTGATTGATAAAATGCTTAAATGTTTCTAATTGTTTTGTATTACTCCGTAACCCTAATTCAACGATGAGACGGGTTAGGCTTATTACGATAACTCATTTTACTTATCACTTGAACGACTGCGTACACTTGTACAAATCGCGTAACAATTTTCAAACAATATCTCGACCCTATTGCATGCCAACTACATCTGACTTGGTTTGAACAACTAAGAGGGTAACCAATTTTTGATCCATTACAATTATATCAATTCACATTCTTTTATTCTCAATTTATCATAAAACACAATATGCTTCAACTCAATATCATACCAATTTTCAAATATCCATCAAATCATAAAATATGGTTCTATTCAATTTAGTCTCTATCTTGATAATCAAACTTAATCACATCAAATCAACTCAGCAAATCATCAATAACTCACCTCAAATTCCAAATAATACAAAAATGTCATGATAATGCAAAAATAAATGGTTCTTGAATTATAGAAATACAAACTAGAATTTTGAGCTATTCATCAGTGACTTTGGATTATCCTTTCCCTCTCGACGAATTCAGATCAACGTTAGCTACAAATAACTACAAAACATATATTTCTATCAACTAACAATTTCTATCAAATAACCAATTCGAAATGAATTAACAATTTATACAAGTTTTGCAATTTATTCAACTTAGTCGCTAAAATTAAGACTAACATAACTTTCAATTTAAAACTTTGGATTGAAATCTGATTTCACAATTAGTCATTAAGGATCATCTATTTTTTATTCCTACTGTAAAATTTACATTTTATTTAATTTTGTCCCTAATATACAAAACTATCAATCATGCTTTATAATTTAGTCCTTCTCTTAAACTAAACTTAATTTCTATCAATTTAACATCTCAACAAAACTTAACTAATTGCTCAAATTGATCCTTGGGTTAGCTTATCAAGCTTCCAAGATAAAAAAAAAAAAAAACTATAAAAATCAAAGAAAAATGACTAGAATCTTACTTGAATAAAGGACCAAAAGCTTCCAAAAATCTAAAATGGCATGAAACTCTTTATATTGTTCTGGTGTGTAGTTGGAAGGGATGAAGTTATCTCTCATTCCACCAAAACTTTGTCTTTTATAAATGGGTTAAGTTGTAATTAACTAATAAATCATGTTTTATGTTAAATAAATCAAATTTTGCTTAATTAATCAACTATTAACACTACCATCCACTACTTTATATTTAAACATGGTTTAATTTTTGTTTTGGACCTTTGGTTACTTTTAATTAAAGTTCCCATGTCACTTCCTAATCAAAAATCTATAGCGATTGGACTTTACAATTTAGTACCTATGCCTTAATTAATCACAATTTCAGCTAAATTGACTATTCAAATTCCTCTTTACTTATATAAAATCTTTGTAAATATTTTTTATTTAATATTTACAGACTCGATTTATGAAAATGATGTCTCGAACATGTAATTTTTATACCATTGGAAATCGAATTATTACATTTATAGCCTCGGTGTACGCACACCAGGGTACGATCAATTTATCATTTTTTCTATTCCTTTTGCACTTATGTTAGCATGTTTCTAAGTAAAATCGAGACATTTTATTAATAATTTTTATTTTTAGAGTCTAAGTACTGAAAAGAATAATTTGTAGTAGTTTTCATGGTATTTTGTAGCTAATAAGAATTATGTGGTTATGGAGGATAGATCAGGATATTAAGATACAACTTCTAGCATTAAACTACTACTGATGTCGTGACAATAGGCCATGGAATTGCGACACTAAAGAAATATGTAAGGAATAGCCAAAAAAAGACTCCACATTGCAACAAGGAAACACCCGATATCACGACGATTTCCTACGCATGTTGACATCAATTTTAAGTGTAACAGCCCATTTTGGACCCTAATCGGAACGAGTGGTTTTGGGACCACTTAACCGAGTCAAATTATTATTTTTATTACTTTAATATGTTTTACAGCATGATCGATATATGGTGTGAAAGTTTCGTATAAAAATTTTATCGTTTGATTGGCTAATTTGATAAAAAGGACTAAATCGCATAAAGCGATAAATAGGAGTTCTATTGCATAAATGACTTATATGACTTTGTCTTTATTTTTGGGAGTCCTTAAAAGGTTATTTATCCATTTTAAATGATAATGGACACCTATGTCCATATTAATATAGTTTAAAATGGTCATTTGGTTTTATAAATGTTTAATTAAAACAAAATATGAAAATGCTTTAATTTTATCATTTTCCACCGATTTTGAACAAAAGAAAACAAGGGTTTGAGCTTCTTTGATATTTGGCTATCTTAATCCATAATTGAGGTATGTTTTGACTTCGATTTTTGATAATTTCTATGTTTTTGAGCTCGTTGCAGCTCGGTCTAGCTGACCCGTACCTCAATTTCTAAAATTGGTTGTGTTTTTGAAATATACCATTGATGAATACATGTTTATTTTCATGAATAATTGTGAATTATTGATGGTTGTTTGAAAAGATAAAAGTTTTACAAAGTGATTTTTGATGAAAATGAGTTTTAGGGATTAAATTGAAAAAGGTAGAATTTTTGTGGCTAGAATTGTGAATAAATTTTTGAGATACTTGAATATTCGGCTATGATGAATTGAGGGTCTTAGGGTGTAATTTGCTATTTTGTGAATTTAGGACTAAAGTGTTAAAGTATGAAAAGTTAAGGGCTAATTTGTAAATAGGCCAAAATAGATGTTTTTGGATTAAATTGAACATGTTAGTGATTAAATAGCTAAATTTGTATTAATATAGATGAAGACAATCGAATCCCGGAACTTGATCAGGGAAAACAAAAGGTAGATGAGTAGATATCAAGAAATCGAGGTAAGTTCGTATAATTAGAATCGAATTGTAAATATTCATAATTGTTGTTTAAATTGTCATGTGAATGTATGATACTTTATAGAAATTAAATTGCCTATTGGTTATATGTATATGAGTTGATATGGAAATGTTTAAAGATTTCAAGTACGATCTGATTACTGAGTCCTGTTCGAACTGTAGAAGTCGTAGGATACAAGTGACATGTCACTAGGGCTACAAGGTGGCTTGAGCTCCTGCATCTGTTGCAGACTCACCACAGCTCATAAACTATATGTTCATCCTTCGGGATCACATGTTCAGTTTTCGGACTTACCGTTCAGCCTACTGGCTTACCGTTCATCTTCAGGATCACATGTTTAGCCTTCGGGCTTACTGTTACAGGCTCGAAAGAGCATATATGAGGCATTGACGGATTTACAGGTTATACGTATATACACTGTGTGTGTATCACCCGAGTATCCCTCGATGTTCTTAAAGGTTCAACGGGCAATTATTTATACATGTTATATGTTGATCAATGGATATACGAAGTACATATTACATGAGTTACATGATTTATATGAACTATATGATATGAATTACATGAAATATATGTCATATGTATTTCATATATAATTGTGGTATGTAAATGTTTTAGTTGGAGAATGAATGATTCATGAGGTTACAAAGGCTAACATATGTGGACTTGTTAAATAGGCAATATGAACATGTGACTTGGGTTGGTAATTATGGCATGCTCATTTTTGTTGATTTGGAAAGTTAAATTCTACGTTATACGGGCTTACTAAGCTTTTAAAGCTTACTCTATTTACTTTCCCTTATTTATTTTTAGATTTGGAAGCTAGCTCGATTTTTGGACGAGTCAGAGATTGAAATCACACTATCCATCAAGCTTTGGTGCTTTTGAATCATTGTAAATGAGATAGTCATGGCATGTATAGGCTAGTTTTTAAGTTAAAGTTTATGGTTAGCTTTGCTAATGAATGTGGTATATCTTTGGTACTTATACAAGCTATGAAATATGGCTTGTTTTGTAAAAGTATAAATCATTTTGAATGCCTTATATGATGTGTTTTATATGGTAAAGTTTGGGATGAATGTGTGAGCATTGATATGAATTGGTTAGCTATGAAATGGTCCATTATATGTTTGAAATGTTTGTTTTGGTTGCCAAATTCTCTATGAAATGGTATGGTTATGTGATGCTTGTAGGGGTGACCTATTTGGGTGGCAAAAGGGCTTAAACCAAGCCTACATGGTGCCACATGGTCTGAGCACACGGGCATGTTACTCGACTGTGTAAACCCTGCATCTAGAATATGTTGGGCAGTCTTGTACACAGCTAAGACACACGGGCGTGCTTGGCAGCCATGTGGTATATGGCAGTTTTGCCCACGGTCTAGACACACGGGCGTGTCTGGTGACCGTGTGATATTTGGCAGTGTTGCCCACGGCTAAGGTAACTTTGGGGCACGACCGTGTGAGGTGCACTGGCTAGGGACACGGCCATGTGTCCCTAACTTGAAAATTTTCTCAAAGTTTCTTAGATCTTTTACATGTTTTCAATTTGATCCGTAATGAATGTATGTATCGTTATATGAGTTTTCAAAGCATGTTTTGATAAATGATTATAGAACTATATTGTTGAATGTTTAGTTGAAAATTTTACTAATCTGATCTGAGTTACAAGTCCGGTAATACCCCTTACCTATTCCAGCGATGGTTATGGGATAGGGGTGTTACATTAAGGGCAATTGGGGTTCATTTTTCATCTCTAAACCCTAATTGCTATATTAAATTAAGGGGCACTTTGGTCCTTGAATTCCTAACTATATAATCAACATTTTAGTTAGAATTAAGGTGAGGTCAATAGATGTTCAGTAGAATTCAATATAGTACACAGTAGTTAGTAAGTAGATTAGTTTTAGGTTAGGTTTTCTTTTAGAATAATTTTGTATTAGTTTTTTCTTCTTTATTTTCTTTTATTCTTCATATTAAATTCCTATTTTTTGATGAAACATTGCATTCAGAGACAATTCAAGACTTCACGACCAACCAGATTCCGTCAATGAGAATATTCTCCACTCTATCTTGTTTTTACATTTTCTTTTGTCATTTGTTTGATGAAATGTTTGTCTGTGATGAGAATGAGTTTGTGTGCTTTCATTAATATCTTGTATGACTTAATTGATTAATTAATCAATTATTTTATTGGGTTTTATTCTGATTCAATTAGTTGTTATTTGATTCTGCCAAATTGCTAAAATACTAATATTGACGCCTCTAGTAGAATATCTAGACAGATGAGATCGAAAGGAGATTTTGTCATGTATCAATTTGGTGAATGTACCTTTAAGTGAGACCGAAAGGGTATTTTAGGTGGTAATCCTTAAGCAAAAAGAGATCAAAAGGGTATTTCTAGGTAAGGGTAGTAACAATACAATCGGGTTAGGACTTTAGCTTCATTAGTAGTTAATTATTTAATTGATCTTTGCAATGTTTAATTGGGGAATTTGAATTAGTTAGTAAATTATAATAAATTGTCTTTCAATTTGATTCTAGATTCACACTACTAATTAGTAACTCAATAAGATTAACGCTAATTTTCAAATAATTAATTTAGTAGCAACGTTTTCCAATTCTGGCAATCTCTTGGGTACGATCCTTAGAATATTTTCGTATTTTATTGTAAATTCAAAAACTATATTACAATTTAACTTGCACACTTACAGTACATCGCAATTTCATATCTTTTATTTGCATTGTTTATATACCCTCAGTCCATGCACACCGAGGCGCAGTCAAGTTGTATGGAGTACATAGATTTTTAGTTTATTTGTTTGCTTTGTTTTGTTTGTTATTTTTTGTTTTATATATTCAAAAAAAATTGTTTTTGTTTGAATTGCATGTGCTTGTATTATGTTGATACTGAGAATACTTGTTGTGAATATTAAATTATGTGTTCATTTTTATTAAGCATGCAAATTTGATTGATATTAGATAATTTGGTTATTTTTAAGGTAGATTAATTAATTTACATGGTTAAATTGCATTATAGACTACTACCTTTGTAATTATGTGTTAGTAACCTAAATTGGAATCTAGTATGTGTTAATTAGTCGTCTTTTATCTTAATAGATATTGATTAAATTTATAACAGTGACACTAAAATATTTATTTGAATTAGAAGTGTTCATTAGTTAGATCGGGTCGAGCTTAAACATGGTAGTAACATATTTTTTATATATAGGAATGTTAACATTTTTAAATATTACACTATAATATTATATATTATTATAGATTCAATTTTTTATGTTATAAATTATATATTATATAATAACATAATATAATATATTATAAATATTGAAAATGATCAGATTAAGCTAGACAAAGCTTGGGACTTAAAAGTTTACACTTAAACTCAAGCTAAAAAAATATTTTAAACGAAATTTTTTACCTTAATGTTTTTTTTTGGAACCTAATTATTTCCCACAAACTTTTCCGAACGGATAAGCTGAACCACGAAGAGGTCTACTTCCAATTTCGCATAAAATATTTGGAAAGTGTTTCCATAGTTGTATTACAATATTGAATAGGATCTTTATTTTGGTCTAAATAAATAGGATACCTTATTTGGTTAATAGCCTCAATTATATATGATTATTTCCAAGTAAGCAAATGAGAGCAGCCCGTTTCACTTTTAAATCATTTTTAAGCTCTTTTGCAATTTCCTGACCATCAGAAGCAAACATGAATGCTTCGCCAATCAACTGGTTGCTGTCTCTAATGCTTCTTTTCGTTGCGAGTGAAGCGATTCTCCCGCGACACAAAGTGGATTTATTAATTTATAATTATTTGCAAAATAGGACGGATCTCACAGTCAATTGCAAATCGAAGGACGATGATCTCGGTGTTCACCTTCTGGGTTTCCGCAACTATTACGAGTTCAAGTTTCACCCAAACTTGTTTGGGACTACTTTGTTTTACTGCAGCATGCAATGGGATGGAATAATGCATTGGTTCGACATTTATACATCAGAGAGAGATACTTGTACTTATTGCTTGTGGAAAGTTAAGCCCGAGGGTCCATGTTTGGTTGAATACAAGAAGGTTACTTGTTACTCTTGGAACACTGATGCTTAATCATTCTCACTATTCACAACAAAGGCTTTAGAATAAACCACAACATCTCTTATTTGTGTTGTATTTATGTACTGAAATTATTGCTTTCAAATAAAAGAATGGGTAATGACTTATGAGTGCAAATTAAGATCTATGCGAAAGATAAATATCTTTCTAGGGTGCAACGTAATTTTGTCTAATTTTTTACTTATTTGCGATCTCATGTTTATGATAGCAGTTATATTTTTTTTTTGAAAAATAATTTATTTTATTTACCTAACTTTAAAATTTTCAACATCATTAACGATTTTAAAATTTAAAAATTTAATCCCTCACCGTTATTTATAGTTAACAGAAAGCTGACGTGAGCCTTTTTTTTATTTACCTACTAATAAATTTATAACTTAAATATTTACATATTTTATCAATTTGATATTAAATTTAAAATTTTAATAAATTTACCCTTCAATATTTATAAAATTTGTTATATTGTTCTAATTCTAAAAAATATCAATACAAATTATCTTGAATATTTACAAAATTTATTAATTTAATTCTAATTCTAAAAATTAAAAAAATATATAAAATTTTTCATTTCTAGATAAAAATAATAATTAATTACACGTGGAAATCGGTATTAATTGTTTGGTCAAAGCTAGAAAAGTGTGCTTCCACTATTTTCCTCCTGTCTAAAAGCTTAGTTCATTTATCTTTTTCAACCTTTTTTTGCTCTTTTAATTGTGGAAATTTACCTGATCATTAAATATCTACTACCCTTATGATTAAATTACACGTGGGATAATTTTTTTGTAATTTAATTTATTAAATATATTTTGATACTTTCAACCAATAATTCGTCATGTTCTGTCCCCATCTATACCCTGTGCAAGAGAATATGCCACATGTAATTTAATTTATTTGGTTTGAAACTGGTAACAACTCTAGTAACCTCTTTTTATAATGAGAATTAGGAGAATTAAAATATTATCAATTTATAGTCAAGAGTGATCTCTTTTAGTGTTCTAAAGAAACAATAATTGTTGTGATTAGGTTGGAGTAGGGTGGTGACTTTTTCGGAAATGGAGAGGGATGAGATCTCCCTCCTGAAGGAAGAGCTTATTCAGTTGACTGTAAAAAGTTCATTGGTGGTGTCGAGCGACAATCCGACATTAATTTGCACTGTATGGACAAGGAAATTCTATAATGCAGAAAGTTTTCATGCTCAACTCAAGAGTATTCAGAAGACGAGGAAGAAGTTTGAGATTCAAGTGGTTGGTCAAAATTTATTCTTGATTTCATTTGAGAACAAAGATGATTTGGAGACGATTTTAGAGGGTCGACCTTGGATTTTCCGAAGACTGCTTGTTATATTTGACCGATTGGCAAATCCTATTGAACGGAGTAAGATCAGACTTATTCTATCTCTGTATTGGATTAAGATCACGTCGTGTCTGCCGAAATGTGATAAAAAAAGATCTCATGCATGCAATCGGGTCGACTTTTGGAGGGGTGATTAGATGGGAAGTCAAAAGAGATTTTTGTTGGTTAAGTGTTCAATTGGATGTGTAGAAACCATTATGCAGAGGAATTTTTGTCTCAACTGGTAATTTAGAAAAAACTTTGGTTTCTTTTAAGTATGAGAATCTACCGATTTTCTACTTTTGGTGTAGACAAATGGGCCATGGTTTAAAGGAATGTGATAGGATTCCAATTGGTGCAAGGGATAAACCGAAAGATGAACTCCCATATTTATTGGTGCTTAAAGCCGAATCAAATTTGTTAGGGAAAAATTGTTTGGAGATTGGTGCTTCTACAAAAAAGTCGATGACGCAATGCTTATATGTGGGAGATGTCGACAAGGTGGATAGGGCGAAGAGCATGGTTAGCATGGATGTTACGTCCAGCCGGGTTACAGTGGAAAATTGTCAAACGGAGGTGAGAGGGGGATCTGTGAAGGTTTTGATAGATATTGAAGCTACTTTGGGCATAATTTTAGAGATTTTGGGGATCATAGAATTCTACCAATTAAGGATGTTGATTTGGGACTTATGGACCCATCATTGATAGTCCAAAGGAGGGTAAGTCTTAAAAGCCTAAAAAGAGTAAATAGAAGAGAATGAGAAACGATGCTATGAAAAATATAAGTAAAGCTGATAGTGTAATGGAGAAAATGAGATTTGACACATTGGTGGCAGATGTGTCTGATTTTTATGATGTAGTGATAGTTACTATGGAACACATTTTAGCTCCTACTTAACAAGTATTAGCAGCTGCGAAAAGGCAAGTTGACCAGGCATAATTAAAACCATATGCTAGAATGCCTATGGGTTGGGGAGTCTACATGTGCTGAAGCAATATAATCCGTAGATGGTTTTCTTCATGAAGACAAAATTTGATGGTAAGCGTATGGAAAAGATAAAGAGGAGGTGTGGCTTTATGTGTGGAATTGAAGTTGGGGCGGAAGGTTCCAAAGGTGGCATTTACTTAGCGTGGAAAGGTGATATTGTAGTCAGTTTAAGAATCTTTTCAAAGAATCATATAGATGTGTTGGTAAACGTAGATAGTGAGGAAAAAGAATGGAGATTCACTAGGTTTTATGGATCAACCTTCGCTACTGACAAAAATGGTTCATGGCACTTACTTTGGAGATTGGTGAAAAATAAAAACTTTCCTTTGTTGGTGTAAAGCCCCGGATTTTAGGCCTAGATTAAATGGGCTTTGCGTGTCAGAGAAATTGGATTTTAGTTGTGCGAGAAAAATTTCACAAATTGCATGGTTAGTTTAGTGGCTAAGTGATTTAGGAAGAGTTGGTAGTGCTGGAGAAGTCTTGGGTTCAAACCAGGGCTCTAGAAAAATTTTTAGTTTTTCCCTTTGGTGGATCTTGGCGTTAGTTGGAAAGCCTTATAAATATGTTTAGTTGAAATATAACACAAAGGGAGCATGTGGTCTACTGGCAAGGAGGCCTTAAATATATGCTGGTGGTCTAGGGTTCAAGTCCTGGCATTTGCAAAATTATTAATTTTTTCTCCTGAGTGAACCATTGGTGATTAGAAGTAGACCTTAGAGTTAATTGTGGGTAAAAAGTGACACAAAAAGCCATGTGGCTTGGAGGCAAGTGACAACTTAGCAATTGAGGGATCTTGGGTTTGAGTCACCCCATGCACAAAGGAGTATTTATTTTATTCCTTTGCTACGAGGTGGTGGAATTTGAGTGAAAGACTGCTGAAGAGGTTGGTGTTTGAATTAGTCTTGGGGAGTGATTCAAGGAGCAAATCATGGAGAGGGATAAGGGAAGAGATTTTGGGAGAGAATCGGGGAGGTTGAGTCGAAAAAAAAAGGTGTGTGCCGAATTTGGTTCTATGGCAATTGGAGAAATCGGTTTTTGAAAAAGGAGTCTGTCTTTATGCCATTTTTGGTTACTATTTTTTCGAATTGCTGATTCTCTATTTCCTTTGTTCTTTTTGGTGTCGAAACGGGAGTAGACATTTGTGCATTTTTTTCCTGTTTCGGTTTTGGTAGTTTATCAAATTCGTGTGCTACACCTTGCAAGTGTTGAGTTGCCTTTCTCCTCTAATTCTTTTCTTTACTTCTCTTTTCTTAAACCAATTAAAGCTTCTATTTTTTCTTTCTGACTCCTCTCTTTTCAGTCCCTCTTTTAAACCAAATCCTTTTCTCCATCTTTTGGCATCTCATTCTATTCTAAATCCTAGCCGAATACAATAAGACCTTTAATTCCCTTCTTTTGCACTTGGCCGATTATTGTTTCTTCCTATTACTTCCATTCGGCTTCTTTTCTTGTTATTGGGTGTCCCTGGCCGATTGCCTCTGTGCCCTCAGGAGTGTTAGTTAATTCAATTTCGGCATAAGTTTATGATAGAAGGTAAACATTCTTTTAATTTTCTTTTTGTTCAGTCAATTCCCCTGATTCTATTTTGCTTTAAATCGAATACCTCTCCTCCATATTCTTTAAATTACCGATTATGGGTTCCTCATTTGGATCATTGGATTATTAGGTTTTCATGAGGGGTGGTGGGTGCAGGTTACTTTGGAAAGCAATGAAGCCCTTTTTCTTGTAATTCTATTAAGGTAATGTCGATACTCTATTTTGGGTTGGGCCGAATATGTTCCATGATTATGTAAGTTGGCATTTGCTGTTTTGGGCCACTTATTTGGACAATCTTGGCTTATAAGGATCTGTGTTTTAATTGTAGCTGTTCAATAGGGAGCTTGTAATCGATCCTAGTTGGGGATCTAAGGCAATAAATCGATTATTGTTCAATCGAGGGTTTAGTCTAGTGGATCGTTGCATGGTTTTGCAAAACAAGTGTGTAACACTACCTATAGTTAATGATTGCTGGATGAGCCAACAGAAGGTGTGATCATGTAGCCATATACCTGTTTGATTGTTGGTCGGCTGGAAAGCCCAAAGTAGGTATTTTGTACTGATTCGACTGTGGACCGGCAAAATGCCGGAGAGCAGAAATACCAGCGAATGTTGCCACACAAGCATGCGAACGCTAGTGTGGTGAATCGTGCCCACGAATATGGGCATTGGATGATTGAGGCAACGTTGGGTCACATTAGCCCGAAATAGGCCTTTGGGTCCCACATAGATTAAATTCGCATATTGTAGTAGATATTAGACTGAGTTGTATAGTCCACGTGGCTAGAGTCGTTTTGGGCTAAATGGGCCATGTGGGCCTAATAGACTTGTGGGCCCCACACAGACGAAATGTATGTTATATGGCTACTATTGGTTTGGACTGTGTAGTTCATATAGTTTAGGCTATTTTCTAGGCTAATTGGGCCATCCGAGTATATGGGCTCATTTGGGTCGAGTAGTGGGCCTTAGGCCCATTTGTACCATTATGTTTGTTTAGGTTACGTTAGTCGCTCGAGGCAACGGTGGACCTTCTGTTGGGTTATTAAGACCCTCGGTTTGTAAAATTACTGAAATACCCTCGATTTGTAAAATTACTGAAATACCCCTGGTTTGTACAATTACTAAAATACCCCTGATTTGTAAAATAATTGAAATGCCCTTGATTTGTAAAATTACTGAAATGCCCTCAATTTGTAAAATTACCGAAATACCCCTGTAGTGTAAATTTACCAAAATACCCCTGTAGTGTAAAATTACTGAGTCACCCCTATTAGGTAAAAATGACCATTAAACCCCTAGAGATAGAATGACTATTTTATTTGGGTTATGTATGACTAATGAGCTTTTAATATATATAAATGACTGGGTTGTGATATGACTTGACTATGATTGTATAACTAATTAGGGGCATGACATTCTACATACATGACATGTTGCATGTGTTGGGATTTTGTACGGAGGAAGATCTGATCTATTAGGGTTGCATGGTTGCTTGACAATAGTGGATCCACCGAAGGCTTAGAGCTGTTTATCTCTGTTGATCTAATAAAGTCGCACGGGTCGCCTGATACGACTGTGGACTGATTGATGGTTGAGTATCGATTATGTTACCGAAGGCTGTGTGCTGTTATTATGGGCTTCGTGCTATTATTATGGGCTTCATGCCGTTATTATGGGCTTTGTGCCATAGTTGTGGGCTTTGTGCCATTACCAAAGGCTTTGTGCTGATATCATAAGCTTTGCGTCATTTATAGACCCGTTATCGATGGCTTTGTGCCACGCATATTAGCATGGCTTTGTGCCATTCTAATTATGGCTTTGTGCCATTCTGTTTACAACTTTAAGCCGTTCTGTTGACTTAGTGCCGCAACCGGTGCTAAGCTTGGTGTGTTGGATGGGTGGGTTGATTATATACCCACAGACTATGCAGGGTTGGACGGAGTGGTGTGCTAGTTGGATGGGTTTGCATGCATCATGCATCATTCATTTATGCTCTATTTCTGATATGGGCTAAGTTCAGTTGATTTTGATATGGGCTAGGCCCAATTGATTCTGTTTTGGTCTAAGACCCAAATGGTTTGTATTGGGCTTAGGCCCACTTATGCTCTGAACTAAACTGTACTATTTTTATTAAAGGGGCCCAAGCCCAGACTCAAGCCCAGACTATTTCTGTTACTATTTACTGACTGTTACCTTAGTTTGGGGATTACACACTAGGTTTTCATAAACTCACCCCGCTTTTAATATTTTTAGGTAATCCCCTGCGTTGGGTGATTCGGTGCTGTGAGGGACCCGGAGAAGACCACACGTTGTTTGTGTTTTCTGTTTTGATTATTTACTTTTAAATATTTTATATTTGGGTTTTAAATTGTGTAATAAGGTCTCTCTTAATTTTCTTAACTTCTAATTTGGGATATTTATTTATAAGATTTTATATCGGCTAAAAGTAGGACACGGTTTCAAAATAATAACTGTTTTCAAAATATCACGTTTCTGCAATTGGTTTTAGTTAAGCCTCCGTGACAAATAAGGTTCTAAAGGTAATAACGGTCATTGAAAAGGGAATAGGTTTTTTTTGTAATAAACCACGTTTTGGAAATAAACAAACACAAGTTTAGTTGGCAACAAATTTTAAATAAGAAGGGTTTTCAATGAAAACAAGGTTTTCAAAAAAACACTTCAATGTGACACACCCGATTCGGGCATAACTTCTAGGTCAGGTTTGGGGTGTTACAGTTGGTGTGTGTCAACTTCAATGAAATCATGTACTATTTTGAAAAGGTTGGAAGCATGCCAAGAAAGGAGAGGAAAATAAAAGTCTTCTGAGATGTTCTTTGAGAGTGTCAATTAATGGATTTTTGGTATTCAAGGCCATGGATTACATGGGAAAGAGGAAATCTACTAGAGACGAACAATAATGAGAGATTAGACAGAGGGTATCAAATGACAAATGGTTGTTTCTATTTCCAAATGGCTAAATCTGTCATCCTCATTCCTTCTCAAACCATTGTCTGTTACTTTGAATACAAATCATAGAAGGACTCTGTTAGGTGAATTGAGATTTAGGTTTGAAGCCTGGCGGACGATGGAAGAATCATTCGAAGGGGAAATTAAAAGGATGTGGGAGTTTTCCTTTGGATCAAATTTTGAAAAATTGGATAGATTGTGAAATAGTTTGAATGTATGGGCAAAAGGTATTAAGGATAGTTAGTATGGTATGAAATGGGATCTTACGAGGAAGTCGGAGAGTATGATGAAGCTGGATAGGGATGACGATATTTTGGCCGATTTTATAGATACTAAAGTTCAACTTAACTTGGAGATTCATAAAGATAAAGCTTATTGGGAACAAAGGGCTTGTGCTGTAACACCCCTAACCCGTATCCGTCGCTGAAATAGGGTTAAGAGGCATTACTAAACTTATATCATATTTCAACATTCATTTCTTGTTCATTATCATACATAAGCAGATATCAATCACATTCAACCACATTATCCTTTAAATGAGCCTACGAGGCCTTAAATATGAAATTAGGGTAGTTTGGGACTAAACCGATAACTTAGAACAACTTTGGGAAACTTGGAAAACTTTTGCTTAAAATATGGGACACACGCCCATATGAACAGGCCTTGTGTCTCACACAGCCACCAAACACGCTTGTGTCACAAGCTATGTGGACATTCGAAATGGGAGCACATGGCCATGTACCAGCTGGTGCCCTATCCCGTGTAACTGTCTGACTTAGGTCACACAGTCAACCACATGCCCGTGTGTCTAGCCCATGTGCCTATTCGAAATGGCCACACACGCCCGTGTGCTAGGCCGTGTGCTAGGCCCTGTCAATCCTGTAGGGAATACTGACTTATGCCACACAGCCAGTCACACACCCGTGTGTGAGGTCAGGTGGAGCATACTGACTTGCTTCCAAATACAACACCAAGGGACACACAACCGTATACTATGACTATGTGTCACACACGGCTGAGACACACACCCGTGTATCTGCCCATGTGGACAAAAATAGGCTATTTACCAAGCCATGTTGCCACCCCATTTATGCACACCTACACAAGCACCATTTGTACCAATTCAATACACAAATAGGCAGCTAAACAATATTATTTCATGCACAAATCATGCCATTACAACTCCAACCATTTCAATACTTAATTCAATACCATTCAACTCACATAACAAACTAACATGCTTTACTAGCCATAATTCACATATATAACTTGTCCTATAATTCATCTAATTCATCATTCAAAACTAAACCATAACCAAGAAATTCTCAACCAATTATACATCACATGCCAAACTAACCATTTGAACAACATAACTCATCACCAAAATATCAAGATAAGCTAAATCACATAGCTAAGCATACATCAAACCATATAACATTTACAAGTCACTTCAAATGGCCAAATACATATCCATCAAAACTATAGCCTATACATGCCATGTAACACCCCTAACCCGTATCTATCGCCGAAACAGGGTTTCAGAGTATTACCGAAACTTTTAGAACATTTTCAAATAATTTATGCAAATTACTATTCATTTTCGAAAATCATTCATAACATCCCTTATATGGACCCTCGAGGCTCAAAACAAGCATTGGAAATGAATTAGGACTAAATCAGGAACTCAGGAAACTTTTTGTAAAATTCCAAAATTTTTCTCAAGTACAGGGCTCACACACCTGTGGGGTCTAGGGACACACCCGTGTGACCCTTACACATGCCCGTGCTTCAAGCCGTGTCTTACCCCGTATAACTCTCTGACTTGTGCACATGGCCATGCCACGCGTTCGTGTGCTAGGCCGTGTGGTTAATTTAATTTTTTTTCAAAATTAGGTGCAGGTTTCACACGGCCAAGACACATGCCCATGTTTTAGGCCGTGGAGCACACATGACTAAGACACACACCCGTGTCTCCGCCCGTGTGCTCAATTTTGAGCATTCTATTTCTCAAAATTTAAGGTGTAGGGGACACATGGCCTAACTACACGTCCATGTACCCGACTGTGTGTCACACACGATCTAGACACACGCCCGTGTGTCTGTCTGTATGGAGAAAATAAAGCCATTTCTAACTTCATTTCTCACCCAAAATCACACCAATGACCTGCACTAAAACTCACATCCAAAAAACCCAACCAATCCAAGCATTGAATTCAAGCAATTTATAACATCTAACATGATATATTGTTACATGCATTCATGCTTTTAATCTTACCATTTATAGGCATACTCATTTAACCTTTCTCAATCAATCAATAATGACACTTGTGTTATCTCCATAAAATAAACCTAAATACATATATACATGTACCAAAACATAATCATCACTAGTCATTCTAATGGCTAGATTATAATAATCATTTACATTAACATGCCAATATGACCAATATAACCTATACATGCCATTATAACCATATTTGATTTACCATATTGTACCGACATGGGTCGATGGACAGTGTGAGTGATCTCCGCCAAGCTTCCAATCCAACGAGCTTTCAATTTACTCTAAAATAGGGTAAAAAAACTAAGTAAGTATAAAATGCTTAAGGTAATTATGTAAGGCATATTCAATCAATTTGACCTCAAGCCCTACACATATTCTCATTGCCCTTGTTAGTCATGTATTCCATAAAAACATCAAAACATATACGAGCTCAACAACAATCAAGTTTCCATGAACATATGCTTTCGACATCATTGATTCATTCAACGTGTATAAATCATCTCTTTATATTACAAGTATAATTTCATAATAGTTCATCTCGAGTTCAGATTATTTCATGTTAGAGCCTTACTTATATCATTTGAAATATCAAGGTCACACGAGTGGTAGTTCACTCAAGGAGTACAAGTCTATAATCAAGGATGAACATTCTCATCAAATAATCTCCATGTACAAATATTATCATGTATTCCAGATAGATACGTGTAATAACTCATTTATTATTCATATCTTCTCATGTCTAGATTGTTACCCGTTGAATTTATTCAGAATATCAATGGATACACAAGTAGTACACTTGAGGTGTACAGATCACGATCCGTCAATTCATATTCAATGGTACCAACAAGGTACTATTTCAGAGAGTCTACTCTCGAGCCACATATATATACAACAGGATTATTAGTCTAGGCTAAATCCTTTTTACGACATATGTTGTAAGAGATTGATCTAGATTACCCATCTGGGCTAAATCCAATCCATAAAATATGCTCAAGTGGACTTATATCAGGATTACCCATCCAGGCTAAATCCAGTCCATAACATATGCTCGAGTGGACTTATATCAGGATTACTCGTTTGGGCTAAATCCTTGTAACACCCCTAATTTGGGCCTAGAAGAATTGAGCCTTGAGCATGGGAACACATAAAAAATTATGTGCGCAAGAAAATGGCGTAATTAAATGCCTATTAGTGTGGTTAGGTGTCCGGGGAAGTATGGGGGAAGTTCTGGGTTCGAACTAGGGCCTAAGTAAAATTTTACATTTTTTATTCTAGAGGACCCTGGGCATTAGGTTGAAGGCTTATTAATAAAGCCTAGTAAAAATTGACACAAGGGACGTGCCTGGCCTAGTGACAAGAAGGCGTTAGGAGCAGGTAGGTGGTTCTGGGTTCAAGTTTGCGGCATGCGCAGAAATTTTTGTTGGCATCTTAAATCAACCTAGCTAGTGGTAGAAAGGCTTCTTAACTGGTTAGAGAGGAAAAGTGATGCAAACAGGGCGAGCGACGTAGTGGCAAGAGGTGTGTAGCATAGCTAGGAGGTCAGAGGTTCGAAGCTAGGTGGTGGCAAATATTTTAAGATTTCTTCGAATAACCTTGTTGCTGGTTGGTAGGCCTTAAAAGTAGTTGATGAGGGAATATGTCACAAGAGAGCTAGTGGTTTAATGGTAAGAGGCGTGTTAGGACTACTGGGGAACATGAGTTCGAATCCCTTGTCATGCAAAGTTTTGATTTTACTCTTTAAATAAACCGTGGCTTTAGCGTGTAAGCCTTATAATTATTTGTGGCCGGATTATAGCACAAGAAGTGCTGCGGTACAGTGGCGAGTTGTGTTGGGAACTTGGAGGACTAGAGTTTGAGGAACGGTGCTGCAGGTAGGGGTATTCATTTTTGCAATTTGCTAGGCAAGTGGTTGTGTTAAAATCAAACACTGATGGGGGGCGAGAGTTTGATTTGGTCATGGGTGCTTGGAAGAGAAATTCGGATGGGTATAAGGATGAGGATTAGTATGGATATGAAGGAGATAAAGTTGAAGAAAATGAAGGAATTCAAATTGATGATGAATTGGAACCGATTAGGGGAAATACATATTCGGTCTCTATTGCCTAGTGCCGAAATAGTATGGGGAAGTATCGGGTGAAATTTTTGGTTTTGGTAAACATTCTCCTCCCTCTCTATTTTTTTATTATTTTTCTTCTCGGTAATTGTTGAAGCAACCCTCCTTTCTCGTTTTCTTTTCATCCGTTGGCCAACTACTCTATCTTGATCTCAAAACTGAATCTTGCCTCTTCAATTCATACCCTTTGAGAACCAATTTCTTGCTGGCAAGCGATCTTGTAACCACCTTGGTGGTACCGAATCTACAGCACTCTTGAGGGTGGACGAATCCCGATCTATCTTTTAGCTGATAGATGGGTAAGTGACTTTATACTTTCTAATCGTGGCTGATTCTTAGATCTTTTGGTGGAAATATTTACTTAATCCTGATTTATTAAATGCTACTAGATGATGGTGGTGGTGATACAGTGAATCACAAGGAGGAGTGATCGATTCTTAATCAACAGTTTAGGTGATAAAAGCCGACATAGCCAAGGTAAGGGATTAGTCTTAGGATTTGGTTTCGACATTTGAAAGGCTATCAAATCTTATTAATCAATGGCTTAACCAAGTGTTTTATTCGGATATAGGTTCTTCACTTGTAGGCTAACATGTTTTCTCCAATAAGGTGTGTACATACACCGCACACACGACAAATCGGCAAAAGTCCAAATCCCAAAAAGCCAAAAGGTTGGCGCCGGCAACCACACGAGCATGCGAACACTCGTGTGGAGAGACTGACACGAAGACAGAGGCCCCATGAGTGATCTCATGGCCTTGAGCAACTTTCTAGCCAACTTGGCTGAAATGGGCCAAATGGGCTCGATGGGCCCGTGGGCCCATCGTGAGTAAAATTGATGGATTGGTAAGAGTTGACGAGCCGGTCAAGCTAACCACATGGATTATTGTAGATCCGGGCCTAATGGGCCAAATGGGATCATGGGCCCCGTCTGGGCTACGTATAGGGCTTTTGGGCCCTAGTGTACTTGTAACTCTTGTGAAATTGACTTTAAACACATTGAATAATTCTGAAATTATTAATGGGCCAAATAGTGTACTTAGGCCCACGATACAATATGATCGATATGCCCTTAAGGGAAAAAATGATTGAAATGCCCTTATTTGATATATGTATGATTTGTATGCTATATGTATATTATGATGCATTCATGAGATATTATGCTGCATATGGGCTGGGGTTATGTTTGGAGGAAGAGTATGTGAGGGTCGCATGGTTGCTTGACGACTGTGGATCCAACAAAGGCTTTTAAGCTACATAATGATTAGCAGCTCTGCTGCAACGCTGAGTACTGCAGCAACCGGTTCTACAATTGATATTATGATTAGCAGCTCTGCTGTAACGATGAGTAGTGCCGCAACTGGTGCTACAACGGGTGTATAAGGATGGGTGGGTCGAGTAACTCCCCACAGGAGTGTAGGGTTAGAAGGGGGTGTGCAAGGTTAGATAGGAATTGTGCATTGCATGTCCATATTGATATGTGATATGGGCTTAGGCCCAATTAAGGCCACTATGGGCTAAGGCCCAAAGGCCACTATTATTGAATTGGGCTTAGGCCCAACTTGTTTATAGCATGTTATGTGTCTGCCGAGGGTCGTACACACTGAGTTTTCGTAAACTCACTCCCTCTTTTAATATTTTTGAAGTAATCCTCAATAGGCAGCTCGACGTAGGAGAGGACTCAGAGGTGGCCACTTTGCAAATGGATTAATATTTTAGTAGTTTCTTTTATTTTTTTAATTACGTTTTATTGGGTTTGTGTAATAAGGCCTCTCCTCTGTTTTGATTTGGTTGTTGGTTTTTTTTTTAATAACTGCCTAATTTCTAGATTTAACACGTGTTTTTTTAAAACAAGCTTAAATGACAATTTTCCAAACTAAACGTAAAAACTTAAACGATTTTCAAAAAGAGAGCTTCTGCTTTAACTGACAATTGGGAATCTAATAATGGACCTTGAAACTAAGGTTTTCAAAATACAAAAGCTTTGTGCAAATTTATAATTAAAACGAGCTTTTAATGGCTTTTCACTTTAAACTAAAATACACCTTCAATGGGGCTTGAATGGAAAATGAGAAACCCATTTTGAAAACACTGTTTTAAACTATGAACGATCAAATGTTTCGAGGTTTTTCAACCAACTCGATTTGTACGAGTCATCCCTCCAATGTGACACTGCCAGATCAGGCCATAACGTCCAAGCCGGGTTTGGGGTGTTACACTTCATAAATGAGGTCAATAGGAATACTCGTCCAAGCTAAATCTCGTCAGTAACAAATGCAAGACCTCATTCATTTTGAGAAATCACATATCCATTGATTTTCATTTATTTAAACGGGGTTTAACATTTTTCAAGCATTATCAGGTATGTAATTATTTCATACTTTTATAATATTCACAATATTCAAATAAACCCATTTCGCATTCAATTCTAGCATAAAAAGATAACATTTTTACCATTTATCATTTATCGGGCATTATCACTAATCGGGCGTTGTCGGATATGTTTTCAATGTCATATATATATATGATATTTATATAAATTACATACAGAAAATCTAATTCAAGTATATAAATATACAATTCAGTTACACGAACTTACTTCAACAAATGTTCTTGTACATAAAATCTACTAATCCGACATTTTCCTCTTTTCCTCGTTCTAGCTCTGAATTTGGTCTATCCGGATCTATACAAGTAAATTTAACACCAATTTATCACATTTCATATTCAAGTGGACCCAATTTTCATCCTAGTCAAAATTACCATTTTGCCCCTATCTTTTCCATAAATTCTTATTTCATCCCTAGGCTCAGAAAACGAAATTTGTGCAATTTACTCCCTATTCCAAGCCTAACTAAAATTCCATCACTAAAATTACAACACATGTATTCATAAAAATTCAGAATTTTCCATCAAATCTCACAACTTTACATTTTAGCCCCTAAATCATGTTTTCATCAAAAATCACTTTGTAAAAGTTGTTTATCTATCAACAACCTTTCACTTTCTACCATAAATTTCTAATTTTCAGCATATTCATCCATGAACCAATTTTTATACTTTGATAACTTTACAAATTGATCCCCCAATTAGATAGATTAAGCTATCCTGGTTTCAAAAATATCAAAATTACTAAACATGGGACAAGGAAACTTACCCAATTAAGCCATGAAAGTTTCTTCTCTCTCTCCTATGGTTTCCATGTATTTTCTTTTATCATCTTTTAATTAATTTATTTATTTCAATTTCCAATTTAGTCATTGTCCTTTTCCTAAATTTCCATGGATAAGTCACCAAAATATCTACATACTTTCTTTAATGGTCTAATTACCATATGAAGACCTCAAGTTTTGAATCCCATAGTTATTTAATCCTTATAGCTACTAGAATTCAACTTTTGCATTTATGCGATTTAGTTTTTCGCTAATTAAACACATAATCGATAAAATTTTCGTATCAAAATTTTCACATGACACTCTATCATAATATGGACCATGTAATAAAATAAAAATAAAATTTATTTTCGGATCGAATTTGTGGTCTCCAAACCACTGTTCCAATTTCACCAAAAAATGGGTTGTTACATGCCATATACCATATATATACAATTTCAAATGTACAAAACTAGATGCCCGATAGTGCGATGAAGTCTCTAACAATCCTTGTATTCGAGCTAGCTTCGAAACACTATAAAACATGGAAAATAAAACAAAGTAAGATTTGTAGCTTAGTAAGCTCGTATGACAATAAACCTAACATATCAAATAAACACAAAACAACCAAATAAGCATAAGAGGGTATAACACATATCAACTTTACAAACCTTTCCCATATTCAATACAAGATCAAATATGAAGTCATCAAGTTATCTCCAATCGATACTCATTTAAGCTCCATACATACCTGTATTGCTTTAATCAATGTTACTTTCATTCTTGTCTAGATTATACCCGTTGAACCATTTGGAATCACTAAAGGATACGCGGCTAACATATCGCACCTAACTGCCTCATATATAGCCGAAGCTATCTCATATCACATATATGCTCGCTCTCGCACTAATAACGGGCCTGCTGACACAAGCTATCAGTCAATATGTAGCTACACGGTGCTGCTCACAAAAGCTGTCAGGAACCACAACATATGCCAGAACCCAGCCACCGATAGGACGTACTAGACTAGCACCCAGATCACATCATCTCAGTAAACGACATTTGTATCCTAAACTATTCCTAAGGTTTGTACAGGACTTTCAACTATCGTATCTGCATCAATTAGATCTTGTAAGCTCATTTCCAATCATTTTCACATTCAATATAATAATAATGCATATATAACACAATTTAACAACATTTATTCATATATGAACTTACCTCGTATACGGAAATGACGAAACGAGTCAACTATTCGATTACTTTGCTTTCCCCTGATCTAAGTACGAATTCTACCTTTCTCGATCTATATGTAATCAAATTCAGCTTATTTAATCATCTATTTATTCAATTAAGTCTGATATACACATTTAAGCTATTTTACCATTAGCCCCTAAACTTTCACATTTTTACAATTTAGCCCTTATTACACAAAATCACAATTAGTGAAATTCCTTTAATACCCATGCTTGCCGAATTACCATAATATCCCTAGCAGCCCATATTTCTCAATGTTTCACACATTTAACCACACATTTATCACTTTTTACAAATTAACCCCTATTTTGTATTTTTACTCAAAATCACTTTACAAAACATGTAAATCTAACAACAAGATTTCATATTTCATCATCAAGCATCCCAAAACGCATGTATTTAAGAATGGAAACTTTCAAAATTTTTAACTGTTTTGCAAAATAGTCCCTGGGCTAGCTAGACCTAGTTGCAACGATCACAAAAACGTAGAAATCATTAAAAACCGAACAAAAATGGACTTACATTTTGATCATGCAATGGTCGAATGCTTGAAACCCTAAAAATGGTTTCTCTTCTCTTCAAATTTAGGCACTAGAAAGAAGATGGACACTAATTTATGATATTGTTTTATTTTTTTTATGTTTATTTGATAAATTACATAAATAACCTTTGTTATAATTCATTAACTTCATTTAATACGTGCCCATTATTGTCCACTCACCCTACCAATGGTATAATTACATTATAAGGACTTCCACATTTCAATTTCATAGTCAATAAGTACTTTTAACTACTAGAACATTACTTTTGCATTTTATGCAATTTAGTCCTTTTTATTGAAGTAAGCATTCAAACGATAAAATTACTTCACGAAGCTTTCACACATACATTCTATCATGTTGTAAACACTTGAAATAATAATAAAATAACTTGCTGACCTCGAATTTATGGTTACAAAGTCACTGTTCCGATTTAGCTAAAAACGGGCTGTTACAACTCTCCCCCTTATGGATTTTCGTCCCCGAAAATCCTACTCGTGAATAGGCTAGGTATTGCTTTCTCATAACATCCTTGGGTTCCCACATAGCTACTTCAATCCCGTGCCGATGCCACAAGATTTGACTAACGCTATTCTTTTATGTCTCAATTCTTTGATCACTTTAGCTAGAATTCGAATTAGTTATTCACTGTACGACAAATCTGACTGAATCTCTACTTCTGCCGAAGAAATGATATGTGAAGGGTCTGATCGGTATTCTCTTAACATCGATACATGAAATCCATTACGAATCTTTTATAACTTAGACAGTAATACTAACCGATATGCCACTATCCTGATTTGCTCAATATTCTGATACGGTCCAATGTATCGTGGACTTAATTTCCCTTTTCAACCAAAACGAAGTATCTTTTTCCAAGGTGACACTTTCAAGAATACTTTATCTCTGATCTAAAACTCAATGTCTTTCGATTTCAAATCCGCGTACGATTTCTATTAATCTGAAGCTACTTTCAAGTTATCACGAATTACTTTCACTTTCTCTTCTGTTTCGCTGATTAAATAAACCCCGTGAATTTTTTTCTCGCCAAGCTCAGTTCAGTACAATGGTGTTCGACATTTACAACTGTATAAAGCTTCGTAAGTGCCATTTTAATACTCGATTGAAAGCTATTGTTATAAGCAAATTCAATCAACGGTAAGTATTTCTCCCAGCTATCTCCAAACTCTAAAATGCAAGAAAGCAACATATCTTCGAGTGTTTGAATAATTCCCTCAGATTGACCATCAGTTTGTAGGTGAAACGTTGTATTAAAATGCAACTTTGTACCTAAAGCTTCTTGCAATTTCTTCCAAAATCACAATGTGAACCTCAGATCTCTATCCGACACAATAGAAATAGGCACTCCGTGCAATCTAACGATCTTAGATATGTATAATTCAGCCAATCTATCAAGCGAAAAGTCTGTACGTACAAGTATGAAATGCACCAATTTAGTCAATCTATCAACTATAACCCAGATCATGTTTTTGTTTTTAGGAGACAGGGGCAAACCTGATACAAAATCCATAGTCACTCTATCCCATTTCCACTCCGGAATCATGGTAGTATGCAATAATCCTAATGGTACTTGATGTTTAGCTTTGACTTGCTGAGAAATTAAATATTTTGAAACAAACTCTGAGATATCTCGCTTCATACCAGCCACCAATATAGCTGTTTCAAATTATTATATATTTTAGTGCTTCCCAGACGTACTGATAAACAACCACTGTGCTTCGTTTAAAATCTTCTGAATGAGCTCAAAATTTCTCAGTACACAAATTCTATCTTGAAAGTTCAAACAATCCTCAGTTCCAATCTGAAACTCTAAATCAGAAGTTGATTCACATTGAATTTGTTTAGCTGGCAATTCACTATCAAATTTCTGAGCTTCACAAATTTGCCAAAGAAATAACAGTTTAGCTCTCAACTCAGCTACAATCGAGCCATCATTAGACAAATCTAACTGGGTATTCATCGCACGCAAAGCAAATAGGGACTTTCTACTCAACGCATCAGCAAGTATGTTAGCTTTCCCTGGATGATAGTCAATTACTAATTCATAATCTTTTAACAATTCTAACCATCTTCATTGTCACAAATTCAAAATTTTCTGAGTCACCAGATATTTTAGACTTTTGTGATCTGTCTAAATGTGGCATTTTTCACCAAACAAGTAATGACGCCAAATTTTCAATGCGGACACAATCGCGACCAACTCTAAATCGTGCATCGGATAATTCTTTTCATGCAGCTTCAACTGTCTTGGCGCATAAGCTATAACTTTGCCTTCCTGCATCAAAACACAGCCAAAACCATTCAAAGATGCATCACTGAAAATTATGAATTCTTTACCTCACTCAAGCTAAACTAAGACCGGTGCCTCTGTCAATAGTGCTTTCAACTATTTGAAACTTTGCTGACATTTCTCTGACCACTCAAACTTGACATCTTTCTAAAGTAATCGTGTCATCGGAGTTGCAATCATAGAAAATCCTTTCACAAAATGTCTATAATAACTGGCTAGCCCCAAAAAACTATGAACTTTAGATACATTTCTCGGAGGTTTCCAATCTATAATCGTAGAAATCTTGCTGAGGTCAACTCTAATACCTTCAGCTGAAACAATATGCCCTAGCAATTCGACATCTCGGAGCCAAAACTTACACTTACTAAATTTTGCAAACAACTGCTTTTCTCTCAAGGATTGCAATACTATTCTCAAATGCTCAGCATGCTCAGATTCATCTCGGGAATAAATTAATATATCATCAATAAACACAACAACGAATCAGTTTAAATACGGTCTAAAAATTCGGTTTATCAAATCCTTAAAGACTGTAGGAACATTAGTTAATTCGAAAGGCATAACAAGGAATTCATAGTGTCCATACCTCATTCTAAATGCAGTTTTCGGCACACCTGAGTCTTTAACTCGTAACTGATAATAGCCTGATCTCAAATCAATCTTCGAAAACACTGTTGCTCCTTTGAGGCGGTCAAATAAATCATCTATTCGCGACAGAGGATATTTATTCTTGATCGTCACTTTATTGAGCTGTTGATGGTCTATACACATTCTCATTGTGCCATATTTCTTCTTTACAAACAATATCGGTGCACTGCAGGGCAAGAAATTCAGTCGTTCAAAACCTCTATAGGTTAACTCTTGCAACTGAGCTTTCAACTCTTTCAACTCTGTCAGAGCCATTCTGTACGGAGCTATCGATATCGGTGAAGTTCCTGGTACTAAATCAATAGCAAATTCAACCTCTCTGATAGGTGGCAAACCCGGTAACTCTTCTAGGAACACATCTGGATACTCGCACATAACTGGTACTGATTCAATCTTTGATTCGGATACTTTTGTATAAAGTATGTACGCAAGGTAAGCAACGCATCCCTTTCTCACATATTTCTGAGCTAACAAAGATGAAATCACAACCGACAAACTACTCAGATCATTAGATTCAATTCAAATAGTCTCATTATTTTGACATTTCAATTGAATTGTCTTTCATCTACAATTCATAACGGCGTCGTGCAATGTCAACTAATCCATACCCAGAATTACATTAAACTCATCAAATGGTAACAACATCAAGTCTATCAGAAAACAGTAACTCTGAATCATTAACGGGCAGTTCTTGCAAACTTTGTCATCCATGAGATATTTGCCTAAGGGGTTCGAGACTTTAATTATAAACTCTGTAGACTCAATAGGAAAACTCTTACTAGACACTAAATTCACACATATATATGAATGAGTTGATCCAGCGTCTATCAATGCAATCACATCTGGGGATGACGCTTCTTCGCAAGCACGAATAGCATAATCTCTGGTAGGTGCTCTAGCTTTGGATCTCACAGCGAAGTCCTTTGTCGCCCCTCAACCACCACTCATATTTCCAGCATTTCTAGGTGGTCTTCCTATAGTTGATGTATTACTTGTCTTGTATTCTTAGGTCTATCTTTCTCAGCCATCTCCAGACAATCTCTGATAAAATGATCTAGTGAACCACATTTAAAACATGCTCGTTCATTCATTCTATAATCACCAGGATGTCGCCTCCCATATTGTTTACATTCAGGTCTATTAGGTCTTGCACTCCTGACGCTCGCTAATGATGTAGCTTGAGCTTTAGAACTAGAATGTTGCTTTTCATGATTTTTGGTAGAATACCCCACTAATGCATTCTGATGGCTATATGAATCTCAAAATTTCTTTGATACCAAATTATAGGGTTTACTCGTCGATCTCTTTCACGAGTCTCTAGCTTCAGAATTAGCTTTTCTCTTTTCCATACTCAATTCTTCAGCCTTGCAGGCGTGATCAATAAGTACTACGAACTCTTTCAACTCTAGAATCCCAACTAGTAGTCTGATATCTTCGTTCAATCCATCTTCAAATCTTTTACACATAATAGCTTCTGTTGAAACACATTACAGGGCATATTTGCTTAATCTCACGAATTCTCGCTCGTATTCTGTCACAGACATACGGCCATATTTCAATTCAAGAAACTCTTTATGTTTCTGATCGATGAATCTCTGGTTGATGTATTTCTTTATAAATTTAGATCGGAAGAACTCTTAGGTAACCCTTTCTTTCGGTACCACTAATGTCAAGGTATTCCACCATTGATACGCAGAGTCTCTCAAAAGTGATACAACACATTTAATGCACTTTTTGAGTGTACACAACAATTCATCAAACACTCAAATTGTGTTTTCAAGCCAGAATTCAGCTTACTCAGGATCATCATTAACGACAGCCCTGAACTCCTCAGCCCCATACTTATAAATCTTATCAACAGGAGGCTTATTCAAACTTATAAGATCAGTAACTTGAGGAGCTACGGGAATTGATTGAGGAATTGACGAGGGTAGAGGTTGTTAACAAGCCGGATTCGTTCGAATGAACTCCGTGAACACTCACTCATCATTTGGAAGAAGGCTTCTTTAGCCTCTCCTCCCTGACTACCCATAACAGGCCTCGGTTCAGACTACGCGGCTTCATAAATGGAGGTTGGTGCATTACTTTGAAAATCGTCAGCTACAGCTCGATTGAGATCCATTTACTATACGAAAACACATTTTAGACAATCAGGAGACATCACACTATTGCAGGTTATATATGGCATGTATAGCTAGACTCTCACACAAGCTATGTTAGTCCGAGAATAGACTAAACCGTAGCTTTGATACCAATAAAATGTAACACCCCTAACCCGTATTCGTCGCGGGAATAAGGTTAAATGGGATTAATAAACTTATATCGTATTTCAAAATTCATTTCTCATTCATTATCATACATAAGCAGATATCAATCACATTCAAGCACATTGTCCCATAAACGAGCCTATAAGGCCCTAAACATGCAATAGGGGTGGTTTGGGACTAAACCGATAACTTAGAACAACTTTGTGAAACTTGGAAACATGTTGTTTAGAATAGGTGACACACGCCTATGTGAACAGGTAGTGTGTCTCACATGGCCACTAGACACACCCGTGTCATAGGCCGTGTGGACATTCAAAATTGGAGCACATGGCCGTGTCCTAGCCAGTGTTCTACCTTATGTAATTCTCTGAATTAGGTCACACAGCTGACCACACGCCCGTGTGTCTAGCCCGTGTGCCTATTCGAAGTGGCCACACACGCCCGTGTGTCAAGCCATATGCTAGGCCGTGTCAATCCAGTAGGGTATACTAACTTATGGAGCATACTACCTTGCTTTCAAATACAACAACAGGGAACACACAGCAATGTACTATGACCGTGCATCATACACGACTGAGATACACGCCAGCGTCACTGCCCGTGTGGTCAAAAATAGGCTATTTACCAAGCCATTTTGCCACCCTATTTATGCACACTTACACAAGCACCATTTGTACCAATTCAATACAAAAATATGTAGCCAAGCAATATCATTTCATTCACAAATCATGCCATTTCAACTCCAACCATTTCAATACTCAATTCAATGCCATTTACCTATTCAAATCACATAACAAACTAACATGCTTCACTAGCCATAATTCACATATATAACTTGTCCTATAATTCATCCAATTCACCATTCAAAATCAAACCATAACCAAGCAATTCTCAACCAATTGTACACCACATACCAAACTAATCATTTGAACAACATAACTCATCACCAAAATATCAAGATAAGGCATATCACATGGCTAGACATACATCAAACAATATAACATTTACAGGCCACTTCAAATGGCCAAATATATATCCAACAAACATACCAAAATGGTTGTAGCCTATACATGCCATATACCAGATATATACAATTTCAAAAGTACCAGAATAGATGTCTGATAGTGCGATAAAGTCTTTGACGATCCCCGTATTGAAGCGAGATTTGAAACACTATAAATGTAACATCCCAAAATAGGGCCTAAATGGAACAGTGGTTACGAAACCACGAATCTGAGATAGAAATGTAACATCTCGATTTTGGGCCTAGTCAAAATAGTGGTTTTAAGGCCACAAATCTGACAAGGAAAATATTACTTTTATTATATATTTATGATCTACAATTTCATGAAAAGATTTTGTGAAAATTTTGTTCGAAAATTTTGATGTTTGGGCACTCAATTTTGTAAAAAGGACTAAATTTTAAATAGTGCAAAAGTAGAGTTCCATATGTTAGAAGTGTCCAATTGTTATGAAGTTTTAAGTTGAAGGTCCTTAAATAGTAATTAGACCATTGGCTAAATTTTTTGACAAAAATAGGCATGACTAAGAGAAATTTGAAAGAAAAGTCTTTAAGGGCATTCTGGTCATTTAGTAATTTAAAAGAATTAAAAAGGGAAAATGAAGCAAAAATTTGCTCATCTTCTTCCTCAAGGCTGAATATAGCATGGAGAAACCATGGCTAGGGTTTTTCAAGCTTCCAAGCTTGATTGTAAGTCCATTCTAGCCTCGTTTTTATGATTTTTACGTTTTTGAAATCCCGGTAACATGATTTCTCTATTTCTACCATTTATTTGAGCTAGGGTTTGATTTCAAAAATTGACCCATGTTAAATAATTGTGCATTTTGACCCGCTATGAGTATGTTTCTTGGATTATTATGTAATTGTCACAATATTACTCATAATGATTAATATGTATATGATCCTCATACTTGAGATCATCATCATTCCAACATCGTGAGTTGTATATTTTGATATAGTCAAACGAACACCGTAATTGGTTGTTCTATTAAGACTAATGTTGGATATACCACAATCTATGTAGAGGGATATGGTTGATCAATATAGGATAAGTCCCTCCTACATAATAGGTGTAATATCTCAGGCCACTTGATTGAGTGAGACTAGAAATGCATGGCCATGCTCAAATAAGTTGATATGAGATGTCATACTTATTTGTATATCATAGTCTACTCAAGGTATCAAGAAACATGGGATGGACTATGCAAGTGTAACTATTCCATGACTTGTGTCCGTTCCAAAGATATAGGACTTAAGGATTAATGCATGAAAAGTTCATCACAAAAGGTTATGCCGAATCATGACTTCTTGTAACTTAGGTAGCAATGATGCATTGCTAGATGCCACTAATTGTTTGTAACATTAGAATAGTTCTAATATTACTGCTAACGTTACAAGAACCTATAGGGTCACACCCTACGATTGAAATGAACGGAGTAAAACATAGTTGGTATTGTGTCTGGTTGTCACATGAATTAAATTAATTATAGAATTAATTTAATTGGGCAATCAAACTATTGAACATACTATATGTACAAGGATGTTGTACACATAATCAGAACATAATTTTTCTAATATATGAATTTGGTTCATATATATATAAATTTAAATAAATATAGTTTACCAAAATCTTTATTATAATTAACGTAATTATATAATTACGGTTAAACATTATTATATTTATTTTAATGATGACTATTATGATTCGGATTATATATGGCAATAAATATTCGTTATGAATATATACCAATTAATACAAAGTTATATAGAGCAAGGGTAAAAAACCCTAAAGAGCTAATATATAGGCAATCTCGAAACTATGTTAATGGGACTAGTAGCCGTCAAAACAATATAATCTCTGAAAATAGTTTTTTGGGATATTACCGTTCATTGTCAATTGGGTGGACTACGTAGAGGCCGACATCGGTAAAGGTTGCGGCTTGGTTCAATAGTGCTTCAGGATTCTCGTTGCCTTGGCGTCGCTGTCTACTCAGATTGAAGTTTCGGTAATTTCGAAGCCTTTATCACCCCGATTCGTTCCGTACACATGGATCCATGGTATGGATCGCCGGAAAAATTTTATTATTCTAATTTTCTGCTGTGCCTTGGAGGCACCGGCATTCCTTCAACCAGATGTGAGAACACCTGCAAGGATGATAAACGATAAATTATACATATTTTTACCTCATGTTTAGCTTTTATTTTGGATGAATTATTATCAAATTAGTGAGAATTGGTGCTCTTAATCTTTCTTTTTCATATCTTATACTCAGGAGAGCATAGGGAAGAGAAAAGAACGGAAAATGGACCGACAACAGAGAAAATGGGCCAAAATATGTAAGCGACACGCCCCAAGGAGTCACCACACGGCTGTGGCACATGGCCGTGCCACATGAAGATCACACGGTCCAGGCCCCGACAAGCACGGCCAGGCCACACGGCCGTGCCTCCATCGACAGACTCTCACACGGCCTCTTGTCATGACACACGGGGCGTGGCACACGGGCGTGTTCTAGTCGTGAGGAAGAGGAATTTCACTCGGATTTGGATACTTAGGGGCTAAGAAAGCCATTCTAAACTCTATATAAAAACCCCAAGAGGTAACTCTAAGGATATACTCTCTTCTCTCAAGAAAGAGTGCCATAATTCTTCCAACACAAGGAGGGAAAGCAAGGAATTACTCTAAGGGAAGCCGATTGATTCATCCCAGAAGCCAGAATTCTACATCAAGACAGAGGATCTCCCTAAATTCCTTCAGGGGTTTTTGGGTTCTTTATGTTTTGTTATCTTAATACTTCTGAGATGTTTTCTTTCTTTATTATGAACTAAACCCCTCAAATACTTGAGGGGGATGAAACCTAAGACGAATCTTGTTATTATTTATTCTTGAGTTATATGATAAATACTTGAGTTGTTCTTAATTATGTGTGCTTAATTCTTGTTTTAATAAGCCTAGGTATTAATTCAAGAAACGGATGTGCTTAAAGCAGAGGAGCAAAAGTCCCTATTTTAAAAGCAGATCTACCATAATTAAGCAGAGTTGCATGCAACCATAGACATAGGGCGACATAAATCTGCCGGATTAGGGTCAAACCTAATATAGGGAACCATAGATCAAATTAATGCAACCTAGGGTGTTAATTAATAAAGAAACTTTAGTTAATAGCCTAGGCCTAGTTGCTCTTCGCCTCGAAGGAGGGTTTAGCATAAATTAGGGATCTCTACAGATCAAATCAAGTGAATAAATCGTCTAGCTCAAGAACCAATAACAAGTGAAGTCTAGGTGGATTCTCCCTTAAGTATTGTATATATCAATCAGCTTTTCCTTAAAGTTTTCCCCAATTTACTTTTTGTGCACTTTAGTTAGTTTTAGAATTAGTTCCAATCAATCCTCCTTTATTTTTAGGCTAGATAATAGAAAAGAAGTAAGTATTAGTACTTTTGGTTCCCTTGGGTACGATAACTCGGTCCTGCCACTAAACTATACTACTGTTCGATAGGTGCGCTTGCCTTTAATATCGTGATATTAGTTAGTTTTGGTGTGATCAGTTTTATAAATTTTATTACTTAATATCGCGAGTCGTTATCAAGTTTTTGGCGCCGTTGCCAGGGAACTGAAATATTAAGAAAACTCGATTTCTATTACTTTAGCCATTACTATATTTATCTATTTTCAGTTTTTATTTTATTTTATTTTATTCTATTTTTCTTTGTTTTTATTCTTTTAGGTATTTCTAGTTTATGACTAGAAACAACCCAGCAGGACCATTACTTTTTGACGAAGATTTAGAGGCAACAGTTCGCAAAAATCGTAGAGAGGTCAGACAAAGCCTACAATATCCAGAACAAGATCAAGAACAAAGGCCAGAACCTACAGAAGAGATGGAAGCAAATCAAAATGTTCCACCACCTCCCGAAATAGTCGTGCCACCAGCAAATCAGGAAGAAGCTCCTCGCACTATGTATGATTATGCTAAACCTAGTTTGGCTGGTAACCAAACTAGCATTCTTAGACCTACTATTGCTGCTAATAATTTTGAATTAAAGCCTAACACTGTTCAGATGATACAGCAATTGGTGCAGTTTGATGGTTTACAGGATGAAGATCCCAATTCACACATAGCCAATTTTTTGGAACTTTGTGATACTTTTAAAATTAATGGCGTTTCTGATGATGCCATTAGTCTAAGGCTATTTCCATTCTCTTTGAGAAACAAAGCCAAACAGTGGTTAAATTCTTTACCACGAGGCTCAATCACCACATGGGCATAGACGACCGAAAAATTTTTACTTAAATATTTCCCTCCAGCTAAAACAGCTAAATTACGAAATGATATCTCTTTTTTTATGCAGATGGATTTAGAAACACTATATGATGCCTGGGAAAGATACAAAGATCTTTTGAGAAGATGCCCTCATCATGGCCTACCTTTGTGGTTACAAGTTCAAACCTTTCACAACGGTTTGAACCCATCGACGAAACAGATGATCGATGCAGCCGCAGGAGGAACAATCAATAACAAAACACCAGAAGCAGCTTATGAATTTATTAAAGAGATGTCATTGAATAATTATCAGTGGCAAGTCATGAGGACAAAGCCGATGAAAGCTGCAGGAGTTTATAATATTGATGCTGTCGCTATGCTTTCTAACCAAGTAGAACTTTTAAATAAAAAGTTTGATCATTTTGTTGGTTCTACGTAGGCACAAGCAGTAATGCAGTGCGACACAACTCAGGCAAATATGTTCATTCCAGACTACTCATCTTCTGCCAATGGCACAGAAATCAAGCAAGCCAATTATATAGGTAACAATTTTAGATCTCAAAATAATCCATATAGTAACACATATAATGCAGGTTGGCGAAACCATCCCAATTTTTCTTGGGGAGGTCAAGGGAATCAAAGACAACAACCCCCTCAGGGATTTCAGCGGCCACCGCCGCAATAGGAGAAAAAGCCCAATCTTGAAGAGATGTTTACCAAATTCATGGCCATGTTAGAAACCCGATTCCAGGACACTGAAACGGCATTAAAGAATCAGTAAGCATCAATCAAAGGCCTTGAGAATCAAATTGGTCAACTCGCCAAGTTAATATCAGAAAGACCACAAGGTGGACTTCCAAGTAACACTGAGACCAATCCTAAAGAGCAACTTCATGCCATAAATACAACAGATAAGGAGGCATTAACCAAAGACGACCCAAAGTTAGACGAGGAACCTAAGGTGAGTAAAGGTAAGGTAGAGGTAAGCAACAACAAGCCAGGCATCAACAAACACAAGCCTCGTATACCATACCCAAGAGCGCTACAGAAAGACCGCACAGATGAACAATTCGGTAAGTTTCTTAAACTCTTAAAAAAATTACACATTAACTTACCATTTGTTGAAGCAATTTTGTAGATGCTAGACGCGGTTAAATTCTTAAAAGAACTCTTGACAAACAAGCGGAAGCTAGAGGAGAAATCTCATGTGGAATTAAATGCAGTCTGCTCAGCTATTCTACAAAATAGACTACCGACCAAACTAAAAGATCCAGGGAGTTTTACTATCCCTTGTTTACTTGGTAGCTTAGAGGAAAAAAATACTTTAGCTGATTTAGGGGCAAGCATAAACGTCACTAGGTCTTGAAACCCCTAAGAAAACCAAGATGAGCATTCAACTAGCTGATAAAACTATTAGGGCACCTAAGGGAATAATTGAAGATGTACTTGTCAAAATCGATAAATTTATATTCCCAGTTGACTTTGTTGTTTTAGACATTGACGAGGCTAGCAATGTACCCTTAATTTTTGGGCGAACCTTTTTAGCAACTGCTAGAACAAAAATTGATTTTGAAATAGGTGAACTCAAATTACGAGTGCGTGATGATACAGTCGCCATACGAGCTAACAACTCAATTAAAACTACAGACGAAAATAGAGATTTGAGTCCCTGTAAAAACACTGAACTCACCACACAAATTCCTGTGCAGGACACACTTCATATAAAGACAACACCAACAATGACAAAATCACCTACAAGAGATAAACCAGAAAAGCGAATGCTCCAGATCGAGGAACTAGATGAGTGGCTAAACTTTAACGAAAACCCCAAAATATGCCACACCAAAACGGAGCATCACCAAGACGGCCCTCAAGGACAAACAGATCAACTCAAGGTGGGAGATAAGGTAATTTTATTGGAAGACGATCCATGAAACACAATTTTAAAAGAACATACAAGTGATACACCTTACTTCACGGTAATGAAAGTCTTTCCATACGGCACGATTGAGGTAACTCACCCAACCCACTGTACTTTCAAGGTAAACGATCATAGGTTTAAACACTACAAAGGTGAGAATTCTATAGACTACAGGGAGGAGCTTCAGCTCCATGAAATCCCTCCATGATACATCCAAGCAGATTCGAGCTTAGACTCTAAATAAGCACTTCTCGGGAGGCAACCCGAGCACTAAATTAGTAATTTTTCATCTATTTTGTTTTTAGTATTTTTCATGCATCACACTAACACTTTTTAATGCAGAGATTTAGGACCACACGGCCATGCCCACGGGCGTGTCCCAGGCCGTGTGAACCCTTTAAATAGAGACACGGTCGTGTACTGAGGCCGTGTACAAACAGAGCAAAAATTTTCCCAAAACACGGGCCACCGATATCTCGCCACGGCCGTGCAATATGGCCGTGGCAACCTTTCGACTTCAACACAGGCTCACACAACTCCACACACCCGTGTCTCCAGCCCGTGGAAGACACTGTCAAATTTCACATGGCCGTGGAACATATCACACGACCGTGTAAAGCACGAACATGATCGCACACGGCCATGTATCCCATCACATGACCGTGTGAGTGACGAGGACCCGATCTCCCACGGCTGTGTACAACATTCCCACGGGCGTGCACTACGAACTAGGCACGCCAAAACCTCCGAATTTCAAAAAACATGGGCGAAACATGACTTACACGGGCGTGTGACATGCCCGTGTGACCCAAAAACTATAAGTAAGGGCCACTAGTCATTTCCTTCTTCACTCAAAACCCCAAATTTCTCTCATCTAAACTCTCCCTAACCACCATAAGCACCGCCACAGCCCTCAAAACACCACCATACCCGAAATCAGCTGCCCCGCGCACGTGTAAACCTACCCTACGACCAACCCACGACCGTGCAACATCAAATTTGGTTCTATTCTCTCATTTTCTCCTTTATTTATTTATAGTTCATTTTCATTATTCAATTATGTAATTTTACTTTCTTCTAGATGTTTAATCAAGCATGGAATTAGAAAAATTAGGATGAATAATCTAGAATTAGATAGAACACATTAGGATTGTATGCCACTTAATTTCAATTTTTGCTTGCCACTTAGAACTCATTTCATTTGCCATTTAAATTCATATTTGTTTGACATTTTCTCATAAAATTAGTATAGATACCCATAGTTCTTAGTTTTGTTACAAGTTTCAACATGATTAGATTCTACTATTTAGGTTAATCCTCATTTTTTTCCTTTTTTTCTTATTTTTATTTTTGGGAACATTGTCATTTTAATCTACATTTTAATTATTATCTATCTAAGTTTAATTTCAATTTTTAGGACTAATGCTTGTTATTTTTCAGATACTATGTCATCATCACGTGGTAAGAAGGTTGTCGTTCCCATTTCAAAGAAACGTAAGGGGCCGGGGAGTTCATCATCGAGGCCCACCTCCGAGGTTCGACACTCATTCATCACATTTTCCCAAGCCTCACAAGAGGAGCATTATCAATTACTCCAAGCTCGCACTATATCCATGGGCCGCTGCATAGATTGGGGTGACTTTGAGCAGATAAATTTAGTAGATGACGTCCGGGCCCTACTCATGACTGAGTCGTGGGAGCAATTCTTCTAGATTATCGAGCCCACCTACTTAGAACTCACCCTCAAGTTCTGCTCCACCTTCCACCTACAGACTGTGATGACTAGATTCGATGATCCAGGGACGGTCCAATTCCGTCTGGGAGGACTCGTGCAATGCCTCAATGTGCCAGAGTTCGGCACAGCACTTGGGCTCTACACAGAGTAATTTATGGCAGACGAGGACTTCCCTAACCTTTCCCGTCACATCCACATCCGGCCTATCGACTGTTGGAACGAAATTGCCCCGGGGCGCCAGACATAAAACCCTAGCGTCAGCAAGGCGACCGCTCTCATTCCCTCTCTAAGGTACATTCATGTTCTCCTCGCTCACACTCTTACAGGTAGACGAGAGAGCACAGGCGTCGTCAACACTCACGATGTCTACTTCCTGTGGTGCATGGCAAACGGACATGTCGTTGACTTTGCATACTTCATCGCACACGCCATGCAGCACCAAACGGAGAGGCACCGCAGAGGCGTTCTATCCATGGGGCCCTACATCACACGCTTGGCCCGGTATTTTGGGCTCCTCAACACTTCAGCCCAGACATCCTCCGACACCCTGATTGGTCAGCTGTCTCCCCAAGGCATCGCGACGATGTTACACATGAGGATGATAGAGCGGAGGCCAAGAGGTACCCCCTTCAGTTCTGACTCGTCCAGGAGGGAGAGGACCCAGAGGACATTGGTGATGATGTCCCACCACCACCACAGGAGGAGGATAAGCCAACTGAGCCACCACGCCCCAGACGACCCACCCAGACGGCAGCCACACATGCTGACATATCCGAGCGCCTAGATCATTTTGAGCAGTAGTGCTTCCTGCACCTCGATTATATCGATGCCACCTTACTGCAGATATACCAGCACCTGAGCATCACCCCGCCACCGCGTGATCCATCCGAGGACTAGATCCTCTTATTTTTTATCTTTTATCTTAATCTTATTTTTATCTTTATTTTTATTTTAACACTGATCTTTATTTTTACCTTTTCTTCTAACTTTATTTTCTTTTTTAGGTTTATTTTGATTTTCTTTCATTTTCTCCTTTTCATTATTTGAATATTAGTATTTTTAGTATTTTGCTTAATTTTATTTTATTTCTTTTCCTAACGGCCAAACCCTAACAAGTAATTTCCATTGCTCCAAATTCCCCACGACTAATACATACTTTTGTAGTTTCAAAAGAGCTTTATAGCTGCAATCTCTACAAAAAAGGGAACACCCTGCCACAACTACCGGCTCTTCCAATTCTAATATTCGTCTCACAAATCCATCCAAAATTCAGGGAGTTTCATACCTCCCCCTCTCTTATGATCTTGTGCTTTTATTGCTACTAATGTTATCTTTGTACATTGAGGGCAATGTACATCTTAAGTGTGGGGGGGGAACTTACTTTAAAACTCTATATTATTTGTGAAAACCCTGAAATCTGATGCTTTGTTCTTAATTGCATTATCTTCAACATCCTATTAGGATATATTCTGATTGGTTTATGATTTTTATTGATATGTGAGAATTAAGACATAGGTGCTTGTACTTTGATTATTCAAACTTTAAAACATTAGGGAATCAAGCATGATAATTTGAAATTTTTGAGAACCCCAATTTTTTTTCATAAGCTCTCTTACCTAATTCTAAGTATTATCTTGAGATTTGAAATTCGCAGGAGTGACATCAAAAGCCATAATTCTGGTGAGATTTTTGAGCCTTTTGAGCATACATTCTTTCGTGCTCACTTTTATTATTGCTTTGAGTGAGTCAATATTGAATCGTTATTCTAGAACTTGCTTTGATTATACAGGTCAAGACCACATCATTGATTTGATATACTGAAATGATAAAGGCACCTAGGATTTAACCCACTTACTCCACAAAAGCCTACCTCCATAAATTAACCCCTAGTGAACCCATTGAGCCTAACACCCTTTTCTTTGAACTACCTCTAAGTTTAACCTTTCACCCATTTTTGTTGAATTCATTCAATTATTCTTGATCCCTATTTTTTGTCGAGATTTGAGTTGAAATTTTCATCTAGCTTTATTCTCTTTTCCAGAATGTAAAATTTTATCCAATTCATTGTATTATATTTGAATTGTTCTTAAAAAAATGTATGTTCAGTTGTAATCTGTAATAGTTCAAATGGTTTTGGCATATTTCTATTTTAAGGCTACCAAGGCAGAAATGATGTTATCATAAGAATTAGCCCGAAGAATATGTTCCAGTGACAGAGATTTTTCTAGCTAGATAATTGTTTTCAGTTCAATCTCAATTCTAACCCTCTTTTGCAGCCTGTGACAACACCCCTAACCAAGCCCCATTACAACCATTGAAAGACCTTTTGATCGATGTATCATGTCAATCTATAGTGGTGGAGATGTGATTTTCTTGCAAGCCTAAGGATGTACTCTCTTCTCTGAAGAAAGAGTGCCATAATTCTGCCAACACAAGGAGTGAAAGCAAGGAATTACTCTAAGGGAAGCTGATTGATTCATCTCAGAAGCCAAAATTCTACATCAAGACAGAGGATCTCCCTAAATTCCTTCAGGGGTTTTTGGGTTCTTTATGTTTTGTTATCTTAATACTTCTAAGATGTTTTCTTTCTTTATTATGAACTAAACCCCTCAAATACTTGAGGGGGATGAAACCTAAGACGAATCTTGTTATTATTTATTCTTGAGTTATATGATAAATACTTGAGTTGTTCTTAATTATGTGTGCTTAATTCTTGTGTTAATAAGCCTAGGTATTAATTCAAGGAACGGATGTGCTTAAAGAAGAGGAGCAAAAGTCCCTGTTTTAAGAGCAGATCTACCATAATTAAGTGGAGTTGCATGCAACCCTAGACATAGGGCAACATAAATCTGCTGGATTAGGGTCAAACCTAATATGGGGAACCATAAATCGAATTAATGCAAGCTAGGGTGTTAATTAATAAAGAAATTTTAGTTAACAGACTAGGCCTAGTTGCACTTCACCTCGAAGAAGGGTTTAGCATAAATTAGGGATCTCTACGGATCAAGTCAAGTGAATAAATCGTCTAGCTCAAGAACCAATAACAAATGAAGTCTAGGTGGATTCTCCCTTAAGTATTGCTTATATCAATCAGCTATTCCTTAAAGTTTTCCCCAATTTACTTTTTGTGCACTTTAGTTAGTTTTAGAATTAGTTCCAATCAATCCTCTTTTATTTTTAGGCTAGATAATAGAAAGGAAGTAAGGATTAGTACTTTTGGTTCCCTTGGGTACGATAACTCGGTCTTGCCACTAAACTATACTACTGTTCGATAGGTGCACTTGCCTTTAATATCGTGATATTAGTTAGTTTTGGTGTGATCAGTTTTATAAATTTTATTACTTAATATCACGAGTCGTTATCAAAGGACCTATGCTATCCGTGCTCATGAAGAAGCATCCTCCCCCAACGTAATTACGGGTATATTTTCTCTTCATGATGTTACTGTTATTGCTTTGATTGATCCGGGTTTGACCCATTCCTATGTTTGCATGAAATTGATGCCTAGTATGAACATGTCCATAGAGTCAATGGGATTTGTGATTAAAGTATTGAATCCATTGGGTCAGTATCTATTAGTAGACAAAGTATGTAAAAATTGCCTTTTGATGATTAGAGGTTACTGTTTTTCGACCGATCTCATGCTATCGACATTTGATGAGTTTTATGTGATTCTTGGTATGGATTGGTTAACTGCACATGTTGTGATAATGAAATGTGGAAAGAAATTCATTGAGTTGAAATGTGAAAATGGGAAATTCTTTGGGTTAATTTAGATGAGTCGATAGTTAAATTGCCATGATTTCTGTTATGTCTGCTCAGAAATGCTTAAGAAAAGGATATAAAACTTATCTTGCTTTTGTGTTGAATACTAAAGATCCAGAGTTGAAAATTGAATCAGTACCTGTGGTATGTGAGTTTCCTGATGTGTTTCTAGAAGAACTACCAGGTTTGCCTCCTATCAGAGAAGTTGAGTTTGGTATTGAGTTGGTTCTGGGTACAACACCCATTTCTATTGCTCTTTATAGAATGGCTCCAAAGGAATTGAAACAATTGAAAGTTCAGTTGTAGGAATTAACAGATAAAGGCTTTGCAAGACCTAGTTGTTCACCATAGGGTGCACTAGTACTTTTTGTGAAAAAGAAAGATGGTTCGATGAGATTGTGGATAGATTATCGGTAACTTAACGAGGTAACTATTAAGAACAACTATCCACTACCTAAAATTGACGATTTGTTTGATCAATTGAAGGGAGCTACTGTGTTTTCCAAGATAAATTTGAGATCCAGATATTATCAGTTGCGAGTTAAAGAGTTAGATGTTCCAAAGACTGCTTTCCGAACTAGGTATGGCCATTATGAGTTCCTGCATATGCCATTTGGCTTAACTAATACTCTTGCTGTTTTCATGGAATTAATGAACCGAATTTTCAGACCTTACTTGGATAAATTTGTAGTTGTGTTCGTTGATGATATCTTGATTTATTCTTATGATAAGATTGAGCATTCAGAGCATTTGAGAATAGTTTTACAGACTTTAAGAGATAATCAACTTTATGCCAAGTTTAGAAAAAGTGAGTTCTGGTTACGGGAAGTTGGTTTTCTTAGAAAGAAAAAGGTAGAAGATTGAGTTGTCAAGTTGATCGTATTTTTGCACCAAGGTAAGTTTACGGAAAATAAATGCAATATTTCGATATTTTATATTAATGTTGTTAATTTCCAACATATATACATTTATTTTATGAGAATATTCCAAGTTGAATCAAAGATGAGGTACAGAGAAAATGAATCAGAAAGCCCGTTTGAACATTAGAAATGAATGGGATACGGAATGTCATGACATTTTGGGTTGAGACAATTGAGGAACATCCCATATAAGTCCATATCAGACATATGGTATTAACAAGTTGAGATAGTTCAGTAACATTAATGCTAGTCCATATCAGATATATGACTTTGGCAGGACAGGGAACATCCCATGTAAGACCATGCCTAGAGCATGGCATTGGTAGGCTATTATCAGGCAGGAAAACCCAAGTATCCTGAGTATTCCAAATGGTTAATTGGGCTAATATACAGGCTATGTTATAAGAAAGTTCAGGTAAAGGAATGATAAACAGGAAAGTTAAAGAGTAAGTGGAGAAGTAAAATAAAGATTTTGTTAGTTGATGGTATAATATGAGTATATTTATACTTGGTGAATGTTGTCATTTATTTACTTGTAAACTTACTAAGCATTGTAGCTTACTCCTTTTCCTTTCTCTCTTTTATAGTGTACCCAATCCAATTTGGGGATCGTAAGGACGTCAGAGTTCGTCTCACACTATCAAAGGCTATCTCGGTATTTTGTAATTTGAAATGTTTTACTTTATGGCATGTATAGGGACTTGGCTATTTTTATGTGTAAGTTCCTATGTCATGCTAAAGAATGGCATGAGAATACTTGATAATGATTAGCTATTGAAATGACTAATTAAGAACATGTTTTGATGTTATGTATGCTTAAATGATAGTTTATGCAAAGAAATTATGAAAGAGGAAAAGTTGGCCATGAAACAATTTTGGAATAGCAGCAGTGACGTGAATTTGAAAAATCACTAAAAATTTTAGAAATGGATCTAAATGATGAATGTGATATATATTTAAAGCTTATTGAGACATTTTCATAGGAAAGAAACAGAGCAAGCAAAGGAAGTCTATATTTTTAGATATTTAAAATCTTGTGAGACTGGTTTAGAGGGATTTTGTGATCCCCTGTTCTGATTTTAGAAATTCACTACAAATTGTACAAAACGAGTTGTGAGTCATAATTAATATGTATAGATTCCTTAGTGAGTATATTTTCATTAGAAATAAGTGAAAACACTAAATGGAAGCTGTACTATGAGATAATTGATTTTTAGTGAAGAGAGGTCAGGTCCGCTAGGTTACGAAACAGGGGAGAATTTAACTAATAAACTGTACTAATTGGCCACCCCAAAAATTCTAGAAAAATTATGGAAAGAATATATATTAGTCTATTTTTGGGGAAAATTTATATATTTAAATTTTGAGTTTTGTAACTCAAGTTATAATTAATTTAGTGACTATTACGCAGGTGGACAGTTTTATTGTGAACTGTGAAATAAATTGTTTTGATTTGTGTAAGTAACTGGAAAATTTTTAATGTTCTCGGTTTGGTCCTGAAACATTTCAATTGCATGTTTTAGGGCATCGAGGGCCCTTTTTAGGGATATATTGGATGAATGTGAGTGAATTAATTTTAAAAGCAAATTTTTATGCCCCGAACTAGTAAGGTAAGTCTAGTAACGCCTCGTGCTCGACTCCAATGACGGTATCGGGTAAGAGGTGTTACAATAGAACATGGAAAACAAAATAAAGTAAGCTTTGTAGCTTAGTAAGCTGGTATGGTAATAAACCTAACATATCAAACAAACACAAAACAAACAAATAAGCATAATAAAGTAGAACACATATCAATTTTACAAACCTTTACCATATTCAATACAAGATCAAATATGAATCCATCAAGTTATCTCCAATCAATGCTCATTTAAGTTTCGTGCATACCTGTATTACTTTAATTGATCTTGCTTTCTTTCCCGTCTAGATTATGCCCGTTGAACCATTCGGAATCACTAAAGGATGCATTTAACACCCCTTACCCATATCCTATGCTAGGACAGGGTATGAGGGATTACCTTACTAAAACACATGCAAACATTCAACCACCAAGGAAATCCATCCCAATTTCAAACTTTTTCAAACATTGTCTTGCGGTCCTTAATTTGGACCCACAAGGTCCAAAACATGGTTTGGAAACTATCTGGGACCAAATCGAGTACTTAGAAAACTATTAAGAAAATCCACTAAAAAAACAGGGCACAGGCCCGTGTGGAAAGGCAACACGCTCGTGTGGCCTCTAGACATGGCTGTGCTTATGGCCTGTATGGTTCACACGGCCTAAGCACTTGGGGACACGCCCGTGCCCCTCATTTGTGTGGATTTATTTTCTAATATCTAATCTATAGGGGTTTCCACATGGCCTGACACAAGCCCGTGTGCTCAGCCCGTGTCCATCACACGGCCATGATACTCCCATGTTGTAGCTCTTGTGCAAAACCCTTGTCATTCTATTTCTGATGTCAGCAGCTCTTAAGGGTTACATGGCCATGGCACACACCCATGTGCAAGGCCATGTCCTCCACATGGTTGAGACACACGGCCGTGTCTCAGCCCGTGTGTTTAATACTGGGCATTTAATTCTACCAATCCAAGGTACAGGGGACACACGGTCTAACAATATGCCTGTGCGGTTGACCGTGTGTCACACACGACCTAGACACACGCCCCGTGTGTTTACCCATGTTGTAATAGCCCGGTTTAGACCCTAATCAGAATGAGTGGTTTCGAGACCACTTAATCGAGTTAAAATATTATTTTTATTTTTTTAATAATGTTTACAGTGTGGTAGTATTACTGTGTGAAAGTTTCGTAAAGAAATTTTACCGAATAAATAGTTAATTCGGTAAAAAAGGATTAAATCGCATAAAGCGAAAACTATGCGTGCCATTAGTAAAATGATTTATTTGATTATGGCTTTATAAATGGGAGTCCTTGCATGGTAATTATACCATTGCAAATTTGAGTTGACGGTAGTGGACCTTAAATTACATAACTTATATAGTTATTAAACATGGGTATTTTGGTAAAATTATAGAATAATGCTTAATAAAATAAAGCCATATGATATTTTTATTATGTTTTCATCATCTTCACTGAATAACTAAACAAAGAAAGGGTTTTGGAAGCTTTAACATTCGGCCATGGTTTTCTAAGGGATTTAGGTACGGTTTTTGATCCGTTTTTAATGATTTCTATATTTTTGAGCCTGTTGTAGCTCGGTCTTATTGACCCATATCTCAATTTCTGAAATTGGTTGTGTTTTTGAAATGTACCGTTGATGAGTGCATGTTTGTTTTAATATTTCTTGATAAATTATTGATGGTTGTTTATAGATATACAAGTTTTATAAAGAGATTTTTGATGAAATTGAGTATTTGGGATTAAATTGAAAAAGATAGAATTTTTGTGGTTAGAAATGTAAATAAAATAAAAATATGGTCTGTTTAAATACTATAAAAAATTCGGATAAAATACATGTATATTGTGATTTTGTGTATTTTTGCATAATTATGCATTAATGACTAAATACGGTGAAAGAGGGTACATCAGCTGATCGTATAACCTGGGACTACTTTAAGACGGCCTTTCAGGGGAAGTACATTGGGGCGAGATATGTGGACGCCCGAAGAAAGGAATTTTTGAATCTAACTCAAGGGAGCAAGTCTGTAGCAGAATATGAGGTAGAGTTCCTGAGATTAAGTCGTTATGCACGTGCAATCATTGCTACTGATACGAGCGCAGTGTACGGTTCGAAGATGGTCTGAAGGATGAGCTAAGGGTGCTGATTGCTCTACAGAGGGAGCATGATTTTGCTATGTTGGTTGAGAAAGCTAAAATCGCTGAGGACGTCAAGCGCTTGGAACGTCTGAAGAATGAAAAAGAGAGGAACAAGTTTAGGAGAGATACAGGGCCATCGGGTGCTTCTGGAAGACCCGTTAAGAGGAGTAGAGTTGCTGAGCCAGTTCGGGCAGCTCCGGTTAACATGGTTAGGTATCATGTTTGTGCTGAATGTGGGAGGTCACGTCTGAGCAAGTGTAGGAGGAGTATGGGTGCATGTTTCCGATACGGGTCTATGGATCACTAGGTGAAGAATTTCCCTCAAAAACCAGTTTAGGTGCAAGTGGCAGAGCAGAGAGTCGCACAACCAATAAAAGGTGGTCAGCCATCGAGGGGTCACGGTCATGCTAGAGGCGGTAACAGAAATGGACGCGGTTGAGGAGCACTGGGCAGAGGTGCTGGAAATGTGGAGGCATGACAGCCAGCTTTGGTTTACGCTGCTCATCGTCGAGAGGATGGTGATGCACCTGATGTTATTACTGGTATTTTCTGATTCATAACATGCCTTATATTGCTTTGATTGACATTGGTTTCACCCACTCTTATGTAGCTTGTGATGTGTTGGGGAAGTTGGGTATGCAATATGAGAATACTGTAAGTGAAATATCTGTAGTTAGTCTACTGGGTAACTTGGTTAAGGTAGATAAACCCTATAGAGACATACCCTTAGAGTTGCAAGGTAAAGTTTTTCTTGTGAATCTGATGGAATTACCATTTGGGGAATTCAACCTTATCTTGGGCATGAATTGGTTGGTTAAGCACCAAGCAAACTTGGATTGTGCGGCCAAGAAGATGGTATTAAAGACTTTGGAGGGTGAAGAGGTGACTAGTATAGGGAAAAGACGAGATTACCTGTCTAACATCATTTCAGCGTTGAGGGCTGAAAAGTTGATGCGCAAGGGTTGCGAGGCGTTTCTGGTTTATGTAAGCAATTTTAAGTCTGAAGGTCTTTCTATGGATAAGGTGAGGACTGTTAAGGAATTTGTAGATGATTTTCCCAATGAACTGCTTGGATTACCCCTAAATCGGGAGGTCAAGTTTGGTATTGATTTATTGCCCGGAACAGCTCCAGTATCCATCGCCCCATACAGGATAGCACCAAATGAGTTGGTGGAGCTGAAAGCGCAGATCCAAGAATTGCTGGATCAAGGATTCATCCGGCTGCGTGTCTCCGTGTGAGCATCGATACTTTTCATCAAGAAGAAAGATGGAACGATGAGTATGTGTATAGACTATTGTCAGTTGAACAAACTAACTATTAAAAATAAGTATCCCCTGCCAAGAATCGACGACCTCTTTGATCAACTTAGAGGAGTGTCAGTATTTTCCAAGATTGACCTACGGTCTGGTTATCATCAATTGAGGGTCAAGGAGGTAGATATCTATAAGACGGCATTTAGAACACAGTATGGTTACTACGAGTTTTTGGTAATGCTGTTCGATTTGACCAATGCACCAGCGGCCTTCATAGACCTGGTGAACCGGGTTTTTCAACCCTATTTAGACCAGTTTATGGTCGTTTTCAAAGATGATATTTTAGTATATTCGAAGTCTGAGGAAGATCACGATGAGCATCTTTGTGTGGTTCTGTACATTCTGAGAGAGAAGCAACTTTACGCAAATTCAGCAAGTGTGACTTCTGGCTTCGGGAGGTGACATTCTTGGGTCACATTGTTTCTGTCGAGGGAATTAGGGTGGACCCCCAGAAAGTAGAAGTGGTATTGGAGTGGAAACCACCAAGGATTGTGTCTAAAATTTGGAGTTTTCTGGGTTTAGTAGGATACTACAGAAGTTTTGTGGAAGGGTTTTCTATGATTGTGGCACTATTGACTAAGTTATTAGGAAAAGGGGCACCTTTTGTTTGGTTAAAGAAACAATAAGAAAGTTTTGAGAAACTGAAAAAGGTGTTGACTGAGGCCCCTGTTTTAATTCAGCCAGAGTCTAGAAATGAGTATATTGTGTTTAGTGATGCATTACACATAGGTTTGGGCTGTTTGTTGATGCAATAGGGGAAAGTGGTTGCTTATGCTTCATGGCAGCTTAGGCAGCATGAAGTGAACTACCCTACGCTTGATCTGGAATTGGCGTCAGTAGTGTTCGCACTGAAGATCTGGAGGCACTACCTTTATGGAGAAAAGTGTGTTATTTATACGGACCATAAAAGTCTCAAGTACCTTCTTACTAAAAAGGAGCTGAACCTTAGGCAGCGAAGATGGATTGAGTTGCTTAAGGATTATCATTGCTCTATTAAATAACACCCTGGAAAAGCTAACGTGGTAGCTGATGCTTTGAGCCGTAGGGTTGTATCTGATCTGAGAGCATTGTTTGCTCGTCTTAGCCTATACGATGATGGGAGTCTATTAGCAGAACTACAGGTAAGGCCAACCTGGATTGAGCAGATAAGAGAGAAGCAATTGTTGGATGAGTCATTGGTTTCTCGATTTTGACAAGTTGAGAATGGTGAAACGTCTGATTTTGGTCAAATAGTAAAGGAGTTCTGTGTTTCCGAGGGAGAGTTTGTGTTCCAAAGGACTTTGATCTGAGGCAATTAATTTTGTGGGAGGCACATGGAAGCCATTACGCCATGCATCCTAGAGGAAACAAACTGTATCGGGATTTGCGAGAGTTGTATTGATGGCCTGGACTCAAGTGTGAAGTAACAGAGTTTGTGGGTAAATGTCTAACGTGCCAACAAGTTAAAGCTGAGCATCAAGTACCTTCTGGGCTTCTGCAGCCGGTTAGAATTCCACTCTGGAAGTGGGAAAAGGTAACCATGGATTTCGTGAGTGGGTTACCATTAACGCCTTCCAAGAAAAATTCAATTTGGGTGATTGTGGACAGGCTGACAAAATCCGCTTACTTTATACCAGTGAGAACGGATTATTCCCTTTAGAAGCTTTCAAAGCTATATGTGTCTGAGATAGTGCGGCTTCATGGTATACCAGTGTTGATTATTTTCGATAGAGACCCAAAGTTTACGTCTCAATTTTAGAAGAAGCTGCATGAGGCATTGGGTACGCGATTGGATTTCAGCACTACTTTTCACCCTCAGACGGATGGACAGTCTGAAAGAGTGGTTCAAGTCTCGGAAGATATGTTAAGAAGTTGTGTTATCGATTTTCAAGGTAGCTGGGAAGATTACTTGCCATTGGCTGAGTTTGCTTATAACAATAGCTATCAAGCAAGTATCCAAATGGACCATATGAGGCATTATATGGACTGAGGTGTCGTACTCCTACTTGTTGGACTGAGTTAGGTGAACGCTAAGTGTTGAGGCTAGAGTTAGTAGCGAATACAGAGAATAAGGTCAAGCTGATTAGAGATCCACTAAAAGAGGCATCCGCTAAGCAGAAGTCTGATGCGGACTTAAAGCATAGGGAAATTGAGTTCGCTGTAGGGGAATGGTTTTCTTGAATGTCTCGCATTGGAAGAAAATCTTAAGGTTTGGGAAGAAGGGCAAGTTAAATCTGCGGTTTATTGGGCCCTATGAGTTTTAATACGGGTGGGTCCGGTAGCCTATCAGCTTGAGTTGACCCCGGAGTTGGATCAGATCCATGATGTCTTTCATGTCTCTATGCTGAGACGATACCGGTCTGATCCTTCTCATATTGTGCCAGTTGAGGATATTGAAGTTAAATCTGATCTGACTTTTGAGGAGGAGCCAGTGTAGATTCTGGACCGTGATATGAAGGTATTAAGAAGGAAGTCTGTTCCGTTGGTCAAAGTACCATAGCGTAACCATGGGGTGGAAGAAGCCACGTGGGAGCCTGAGGAAGTAATGCGGCAACAGTACCCTCACCTATTCTGACCAAGTAAATTTTGAGGCCGAAATTTCTTTAAGGGGGTACAGTTGTAACGCCCTAAATTTTAGGGTTTTAATGATTTCTACTTAATTCATAATTACATGTTTGGGTATGCTAAATTGAGGATTTGAGTGGGTTTGGAGGCCTTAGGAAGGCCCGGGGTTAAGCCAAGCCTTTAACAAAATTTTGATTTTGGGCTTAGGGGTGTATGGGTGTTGGTTTGTAGGGCTTCTGTGTAGTTGTTAGAATTTTGTGGCACAAAAAGGATTGTGGCAAGGTGGCAATGGCGCTACATGTGGGCATATGGTGGCGTCATGGACAAGGAGATCTTGGGTTCAAATCCCCTTGCAACGAAGGTGTTTATTTTGCTGGATGTGGGCAGTAAGTGGTTCAATTGAGTTTAAACTCTAGAGGTGGTTGAGACTGGGTAAGAGAAGACTTGGTCATGGAGAATGTGACAGCCCTATTTTGACCCTAGTCGGAAAGCGGTTTCGAGACTGCTAAACCAAATTGAATAAATAATTAAATAAAATATTACATGTCTAAATATATGTGACCATGCTTGTATAAAAATTTTAATGCTTTAATTTTTTGAATTGAACGTCTATTGAAGTAAAAAGGACTTGTATAAGAAGATTTAAATATGTGTGTGGCTAAATTCAAAAGACTAAGGATGGAATGATGAAAAATGCAAGGACTTGCATGTCAAATTTGCCATCTTTGTTGTAAGCGGCCGGCCATATGGGATAATGATTCAAAATATGTGTATTTTATGTATATTTCATAATTTTATATGTATATTATATATCATGAAATAAATAAAATAATAAAAAGAGAATGGTGAAAAGAACAAGGTTGTTTACTTTTGTTCTTCATTGCCGAATTCACTAAAAGAAAAGGGGGAGAGGAGAAAAACTAAGTTTCGGTCATTCTAGCATCAAATTAAGGTATGTTTTATGTGATTATTTCAAATTCTTGCAAAAATTGAGTAAGATGTTTAGCTCCCTATTTAGCCCACTTAAAAACTTTTGTTTTGGTTGAGAATTGAGCATTCGGCCATGTTCATGTATTAGCTAAATTTGTTGATAATTGGATGTGAGTACTATGGAATGAAAATTTGTGATTATATTTGAACTATATGATGTTTAGATGATGAATTAAGCACCATCGCATTAGAACATGTTGAGTATATGCAAAAATTTTTATGTTGGGTTGGAAATGCTTATTCGGTCATGAAGGTGATGAAACTCTTGTGGATTTTGATGAAATTGGTTATGAGGGGAATCAAGGATAAATGTTAAGCATCCAGTCTAATGCATGAAAGATATTTTGAACCCATGATGGTGCTAGTATTCAGCCATAAAAAGGAAATTTTTTTAAAAGTGACTAAGGTCTCTCATGTTTTTATTTGTAATGATGATTGTTGCTAAATTGAACTAGTTTAAATGATTTTATGAAGGATCAAACTTAGTTGTGATTGGCTTATGCGTTTAAGCCTTTCTTATTAAAGCCGATTGGTGCTTGCAGAAAATGGTTAGGCAAATTCATGTTAAAGCATGTGAAAGAGAGTTAAGAGAACCATTTTTCATTTTAGGTTCGGTACTAGTGAATAATGAGCTAAGAAATTGAGTTCAAAAATGTAACATAGTGAGCAAAATTTCCATGCATATTTTGACATTAAACTCCACATAATTTTGAGCTTACTAAGTGATGACATGAAATTTTGCTAAAGTGATATATATGTGTGAACTTAAGCCGAATGTGATTTTGACCGAAGGTGTAAATAAGGTAATAAAAATGATAGAAAATGATTTATGGCCAAGGCGTTTAGGTGTTAACATGTTCGGCTCTTGTAAGTTGTTGTGTCATGAATAATGAGTTGATAAAAAGACTATGTGCATCTAAGTTAATTAATAGCTTGGTTGTGATTTGTGATGTAATTGTGCTTGGTTGAATGTGTTTGGTAAAGGAAGTATGGGTTGTGTCTTGGTTGGAATAAGAGTGTAACTATCAAGAGAGATGGGTGAATAAAGTCTAATATGATTAAACTTGCGTGACATAGCTCAAGAGCATAGAAGGACAACATCGGATAAGGGAAAAGCTAAGGTGACGGAATAGCCAACCCGTAAATACTCAAAAAGGCACGAGGTAAGCTTTAAGTAAATGAATTTAGCATAAAAAGCTAGAAATGCATGATAGAGTTGTATGAAATGTGAACCACGGCTCAATGACCTTACCTTATCTAAATTTTGGGCATGAGATAGTGGTTATAAAGCATATAGCCGAATGATTTCTAGAGAATAAGATATGAAAGTTAGGTGAGTATGTGACCCTTATACGTATGTAGACCGAATGTCCAATGGAAGTATTTTTGTGTATTTATATGCGTATGAAGCAAGTGAAATCTCAATATGATATAGAAATTTGCAATGTGTGCACTCAACTTATAAATGTGCATTAAGATTTGATTGTAAATCCGGGCTAAGTCCCGAAGGGCATTCGTGCCAGTGTTACATCCGGGCTGAGTCCCGAAGGGCCTTCGTGCCGGAGTTGAATCTAGGCTATGTCCCGAAGGGCATTCGTGCCAGTGTTACATCCGGGCTAAGTCCCGAAGGGCCTTAGGGCTAGCGTTATAACCAGGTTAAGCCCGAAGGCATTCATGCTAATACATGGTTTATGTCTTAATTATCTCAATAAAAGTGCTCATTACCTTAAGTCTGTCAGGTATGTACCTCATACTCATTGTGAAATTGATTCGTTTTAGATTTTAACCACACATTGGGATAGTGATGCCTTGACTATAGCCTAATGTTACATGAAAGTCAATGACTTACCTATAATGTGTGTGAATTTTCAACTAAAGTAGAATTGTATTAAATTGAACCCTAGTATATACGTATATTTGATTAAAGTATGAAGCTACATGAATATGCGAGTATAAGTATAAATTCAAGTTTCACATTGAAATGAAAATGTATGCTTTCGGCCAAGGGGGAAATGTTGATGAATACAATGAGATTGATTATATAATATGAATTGATGTTTAAGGGAAATGAATATGTCATGTATGAAAGATAGTAGTACTTTTAGCATAGTAATATTCGGCCAAAGGGAAGAGTTTTAGCTTAAATAGAAGTATGTTTTAAATTCAACTTAATTCATTGCTTAAAACTTATGAAGCATAAATGCTTACCCCGTTGCCTTGGATTGTCTGTTTTATAGATCTCGTTTGTTAGCTACGGTCTCGGGAATTTCAAGATCGAAGTCATCTACACTATCCAAGCCCTTTCAGTACTTGTAGCTAAACTTTGAAAATGGCATGTATAGGCTTGACATTTGGATTATAAATCAATATCTCTTTGATGATGTATATAAGTATAGCCATGCGAAAATGGCTTACAAAGTTACCTTTCCTTTTTAATATGGACTTCAAGTTTGGTCACGTTAATTGAGAATGAATGTGAAGGTGTGTGCTTTCGGTTGCTAATATTGGAAGTAGTGTGTTTCTCGAGAATTATGTTGAAGATCATGTATGGGCTAAAGGTGTATGTTCGGCAATTGCTCTTAAATTGAATGGTGCACGTTAAAAAAATGTTAAATTGTTCTTAGTAGGAAGGGTATGTAAGTATGGGTAGAACCAAATGAATGAGGACGTATAATTCATTCTGATTCAAGAGAATCATTGGTGTTTAGTTGTTAACATACGTCAATGCCTAATTAAATGATAGACATATATGTATGAAAGACTGCTTTTAAAATTTGGCTATGACCTTCAAATAGAGTATGGAGAGGTTGGTGCATGAATTATTTGAAGTATGATTGAAAAGTTTTGTGCTTTGTGTACCTATTAGATAAAATGTGTATATATGCATGTTCGATTCTAATACATAGGGTGTATGTTTGGCTTGGGTTTAAAAATGTTACCATATGAATTTTTTTTTCAAATAGAGTGTGTCTAATATTTAGTGCTTGTCGGGTAATGCCTAATAATCCCTCTAGCGACGGACATGGGATTAGGGGTGTTACAGAGAATTTGAATGGAATTCAAATGTGAGAGTTGAGTATGTCAAGGAGCAAAATGAGGAGTGGATTAAGGAGATTTTCAGGGAAGGGGGTTGAGGTTGAGTGTTAGCCGAATTGGTGCTAGGAGGAGAATTTCAGCTAGTGGTCATTGGTGTGCATGCATATTCAGCATTAGGGTAAGAGTGGCTGCCGTTTGCTGTTTGATTCATTTTTTCTCCCATCTTTGTGTCGATTTTATAGGTAGCCATCTGTGCCATTCGGGTTTCTTATCCTCTCAATACGTGAGTAAATTAACTCTCCTCTACTCTTCATTCTTTTTGGTCAATAGTACCAATTGCCGAATTATGCTTTTGCATTTTCTCTCCTTTTCTTACTTCCTAAGCCAAATCTCTTTATTCTCTTAAACCTCATCCTTGTTGCCATTCTCTTATTTTTCGAATCCTCCTTAGCATTTCTCTAAAAGCTGAATCCCTAAATCTCCTTTCTCTCTATTGTTACTTCTTATCTTTCTAGCCGAATTCTGCTCTCATAGACTCTTTTCTTTTACTTGTATGTCATCATTTGGCCGAACCCTACTATTCCTTCTCTCCATCTTTTCCAATTTATTACTATGCTTTGGAACCAAATCTTTTGAGCCCCTTGACCGAACCTTGCTCCCTGTCTTTTCTTTTTGTCAAACACCTCTGTTGGTCGAATACCCTCATTCTATCACCTACTTCGTTCAGATTGATCTAGTATAGTTTTGAACTTACTGTGGACGGCTCCTTCCTTCATCGGTTCAGTCAAGAAAATGTTAGGGGTAAGAACTTTGGTCTCTTTTTCTTTTCTTTTGGAGGATTATTGGAAAAGCCGAAACCTTCCCCTTAACTTCCTTTTTGTTAATCAGCTTTGATCTTGGTAACCGATTCAAAGTTCTCTCTTTCTACTTATGTTCTGTAGCCATCGTAGAAGATTGATCTTGTGGAGGCTAGTTGGTGGTTGTGGTTGGCAAGGCCATCTAGATCTACTAGTTAGATCTCAGCAAAGGTGAGTAGTGGATGTTATAAGTTGGTATGGCCGATTATGTCAAGGTTAATGAAGGATGGATTTCAATCGAGTTATAGTCTAATAATGTGTTAGGGCAATTGTAGGTTGACCGTTCGTGGAATCGTTTGAGTTGATTCGTAATCAGGTGTGCAACTACACCCTCTGTAGAGTAGATCGACAAAAGTGGAAATGCTGGCATTTCAAGGCCCCATCGGCGTGCGAGCACTTGTGGGCTGATCTGAACCCATAGTGATGGGTTTCAAATTGATGAGATCAATTTGCGCTATTCCGTGCATCTGAACCTTTTTGGTCCTCGATGGGCCTAAACGGGCCCAATAGGGGTTTTCGGGCCCATAGACGCTTTTGACCTAGATAATGATTCTGAGTTGCTTAAGGCAACGTACACCTACCTAAGGGTCGTAGTTGGTATGAAATGCTTGAATTTGGTAGGATGACTGAAATACCCCTGAGGGGAGTAAAATTACCGTTTTACCCCTTGTTGCTGAAAGACCGTTATGCCCTAGATAGTAGATTTGTATGTATGCATGAATATTTCTGTATCCGTTATTCTGTAAGCATAACGTAATCTGTTCTGTGAATCTACATGGGGTTGGGTTTTCTAAGGAGGAAGTTTTGTTAAAGTGGCTCTGCCACATAATCTATTTCTAGTGGCTCTGCCACAAATTCTGATATAGCAGCTTAGCTGTATTTTGGTGTGTTTGGTTGGGTGGGTCAAGCTACTCTCCACAGGTGTGTTTGGTTGGTACGACTGGTGTGATTGGTTGGATTGGGGTGGGTTCTGCGTATTATCTATTCTGGGCTCCGGCCCATTCTGTTCTGATGGGTAGTTGCACACTGAGTTTTTACAAAACTCACCCTTTTAGTTGTTACATTGTGCAGGTAACCCCCAGACTTAGCTGATTTGGAGCCGAGAGGGACTCTAGGTGGCCACATGCTTTTCTGTTTGGTTTTTCTTTATTTCCGCTAAATTTTTATCATATTTCTCTTTGCTATTTTGGGTTTATGTTTTTGTAATAAGGCCACTACGGATTTAACTTTAAATTTGGTTTATTATTGGCTTTAGAACTGATGTAAAACGTCTAACTAATCAACTCAGATATTTTAAACTGGTTACAAACATTTTCAGGATCAAACCACGCTATGTTTTCCTAAAACGAGTTTAGCAAACTTAAGATCTAAAACTAACTCATTTTTTAACCTACTTTTGCAATGCGGTTTCACCTTTTAACAATAGTTTAATTTAAGCTTAAACCTGATATACCAACCAAATAAAACAATTCAAAACTAAAAGCGAGTTTTCCTTAAATCGAGTAGATGGTTGTGAAGCCAATCGCCATGTAACTCACTAAATCTGGCCATAACGTCTAGACCGGGTTTAGGGTGTTACAACCAAAATCTTAATCGTTCACCATACCAAGTCACCAAATAAGCATGCAATTTCATTATGATATTCGTACGATTAAAATAGTAGGGGACAGTCAAGATATAACTAGTCGGACATTTTTGCAAATAGTTATGAATTCTAATGTTCATCCACACTTTGCCCACTTGGTTGAGTAGAAAGAAAGAATCATGAGATTCTGTAACTTGATCATTCCTCTCAGGCATTGTATGGTGTAAAAATCCTACACTCAAAGAGTTGTTAATATTGCCAATTTCAACAAAAACATTATTACCGTTAGGGACAATCAAATAAGACCAATCGAATTCATCAAAAAGTAGGTCTCTTTCAATATTCACATCAGGATCGAAATTTCTTTCAAATTTTGAATAGAATAAAGAATTTTCCTTATTTTCAATTGAATTGCCTTTAACATCAATTTGTTCATGTTTCGAACAAAAGAAGGATATCTTGGACTTACCTTGGCCAACTGGAAAGTTAGGAGATGAGAATTTGGCTTTACCTTGATTATGCAAAATGATCCTTAGCTCCTTAACAAGGTAATGCAATCGGTATTCTGCATTTGAAGGAACCTGAAAGGATGAAGAAATAGGAAGATAGAGGTTAGTCAAGAGATTTTTCTTTTTCTTACTTATTTTCTTTTGATTTTCTTTTTCTTTGCTTTCTCGAATATTTTCCTCACTAGAGTTTTGTTTTTCCTTTGATTATTCCTTTCTCTTTGCTTTTTCATTTTGAATTTCTTCCTTTTCTCTCATTTGCTCCAAGGATTGTCTTAAACGTTGTTGATCTCCCTCAACTGTATATTCTAATGCCTCATCCTCTTCGTTGGGATTTTCATCCTCATTGACAGTTTCTTCATTTTCTTCCTCCGACTTGATGTCTCCATTGGGTCGAATCACCATGACATTTCAATTCGAGCACTGATTGATGATGTGACCTCTTCTGAGACATTTGAAGCATTTGATGTCTCGCGATCGATTTAGACTAACTTCTACGGCCTTGTCTTTACTTGTTTTAGCCATAGTCTTAATGGATTTCACCGGCATCGTAACTTCTTTAGGTTGGCTCAATGAAATGGCCTTAATCGAACCTTGAGTCTATTTAGGTGTGTTGGACATTGAGTAGGACTAAATGGGACCTTTCTTCTTGAGTTATCTTTCAACTTTGATTGCCTTGTGGACCATATCAACAATTTCCACATAGTGTTGTAGTTCTACAATATTGGCGGTTTCCCGGCTCAGGCTAGACAAGAACTGAGCCATGGTTGCCTCCCGATCTTCTCGGACATCAGCAGAGATCATGGCAATCTCCATCTCCTTGTAGTAGTCCTCCACACTTTTTGCGCCTTGTGTTAAATTTTGGAGCTTTTGGTAGAGTTCCCAGTGGTAGTGTGTCGGAATAAACCTCCAACGTATGACAGCTTTCATCTCAGCCCATGTGTTGATGGGGCGTTTGCCGTTTCTTCTTCGACTAGTGGTGAGTTGGTCGCACCAAATCATTACATAGTTATAGAATTCGATAGCGGCTAACTTGACTTTCTTGGCCTCGGAATAATTATGGCATTCAAATACAACATCAATCTTCTTCTCCCACTCTAGGTAGGCTTCGGGATCCGGTCGGCCTTGGAACGGGGGAATTGACAACTTAATACTTTTGAGATCATCATCATACCTATCTTGATCTCGTTGGCCACGGTTCTGTTGAAATCTCCTCCGATTGTTAATGTTAGAGCCTTGATGGCTTTCGCCTTCACTTGGCTCAGACAACTCATATTCTTGATCTCTTCTTCGTCTTTAATTTTGAGGCAGACTTAGTGGAGTTCTCTCCTGTTGAGCTCTTCCTTCTACATGATCAAGACGCACTTAAATTGGCTCCAAATTTCGATCAAAAAGCCGTTCAACCTCTCGTAGTAGTGCTTGAAGATTTAAATCGGGTACGTTACGAACAAGTTTCCTTTCCACCATGTCTCTTTCGGGACTTCATGACATAGAAATTTTGAAACCTCAGTACAAAGTCTCACTATTCACTCAGAAAGAAAATTTAAGAATTTGATCACTCACACTCGTGTTTCACTCGATTATATGGCTTTTTTCTCGATAATATTCTCACAACTCTCTTGCCTTTCACCTCTCATGTTTCTCTCATAACCTCGTGCTTCGTTTGCTAGGACTCACCTAGGTGCGTAAGGGTCAGCTTCAAAGTGGCTGTAAGGGTTGATGTATGGGTGAAAGGTAGGCTAAAAGAAGAAATTTTGGGTTTGAGTGTGGCGTTTTGGTAGAAAGGGTATTTTAAGAAGGTAAATGAAAACTTTAAGATAGGGAGATGGAGAATGTAGTATAGTAGAATACCAAATGATGTTCGTATGAGCACTTTCAATGTCAAATGATGAATAACACAAACTTTTCAGTATTTCACTTTTTAAAAAAAACTTTTCCCTTTTTTTTACTTACGAACTAGCTTCCAGTGATGATTTAAACGTTGAAGCTTCTTGATTTTATAGCTCTGATACCAAATGACATGATTCGGCCCAGTTGATTGCGTCGGGTTCACTGTGGGTTGCCCGATCGTCTTTGAGAAGAGTGTTCGAACTTAAGACGAGATGAAGTTTAGAGTTGAAAAGTGAAAGTATCGAGATAGGATTCAAAGTTAGGTTTTAAAAGGATTTGGTTTGAAACGGAAGTATATGTTTAGTTTTAAAATGAAGGAAGATGGTTAAAGGAATAAAGGTTTGGGTTTGATAAAGAAAGATAAGGTATGGTCAAATGGTTCAGTTGGAAGTCTTCGGATGGAATAGAAAGGATGGGAAAGGTTGGAAATAGATGATAGGTCTTGGCTTAGAAAATAAAGAAAATTGGTGATTGATGGAAAAGTGAACTTAAACGGAGGAATGATTCAACACTATATTGAGTGTCACCCCTATTCCTGTGAGTTTAAGGTGGTTGGAGAAATAGAGGATAATTGAACGCCACACCACGTTGATGGTAATAAGTTCGTAAAAAGAGAACACTTGACGCCACTAGCACGAGCTAGATAAGTCGCACGAAACTCGCTCGAGATATGATAGAAACAATCTCACAAAGAACAAAGTTCATATATTAAATTTGGAAAAAGTTTTTAACAAGTGAAAGCAACTAAGTATTTATAGTATAATACTAAGCTAGCCGAATGGACATTACAAGACTTAATAAAAAAGTTTTCGCTTTTAATGATGATAAAATTCTAGAAGAAAGACTCCCCATGCTCCATGCCTTTATTCGATCGAATGGGAGGGCAATAGGCTCCATCATGGCTAAGCATCCATCCTTGGCGATGTGATGAATGAATAAGTTCACATACATGAGTGGCTAGATTGGGCCAAAGCTTTTAATTGCATAATGATAAAGTATCTCTTAGCCAAAAGTCGTGAGCCTTAAATGGTATACTTTAAGGGTCATGACAATGTGAACATGGTTGCTTGAAAGGTCTTTGTGGTGTGAACACTAGGTGCCAAATGGTCTTAGGTGTCAACGCCCTAGTGTGAATATGTTCATGATATATTGGCGAAGTGACCGGGCAAGCTTGGGATATTAAAGGTTCAAGAGTCTCGTCGCTGAATAATCACTTGGGATCACCAAACATTAGCCCACCATGCTATGTATTCGGTCATGCATGAACCATGGAAGACAGTGAACTTGGCCGAAACATGCACCTTTTTTAATGAGCTTTCATGCATGTGAATGAACCTACAAAAGAAATAAACTCATTAATTCTTCATGTATGTTCTGCTAAACATAAAAATAAGTTAAGGACATCTTAAATACTATGCTATGATAAATTAAAGTGACTTTATTACTAGCTAATAAATTCAACTAGCTCACTAAGTATGAAAACAACCAATGATCTAATATGATCTAGAGGAACCGGCAATGAGCTGTAACAAACTAAATTAAAAGTAGCTAAGTTTGAATTTATTCAAGGAAAACATTAAATGAGTTGAAAGTAAACTTAGGTGAGCTCAATCGAGCTAAAGTGAGTTCATGTGAGCTGGCTTGAGCTACATTGAGCTGGGGTGAGCTGAGATGAGTTGAAATCAACTTGAATTAAGTTGCACAAGTTCGGCACTAAGCTGGTCCAAGCTTCTCCCCTAGTTTTAATCTCATGTTTGTGCTTAATTTATAAACAAAGAGCTGAAATGGCCTCTCTAAGGCGCCTAGCTCTAGCTCGCGTCAAAGGTCCTTGAGGTAACTCGATTGAATAATCATTGGATCCTGGTGAATGTCTTGAAGTGGTCACATCAGGAGGATTTCTTGGAACTTTTTACCTGCTCCAGTAAATATGCAAGTTAGGATATTGTTATCTATTGTAACTTGTCCCTAATATGGAAGAGGCGTTGGGAATTTGGACCACTTATTTTGATGTTGTTGTATCGGTCAAAGTCTGGTTAGAATTGGGATTATCGATTTTTGTGAATAAACCAAAAATGGATTTCGTTGAGTGGCTCACCTGGCTCACCTAGGTATTCATAGTATGCTTGAATCAACAGAGGCGAGTAGTCTATGTTCATGATAAAAAAATTAGTACTGGTCGGGATATTGCTTGGTTCATTACCCATAATTATACTGAGCTATAAGGAGGATATAAAATGAAACTTACACAGGGATTAAGAGAGGTGTAATGGAGTGGTCCTTCTGGGTTGGTCATTAAAGTTAATTTCGACGAAGCATACGATAGTCCTCGTTTTATGTCGACATCTTGTATAGTTTCGCGAAATGTCGAGGGACATGTATTGCTCTCTTTTTCAGAAATTCACAAAGGGGACTCTTCGTGTTTTTTTGCCAAGGCCCTCATATGTACCCAGGCAACTCAAACGGGTTTAGAAAAGGGGTAGTTTGAGGTAACAATGGAAGGCGATACATAAGCAATTATAAAAAAAATGTTAGTTCCAAGGAGTAGATAAGTCAAAAATTGGAGCGCATATACTAGATATTCAGATGTTATCTGATAGGTATCAGCACGTCGATTTCAAATATACACCTAGATCGACTAATGTCTTAGCCCAAATTTTAGCTACGGAAACTTTAAAGTAAGGCGAGATAGTTTACCTGGTTGGAGGAGTTGGTGTGTCGTTGAAAGCAAAAAAAGTAACCTATCCCTATGAAATAATGAAAAAGGAATAGTATAAGGGAAGTAGGATCAAATCCTAAGGGACTGGATTTGCGCAACTTCTTATTCCTCGAGATCTTGAGAACAGTCATGCCCAAGAAAAAGCGGTGTACCTAGAAAAAACAAAAAAAAAATAGAATTAAAAATATGGACGAATTGAGATTGTGTAAATTGAAATAAAAAATTGTAAAAGTAAATAGAGTCGAGCTTGGATTGAGAAATCACAGCCTTCGGTTATCTCGATCCTCTTTGGGTTCAATCCTATGCTTTTAGATTATCCTTCTCATGACAGAATAAGCCAATTATAGAGGAAAAGGATGCCTACTGTAACACCCTAAACTCGGCCCAGACGTTATGGCCAAATCCGGTATGTTACATGCAAGTTACGCTAAAAGAAAATCAAACCTATCGATGAGAAGTTTCTTCTACTTCAAAGCCTTGTTTAGAATTTTGGACGTTGAATGAAACCCGGTTAAAAACTGTTGTTATGAGTTTGTAAATGTTTATGTAAAAATGTTAGTTGTATTTGTTTTGTTCACTCATTTGAAGTTATCTTAACACTTGAAAACATTACGCGAGATTTATTTGAAAACGTACATTATTAACTTTGAAAACCTGAATTTCCTCATCTACTAGTTTAAAACAATTTAACAGTACAATAAAATAATGGTAACAAAAAAAACCCATAATGGCCTTATTAAAAAATAATACCCAAGCTGAAATTAAATAAAGCAAAAATCCAAAGTAGTAGACATGTGGCCACCTCGAATCCCTCGTAGCTCCAAATCACTATGGCTGAGGGTTACCTGCACATTTGAAATAAAAGGGTGAGTTTACAAAAATTCAATGTGTAACTTCCCCAACTAATAACAGAAACAGACATGTAGAAGAAACGGGCCAAAGCCCTATTTAGAAACAGATCAGTCTGGGCTTTCGTCATAATCAGAAATAGAGTGGGCCCAAGCCCATTTCAGATATAGAGTAGAGCAAGTATGAAAACCCATCCCAGTCCAACCATCACACCACTCGTACCAGCCCATCACCCCATGTGAGGAATAACTCAACCCACCTAGCCGACACACCAATACACAGCCAAGCTGCTAATAACAAATATCGTGGCAGAGCCAATAGATATAGAACACGTGGCTAAGCCACTATACAGAATACGTGGCAGTGCCACTAAACAGAACTTCCTCCGCTATCAATCCCAACCCTATGCAGACTAATAGAACTAAATATAACATGCAATCAGATTAATAGATACAAATACAATCATACATATATCGAGCAACATATTTTTAAGGGTATAACAGTCTTTTGGGCAGTTAGGGGTAAAATGGTAAGTTCACCCCTCAGGGGTATTTTGGTCATGTTACTAAGCTTCGGTGTCTCGGCACCTAATACAACCTTCTAGTAGGTCTACCGTCACTCCAGGCAACTCAAAAAATCCATATGGTCAAACAATGTATATGAGCCCAAAACTCCTATTGGGCCCTGGTGGGCCCACACGCTCATGTGGCATGTTCAATCCAATTTTATGCATGATATCACAAACCTTAACATCTATCATACCAACTAACATTGACCGAATAATTTACCCATATGCGCCTATAGGCCCATTGGGCCCATTTCGGCCCAAGTGCATGAAAATGCACACACTGGCCCTCATCGGCCATTGCCCACAGTTTGTGGGTTCAGATCGGCCCACAAGCGTTCGCACGCCTGTGAGACCTCGAAATGCCAGTATTTTGGCATTTTCGCTTTTTGGCTTTTGCCAATATGTGCTATAGATAGGTGTGGTTAGACACCTGAAATAATAGTGTCGTTCCAACACTTCCAGATCACTGCCCCTAAAATCCAGAACGATCCATCATTAAACATATACGAGTGATAAACCAAATCTAAGTGTTAATAGAGCCTTAAGCAATTCTTTGCTATTTACCACATTCCGTTTGAACCAACAATCTTAACCCTCGTCAAATCTAAGAGAATGAACCACATGATCCACCGAATATCCCTAAATATTGATTGTAAGGAAGAGATTCGAAATCGATCATTAGCATAGGAACTAAGGTCTTCCGCCCAACAAGAAGATGAGTTGATCAACTTCTTTACCACATAACGCAACAAGAGAAGAAAGATTATATTTATTGGGTTCAGTCTTTGCCCTTATATAAAGAGATCCTTTGCAAAACAATTTTCGGCTATGGGAGATTAATTGAACGGAAAAATGGAAGAGGAGATGAACAACAGGGTTCGGCCAAGGAAGGATATTTGAACATAGAAGAAGAACAAGAGGAAATTCGGCTATTTGAGAGAATCAAGAGAGACGACAAATGGAAAAACTAGATTCAGCTCTAGAGGTTCAGATTAGGGTGTACTCAAGAAAATATTGTGGTTAGATTAAGAAGAGAAGATATTCGGTTATGACCAAAACCAAATAGCAAAAGAGCGAATAAAAGAGAAAGGGAAGAGAAGATATTGAGAGAAGAAATATGCAAAATCTGGCAAATAGAAGAAAAAGTAGCGACGGAGAAAAAGGAATGGGGGGTTCAGCTTTGAGAAGAAATGATGGAGAGAATTCGGCCAACTAGAGTGATTACGGGACAAAGATAGTAGGGATAGGCTAAAGAGAAAAAGAAGAGAATCAGTTCCTAAAACTCAAATAATGTTCGACCAAAGTAGAAAATGGGGAAGAGGTTATGCAAAAATGATTGACTTTGCACACTTACTTAAGTCAGTTACCAAAAAGCTTGAATGGTGACTAAAAGACCAAAAATGAGCAAATCCCAAAAGCCCAAAGAAGAGAATCAGTTTTAGTACTCTTACAAAACCGAAAAACACCAAAAGCCTAGCCGATTTTCCCTTTAAAGATACCCCAACTCAGCTAAGACTCCTCCCACACCATATCCCTTGAAAATCTCCTCATTTTTCTCTAAGATTTACTCAACCATTCATTCAAATTCAAATTCGAACTCCAACAACAATGACCAAGTCCACCCTTTTACCAAGTCTTCAACCATTTCAGCATTTGAATTCAAGTCAACCTCTTATCATGCCCACGTAGCAAAATTAATACACCTTTCCCACAAGGGGATTCAAACCCTTATTTCCCTTGCCAATGATGCCACCATCCCCCCTAAGTGGCGTCACTTTGCCACTCCACCAGAGGCTTCCTTGTGACAAGAAACCCCAATAACCAGCTATCCTCCGTACTCCCCTAAGCCCAAAATTCAAAATTTTGCCAGGGGTTAGGGTTGAAGCCAAGCCTCCTAAAGGCCCTCCCCTCACACCTAAACATCAATTTAGGACGCCCAAATGCATTTGCCAACTTAGCAAAATTCCAAAAACGCTAAATTTTGGGGCATTACAACTTTACCCCATTAAAGAAATTCCAGCTTCGATATTTTACCTGGTTAGAACAAGTGAGGATATTATTGATACATCACCTCTTCAGGCTCCCACGTGGCTTCCTCGGTACCGTGATTACGCTAGAGCACTTTGACCAATGGAATAGATTTCCTTCTCAGTACCTTAACATCACGCTCTAGAATTTGCACTAGTTCTTCCTCGAAAGTCAGATCAGGTTTAACCTCAATCTCCTCAACTGGTACTATATGTGTGGGATTAGAACAGTACCGCCTCAGCATGGTGACGTGAAAGACATCGTGAATCCGGTCTAATGTAGGAGGCAGTTCAAGTTTATAAGCTACCGGACCCACCCATTTTAGAACTCGATAGGGTCCAATAAACTGAGGGCTTAACTTGTCCTTCTTTCCAAATCTTAAGATCTTCTTCCAAGGGGAGACCTACCAAAATACCCAATCCCCGATAGAGTACTCAATCTCTTTATGCCTTGAGTCAGCATAAGACTTCTGCTTATCGGGCGCTTCCTTTAACCGATCCTTAATTAGCTTAACTTGTTTCTCAGTATCTGCCACTAACTCTGGCCCCAAAACTTGATGCTCCCCCAGTTCAGTCCAACATGTAGGTGTACGACACCTTCAACCATACAACGCCTCATATGGCGCCATCTGAATACTTGCCTGATAACTATTATTTTATGCAAACTCCGCTAGCGGCAAGTAATCCTCCCAGCTACCCTAGAAATCAATAATACAACGTCTTAGCATATCCTCCAGTACTTGAATCATCCTTTCTGACTGTCCATTCGTCTGAGGGTGAAAGGCAGTGCTGAAATCCAACCGTGTATCCAATGCCTCATGCAGTTTCTTCTAGAATTGAGATGTGAACCTAGGGTCTCCGTCAGAAATGATTGATACTGGCACTCCATGTAGTCGTACTATCTCAGCTATGTACAACTTAGCCAGCTTCTGAAGGGAATAATCAGTTCAAACCAGTATAAAGTGGGCGAATTTCGTTAGTCTATCCATAATCACCTAAACTGAGTCCTTCTTAGAAGGTGTCAAGCGTAGCCCACTCACAAAATCCATGGTTACCCTTTCCCACTTCCATAGTGGAATCTTGACTGGCTACAGAAGCCCAGAAGGCAGTTGATGCTCAGCTTTCACTTGCTGACATGTCAGACACTTACCCACAAACTCCGTTAGATCGCGCTTAAGTCCAGGCCACCAATATAACTCCCGTAATTCCCGACATAACTTATTTCCACCAGGATGCATGGCGTAAGGGCTGCCATGTGCCTCTTGTAGTATTGACTACCTTAGATCACAGTCTTTTGGCACACAAACTCTCCCACGGAAACATAAAACCCCTTCACTATTCAGTCCAGAGTTAGAAGTTTTACCATTTTCCACTTGTCGAAACTGAGGAGCCAATGATTCATCCAACAATTGCTTCTCTTTAATTTGCTTCGTCCAGGTCGGTCTTACTTGCAATTCAACTAATAGACTACCATCATCATAAAGACTAAGACGAGCAAACATCACTCTTAGATCTGATACAACCCTATGGCTCAGAGTATCTGCTACCACGTTAGCCTTTCTAGGGTGGTACTCAATTGAGCAATCATAATCTTTAAGCAACTCTATCCATCTTTGTTGCCTAAGGTTCAACTCCTTCTGAGTAAGGAGGTATTTGAGGCTTTTATGGTCTGTGTAAACAATACACTTCTCCCGTATAAGTAGTGCCTCTAGATTTTTAATGCGAATACCACCGCTGCCAACTCCAGATCATGAGTAGGGTAATTAACCTCGTGAGGCTTGAGTTGACGTGATGCATAAGCAACCACTTTACCCTCTTGCATCAGCACACAACCGAATCCAACGTGCGACACATCACTATACACAGTAAAATCCTTCCTAAACTCAGGCTGTATTAACACAGGTGCTTCAGCCAAAACTTTCTTCAGCTTCTTAAAACTCTCGTACTGCTTATCGGTCTAGATAAATGGTACTCCTTTCCTCAGTAACTTAGTCAACGGTGCCACAATCATAGAAAACCCCTCAACAAACCGTCTATAATACCCTACCAAACCTAAAGAACTTCGAATTTCTGACACCGTCCTTGGTGGCTTCCAATCTAACACCACTTCAATTTTCTGAGGATCCATTCTAATCCTTTCGGTAGACACTACGTGACCCAAAAACGTCACTTCCTGCAACCAAAATTTGTACTTGCTAAATTTTGCATAAAGCTGCTTCTCCCTCTGAATTTGCAGAACAATCTAGAGATGCTCATCATGGTCCTCCTTAGACTTTGAATACACTAGGATATCGTCTATAAAGACGACTACGAACTGATCCAGGTAGGGTTGAAATACCTGGTTCATGAGATCCATAAAGGTCGCTGCTGCATTCGTAAGTCCAAATGACATTACCAGGAACTCGTAGTGACCATATCGAGTTTTAAGTGCTATCTTATAGATATCTGCCTCCTTAACCCTTAATTGATGATATCCCGATCGAAGGTTGATCTTGGAGAATACTGAAGCTCCTCTAAGTTGATCAAACAGGTCGTCGATTCTTAGCAGGGGATACTTATTCTTAATAGTTAGTTTGCTCAACTGACAGTAGTCAATACACATACGCATCATTCCATCCTTCTTCTTGACGAACAGTATCGGTGTTCCACATAGAGACACACTCAGTCAGATGAATAGTCGACCCAGAAGTTCTTGGATCTGAGCCTTAGCACCACCAGCTCCTTCGGTGCCATCCTACAAGGGGCGATGGACACCGGAGCCATCCCAGGCAGTAGATTGATTCCAAATTTGACCTCTTGGTTCAGAGGCAACCCAGGAAGTTCATCAGGAAAGGCATCCAGAAATTCCTTAACAGTCCTAACATCACCCATAGAAGGACCTTCAGATTCACAATTGGTCACAAATGCCAGTAACGCCTTGCACCCCTTACAAACCAATTTTTTGGCCCTTAATGCTGAGATAACATTGGACAGATAGTCTCTTTGCTTCCTTATCATAGCTACCTCCTCATCCTCCGATGTCTTTAAAATAATTCAATTAACAGCGTAATCCAAATTCGCTCGATGCTTAATGAGCCAGTCCATACCAAAATAAGATCAAATTCCACGAATGGTACTTCTATTAGATCCGAAAGAAAGTTTCTACCTTGTACTTCCAAAGGCACATCCCTAAATAGTTTATCTACCCTAACCAAGTGACCTAGTGGACTAATTACGGATACCTCAGTAGCAGCATCCTCAGATTGCACACCCAACGTCCCAGACACATCACACACAACATATGAGTGTGTAGACCCAATGTCAATCAAAGAAGTATATGACGTGCTATGAATTAAAAACATACCAGTTATGACATCAGGTGCATCACCATCCTCTCGATGACGAGCATCGTAGACCAATGCCGGCTGTCGCGCCTTAGTATTTCCAGCACCTCTGTTTGGTGGTCCACGTCCACGTCCATTACCATTTTTGCCCCTAGCCTGACCACGGCCTCTCAGTGGCTGCTGACCACCTCTTACTGGCTCAGCAACCCTCTGCTCTGCAATTTGCATCTGTACTGGCTTCTGAGGGCAATCCCTAACTCAGTGATCCTTGGGCCCACATCGGAAGCATGCTCCAGAAAGCCTCCAACACTCACCCTGATAGGTTTTCCCACAATCCACACAAGCCTGCGGTCTAACCATATTAACCGAAACTACTCGAACTGACTCATCTACTTTAGCTCTCTTAATAGGCCCCCTATAGCACCCGAGGGCCCTGTATCCCTCTTGAATCTATTCCTATCCTTTTCCTAATTTTGGCGCTCTAAGCGCTTCACGTCCTCAGCTATCTTAGCTTTTTCCACCAGAGCAGCAAAATCACGCTCACTCTGTGGAGCAATCAGCACTCTTAGCTTGTCTCTGAGGCCATCCTCAAAACGCACAATGCGCTCGTATTTAGTAGCAACGATCTCGTGGGCATACAGGCTTAACCTTAAGAACTCCACCTTGTACTCCGCTACAGACTTACTCCATTGAGTCAAGCTTAAAAATGCTTTCCTTCGGGCGTCCACATAACTCACCCTGACGTACTTTCCTTGGATGGCCATCTTGAATAGAACCCACGTCAATCGTTCAGCTGGTGAACCATCTCTCACAGTGAGCCACCACTGGTAGGCCTTATTGTGCAGTAAAGATACTACTCCTTTCAGCTTCTGCTCCACCGAGTAGTCCAAATCATCCATTATTCGTTTCGTTGCCTCTAACCAATACTAAGCCACATTCAGCACTACACCAGATATGCCCCTGAAGATCTCTGCTCCATTAGCCCATAGCCACTCAGAAATCGACCCACGGTTCACCATTCTAGTACTTGCCCCGACAAGTCTCTTCAGAATATAGAGCATTACCTAGGATAAAGCATCGTCCCCTACAGCTCGATCATGAGACCCCGTCTCAGTCACTAGTGATGCTGGTGCCTCCCAGCAGGCATATAACCCGATGCTAAAGATCCAGCCTGGATGCTACCTCGACCTCTACCACGGCCTCTTCTGCGTGTAGCTCTTGTGCTCATGTCGTATTATCTAATTTATGAATGTTATTCATTAGTTCATAATTTTAGTAATTATTACCAATATTTTATGAAAAGGCAATAATTTAGAGTTTTGTTTTCATAAATTGTAATCTAGCTACAGTTCTCAGTCTCCTACAGTTTCAGTCTTTCGACAGTCTCAGTTTATCCTAACTACAGAGTTTCAAGAAGGTATCGATACTATCTACAACAGTGTTTTAGTATCACAGTTTAATCTCATATAGTACAGTATAACAGAGAACACTTACAGATTTGGTGCTAGAAACTCAGTGTGCCACACTGCCAGTAATATTTTAATAATACAAAGTCTTTATCAGAAAATAACTCAAGATTCAGACAAACCTTTTTGAAAACCCTTCAAGAACCCATATTTTAAGAAAATTTTTGGAACGAAACCCTTTTTAAGAGAATTTTTCAAAGAATTCAAGTTTTCAAAACTATTTAAACCATTCAAATCAATTTTAACAAAAAATTTGTAAAACCCATACCACAACTGAGTTTTACAACCTAGCTCTGATACCACTAAATGTAACACCCTTTACCCGAAACCGTCGCCAGAATCGAGTAATGGGCGTTACTAGACTTACCGGAGATCAGATTCATTTCATTTTTTTATCAAATCAATGAAATATTACTCTTCCCTAGGGTTTTCTATGGTAATACTAAACCTTCGGATGGTTAGAATTCGAAACCTATCGCATCGGAAGCTCGAAAAATTTTTCACTTTTAAAATAACGTCACACGCCCGTGTGGTACAAGGCACGGCCGTGTGATAAGGCCGTGTGGCCCTCACACGCCCATGTCTAAAGGCCGTGGAACATTTTGACTAACTCGACACGGCAACAAACTATATCGCACGCCCATGGGAACAGGCCGTGTATTTTCACACACTCGTGGGGTTGGCCCGTGGCTCGACCACGGCCTAGGCACGCCCGTGCCCCTACCCCGTGGAGTATTTTGTCAAATTCCACACGGCCAAGACACACGCCCGTGTGCCCTGCCATGCAGGCCGTGTCAGGCTATTTACCAAGCCTTAGCCTCCCTGAAACACCATCACAACTACATTTCATTCATATTAACCAAATTCCAATGACATACACTCGAAGACTACATTCATACCTCATTTGCAAAACATGTTACACATATTCATCCTTTTCATTCTAACCACTAAATAGCATTTGTACAAAAACTAGCCAACTATACATGCCAATCTCAAATTATCAAACCATAGCACATACTCAACGGTAGTTGATAGTGTGAGACGAGCCTTATTGGATTCCAAATTCCAAAATACTCTTCACTTGATAATCTAAAGGAAAAAGGAAAGAAAAGGGGAGTAAGCTACAAGTAGCTTAGTAAGACATAAGCAAATCAATAGCCAAATGCAGAATAATTAACCAATATGTTAGTTCTAACATAACAGAGGTGCAATATTGGTGTACTTACTCATGCATACTCTTACCAAAATATCCAAACATAGACATTTACAATTATTTTGTATTCAACTGATTTCTAATTCTCAACCTGCACAGTTACTTCACACAATCCAGTTAATTTCCCCGTTGAACATTCAGAACAGATACGGATATACAGAGGTTACCACCGAAGTGCCTTACAGATATATGGCCGAAGCCAATCACAGAAATATGGCATAAGCCAACAGAGTATGTAGCCGAAGCTACCAGAATATGTAGCCGTAGCTACCTCAGATCACAGATACACAGACGTAGTCCACGGGTCTGCTCACATAAGCTGACAGGTGACTGCAACACATGCTAGTACACCCAGTACCCGGGATACGAAATCAGACAGATTCAGAGCCCTCAAGTGACATGTCACACATATCCGAAACATTCTTACAGTCCAACCGGGGTTTATCAAAATAATCACAATTACACATTTACTTAATTCGATATCATATTCACATATTTTCACATCGGAATCATCAAATAATTAACAATGATGCAGGTAAGCTATAATTTACTTATGACTTACCTTGATAACAAATCGACTAACTTGTGCTAATCTACTATCTTTTCCTTTCTTCGATTTCGATCACCCACTCTTCTTTCTTTATCTAAATAAATGCATTTAACACATTTATCAATATTCTATCGAACACATTCATAAATCGGACTTGTTGGGCAAATGACCATTTTACCCCTAGTCTCGGAATTTAAATTTTACTTCATTTTCTTGCATTTTAAACTCAATTAGCTTCTTTTATCAATAAAATCATCCAAAACTCACTCACATTCATCTATTTATGAGCAACTTTTCTCTTTTCTTATTTTAGTCCCTTAGGGACGTTTTTATCAAAAACCACTTGTAAAAACATGTAAATAACACATCAATAACTCAATTACTACCAAAATTCATCAAATAACAACATTTCTCTAAAATGGGTAATTTTCAAACCCTAATTTCTTTTCAAATAAATAGCAAAATCATGAAATTCAAGCTTCAAGGGACTCAAAAATACGAAAATAATTGAAAACGGGGTTGAAATACACTTACAATTTGATTGACAAAGCTCAAAACCCCTTTAGCAATGGTGGAGAGAAAATTCGGTAGAAACATGAGAAGAAGATGAACATTTTCATTTTTTTCTCATCTTTTATGACAATTTTTATCAATTGGACAAAAATACCCTTAGCCATGTTTCTTGAAAATTTTTCTAGAATTACCCTTTTGTGTCCATCCTATTAACTTATGGTATAATTGCAACATAAACACTCCTACACTCATATCACAATTCAATCAAGTCCCTATTTCATGTAATACTCATAATTTCCCCTATTTGCAATTTAGTCCATATTTTCCAATTGATCACAAAAATAATAAATTTCTAAACAATTCTCTCACAGAACTTAATCGATAAACTTATGTAGTATAAATTCACAAAATTTAACTTATTCCTCTCGGATTTGTGGTTGCGAAACCACTGTTCCGGTTAGGCCCCATTTCGGGCTGTCACAATCCTCCCCTCCTTTAGGAATTTTTGTCCCCGAAAATCTTACCAGTAAATAAATGTGGATATTGAGTCCTCATTGTGACAGCCTTAAAATGGCCCTAGTCGGAATGTGGTTTCGGGACCACAAAACCGAGGCATAAAATATATTTAATATTCATTTTGATGCCTATTATATGTGTTGATTCATGTGTGACATGTTTGGTGCGTTGATTAGGGTTATAAATTTGAATTTCACTAAAAAGGACCTAGTAGTGAACTTTGAAAATATGCTAGGCAAGTGTATGATGACTAATAATTACATGCATGCAAAATAAGGGATTTGCATGTCAAATTACCCACTTTTATGATAGTGGATGGCAATGATGAGGTTTTGGCATTTTGTGATTTGTAGCTTAGTTATGTATTAATATGATAAAAGAAATTAATATTTAGTTATCATAAAATAAAAGATAAATTAATTAATAAAGAATTAACAAAATTAGAAATGGGTGTGAAAAACAAAGAAAGCTTCATATTTCTTTGTTCATAGCCGAAACTAAAGAAAATTTTAAGAAGGTGAGCTTTGGGCATTCGGTCACTTGAGAGGCAAAGATTCAAGGTAAATCTTTGATATTTTGTGTTGAATTTGGAAATGTGAGCTCCTTGTCTTGTATTCTTTTAAACTCAAGTTAAATTTTGATTCTTGGGTAGAGTTATGAGCATACGGTCTTGTTCAAATTTGTAAGAAATGGTTGTTGTTTCATGCATTTAGAAGTAATGGTGGTTAAGAGAAATGGAACTAAACAAATGCACTTATATGTGGAGCAAAATTGCTAGAGAGGATTCGGCTTGCATGCTTGGATTGTATGATTTCTAAATGTTGCTTTTAATTTGAATTGTGAGTAAAGAGTGGTGTATAAAAATGTTGATTCGGTTGGATAAATGCTTGTGAGATTATAAAAAAATTGTAGAAGTTAAGTTTTGTTTTTGCTTAATGCCCGAATGAGCTCAATGTTATGCATGAGTTGAATTAATGGAATTTTAGATTGAAGTAAGGCATTCGGTCATTTTGGCTTGATAAGAGTGTGTATTTGGTAAAATTTTGTAACATGGAATTGTTAAAATTCTATTTTTAAGTGGCGAATTAAAGTCATTAGGTTCGAATTTGGTTGAAAAGCATGAAAATATGTTTTGTGTGGTTTAAGTAATCAAGAAAGAGGTGATATACGGCTTTAGTGTGATTTAATTGCTAAATGCCGAATGTGATTTTACCAAATAGAAGCACAAGTTGTTAAATTGAGCTTTGGGGTGGACGAATTAATGTGTTTGGGACTAAGCATGGATATTCAGCTATGAACTAATGTATTTGAAACTTTATTTGGTTTGAATGTTTAATGTTTCAAATTGAACTTAGTATGTGTTAATTTGATTGATTTGAATGGTTGAGGCTTAATATGAAGCTTAGGGAATGGTGCCTAAGTTGTCTAAAATACCTTGTGTGCATGTACAATTGTTCCATGTGGTCTTAAGGATTTAGTACTCTTGAATTGTAGTGCTAATAAGATTTGATGTTAGTTGTTTAGTAGGGTAAGTTATATGAATGAGTTAGGTATGAGATTGAATGCTATAAAATGTTAGTTAAAGTTTGGGAGAGGGACTTGAATAAAAGTCCATGCTTGGACATATGGCCGAATGGCCTTAGTGTGTATGCATTAGAAATGGTAGTTAGACTAATTGAGCAATTTGTGCTTGTGAGAGCTTCTTGGTTAAAGAAATGACCTATTCGGCCAAGTGCATGAATTCTTTGATTAAAACGAATGTGAATTGTGTATATATATGTTAAGGTCAATGACTACTCTAAATGGTGCCTTAGGAATGCTATGTTTTAAGTATGTGCATAAGAACACTAAAGAGTGAACTATGTATAAAATCTGCTTGGTACAGCAGCAGTAACGTGTTTTGGAAAAATCACCATAAATTGTGAGAGTTGAATTAGAGGCTGAATAAATTTTGTAATTAAAGCTTAATGAGTCTAGTTTCTTATGAAAGAAACCTTGCAAGCAAAGGAATTTCCGATAAATATATTTTTAGAGTAGAGTGAGACAGTGTCAGATTGACTCCGAAGTCCCCTACTCTATTTTTGAAAAATCACTATAAATTGTATAGAAATTGTTATAAGATAAAATTTATACGCCTACACTCCTTAATGAGTCTAGATTCGAATGAAATTGGCCAGGACACATTTTGAACTCTGTACAAGGAGAAATTCGGTTCGTAGTATAGAGTGGTCAGTTTAATCAAACAGTGAAATAGAGAAACTTTAAGAAAATTCTGGTATTGATTGGCCAAACCAAAAATTATGAAAATTTCATGGATGAAAGATCTATGAGTCTATTTTCATGAAAAATTAACGACACTTCATTTTGAGTTTTGTAGCTCCAGTTATGAGTAAATTATTGAATGCTGCTCAGAAAATCAGCTTGTTGTGACTTATGAGATGTATGTGAAATGACCGAATGTGCGTGTGTGTTTGCAATGAGAAGAATATGCATGTATTATTTGACTAAGTGAAAATGATTCATTGAGATGCTTGAATAAGGATTAATAGAGTTAAATGTTTTATTTAGCTCAAGAGTATAGAGGGACGAGTTCGGATAAAGGGAAGGCTAAAGTGGTCGAATAGCCAACTCGTAATTTCTCGGGAAAGTTCAAGGTAAGTTTTGAGTAATCGAATTTGGTATTTAAGTTAAAATGCCATGATATACATGCTGATATTTGAATGATGTCCCATTGAGAAAGAAACCTTATTCATGTTTGCTATATAGCCGAATGGCTCATAGAGAAAAGGACCGAAATTGAGATTGGAAATGCATTGCTTATGTATGTTTGATCATTGGGCCGAAAGTCTAGAAAAGAAGAGTATACATGTATAAGTTTTGAATTATATATATATTTATGATATAAAGGCGAGAAGCATGTTATATGTTTGTATGCACATGAAATGATTGAATTACAAGTGCAATCTTGCTATGTGAACCTTGGCCACATGCGAATATATATATATATGTATGAGAATTTGTGATGCGAATCCGGGATTAAGTCCCGCTGACTATATGTGGAGACTATGTCCGGGTTAAGACCTGAAGGCTATATGCAGAGATGATGTCCGGGTTAAGACCCGAAGGCTATATGCGGAGATTATATCCGGGGTAGAGACCCGATGGCTATGTATAGAGTTTTACCCGAGCTAAAGATCTCGATGATGATGCGAGTAAAGCCTAAGACTAATGGTCTTCAAGGTAACGATTGCTAATGAATGTGCTTAAAGTGTTAAGTTATACAGGAATGTACCCTTAGCTTATATGCAAGCTGTATTTTTGGACCGAATACTAAGGTCATTATGTGATTTCATATGAGTGCATGAAATGAGATTATTAATATGGTCAAAGTACATTTGGCCTATGTGAAATGTTATGTGAATTTTGTGACATGTATACGTTTACGTGAATTTACTATAAGTGAAAGCTATCCAATTTCGTATATGATGTGAATGTATATGTTTGGAAAAAAGGGTGACTTACCTAAAAGAAGAGGGAAACAAAAATACGAACAACTATGCTAAAATTTGATGCTTTATCTGTTGTCATTGCTTAAAACTTACTAAGCATTGTAATGCTTACTCCGTTTCCCTTGTTTCCTCTGTTTTATAGATCTCTTTTTGGAAGCTACGGACTCGGGGATTGAAGCCTTAATCACCTACACTATCGCTGTTATTTTGGTACATTTGATGGTTATTTTGGATCAATGGCATGTATAGGCTAATCTCCTTCTGTTGAATCAAACTACATTTTGAGTTGTAAATATTTCTAGCCATGCGAAAATGGCTTGCTTAGTCTTCGAGTTTGATTATACGTGTTTGGATGATTCTCATATGATTCGATTTGTGGCATGATATTTGGTTAGTACCCAATATGCAATGAATTTCTAATATGGTGATCGGTTATTGAAATGTTCGATTTAGCCAAATTGTTAGTAGCCACAAGGTAGAGATTTGCTAGCATGCTTATGAAACACTTTTAATGAGATATGACGTACTGACCGAACCTATTTACAAGTGTTATACATTTGGTTATAAAACTCAATGAATCTATGTCTAGTGTGTAACTATGAACCTCAGTAGGTTGTATTTAGATATGTGATACCTTAATACCCTATTCCGGCGACGGACAGGGGTGTAGGGTGTTACACTCATAGTCTCTTCCGTTTCCCATGTTGCCTCTTCCATTCCATGACGTTGCCATAATACCTTTACCAACTTAATCTTCTTATTCCTTAACTGTGTTACTTCTCGTGCCAGAATCTTAACCGGTTCTTCATCATATGACATATCTGATCGAATTTCAATTTTAGTAGGTGAAATTAGATGCAATGGATTCGACCGGTATCGACGAAGCATAGAGACATGAAATACATTATGAATTCTCTCCAATTCCGGAGGCAAAGATAACCGATAGGCAACTGGACCTATTCTTTCGATTACTTCATACGGACTAATATAGCGCGGACTTAATTTACCCTTACGGCCAAATCTCAAGATTTTCTTCCACGGGGAGACTTTCAAGAATACCTTACCTCCTACTTGGAACTCAATTTCTTTCCTTTTCAAATCTGCATACGACTTTTGTCGATCGGATGCTGCTTTTAAACAATCCTGTATTACCTTCACTTTATCCTCTGTCTCTTTTATCAAATCTGTCCGATGAATATGCCTTTCACGGAGTTCAGTCCAATACAATGGAGTCTGACATTTTTGCCCATATAGAGCTTCATACAGTGCCATTTTAATGCTCAATTGATAACTATTATTATATGCAAATTCAATCAAAGGCAGATATTTGTCCCAACTACCTTCAAACTCTAAAACACAACATCGTAACCTATCCTCTAACACTTGAATCACTCTTTCCGATTGTCCGTCTATCTGAGGATGAAAGGCAGTACTAAAATTTAATTTGGTACCTAATGCCTCTTGTAATTTCTTCCAAAACCTTGAAGTAAAACGGGGATCTCTGTCAGAAATGATAGATACAGGTACACCATGCAGTCTAACTATTTCAGAGACATACAACTCCGCTAATTTGTCCATAGAAAAGTCCATTTTCACCGGAATAAAATGAGCTGACTTAGTTAATCGATCAACTATTACCCAAATAGCATCTTTCTTTCTCGGAGTTAGAGGCAATCCAGAAACAAAATCCATTGTAATTCTTTCCCATTTCCACTCGAGAATCATAATTGGCTACAATAATCCAGAAGGTAATTGATGTTCTGCTTTCACTCTCTGACACACTAAGCATTTTAACACATATTCAGAAATATCCCGTTTCATACCCGGCCACCAATACACTTTCTTTAAATCCTGATACATTTTCACACTACCAAGGTGCATTGACCATCGACTATCATGAGCTTCATGTAGAATCTTCTGAATCAGTTCAGTATTTTTCGGCACATATATTCTATCACGAAACAACAAACAACCATCGGGATTTATTCGAAAATCAGAACTATTGTCAGTTTCACACTGAATCCGCTTTGCTAACAAATCACTGTCAAATTTCTGGATTTCACAAATTTCTTATAAAAATAATGGCTTTGCCACTAATTCGGCTATCAACAAATCCTTATCAGCTAACGACAAATTTGCATTCAAAGCCCTCAAAGCAAATAGAGATTTTCTACTTAAAGCATCCACAACCACATTCGCTTTACCCGGATGATAGTCTATTATAAGCTCATAGTCTTTTAGTAATTCTAACCATCTCCGTTGTCTCAAATTTAACTCTTTTTGAGTCATCACATACTTCAAACTCTTATGATCGGTGTACACTCTACACTTTTCACCATACAAATAGTGTCGCCAAATCTTCAAAGCAAAAACTATAGCGGCCAGCTCTAAATCGTGAGTCGGATAATTCTTTTCATGTGGCTTTAGTTGCCGAGAAGCATAAGCTATTACCTTTCTTTCTTGCATCAAAACACACCCAAGTCCATTTAAAGACGCATCACTATAAACAACAAATTCCTTTCCCGACTCAGGTTGCACTAATACTGGTGCCTCTGTTAAACACCTTTTTAATTTTTCAAAACTTTGCTGACATTCATCTGTCCACATAAATTTGGCTTCTTTCCGCAACAGTCTCGTAATCAGTGAAGCTATTATTGAAAAGCCCTCTACAAAACGACGGTAATATCCGGCAAGGCCTAGAAAACTCCTGATTTCAGATACATTTTTCGGAGGCTTCCATTCTACAATTGCAGAAATTTTACTCGGATCCACTCGAATACCATCTCTTGAAACTACATGTCCCAAAAATCCCACTTCATTAAGCCAAAACTCACTTTTACTGAATTTAGCATAAAGTTTATTTTCTCTCAAAATTTGCAATATTATTCTCAATTGCTCCGCGTGCTCGGTCTCGCCTTTAGAGTATATCAGAATGTCATCAATAAAGACCACTACAAATTTATCTAAATAAGGTCTAAAAATTCGGTTCATCAGATCCATGAAAATGGCTGGAGCGTTAGTCAATCCAAATAGCATTACCAGAAATTCATAGTGACCATACCGGGTTCTAAAAGCAGTCTTAGACACATCAGATTCCTTAACCCTTAATTGATAATATCCAGACCTCAAATCAATTTTTGAAAACACCGAGGCATCTTTAAGCTGATCAAATAAATCGTCAATTCTAGGCAATGGGTACTTGTTTTTCACTGTCACTTTATTAAGTTGGCGATAATCAATACAAAGTCTCAATGTTCCATCTTTCTTTTTGACAAATAAAACCGGAGCACCCCAAGGAGAATAACTTGGCCTCACAAAACCTTATCAGTCAACTCTTGCAACTGTGTCTTCAACTCTTTTAACTCGGCTGGCGCCATTCTATACGGAGCAATCGATATCGGAGCAGTACCCGGAAGCAATTCAATACCAAACTCTATTTCTCTGCCCGGGGGTAATCCAGGCAATTCATCGGGAAATACATCCAGATATTCACATACTATCGGCACAGATTCAATTTCCCTTTTTGACACTTTAGTGTTCAATACATAGGCCAAATATGCATCACAACCATTTTTCAAACATTTATAAGCAGACATTGCAGAAATCATTGACGAAACACAATCTGATTTATCTGTTTCAATTCGGAGTATTACATCATCACCACAAATCAATTCAAGGATCTTTCGTCTACAATCTATCTTAGCACCGTGCATGGTTAACCAATCCATCCCCAAAATGACATCGAATTCATCAAAAGGAAGCAACATCAAATCAACAGGGAAACAGTGACCATGAATCATCAAGGGACAGTTCTTACAAATTTGGTTTACTATCACATGTTTTCCTAATGGATTCGACACCTTAACCACGAATTCAGTGGACTCGATACACAAATTCTTGTCAGACACTATTTTCACACATATATATGAATGAGTTGATCCCGGATCAATTAACGCAAATACAGAATCATCACAAAGAGAAAATGTACCAGTAATTACTTCAGGCGAAGAAGCTTCTTCACGAGCCTTTATAGCATATGCTCTTACTAGAGCTCTCGGTTCAGACCTTACAGTAATATCTTTCTTTTCACTTCTGTTGCTATTTCCAGATCCCACATTCTTCGATGGTCTTCCTCTGCTCACATTACTTGGTTTCACATTTTGAGATCTCTCCAACTCTTCTCTTTTGGGACAATCTTTAACGAAATGATTTTGAGACCCGCATCTAAAACAAGCTCGATTATACAAATAACATTCACCCATATGTCTCTTTCCACAATGCTGGCATTCGAGCCTATCAGATCTTACACTACCAACACTTGTTGCCGAAGTGGTTTGTCCCTTTGGTTTAAAACGTTGCTTACCACGGTCTCTCTGAGAAAAATTTACCGAAGCATTTGATCGAGAACTCATCTCTCTTGATTTCTTCGATTGTGATTGAAATGATTGGCCCATCGACCTCTTTCTAGAATCTCTAGCTTCATTCTCAGCCTTCTTTTTATCTTTGCTTAATGCTTCGGCCTTAACGGCTCGTTCAACTAATACTACTAACTCTTTAATTTCCAAGATTCCCACAAGTAGTCGGATGTCTTCGTTCAGTCCATCTTCAAATCTCTTACAAAGCATTTCTTCGGTGGTTACTAGCTCTTGGGCATACTTACTCAATCTAACAAACTCTCTTTCATATTCAGCTACTGACATACTCCCTTGCTTCAAGTCTAAAAATTCCTTCCGCTTTTGATCGATAAAGTACTGACTAATATACTTTTTACGGAATTCCTCTAAAAAGAAATCCCATGACACTCTTTCTCTAGGCACAACGGATGTCAAGGTCTTCCACCAATAATAAGCGAAATCTTTCAGCAATGAGACAGCATATTTCAAACTCTCATTAGGAGTACAAGACAATTCTTCTAACACCCTGACTGTGTTCTCTAGCCAAAATTCAGCTTTTTCTGGATCATCATCCATATTAGCTCGAAATTCTTCAGCTCCATATTTTCTGATTTGATCTACCGGAGGCTTAGATAATCTTACCACTTCTGATTGTGGAGGAACTATGGGAACGGCTTGAGGAATAGGAGGGGGTGGAGGAGGTTGAGCATTCGGATTCGCCCGAATAAACTCTGTATACCAATTACTCATTTTATGGAGAAAGGCTTCCCGAGCCTCATCTCCCTGACCTTGGGTCTCGGGTCTACTCTCAACAGGCACTGTCCCTTGTGCGGGAACAGGCGCATTACTCTGAGCATCATCAGCAGTATCTCAATTGGAATCCATTTACTATAATAAAAACATTTCAAAATCATTAGGAGTCGTCACACTATCAAGTCTAAAAATTGGCATGTATAGACTGACTATTACACTGACTTCACTAATCTGAGAATCGGCTCAACCATGCTCTGATACCAATTAAAAATGTAACACCCTTTACCCGAAACCGTCGCCAGAATCGAGTAATGGGCGTTACTAGACTTACCGGAGATCGGATTCATTTCATTTTTTTTATCAAATCAATGAAATATTACTCTTCCCTAGGGTTTTCTATGGTAATACTAACCCTTTGGATGGTTAGAATTCGAATCCTATCGCATCGGAAGCTCGGAAAATTTTTCACTTTTAAAACAACGTCACACGCCCGTGTGGTACAAGGCACGGCCGTGTGATAAGGCCGTGTGGCCCTCACACGCCCATGTCTAAAGGCAGTGGAACATTCTGACTTACTCGACACGGCCACAAACTATATCGCACGCCCGTGGAAATAGGCCGTGTACTTTCACACACCCGTGGGGTTGGCCCGTGGCTCGACCACGGCCTAGGCACGCCCGTGCCCCTACCCCGTGGAGTATTCTGTCAAATTCCACACGGCCAAGACACACGCCCGTGTCCCCTGCCATGCAGGCCGTGTCAGGCTATTTACCAAGCCTTAGCCTCCCTGAAACACCATCACAACTACATTTCATTCATATTAACCAAATTCCAATGACATACACTCAAAGACTACATTCATACCTCATTTGCAAAACACGTTACACATATTCATCCTTTTCATTCTAACCACTAAATAGCATTTGTACAAAAACTAGCCAACTATACATGCCAATCTCAAATTATCAAACCATAGCACATACTCAACGGTAGCTTGATAGTGTGAGACGAGCCTCCTTGGATTCCAAATTCCAAAATACTCTTCACTTGATAATCTAAAGGAAAAAGGAAAGAAAAGGGGAGTAAGCTACAAGTAGCTTAGTAAGACATAAGCAAATCAATAGCCAAATGCAGAATAATTAACCAATATGTTAGTTCTAACATAACAGAGGTGCAATATTGGTGTACTTACTCATGCATACTCTTACCAAAATATCCAAACATAGACATTTACAATTATTTTGTATTCAACTGATTTCTAATTCTCAACCTGCACAGTTACTTCACACAATCCAGTTAATTTCCCCATTGAACATTCAGAACAGATACGGATATACAGAGGTTAGCACCAAAGTGCCTTACAGATATATGGCCGAAGCCAATCACAGAAATATGGCATAAGCCAACAGAGTATGTAGCTGAAGCTACCAGAATATGTAGCCGTAGCTACCTCAGATCACAGATACACAGACGTAGTCCACGGGTCTGCCCACATAAGCTGACAAGTGACTACAACACATGCTAGTACACCCAGCACCTGGGATACGAAATCAGACAGATTCAGAGCCCTCAAGTGACATGTCACACATATCCGAAAACATTCTTACAGTCCAACCGGGGTTTATCAAAATAATCACAATTACACATTTGCTTAATTCGATATCATATTCACATATTTTCACATCGGAATCATCAAATAATTAACAATGATGCAGATGAGCTATAATTTACTTATAACTTACCTTGATAACAAATTGACTAACTTGTGCTAATCTACTATCTTTTCCTTTCCTTGATTTCGATCACCCTCTCTTCTTTCTTGATCTAAATAAATGCATTTAACACATTTATCAATATTCTATCCAACACATTCATAAATCGGACTTGTTGGGCAAATGACCATTTTACCCCTAGTCTCGGAATTTAAATTTTACTTCATTTTCTTGCATTTTAAACTCAATTAGCTTCTTTTATCAATAAAATCATCCAAAACTCACTCACATTCATCTATTTATGAGCAACTTTTCTCTTTTCTTATTTTAGTCCCTTAGGGACGTTTTTATCAAAAACCACTTGTAAAAACACGTAAATAACGCATCAATAACTCAATTACTACCAAAATTCATCAAATAACAACATTTCTCTAAAATGGGTAATTTTTAAACCCTAATTTCTTTTCAAATAAATAGCAAAATCATGAAATTCAAGCTTCAAGGGGCTCAAAAATACGAAAATAATTGAAAACGGGGTTGAAATACACTTACAATTTGATTGACAAAGCTCAAAACCCCTTTAGCAATGATGGAGAGAAAATTCGGTAGAAACATGAGAAGAAGATGAACATTTTCATTTTTTTCTCATCTTTTATGACAATTTTTATCAATTGGACAAAAATACCCTTAGCCATGTTTCTTGAAAATTTCTCTAGAATTACCCTTTTGTGTCCATCTTATTAACTTATGGTATAATTGCAACATAAACACTCCTACACTCATATCACAATTCAATCAAGTCCCTATTTCATCTAATACTCATAATTTCCCCTATTTGCAATTTAGTCCATGTTTTCCAATTGATCACAAAAATAATAAAATTCTAAACAATTCTCTCACAGAACTTAATCGATAAACTTATGCAGTATAAATTCACAAAATTTAACTTATTCCTCTCAGATTTGTGGTTACGAAACCACTGTTCTGGTTAGGCCCCATTTCAGGCTGTCACACTAAATGTAACACCCCACACTCGGCCCAGACGTTATGCCCAGATCCGGTGTGTTACATGCGAGTTGCGCTAAAAGAAAATCAAACCTATCGATGAAAAGTTTCTTCTATTTCAAAGCCTTGTTTAGAATTTTGGACGTTGAACGAAACCTAGTTCAAAACTGTTGTTATGAGTTTGTAAATGTTTATGTAAAAATGTTAGCTGTATTTTTTGTATTCACTCATTTGAAGTTATCTTAACACTTGAAAATATTATGCGAGATTTATTTGAAAACATAGGTTATTAACTTTGAAAACCTGAATTTCATAATCTACCGGTTTAAAACAATTTAACAGTGCAATTAAATAATGGTAGCAAAAAAAAAAAAAACCTATCATGGCCTTATTATAAAAATGATACCCAAACTGAAATTACATAAAGCAAAAATCCAAAGTAGTAGACATGCGGCCACCCTAAATCCCTCGGAGCTCCAAATCACTATGGCTGAAGGTTACCTGCACGTTTGAAATAAAAGGGTGAGTTTGCGAAAACTTAGTGTGTAACTTCCTCAACCAATAATAGAAACAGACATGCAGAACAGACGAGCCGAAGCCCTATTCAGAAACAGATCAGTCTTGGTCTTAGCCCTATTCAAAAATAGAGTGGGCCCAAGCCCATTTCATATACAGAACAGAGCAAGTATGAAAACCCATCCCAGTCCAACCATCACACCACCCGTACCAGCCCATCACACCATGTGGGGAATAACTAAACCCATCTAGCCCACACACCAATATGCAGCCAAGCTGCTAATAACAGATACTGTGGCAGAGCCACTAGATACAGAACATGTGGCTAAGCCACTATACAGAATACGTGGCAGTGCCATTAAACAGAACTTCCTCCGATATCAATCCGAACCCCATGAAGACTAACAGAACTAAATACTACATGTAATCAGATTAACAGATACAGATACAATCATTCATATATCGATCAACCTATTTTTCAGGGTACAACAGTCTTTTGGGCAGTTAGGGGTAAAATGGTAAGTTTACCCCTTAGGGGTATTTTGGTCATTTTACTAAGCTTCGATGTCTCGGCACCTAATACGACCTTCTAGTAGGTTTACAATTACTCCATGCAACTTAGAAAATCCATATGGTCAAACAGTGTATCCGGGCCCAAAACCCCTATTGGGCCCTAGTAGGCCCACACGCTTGTGTGGCCCGTTCAATCCAATTTTACGCATGATATCACAAACCTTAACATCTATCATACCAACTAACATATCGAATAATTTATCCATATGGGCCCGTAGGCCTATTGGGCCCATTTCGGCCTAAGTGAATAAAAATGCACACGTTGGCCCTCGCCAGCCATTGCCCATAGTTTGTGGGTTCAGATCGGCCCACAAGCGTTCCCACGCCCGTGAGACCTCGAAATGCTGACATTTCAGCATTCTGGCTTTTTGACTTTTTTTGACCTCTGCTACAGATGGGTGTGGTTACACACCTAAAACAATACTGTCGTTCCAATAGTTCTAGATCACAGCCCCTAAAACCCAGACCGATCCATCATTAAACATATACGAGTGATAAACCAAATCTAAGTGTTAACAGTGCCTTAAGTAATTCTTTGCCACTTATCACGCCTCCTCTGAACCAACAATCTCAACTCTCGTCAAATCTAAGAGAATGAACCGCACGATCAACCAAATATCCCTAAATATTGATTGCAAGGAAGAGATTCGAAATCGATCATTAGCATAGGAACTAAGGTCTGCCGCACAAAAAGAAGATGAGTTGATCAACTTCTTTACCACATAACGTAACAAGAGAAGAAAGATTATACTTACTAAGTTTGGTCTTTGCCCTTATATAAAAAGATCCTTTGCAAAACAATGTTTAGCTATGAGAGATTAATGGAAAGGAAAAATGGAAGAGGAGATGAACAGTAGGGTTCGGCCAATGAAAGATATTTGAACACAGAAGAAGAACAAGAGGAAATTTGGCTATTTGAGAGAATCGAGAGAAACGACAAAGGGAAAAACCAAATTTGGCTATGGAGGTTCAGATTAGGGTGTACTCAAGAAAATGTTGTGGTTAGATTAAGAAGAGAAGATTTTTGGCTATGACTAAAACCAAATAGCAAAAGAGCGAACAGAAGAGAAAGGGAAGATATTGAGAGAAGAAAGATGCGAAATCCGGCAAGTAAAAGAAAAAGTAGCGATAGAGAAAAAGGAATGGGGGGTTCGGTTTTGAGAAGAAATGATGGAGAGAATTCGGCCAACTAGAGTGATTAAGGGACAAAGATAGTAGGGATAGCCTAAAGAGAAAAATAAGAGAATCAGTTCCCAAAACACAAATAAGGTTCAGCCAAAGTAGAAAATGGGGAAGAGGTTATGAAAAAATGATTGGCTTTACACACTTACTTAAGTCGATTACCAAAAAGCCTGAATGGTGACGAAAAGACCAAAAATGAGCAAATCCCAAAACCCCAAAGAAGAGAATCGGCTTCAATACTCTTCCAAAATAGAAAAACACCAAAAGAAATCCCCTAGCCGATTTTCCCCTTTCAAGATACCCCAACTCATCTAAGACTCCTCTCACACCATATCCCATGAAAATGTCCTCATTTTGCTCTAAGATTTACTCAACCATTCATTCAAATTCAAATTCGAACTCCAACTACTTTGTCCAAGTCCACCCTATTACCAAGTCTTCAACCATTTTAGCATTTGAATTCAAGTCAACCTCTTATCATGCCCATGTAGCAAAATTAATGCACCTTGCCCATAAGGGGATTCAAACCCTTGTTTCCCTTGCCAATAACGCCACCATCCCCCCTAAGTGGCATCACTTTGCCACTCCACCAGAGGCTTCCTTGTGACAAGAAACCCCAACAACCTTATTTAAACCCTATGAGCTATCCTCCATACTCCCCTCAGCCCAAAATTCAAAATTTTGCCAGGGGTTAGGCTTGAATCTAGGCCTCCCAAAGCCCCCCCACACACACCCAAACATCAATTTAGCACACCCAACATGCATTTGCCAACATAAGCAAAATTCAAAAACACTAAAATGAACAAAAAGCTAGAGCTTTTTGGGAGAGGAAGCTTTTAGAAAAAAGATGAGTGCTACTTTGTGACATTCCATCCCCTATTTATAGTACTTAAAAAAACCTAGTTTGATCCTACTTAAATTCTAAAAGGCAAATAAAGATAAATAAAGATAGAAGCTTGAATTAAATCTAAATAATAATCTTAACAATAATCCTAATAAAATTCAAATTTAAATAGAGTCTTTTGTTCATAAATATCTGCTTTGAATTTTTGCCACAAGTCTTTTGCACTTTGTATTTTTAACACCACTTTTTCCATATTTTGCAAGCTATCCAATTTTTTCTTTAAATTCATGCTTTTTGAACCCAAATTTCCTTTTTCATTCAATTTAATCCTTAATAGATAAAAAAACAATAAATAGCTCAAATTAGTAGGACCATACTCAAAATAAACATGTAATTAATACATAAAAATATGCCATTCTAGAGTATCATCAAATTCCTCCTACATAGCCCATGCTTGTCCTCAAGTATGGTTCCTATCCGCTGTGTAATTTAGATTTTACTGTGAAAGAAATATCACTCCAAATTTTTATAAAAATTAGGCATAATGCATATGAAAATAAAAAGAACCTTTAGCCTTCTTTAAGTAAAACTGAAAAAGTATTTCAATTTAAACATACAAAAGTCAAGATCGACATGGATTACTTCATGAAAATTAGGTAATTTACTAAACTTACCAATACACCCTATTTGTTTCCACCCTTAGCCCCCAAACACAATTCTTTATTATTATTTTTTACTTATTTTTCCTTTTTTTTCTTTTTCTTTTTGTTTTTCTTTCTTAAGAATATGTTGAACCTTTTAACATGAAGAGGGATGACAACCCATGTAACACCTCAGACCGTGCCCAGACGTTATGGCCGAATCCGGTGATGTCACATTAAAGGGATTATTCCAAAACGACTTTGTTTAGTTAAATTTATGTTCAATAGGAAATTTGCTTGGTTAAAAACTTAAGTTTAAGATTCAGAAATACAAAATCCTTGTAACTTGTTAAGTTATGATGAAAGCCCATGTTTTAAGAAAACGTCCATATGTTAAAGTTATTTTGAAAACCATGTTTAACCTTAGAAATTTATTTAAGTTTGATAATTCGGCAGTTGTAACAAAAATAAAACCCAATTGTAAAGTCAAATCGAAGATACAAGGCCTTATTACATCCCAATGAAAAATAAAGTAATTAAAATAAAGTAATTCGAAGCTATTTAAAAACTTCTAAGTAGCTTGTAGTGTGGCCACCTTTGAGTCCTCTCCCACATCGAGTCGTCTACTGAGGGTCACCTGAAACATTAAATAGAAGGGTGTGAGTTTTGAAACTCAGTGTGTATGACCCTTGGCAATCAAATCAACATGCAATTATCACATTGGGCCTAAGCCTTATCAATATCGGTGGTCTTGGGCCTTAGCCCACAATGACCTCATATCACATCATTATCACATGAATGCAATGCTCCCATCCCAAATCCAACCCGTCTTTCCATTTCCCTTCCAACCCTACACTCCTGTGGGGATATAAATATCAACCCCCCATCCCTACACTCCAAAGGTAGCACCAACAGCGGCACTACTCAAGCGACTATGCGATCCTCACATATCTTTCTTCGTACCATCAAACCCACTTAAGTGCAACATACATCTCATGAATGCAACATACACATTTCCACACATTAAGCACCTAGGGGTATTTTAGTCATTTCACTACCCAGGGGTATTTTCGTAAATCTACCCTACAGGGGCATTTTCGTATTCCTACCCTACAGGGGCATTTTCGTAATTCTACCCTATAGGGGCATTTTCGTAATTCTACCTTACAAGGGCATTTCTGTAATTCTACCCTACAGGGGCATTTTTGTAATTTCTTACATCTCGGGTTTTAGTTATGAACTTTGGCCCATCAACAAGTCCTCGCGGCTAAAGTGAACGAACACTATGCACCAGGTAGGATTCTAGAGAAGAGGAGGTAGGTCACTAGGACCGCTTAAGTACCAAGCTCTCCTTAGATCCAATCCTAGACATGCATATGTCCATTGCCACACTCTAACCTAGCGACTTGTCCACAGACATGTTTGATTATTTAATTAAGTTTTATACTATTTAGGAATTCATCAAAACTAGGCCTAGAGTCCATAAAAACCCTAGCATGCATTGCTAAAATCCCATAAGGCCCACTAAGCCCAATCAAGTCCATATAGCCCATTAAGTCCAATCATGTTTATGCAGCCCATTAGGCCCGATCATAATCAAATCATACAACCATCCATATCAATCCATCATTCCATTTCACATTTCAACTTTTACCGATTAGGGCCCACAAGCTTGGCAGGCCCATTTAGCCATGTCTGGCCCGGTTGGCCAAATAGTGACTCGAAACCATGAGATCGCTCTCTTGGCCCCGGTAATTGCATCGATGTTCCTACACAAAGGTTCACACGCTCGTGCGGTTGCTGGCGCCAACCATTCTGCTTTTCGACTTTACGGCTTTTCGGCATTCTGACATTTTGGGATTTCGGCTTTTGCCGATTTGTCGTGTGTTAGTGTATGTACACACTTGGTAAAAGAGACGTGTTACACTATCCTCAGCCTTGAACCTACAACCACCTATCAATCACACAGTTAACCACAATATTTACCAAAAAACTGAAGCCTTACCATAACCTTACAGTGTGCCACCAGCTCTAATAGCCCCTCCTTAGCTACTATTCACCAATATCCTCTAGATCTACATCAACACAGATACTGTCAAAATCAAGTGACTCATATTCCACACGAGTCACCTCTATAAACCACACTTATATTCGACCACTTACGAATCCAAATTTGAGAACGAGTACACTTACCACTTACTAGAGATCCTTACCACGCTTGCAATCTTTGAACCCTAACCCTTGTTAATACAGGGTTAACGGCAAGAAAAGGTTAGATAGCCCCCCGGCTTTTACCAAAACATACTAAAGGATGGTTAACTAAGTACTTACCGAAACTAGCCTCTGATTTTGCGGCCTAGATAGCTACTGAGTAGATCGGCTTTTAAAATCTTGATTAAGGGTAGTAAATAATAGAAAAAAAATTGTTGTGGAGGAAAACAAAAAGAAATCAGCAATGGGACATAGTTATTTGGCTCTTAAGAGATTATGAATGGTATTCTACTTTTGAGAGAGAAAAAAAGAACACAACACAATGGAAATTTCGGGAAAAAAATGGTGAGTTATTCGACAATAAAATGAGAGGGAGAAGAGAATTCGGAAATGGAATAAATCCGGCAAAACAAAAGAACCCCTCAAGATCATTTGGCACACCCTTAAAAAGACCACAAGCCGATCCTAGCTTCACCTAAAGTCCCATTCGGCACCAACACCTCCCCTTTCCCAATCTCCTATTTTCTCCCCATTATCCTTACCTTAAATTTCTCTCCTGGACACTCTCTTCCAGAGTCCACTCCAGTGCCACTACCTTCCTTCCATGTGCAAAAATAAAGTCCCTAAATTCACCACTCTTAAGCCTCGAACCTTGGACCTCTTTACCTGATAGCAATGCCACCTTATAGCTCCCTAAGTGGCGCCACCTTGGAATTGACCCACAGGCCCACTTGTGTCTTATTTTCCCCTTAATTTGTTTAAGAGGCCTAATACCTGAGACTAGGATTCCATTAAGGCAAAAATTAAAATTCTTGCTAGAGCCTTGGATCGAGCCCAGGACTTTTCCCAAACTACCAATCCTTCCTAATTCACTAAAATATTAAACTAAACATGAAATTTTAAAATATTCACACGCATCTAAATTATTTAAGCCGCCTCCTAACCAATCCCAAACTTAAGGCCCAATACTTCTAGGCCCAAAATTTGGGGTGTTACAACCCAAGCACCCCACCTCGGTTACTCAGCCCAACACACTCTTAAAATTACATATATATTTTTTTAAGAATATATTGAGCCTTTTGACATGAAGAGAGATGACAACCAAGTACCCCACCTCAGTTACTCATCCCAACACCTTTCTAAAAAATTTTTGTTCAATTCTGGTTAGTGGAGTTTTACCTAATACATCACAAAACTTTTTAACGCAAAGTAGGATGACAACCCAAGCACCCTACCCTAGTTACTTAGTCAGTCACATTTGTAGTTGCGCTCATAATCACGGAGGCATCAAAGTTTATTATTATCATGAAACAAAATTTTGATTTTGGAGGACTAGGAAAAGCAATCAAGTGTCAAAAATAAGTTTCGACAACTACCTAACAATCATAACATAATTTTAGCATGCAATTGTATTAAATGTCCTCTTTGCATTTAGACTTAATTGATTTTACTATAAGCAAGATAGGGTTAACTCTATTAATCATAATTAATTTAGCCTAATAGAAATAAAATAGTGGAGATGAAATCAATATAGCAAAATCATAACTAACTCAGTAGACAGGAATCATGCTCACAGGTCAAACAATGAGCAATTCCTGGTTAAAATCTTGGGAATAAAAAAAGGCAGAATATTCTAAAAAAAATGTGGGCAGAAACAAGCACAAGGCAGCAGCAATAGTAACACAATAGTAAAAGCATTAGATAAACTGACAGAAATAATTAGAAATGCCTCTCCCTACTTAAAACACATTATCTTCTATGTGTATAATAATATTAATAAATATGATGAAGAAAAAGGGTTTAGAACACTCCTTATGTCATTTTCGTTACTATTTTCACCCATTTCCAATTTTAATTTTTTCAATTCCTTGATTCTCTTGGATATAAAAAGAGTGATAAAATTTATTAACATGCAAGAGTAAAAAGAAAATAGAAAATAGAAAATAGAAATAAAACAATATAAATAAAATAAATTTGTGTTGACTCCCAATAAGCCCTTTTAACGTCGTTAGCTTGACACCCTAACTAGTATTGGGGCTATTCCAACTAAATTCTTTCGTTTGTGTAACACCTCTTACCTGTATTCAATGCCAGAATAGGGTACGAGGTATTACCAGAACACATACACTTGTAAATGATTAAACTGAATCATTAAACTTCATCCAAATTAAAACTTTTCAAACTTTTATCTTTTTGTCCCTAAATAGGGCCTATAAGGCCCAATACATACTTTGGAAGTGGTCTAGGACTAAACCGAGAACTTTTGAAAGCACCGAAAAATTTCTTGAAAAATAGGGGCACAAGCCCATGTCCAAGGCCATGTCCTTCACACAACTGAGATACATGCCTGTGTGTTAGGCCGTGTGGCGTTTCGAATTTCTGAAAAGCAAGTGCAAACCTTACACACCCTGGGCACATGGCCGTCTGGCTGCCCGTGTGGCCACAATTAAGGCTATTTACCAAGCCATTTGCCACCCCAAAACACTTATACACTTATACAAATTTATCATCACACTACATGGTATTATTAAGCATTCACACATCCACACTAAGACATCCACATACCATTTACAAACCACATTCATCATGCATAATCACACACACACACTTAATGATGTGGCCCGGCTCAGTGATGTGAGCCGAGTCGTTTTAGTTGCCCAATCGTCAACGAGAAAGTATCATTCGGTTCTAAGCAATAGTTGTATTTGGCTAAGTAAAGGCTAAAGTTATCAAAAAAGGTTCAAAATTAGGTTAAGTATGAATAAGGTAGGTTTAGTTACAACGAAATAAAGATATGTAATTTTGGATAGTGGGTGGAATGGAAATTGAACTCAAGCGTCAAGAATGATCCAACACTATAAAAAGTGTTGTCCCGAGACTTATATTGCTTAAGGTGGAAAGGTGATGAAGGAAATGGGACCTTGACCCATTACCTAAAGAGGTAGGAACCAAATGTATAATTTGATGGATGAACGCCATACCAAGGCTGGTGATAAGTTCGGGAAAGAGTTTAGGTTGACGCCACTAGCAAGCTAGATAAGTCAATTGAGACTCGTACGAAAATAGTGAGGAAGAAAACCTCACAAGAACAAAGTTCAATCAATAATTTGGCAAAAGTCTATACATCATGAAATAAGCTAACTATTTATAGCTTTACAATGGATGACCGAATAGTCAAATTTAACAAACTTAAGAGCTAAGCATTCGGCCGTTAATTAAGCTAGAACATTCTAGAATTATTCCTTAGATGTGATGTCCATATTTAGCTACTAGGAACTTCAATTGGTAGCTTCTTGATTAAGTATAAATCAAGTTGGATGAATATGAATGTATGGAAGCTCATTAGCCTTGTCTGGGTTTGGCTAGGGGCATAAATGGACCATTAAAGTCGTGTTGCTTGGCCAAATAGTGATGAGCCTTAATGAGGGTTCTTGAATAGCCATTGAGGTGTGAACATCAGCCTTGAAAAGTCCTTTGTGTCTGAACAACTTCTACCGAATGGTCACTAGGTGTGAACACTAGTGTGAACGGATAGATGGTGTCTTGGGAAAGTGGTTTAGTCAACTTGGAAAAATTAAGATGGAAGTGTCTCATGGCCGAATGGTCACTTAGGGAAGCCAATAATCAGCCCACCATTCATTGAAGGGAGCCATGCATACACCTTCCAATTCATTGCACCAAGCTATTCATGAACTTGTGTTAAACGCTCCTCATACATTCGACTGCACCTACATAGCACAATGAACACATTAAATCAAATGTATATTCAACTGAACCACAATCAACACCATCTAGATAAATTAATTAACATACTAAGTTAAATTAAACACACTTTAATATGGACTAACTAGCATGATAAATTCGGCTTGCTTAAAAGGGTGTGAAAACAATTAATGAACTAAATTGAGCTAGGATATTTGGTCATGAGCTGTATCAAATTAAATAAAATAAAAATAATACTTAGTTTATTATAACTTATAAAAGAAACAAGCTGGGAATAAGCTAAATTGAGCTCAAACGAGCTGGATTAAGCTTAAATGAGCTGGTTCGAGCGGATTAGAGCTTGGGGGAGGTGGAGACGAGCTATGTTCAGTTGGCGAAAGGTGAAAAGGATCTTTGAAGAGTTGATTTGACCTTCTTCATAAGTGTTGGGCCTTGTCTCGAGCGAAAATTGAGTGAAAGACACTAAAACAAATTCTTGTAGGTGCTTAGCTCAAGCACGATTCATTGGAACATTGGGCAGCTTGATAAGCTTCTTGCTTGAGCTTAGTGAGCTTCCGGCCTTGCTTACATCACTTAACCATTCACATCATGCAACTTACACAACCAATCACATTTACCAATCATAATTATCACACATTTCCTCATCCAACTCATGCAAGCATACACATCCTTTAAATGCATCATCATAAACTTAGAACATAACAATTATTAGCCACGTTAAATGGCCTTATACGACAATAACCTTCAAATAGCATTGGCCAACACTCTAAGTCAACTCATAATAACATATACACACATAACCAAGTCCCTGTACATGCCATAGATTAAAAAAATACTTGAAAATGATTGATACAATTCCAATTAATAACCTGTTAGTGTGATAGAATCTCCGACAACCTCCAGCTCAAGCTAGCATCTGTGACACAATAGGAAAATAGAAAGGAAGGGTGGTAAGCTATATAGCTTAGTAAGTTGGTATGTAAATAATAAGCAATTTATTAACATGTTTTTATAAATCTTCACAATATGTTCTCAAGATAATACAATCATAATTGCACATAGTTCCACTATTTACTCATGTTCATCTCAAGTTGTCTACTCAAGTCACAGTCACTAAATTATTTATATCTTAAGTTACAGAACTCCAAATTAAGATCCACAAATTTTCCCTAAGACTATACTCACATATATTTTTCCCATACAATTTAGAATTTTTGGTTTAGTAAATAAGTACAGTTTATTCATTAAAGTCACCCTATTTTGCTATCTAATAGTTCTGACCCCTCTTCACTAAAAATTATTTCTCTCCTCATACAGGATTTGGATGATGTTCTTGTTTATTTATTTTAAAAATAGACTCATTAAGGATTTTAAGCATATAAATTATAACCCATAATTATTTTTACACAATTTTTAATAATTTTTCAAAACCAAAATAGGGGATTCTGAAATCATGCTAACTCTATCTCACAAGAATTTAAGTATCTCGTAATATGAAATTCTTTTGCTTACACCATTCCTTTTATAAGAAAATAGACTCAATAAGATTTAATTTCATATCTTATTCAACCTCTAATTCAATTTTCAGCATTTTTGGTGATTTTTCAAGTGATAAAACTGATGTTGTCCAAATTGTTTTATTGCTAATTTTACTCTTTCATGTTTCCTTTGTATTAATTCTCATTTACTCACATATAACACTAAAGTATATCCCTAGTTAGGCATTCCAATAACTAGTCATTATCAAATATTTACAAGTCTTCATTATAACACTTACTCCACATCAACCTTGCCAAAGTTCGATCACATATCAAGCACATTGCTCATGAGTATATATACACATGGACCTGCACTTGTTCATCACATAATCACATTCAATTACACTTAGTCATTTTCCCATTGAACACATCAGAATATTAATGGATACATCAGAAGTTTGCACATAAATGCCACACTTGTAGCCAAAGCTACTTCACATCGCTTTCCATATAGAGGCTCATTCTCGAGCAATTTACTTTCACAGTCTTGCTCACACAAGTTGTCAGTCATTCGTTGCTACACAGTGTGTAACACCTCAAACCCGGCCTAGACGTTATGACCAAATTTAATGGTGTCACATTGGAATGTCTTTTTAAAAACTCAATCTTGTTGATAAAAACTCGTTTGAGGTGCTTTTCGAAAACATGACTTCATTTGAAAACTTGTTTCATATTAAAACCTTATTATGACTTAATCGAAAATTTGTTAATCACATTCAAATGTTGTTGCACTGTAAAAACAGTGTTTGTTGTGGAAGCTTAAAAGAAGAATTGTATTGTGGAAACGTAATGTTTTGAAAACTGTTGATATTTTGGAAAACTGCGTCCTACTTCTAGTAGATATAAATTGTGATAAATAAAAACCTAAATCAAAACTAGAAATTTAGAGACATGCCTTATTACATCAAAACCCAAAATAAAATTTAAATGTAAATAAAAGCTCCATAAAATGAAATGGAAGTAGTAGTGTGGCCACCTTCGAGTCACTGCAACACTGGTCCACCTAATGCTGGGGATTACCTACACAATCAAAAGCAGGGTAAGTTTACGAAAACTCAGTGTGTACTCCCCTAATATAAAACAGTTAGTCGATAAATAGTACATGTAGTAATAGTCTGGGCCTGAGCCCTTTTTAGTAATAGTTCAGTGTGGGCCTAGCCCAAAACAATAACAATGTGGGCCTTAGCCCAAATGTAGTATCAGTATTGTGCAAAAATGCAACCCATCCCAAACCAGCCAACACACCAATATCACAGCAAAGCTGCTAGAATCATACCTGGCTTACAGCCATCAGTAGGCCCACAGTCGTCTTGTGCAACCCGTGTAACCCTACTAGTATAGCACACTTTCTCTAACTATATCTACCTGTCCCCATGCAATGCATTATGTCATAAATAATATGTGTATGCAAAATGTCATACTCAGTCATGTAAATGTCATAACTCATTAGTCAACCTACCTCTAGGGGTATAACGGTCATTTTTCCCTACAATGGTATTACGGTCATTTACCTACTTTGGGGGTCTAGGTACACTTACAATCCCATCAGGAGGTATACAGTCACCTTAAGTGACTAGTGCAACCTTAACAGTCAAAAGGTGCATCTGGGCCGAAGGCCCATTATCCGGCCCAAGTTGGCCTACATACTCGTGTGCCCCATCTGGCCCAAAATTATCCACAGCCATGCAACTACACATCCCAATCCAATATTCACCACAAAACGCACGTTTTTTTTCGTGTGGATCCCATGAGCCCATTGGGCCCACACGGCCCAGTTCGGCCCATCGAGGCCTAAAACGGCTTAAGCCCATGAGAACGCTCACGGTGGCCTCTACAGTCTTATGTGTGTGCTAGTGGGCTCAGTTCCATCACATGAGCGTTCGCATGCCCATGTGACCTCAAAGCCCAACCTTTCGGCTTTTTAGCTTTTCGGCTTTTTGGCTTTTCCCAACTTACAGACAAAATTAGTGTGCAATACACACACTTTCTGCTTTTCAGCTGACTAACAGACACAGGGTAATGCTATACACACCTATATTCACGAAGAGTGCGAATAATCCTTGAATAGCAAAACCTATATCCAATCACAATACAAGATTAATCGCATATCAATCGAACATAATCAGCCTTAAACCATATATTCCATTACTTCAACCACAATGACCTACCTTGCTTGAACTAAGAGGTACTTGCACCTTGCTGTTCATCAAGAGCGATTACCTACTCCTTGATTAATATCTACAACGAAACGAACCACTCATTAACATATATCTATGAAAGTAATTGATCCCTAGTGAAACCCACTTACTGAAATCCCGATACGAAGAACCCAAAAGAAATAGATCAGCTAAGAATACAATAAAGTAGATTTAGCACAGTGAGACAAAGGATGATGGAAATCGGCCAAAACAGATAACAACAATTACCCACTCTTGGCAGTAACCAAAGAAAGAAAACACTAGTTCAATGAAAAGAAAGAGAAGCAAAATGCTCTCACAGAGGACAACAACAATAATCAGCCCAGGGAAGAAAAGAAATATTTGAGAGAAAGACAAAAGGGTTGTATTCGACTTATACACACCTTATGATCAAAGAAGATAATGCTGAGAGAAAGGAAGTTCGGCTATAAGAGAATGATGGGGGGAGTAGAAGAGAAGGGTGTCTTTGCCCACACAGAGAAAGAGTGTAAAAGAAGTAAACAACAGTTTAGTTGAGAAAAAGAGGAATAATATTCAGCAAAATAAAAACAAAGAAGAAAATACCTATTCGGCATAAGAAACAAAGAAACTTCAATTGCTCAAAAACCTGAGACAACAAAAATAAAATGCCAAAAATGAAATGAAAGACACCATTCGGCAACACCCAAAACCTCCTAATTGTTTCCATTTTCTGAAAATAAGAAACCCTCTCCTAGCCGAACCTACAAAGCTAAAGCTCCCCCAAACGGCATAACTCTACCCAAATCAAACTCCTAAACCTTCTCCCATAATCTTTCCCCTTATCGCTCCTTAAATCGCTCCTCATATCACTCCACAACACCATTCAAATTCAAACACTCATGACCAATGCAACTTTAGAGTCTCAGTCCAACTCCACTTCCTACACAGCTCAAGCAAAATAAACTCTTCCTTGAGCAACCCAAGACTCGAACTCTAGTCCCCCAGTAGAAGCAACACACCACCTTGCCACTAGACCACATGCTCTCTTTATCTCACAATTCAACTACATTTATTAATAAGGCCTACAAGCTAGAGTCTAGGTTTACTTAAGAGAAAAACTAAAATTTTGTTATAGCCTAGATTTGAACCTAGGACTCCTCCAACACCTCTAAAGACCCCTAACCTCTGAAGCTAACATACAATTGTGCACTTTTCTTACACATCTAAAAACTTACGTGCAATCTCCTAGTTGTTCCCACACTTCAAGGCCAGTTCCTTCTAGGCCCAAAATTCGGGCCATTACACAGTGCTGCTCACACAAACTGTCAGGTATTCGCAACACATGCTGGTATACCCAGCCACTGGTAAAACTTAAGACTAGCTCCCGGATTAACTTAGTGACAATTTTACATAGATTTCACATAGGTTCCTAGTGACATGTCACTTGTATCCTATTCTATTCCTAAGGTTCCACTGGGAAATTTCTTGCATTTCGATACTTTGTCAATTTCATTCAATACTCAGCCACATCTCATAAAATATATCAAAACATAAAAACATAAGAAAAAACGATGCATTATTTACATCAAACTTACCTCAGTATAAAAATGACAATTTTTGTGTTTTACTCCAAACGTTTTCTTTTCCCAGATAAAGGTCAATTTCTCATATTTATTGATCTATAATAAGACATTTAACTTATTTATTCAAGATGCTACTCAAATTAACCCAAATTCACTTTTTCGCAAAAATTACACTTTTGCCCCAGGCTTGCAAAATGATTTTTATTCAATTTCCTTGTATTTTAGGCCTAGCCGAACCATTTTCATAACTATAGCAGCCCACATTTTGTATTTATTCACACACTTACACACATTTTACAAATTTTTACAAACAAGTCCTTTTATGAGATTTCATAAAAATTTGCTTAGTAAAAGTCGTTCATTTACACTCCGAACATTCATATCCTACCATTAAAAATCAAAACACAAGCATTTCACATATGGGAAAATTTTCAAATATCAATCCTAGCTTAAATAAATGGTAGAAATAGATATATCATGTTACGAGGATTTAAAAAACGTAAAGAATATTAAAAATGGGGCAAAGACGGACAAGAATTTTGGCTTTTATTTTGTCCTTTAGTCCATTTAATTACCAATTTACCAAAATGCCCTTTTGACGCTTCTTTAAAATTTTACCCTTCCATGCCAATTTTTGTCTGTTAGGACATAAAATGCTCTAATTACTATATAAGGACCTCTAATTTAAAAACCCATTCCAATCAAAAACCTTTATGAACACGAACACACATTTTTCACCTATTACAATTTAGTCCTAAATACCAAATTGGATACCCAAATAATAAAATTTCATAACAAAAATTTCACACAGTTATTCAATCACACAATAAACATTAAAACTTACTTGGAATAAAATTTTCTACTTCAGATTTGTGGTTTCAAAGCCACTATTCCATTTAGGCCCTAAATCGGGTTGTTACAGTTTATATGGGCTTGTAAATTCTCTTTTTTTACCACATCCACCATATGCGGGTCCTCTTGTCCTTGCACCTCTTTCTTTGGTTTCAGATTTTCCTCTAAGAAAATCTTATGTGTGTATGTCAAGGGGTTGATCGCTTTTAAGTCGGCAATGGTCTTATCATTCTCCAAAAATGTACATTTAAGATGCTTGGGAAGTGGTTTTGATTCTAGGTTTGGTGCCTGCACAATAGAAGGTACAAGTGCAGTGTTCATCGGAGAGAATAATTCATTAATAGATTCAAAATCATCAAACATCATTTTATGTTTATCTCCATAAGATGACTCAAAAGTTTCTTCTACTATTGAGTCAATTATACAGACATGGTTTACGTTCAAAATTTCTTTCGGATGACTAATAGCACCATAAACATTAAACTTCACGATCTCCTCGTTAAACTCCTTCGTGAGGGTTCCGCTACGCACGTCAATCTTAGTATTTGTAGTACTAAGGGAAGGTCGCCCCAACAAGATATCTGAAGACCTAGGAGAGTTATCTTCTTCCATTTTTATCACATAAAAGTCTATAAAAAAGATAAGTCTATTGACTTTCACTAATACATTCTCAAGGACTCCTTCGGGATGCACAATAGACCTGTCTGCTAATTGAATGATAACTCCTTTTTTCATCAAAAAACCCACGTTAAGTGATTAATAAATAGAAAAAGGCATTACATTTATGGAGGCCCCTAAATCACACATGGCTTTTTTTAATTTGTAAGTGGCCTATTTTGTATGGTATTACAAACATGTCCGTGTCGTTACATTTTACTGGCATCCTCCGCTGCAACATTGCAGATACATTATCACCAACACTTACTCTTTCATTTCTAGTTAATTTTCTCTTGTTGGTGCAAAGCTCTTTAAGGAACTTAGCGTATTACTAAATTTGTTTGATGGCATCAAATAATGGTATGTTGATCTCGACATTTTTGAATATTTCGAAGATCTCTTTTTCCTCCTTACCTCTCCAATGTTGGTTCAATCATCCTGGAAACAGAGGTTGAATTATGGGTAATAGAGGTTTTGTTTAAACTTGTTCATCATTCTCTTACTTTTCCTAGGTAGAATCTTGATAAAGATTTATGCCAAGATTTGGTTCTAGTACTTTTCCACTTCACAACATCACTGCATTTGCGTGTTGTCCTTGGTCAGGTTCCGTTTGTGATAGTGGCTTTCCTTGTGAGTTCATTTTCTCAATTGATGTGGTCAACTCTCTTATAGATGCCTCAGTTTTCTATTGAAAATCTTTTGTTTCTTTTTGGAAATCAAGAATTTGTCATTGTATTTGCTATTAGAAATCAATAGTTAGTCGTTGTATCTGCTGTTGGAAATCAGGCACATTAACTACTAATTCATTGGCCATGGTTTCTAGAAAGGTACCTAAATCTTGCGTTTGTTGTGGAAACTAGTTTTCGTATGGCTGGTTATACTGTAGATTTGCCACATAACTCAAGTTAGGATGGTCTTTCCATCTTTGGTTAGATGTGTTTGCATAAGGGTCATATCACCTTTGGGGCAGTCGAGGAAAGTTCCCTACAACATCCAAATGGGCCATAGTGTTGCCACACTAACTAGGGCATACATTAGTTGTATGTTCGGGTACTGCACAAATTCTAAACAGTCGAGCTGGTCTTGTTTTTACTGTAAAAAGAGAATTCATGATATTAATAAGTCTATCAACTTTATCTTTTAAAGTTGAATTACTTAGCTGTGAACCCTTCTAGTGGGTTCAAGATTGGCTCGAAATTTTTTGAGTATTTGCAGCCATCGTGGAGATCAAGTACCTTGCCTATTGGGGGTCATGTTGACTAATGCCCCTCCACTAGTGGCATCTATCATATTCATTTCCATGGGCTTCAAGCCCTCATAGAAGTATTGGAGAAGAGGCTGTTTTGTTATACCATGTTGTGGACAACTTGAACACAATTTCTTAATTCACTCCCAATAGTCATAAAGAGACTCTATTTCATTTTTCCTTACTCCAACGATCTCCCTTCTTAACTCAGCTGCAGGTGATGTTGGAAGAAACCTGTTGAGAAACAAACGGGAAAGATCAGTCCAAGTTGTAATAGATTCAGGGGATAGGTAAAAAAACCATGCCCTAACAGAGTCTGCTAGGGAGAAAGGGAAAGCATACAATTTGATTTGTTCCTCAGTTACGCCCTGAGGTTTCATACTAAGACAAACCATATGAAACTCTTTTAGATGTTTGTGTGGATTTTTATTTTGCAACCCACGAAAAGTTTACAGTAACTGGATTAATCCTAACTTAAGTTCAAAATTAGTATCCATAGTAGGATACGTAATGCATAATGGTGGTTGTTCTGCAGGAGCTTTGACCATTTGCTGAATCGTTTGAGCCATAGGTTGATGTGCTAGATTTGGGTTTTCGTTAACCCTAGCGTTAAACACTTCTTCTGGTGGATCGACTCCTATTCTTTTGTTCTCTAGTGTTTGAGTAGGGTTTTCATTAACTATGGACTTAACTTCTTTGCCTATTTCTATTTTCGACGGTGGGTTACTCTAAGTCCCTACCACCTCTAACTACTTTTTCTGTATCTTTGTTTCCTTGCGATTAGCTCTCCCAATCTTCTTTATTTCCGAATCAAATGCAACACTAAGAAATAAAAAAAAAAATAAGATTAGTACATTACTAGTCCCCAACAATAGGGCCAAACTTTGGTGTGTCGTTTAAAGCACAAAAAATAACCTATCCCTATGAAATGACGAAAAAATATTATAAGGAAAGTAGGGTTAATTCCTCAGGGACTAGATTTGCACAACTTATTGTTCCTCGAGATCTTGAACATAGTAGTGCCCAAGAAAAAGTGACATACTTGGAAAAAAATAAAAAAAAAGTAGAATTAAAAATATGGGCCAATTGAGATTGTGTAAATTGAAATTGAAATTGTAAAAATAATAAAGTCACGAAAAGATATTCTTGGATTGAGAGATACCAGCCTCCAATTATCTTGATCCTCCTTGGGTTCAATCCTAGGCATTTAGATGATCCTTCTCATGATAGAATAAGCCAGCCATTATGGAAGAGGACGCCTATGGCCACTAGCGCCACTTAGGTTTTAGATTTACGATATAGAGGAACTTGAATCTAGCTAACTGTCACTTTTGTGGGACCGTCTTACACTAGATCATCACTTCTCTATGGAGAATGCCACGCTATTTTGTCTCATGGGCTAGACAACTACTGATGTGGTAAGCTAACGAACTGATTGTGCAACCTTCCCAAAACATACAAAGCAGCCACCTTTGTACAAGATGAAAAGATCAATTTTGAAGTGACATGGATGGAAACATCAGTCCTATAGTGTGTAGAAACAATGAATACTCACTGAGAAAGCTAAGTACTGATTCTAAGCCTTATGAACCCATTTTGGGGAATCTCGACAACCTTTAGCTAGATGAGTTTAGTGGGTTATGCTTTTTGGAAAAAAGAAATAAGTTTAATAAAATGGAATTTTATTGAAAATAAAAGGAAGAAAAAACAAAAGCTTTTTGGGAGAACGAGCTTTTACAGAAAAGATGAGTGCAAATTTGTGTCACTCCATCCCCTATTTTTAGTACTTAAAAAAACCTAGTTTGTTCCTACTTAAATTTTAAAAGATAAATAAAGATAAAAGCTAAAATTAAATATAAATAATAATCTTAACGATAATCCTAATAAAATTCAAATTTAAATAAAGTTTTTTATTCATAAATCTCTTCTTTGAATCTTTGCCCTAAGTCTTTCACACTTTGTATTTTCTGCACCACTTTTTCCCTATTTCGCATGCTATCCCAGTTTGTCTTTAAATTCATGCACCCCGAAATTTCCTTTTGCCTTCAATTTAATCCTTAACAAATAAAAAAAACCATAAATAGCTCAAATTAGTAAGATCATACTCAAAATAAACATGTAATTAATACATAAAAATATGTCATTCTAGAGTATTATCAAGAGTCCCTGCTTATGTAGGGTGGACAATGGCTATGGAAAAGCGAAAACCAGTCTAAGGTGCTCCGAGGTGATGAGAGAGAAGGGGGAGCGTGGGGAACACTATTGATAGAAATGTTTTGTCTGACACTCTTCTTTTAGGATAGAAACTATTAACAAAGAAAAATTACTATAGATAGTTAGGACGTATGTCAAAAGCTTCTAATTGGGTAATTTGTTGGTGGCATTTACTCTAGATTGTTCTTCTATTGGACCTTGAATTTTGTTTGGGCCTCTGGTTTTGGTATGTTTTGTTTCTCCATTTGCACTTTTGGTTTATTTGGTTTCAATTTGCTTAGTTTTAGTTATTGTCCTTTGTTTTGGTTGTTATGCTTTATTATTATTAATAATCCAAATGTAATGCCCCACTTAACCTATTTTTGTTTTTGTGAAATCCGACATAAATATATATCTGCTTAAGTGGCTAAGTGTTCTAGGTGTGTCTGAGAGGTCTTAGGTTCAAGTCCCACTTTTGGTAAATTTTGTTATTTTTCTAATCATAGCCCTATCCTTGTTGAGTGGGCTTACATAAAATTGTATGTTAATCCATATCAAATAAGCCTACTGGTTCGGGTGGTAGGGAGTTAGTGTGTCAGAGATCCTGCGTTCGAATCTCTACGTATGCGTGGGTGTTTATTTTTGCTTCGATTGACAGATAGAGTTCTGATGGAGGTTGAACTCTAAGGTAGTGGAGGTGGTTAGTGGGTAAGGTTCTAGGGGATTTAGATATTAGTGGGTAGTGGGGATAATTTCATCAAATTATATTTTATTTTATTTGTTTTTAAAATTTTTTCTCTCTCAACTAGAAAGAAAATTGATTGTGTTTCTGATAGTTTCTTCCTCTTCTTTTGTTCACTGTCAATTTTTCTTCATCCTTATTTTTTGATTCTGTCACATATTCTTTTTCACGCAATTCGTCATGTCTTGATTTTTTATGTTCACTCTCGTTTTGGTAAGTGGTGTGTAGAATTGATTTATGCTAACCTTTGGTTTGTAAAGCATTTAAGGAAGTTCTGTTGAAATGATTTAGCGTTGTGTAATTTTTGATGTTTTACGATTATCGTGTAAGAGAAGGCTGTGAAAGAGGTGGTTGTGCTTTGACGAACTGAACGGTGTAAGCAGTGGTTATCGTTGGCGATAAGTCGATTTTGTGGTTGGATTTTTGTTAAAAAATTTGTTAATCAATCTTTTAAATTGGTATTGGGTATTCTGATTTTATGTTCTAGTGGACTTGGAAGTGTTTTCGCATGAAAATGGTACCAGGTGTGTACCCAAAACATGAAAAATCGAGCTTCAGCAAAAGTTAAAAAAGCATTCTATCGATGCCACATGGGCGTGTGCCTAGCCATGTGGTTGGCTGTGTGTGAGACATGACCATGTGATTGACAAAGGCTTGGTCGTGCATAGGACGTGGTCGTGTGAGGGTGTGAGTGTAGTTGTGTGGGCCACATAGGCTAGACCAAGTTGGGCATAACGGAATTAGGCCAGGCCATGTGGGCCACACATGCGAGGTTGATTTGGGTGTGTGGGCCCACACAGGAAAGCCACACGGACATGTGGGCCTATAATTTTGAAATTTTTCCTAAGGTTGAACAGTTCATTCTGATCAACTGTAGGCCTACCATAGGGTAGGTAGGGCTAACCAAACCTTAAAAATATGTGATCTGATAGTTTGATATTCTGCTCTAAATATGACACTGTTATGCATGATTAATTATTCTATTAAATATATAAATTTGTTAATCAATCTTCTAAATCAGTATTAGGTATTCTGATTTTACGTTCTAGTGGTCTTGGGCGTGATTTTGCATCAAAATGGTACCAGGTGTGTACCCAAAACATGAAAAATCGAGCTTCGATGAAAGCTGAAAAAGCATTCTATTGATGCCCCACGGGCTTGTGCCTGGCCGTGTGGTTGGCTGTGTGCGAGACACGACCATGTGATTGATAAAGCCGTGGTCGTGCGCAGGACACGATCGTGTGAGGGTGTGAGTATTCCTGTGTGGGCCACACGAGCTAGACCAAGTTGGGATATGAGAATTGGGCTAGGCTGTGTTGACCACATTGGTGAGGCTAATCTGCCGCTAGCATAGTTCGCTTACAACAATAGCTTCCAGTTTAGCATCCAGATGGCACCTTACGAGGCTCTGTATGGTCGTAAGGGTCGTATTCCTTTATGTTGTACTGAGTTGGGCAGGCGACGTGTTCTAGGTCCTGTGTTGGTTTCTGAGACAGAGGATAAGGTTAGACTGATTTTGGATAGTCTGAAGGCAGCTTCTGACAGGCAGAAATCTTATGCAGATTTGAAGAGATATGAGATTGAGTATTCTTTGGGGGACTTCGTATTTCTCAAGGTCTTGCCATGGAAGAAGGTACTAAGGTTTGGTGTAACACCCTAAACCCGGCCTAGAAGTTAGGCCCGAATCTAGCATGTCACATTGAGGTGTTTTTCGAAAACCTTGTTTCCATTGAAAACCCTTTTTATTAAAACTTGTTGCCATTTAAAACTTGTGTAAAATCTCAAATTTCGTATGCATATTTTTAAAACATGGTTTATTAAAAGACGTTCTCTTGTAAAATGTTATTACCTTTAAAACCTTAATTGTTACGGAAGCCTAATTTAAAATAGTTGTAGGAACGTGATATTTTGAAAAATAGTTGTTGTTTCGAAAAAATCCATGTCTGACTTTTAGCAATTATTAAACAATAAATAAAATCCTAAATGTAAAAACCAGAAAGTTTAAAAGTCCTTATTACAACCCAAACTGGAATAAAGTACTTAAAAGTAAATCAAGACAGAGCATAAGCAATGTGTGGCCTTCTCCGTGTCCCTCGCAGCATCGATCCTCCTAAAGTTAGGGATTACTTACACAATTATTAAACGGGGTGAGTTTTATGAAAACTCAGTGTGTAATCCCTTACCATATAAAACAAACAGTCAGTCATATGAAAGGATTAAAATACTAGGCCCCAGCCCTACTATAATTCCAGTATCAATTGGGCCTTAGCCCACTATAACAGACAGTACCAGATGGGCCTTAGCCCATTACAGAATCAGAAACATTATCAGATTAGATTCAAAATCAGAATCAAATTCAGGTGGGCCTAAGCCCAAAACAGAATCAGTAATAGTATTATACAAATATGCAGTACAAACTGGGCTAGCTTGGTGACACCTTTATCATATGCAAATAATAGGCATCATAACTACACCTTTATCATATAATTTCATAATGGGAGTTAATATAGATATTATTAAAATCTCATAGCCATTGCTTACCCATTCATAACCTTACCATAAATTCATCACTACTCGTCACTTATTAACTCATCATTATTCTTCCATTCAATAGTCATGTGGACTTCGTACGTACCTGTATTACTTACTTTAAATGTACTTTTGTTCTCGCCCCAACTAGGCCCGTTGAACCAGTCGGAATGTCTAAGGGTACTCGGGAGTCATACATAGGTCGTACAATGCCATATCCCAGATATTGTCTTAGACGTAATCCAATATCGATGCCAATAGCCCAGCTATGGTCTTACACGAAAACTCATATCGATGGCATGTCCCAGACATGGTTTTACACGTACCACCATACCGATGCCATTTCCCAAATATGGTCTTACACGTGATCACTTCTCACTAGCCTCAATGTTGTGACCCTCGTATACTGTAATGTTCCTAAGGTTCTACTGGGATTCCACACTTATCAAATTATCATTGATCTCGTTCATACAATTAAACTTATCCACGTGGTCAATTATACAGTTCAAGCAATAATTAAACATTCAAATAGAATATAACGATGCATTATTTACATATAAACTTACCTTGGTACAAAAATAGTAAAAATGGGACCTAATCGTCAAACACCTTGTTTTTCCCCCGATCTTGGTTCGAACCTCATTTCTCTTGATCTATAATAACAATTTAACTCATTTAATATTCACATTATTCGATTCGGCCCAAAAATCACATTACATTTTTGCCCTTAATTTTTCCATTATTTACATTTTAGTCCCTAGGCTCGTAGAATGAAATATATTCATTTTCCATAAAACCCAAGCTTAGTCAAACCGTTTCCATACTCATAATAGCCCATATTTTCCATTTAATCACACCTTTTCAACTCATTTCATCACTTTTTACAAATAGGTCCTTTTTGACATTTTCATCAAAAATCACCTAGTAAATGTTATTAATCTAACACAAAACATACATTTTCTACCATTAGGCATCAAAATACATGCATGTCTAACATGGGTAAAATTTTAAACTTTGTTAATAATTCAAATTAGTAATTGGAAAAGCTAGAGTAGATTACGAGGACCTCAAAAACATAGAAATCATTAAAAATAGAGCTAGGATGGACTTATAATCAAGCTTGAAAGTGGCCAAAGGCCTAGCTATGCACTCGTTGAAAATTTTGGCTATGGGAGGAAGAAGATGGATAAAAATTTCATCTTTCTTTACTTATTTGTCCATTAATAAGCCAAAAGAACAAAATTCCCTTAATGCCTAACTTTGAATTTTCACCTAATCATGTCCATTTTTGTCCATAAAAATACAAAATGGTGTAACTGCCATTTAAGGACCTCCAATATAAAATTTCATTACAATTAAGCACCCAAAGCTTCTAGAACACATATTTTGTACCTAGCAATTTTGTCTTGCAAACCAAATTGCACCCCCTATCGATAAAATTTCTTAACGAACTTTTCACACATGCATTATGTAACAGCCCGATTTAGGGCCTAGTCAGAATAATGGTTGTGAGACCAAAAATTTAATGTAGAAATATATGTTTCATGATTTTTTAAAGCCTATGATATGATTGCATGGTTGTGTGAAAATTTGATGAAGAAATTTTATGATTAAGTGATCAATTTGTCTTTTAGGACTAAATTGCAAAAAGTGCAAAATATGAGATTCTAGAAGTTTTATGTATGAAATAGCATTAGAAAATTTATTAGAGGTCCTTATTTAGTAATTAGACCATTATATCTTATGATGGACAAAAATGGACATGGAAGGGAAAAATCTCAAGTAAAGGCCTTAAGGGTGTTTTGGTCAATTAGTTAACAAATTAATAAAAAGGCAAAAGGAGTAAAAAATTGTGTCCATCTTCTTCCCCTTGTGCCGAAATTATCAAGAAGCCATAGCTAGGGTTTCTTTCATCTACAAGCTTGATAGTCAGTACATCCTAGCCCCATTTTTAATGTTCTTTATATTTTTAAGATCCTCATAGCTCGATTTAGCTATTTCTAGCCATATTTTAAGCTACGGTTCATGTTCAAAAACTTACCCATGTATGACATGCATGTATTTTGTTGTTTAATGGAGGAATATAGAAGTTTGATGTGTGATTAGACATCTTTTTCTAGGTGATTTTTCGTGGAAACACCTAAAAAGGACCTATTTGTAAAAATGATAAAATGTGTAGTAAAAATCTGATTTGAAGGAAAATGTGCGCTATTATAAGCTTAACATAGGTTCAGCTAGGCTTGAGTAACTAAGGAAATGAGTATATTTCATCATACGAGCCTAGGGACCATTTTACAAATATGTAAAAGTTTAGGGGTGAAATTATAATTTTGCTAAAGTATGATTCATGGGTTGTTTTAGTCAATGTGATAATTAAATAAGTGAAATTTTTCATTATAGATCAAGAAACACAAAGTCCAGACCTAAACTGAGGAAAGAACAAGGTGATGGACAAAATTGAACAACTATCTATATTTTGGTACCGATGTAAGTTTGTGTGTAATAAATCAACAGTATGTGATTATGTATTTAAATGCTTGATATTGCATGAAATGGATATTCATTTTATGAAATTGGTTAATGAGGTCTCGATGAAGAAATGATGAAGTTATGCTATATCGAAGTCCCTGTTGAACCTTAGGAATAGAAAGGATACCATTGTCACAACATTAGATAAATAAGGTCTCGTATAAGACCATATCTGGGATATGGCATCGGCACCAAATTGAGATCCCTTCTAAGACCATATCTGGGATATGGCATCGTCATCGAATAGTGATTCTGTGTAAGACCATGTTTGGGACCTGGCTTCGGTATGAAATCGTGTAAGACCATGTCTGGGACATGGCATCGATATACGATCTCATGTAAGACCATATCTGGGATACGGTGTCGACATCAATATGAGATCCCGTATAAGACCATATCTGGGATATTACATCAGCATTGACATGTGATCCCATGTAAGACCATATTTAGGATATGGCATTGGCATCTTACCACGTGTATGACATTTTTTCGAGTATCCTTTGATATTCCAAGTGGTTCAACGAGAAATGAGTCTAGTATATGTTATGTGGTCGGTAAGAATGAGCATGAGTAAGCCATGTCAATGTTCATTTGGAAATTATGTGTTAACTCATAATGTAATATGTAGATGTTATTACAAGATTTTTATGTTGTTATCTATTACATGCAAACTTACTAAGCTTTATGCTTACTCTTCTCTTTTCCCTTTTCTTGTAGTATCACCAAGCTAGCTCGGGTATTGAAGGACGTCGGAGCTCAATTCACACTATTAAGTTATTCTTTTGGGTATAGTAAAGTTTGATTATTTTAGGTATGACATGAATAGGAACTTGGTCATTTTGTTATATGTCATGTTGGTTAGCTAATGTGTTGGCTAATGATGTTAATTATTTCATTTTGTAAATAGCCATTGGAATTGGCCAATACTAGTTAAGTGATATTATTTCAATGATGATGAAATTCATGAAAGTGCAAGCTTGCACAATTAAATGAGTATTGTGTACAATATATGCATGATGAACATAGTATGAAATCGAGGTGTGGATGTCTTGATTGTGGATATTGGAGGTGTATTATTGTCATGCTATGTGTTGTTGGAAATGGTATAAGTGTGGTTTTGTTTTCGGGTGGCAAATGGCTTGGTAAATGGCATTATATTTGTCCACACGGGTAGACACACAGGCGTGTGTCTAGGCCGTGTGTGACACACAGTCAGTCCCACAGGGTGTCGGTAGGCTGTGTGTCCCCTACATCCAAATTTAGCAAAATAGAATGCCCAGTAGTAAACACACGGGCACAGACACGGCCGTGTGTCTCAGTCGCGTGAAGGACACGACCTCAGGACATGGGCATGTGCCCAGGCCATGTGAAGTCTGCATATTAATTACGAGAATTAAATTCGCCACACGGCCTAGCACACGGGTGTGTGACTTGGCCGTGTGACCCTAAATGTTTACTGACGTCAAAAATAGAATGTCAAGGTTTTCAAACTCGGGCTAAGACACGGGCTTGTCATGGCCGTGTGAGGGAGATGGGCCATAGGCAAGTACATGTGTTAGGGCATGTGAAAACCCCTGTAGGTTCGAAATGAAAAATAAAATTTGCACAGACTAGGGACATGGGCCTGTGTGGCCACATGACCTGCCCACGTAGGTGTGTGGCCCTGGTTTGAGCAAAAATGTTGTGGATCTCGTAGGCCCATAATAGGGACGTTATGAATAAAAATGAAAAGTTTTATGTTGGAATGAAAAATTATGGCCTGACTTTGTATGATTAAGTATGTTAAGTCTGGTAATGCCTCGTACCCGGTTCTGGTGTCAAATACGGGTAAGGGGTGTTACACATTAAATCATACTATAAATCTTAAATATTATCATAATAAATATTTTTACTCTAGATTTGTAGTCCTGAAACACTGTTCTGATTTGGCCCTAAATCGGGCTGTTACAACTTTCCCCGCCTTTAGGGATTTTCGTTACCAGAAAAAAAAGTTTGGGTATTATTTTCTCATAGCTTCCTCAGGTTCCTACGTAGCCTCTTAAACCCCATGTTTTTGCTAGAAAACTTTCACTAGGGCTATGCTTTTATTTCTTAACTGTTTAACTTCCTGATCTAAGATCTTGATTGGTTCTTCGTCATACGTCATATCCGTTCAGATTTCAAACTCTACTGATGAAATCACATGCAAAGGATCAGAATGAGATCGTCACAACATCTACACATGAAACACATTATGAATCCTTTCCAACTTTACTGATAAAGTTAAACAATATGCCACCGGTCCTATTCTTTCAATAACTTCATACGGACTAATAAAGTATGGGCTCAACTTGCCTTGACGGCCAAATCTTATAATCTTCTTGCACGGACACACTTTCAGAAATAATTTATCACCCACCTGAAATTTGATCTCTTTTCTTTTCAAATCTATGTATGACTTTTGTCGATCTAAAGCTGCTTTCAAATAGTCACAGATTACTTTCACTTTTTCTTTAGTTTTCTAACCAAATCGACCCCATGAATCTGTCTCTCACTGAGCTCGGTCCAATACAAAGGAGTTCAACATTTGTAGCCATATAACACCTCATATGGTGCCATCTTTATACTCGACTAAAAGTTGTTGTTGTAAGCAAAGTCGACCAAAGGTAGGTATTTCTCCCAACTAACTTCAAATTCTAGAACACAACATCGGAGCATGTCTTCAAGAATCTGAATTATACTTTTGGAATGACTGTCAGTTTGCGGATGAAACGCGATACTAAAATTCAATATTGTACACAAAGCTTCTTGCAACATTTTCCAAAACCTCGAACTAAACCTCGGATCTCTATCCAAAACAATAGAAATAGGCACTCCGTGCAATCTCACAATCTCAGCAATCTACAGTTCAGCTAGCTTATCAAGTGAATAGTCGATACGTACCTATATCCAAAATGACCCAAACAACATCTTTCTTCTTTGGAGTTAGAGGTAGTCTGGTCACAAAATCCATCGTAATTCTATCCCATTTCCACTCGAGAATCATTATAGGATGAAGTAAACCGAAAGGCACTTGATGTTCGGCCTTTACTTGTTGACAAATCAAGCATCTTGATACAAATTCTGAAATATCCCGTTTCATACCTTACCACTAATACAATTTCTTCAAATCATTATACATCTTTGTACTATCCGAATGAACATATAAACAACCACTATGTACCTCGCGTAAAATTTTCTGAATCAACTCAGCATCTTCAGGAACCCAAACTTAACCTCAAAAAATCAAACAGTCATCGACCCTGATTCAAAAATCTGAATCATCAGTCAATCCGCACTAAACTCTTTTAGCTTGAAGTTCTTTGTCACTTTTCTAAGCCTCGCAAATTTGCTGAAGGAATATCAGTCTAGGTTTTAGCTCTGCTAGAATCGAACCATCATCAAACAAAATCAATCTCATATTCATAGCTCTTAAGGCAAACAAAGATTCCCTACTCAAAGCATCTGCGACAACATTTGCCTTGCTCGGATGATAATCAATTACCAACTCATAGTCTTTTAACAACTCGAGCCATCTTCATTGTCGCAAGTTGAAATCCATTTGAGTCATCAAATGCTTCAAGCTTTTATGATCGATAAAGATATGACATTTCTCACTGAATAAATGATGCCACAAAAATATTTAAAGAGAACACAGTGGCAGCCAATTCCAAGTTGTATGTCAGATAATTCTTCTCATGTGGTTTCAACTATCTCGAGGCATAAGCTATCACCTTGCCCGTTTGCATCAATACACATCCAAGACCGTTCAAAGATGCGTCGCTGAAAATGAAAAACTCCTTTCCAAACTCAGGTTGCACTAAAACCGGTGCCTCAGTTAACAATGCCTTCAGCTACTCAATACTCTTTTGGCATTTCTTTGACCATTCAAACATAAAATCTTTCTGTAACAGTCTTGTCATAGGTGTAGCAATCATTGAAAATCCCTTAACAAAACATCGATAATATCCGGCCAAGCGTAAAAAGCTTCTAACCTCGGATACATTCCTCGTCGGTTTCCAATCAACAATTGTCAAAATCTTACTCGAATCAACCCTTATACCTTCTGAAGAGACAATATGCCTCAAAAATCCTTCTTCTCAGAGCCAAAACACACTTTTACTGAACTTAGAAAATAATTTCTTATCTCTCAAAGTCTGCAATGTATTTCTTAAATGCTTGACATGTTCGGACTCATACCGAGAATAAATCAAAATGTCATCTATAAACACAACCACAAACTTATCCAAATACGGTCGGAAGATCTGATTCATCAAATCGATAAATATGGCAAAAGCATTAGTTAACCCAAATGGCATAACAAGAAATTCATAATTCTCGTACCTCATTCTAAATGCAGTTTTTGGAACATCTGACTCTTTAACCCTCAACTGATAGTAGTCAGATCTGAAGTCAATCTTGAAGAACACTGTTGCCCTTTTCAACTAGTCAAACAAATCATCAATCCTTGGTAAAGGATACTTGTTCTTTATCATAACTTTGTTAAGCTGATGATCAATACAAAGTCTCATGGATCCATCTTTCTTCTTTACAAATAACACCAGTACACTACATGGAGAAAAACTCGGTATCGCAAAACCCTTATCTGTCAATAGTTGCAACTGAGCTTTCAGTTCTTTTAATTTAGTTAGAGCCATTCTATACGGGGCTATAGATATCGATGCGGTCCCCGTTACCAAATCAATAGCAAACTCCACCTCTCTGACCGGTGGTAACCCTGGTAACTCTTCTAGGAATACATCTGAATATTCACAAACTACCGACACTAATTCAAGTTTTAATTTCGACATCTTTGTATTCAACACATAAGTAAGATAAGCTGCGTACCATTTTCTTACGTATCTTTGACGAGACATACATGAAATCACAATAGGCCACTTACTTGATTCATCTTTTTCAACCCAAAGAACTTCACCATTTTCACATTTCAATTCAAGAGTTTTCTTACTACAATTTACTTTGGCATTATGCAGTGTCAAGTAGTCCATACCCAGAATTACATTAAATTCATCAAATGGTAACAACATTAAGTCAGCCAGAAAATAATGACCTCGAATCCTCAAAAGACAATTCTTGCAAACTTTATTAACTAGCACAGATTTGCCTAAGGGGTTTGACACTTTGATCCCAAACTCAGTAATCTCTACAGGCAAATTTTTACTAGATACAAATTCACACAAAGATAAGAATGAGTCAATCCAGGATCGAATAATGCAATAACATTAGTATCATAAAGAGAAAATGTACCAGTAATCACATTAGGAGATGACGAATACTCAAGAGCACGTATGGCATAAGCTCTAGCAGGTGCCCCAGCTTCTGATCTCGTAGCTGAATCCTTCGTCACACCTTTATTGCTAGCTCCATTCTCAGTGTTCCTCGGTGGCCTACCTCTATTGGTAGTATTACTTGGCCTTGTACTCGAAAATTTTTCTTCCTCATCCCTCTCATGGCAATCTCTGATGAAATTCTCTAGAGAACTGCACTTGAAACAAGCACGACTATTCATTCTACATTCACCGAGGTGTCGCCTGCGATAATGCTAACATTCAAGTCTAGTAGATCTACCATTACCCACACTCGCCATTGAAGTAGCTTGAGCTTTAGAACCCAAATATTGTTTCCCAGCCTCTACGTGAATACCCAGCTGAAGCGTTCGAACGAGAATAATTCTCTAGATTTCTTCGACTGAGATGACATGACTTACTCATTAGCCTTTTTCTTAAATCTCTGGCATCACTCTTGGCTTTTCTTTTCTACTTGCTTAGTTCTTCGTCTTTGTAATCTCGTTCAACCAATACAACAAATTATTTTATTTCCACAATCCAACTAACAGTTTGATATTCTCATTTAGCCCATCTTTGAATCTCTGACACATAATAGCCTCAGAAAAAACACTTTCCCGAGCATACTTACTAAGTCTAATAAATTACCGTTCATATTCGGTCACTGACATTCGACCCTGTTCAACTCAAGAAATTCCTTACGCTTCTAATCGATGAACCACTGACTAACATATTTCTTCCAAAATTCCTCTTAAAAGAAATCCTATGTGACTCTCTCGATCGATACCACGGATAATAGTGTTTTCCACCAGTGATATGCTGTGTCCCTTAATAATGATATAACTCATTTCAAGCATGTGCATGATAACTCTTCAAATACCCTGATAGTGCTCTCGAGCCAAAACTCAACCCTCTCAGGATCATCATCTATATTTGGTCAAAATTCTTCATCCTTTTGCTTTCGAATCTTATCAACCGGAGGCTTATTTAGTCTGACCAAATTCACACCTTAGGGAGCTACGGGAACTAGCTGAGGATAAGGAGGGGGTGGAGGGTGTTGATTTGTCAGATTTGTTTGAACAAACTACGTATACCACTTATTCATCATATGGAGGAAGGATTCCCTAGCCCCCCTCCCTAGCTAATCGTGGGAGGTCTACTATCAATGGCACTACCCTTTGAGTGGGAGCCGGCACATTATTTTCTACCTCATCAGCTATAGCTCAGTCGGGATCCTTTTACTATATGAAAACACAATTTAAATTATCAAGAGTCGTCACACTATCAAAATTTATATATGGCATGTATGGCTAGACTCCTACGCACGCTAGGCTAGTTCGAGAATCGACTAAACCATAGCTCTAATACCATTTTAACACCTTTTATCCGTATTCAATGCCGGAACAAGGTACGAGGCATTACCGAACTTATCACAAGAACAGACATACAATCTCAAGTCATAAATTTTACGTCCAAATTAAAACATTTTGCAATTAATCATAAGGTTCTTGATACGAGCCTACGAGGCCCAAAACACGCATTGGAGGTGGTATGGGACCAAATTGATAACTTTAGAAATTTTTACAACACTTAAAAAATTTTCCACAAAACAGGGGTCACACGCCTGTGTGGCTTGGGACATGCCCGTTTGGGCAGGCCGTGTGGTTACACATGCCCATGTCCCAACCCCGTGTAACTCTCTGACTTGTAACTGATGACCAAATTGAGCCCACACAGCAAAGTCAAACACCCATGTGCTAGGCCATGTGGAAAATTAATTTTACACAAAATTGGTGCAGACTTCACAGGTCAGGGTACACGTCCATGTTTGAGGCCGTGCCATCTACACGGCTGAGACACATGCCCATGTCTCTACCCGTGTGCTCGATCCTTAGCATTCAGTTTCTCAAAACTAGTGTGCAGGGGACACACGGCCTAGACACATGCCGATAGGGCAGACCGTGTGTCACACCCGGCCTAGATACACACCCATGTGTCTATCCGTGTGGACAATATAAAGGCTATCTACCAAGCCATTTTGCCACCCCTTTGATGCACCAACCTACATAACATAACACTACACCAATCCAAGCATATAAATATGACCAAGGCATCAAAACTTCATTCATGGAAAGCATCATCAATTGGATATACTTATAATCAATATTGGCTCATTTCAAATGGCCTGGTACAAAATGATTATCACACCATTATGAGCCAACACATTTGGCCAAATTAACTATGACTTGTATACAAAATAACCAAGTCCCTATACATATCATACTTGTAAAATGCTAAGATCATCAATACCCAAAATAAGAGAGTTGATAGTGTGATCCGAAACTCCGACGATCTCCAACCCCCAAGCTAGCTTGGTTACACTATAAAACAAGAGAAAGAAAGGGAATAAGCTATATAGCTTAGTAAGTTCATATGCAAATAATAGGCATCATAACTACACCTTTATCATAAAAAATTCATAATGGGAGTTAATATAGATATTATAAAAATCTCATAGCCATTGCTCACCTATTCATAACCTTACCATAAATTCATCACTACTCGTCACTTATTAACTCATCATGATTCTTACATTCAATAGTCATGTGGACTTTGTACGTACTTGTATTACCTACTTTAAATGTACTTTCGTTCTCACCCCAACTAGGCCTGTTCAACCAGTCAGAATCACTAAGGATACTCGGGAGTCATACATAGGTCGTACAATGCCATGTCCCAGATATGGTCTTACACGTAATCCCATATCGATGCCAATAGCCCAGCTATGGTCTTACATAAAAACTAATATCGACGCCATGTCCCAGACATGGTCTTACACGTACTACCATACCCATGCCAGATCCTCGATATGTTCTTACACGTGATCACATCTCAATAGCCTCAATGTTGTGACCCTCGTATCCTATAATGTTTCTAGCGTTCGTATTGGGATTCCACACTTATCAAATTATCGTCAAACTCGTTCATATAATTAAACTCATCCACGGGTCGATTATACAATTCAATAAATAATTAAACATTCAAACATAATATAACAATGCATTATTTACATATAAACTTACCTTGGTACAAAAATAGTAGAAATGGGACCTAATCGTCAAACACCTTGTTTTTCCCCCGATCTTGGTTTGAACCTCATTTCTCTTGATCTATAATAACAATTTAACACATTTAATACTCACATTATTCAAATCAGCCCAAAAATCACATTATATTTTTGCCCCTAACTTTTCCATTATTTACATTTTAGTCCCTAGGCTCTTAAAACGAAATGTGTTCATTTTTCATAAAACCTAAGCCTAGTCGAACCAATATTTTCCATTTAATCACAATAATACTACTCATTTCATCACTTTTTACAAATACGTTCTTTTAGACATTTTCATAAAAAATCACCTAGTAAATGTTGTTTATCTAACACAAAACATACATTTTTTACCATTAGACATCAAAATACATGCATGTCTAACATGGGGTAAAATTTTAAACTTTGCTAATACTTCAAATTAGTTATTGGAAAAGCTAGAGTAGGTTAGGAGGATCTCAAAAACATGAAAAGCCATTAAAAATGGGAATAGGATGGACTTACAATCGAGCATGAAAGTGGCCAAAACCCTAACTATGCACTTTTTGAAATTTTGGACTATGGAAGGAACAAATGGACAAAAATTTCATCTTTCTTTACTTACTAGTCCATAATTAGCCAAATGACCAAAATGCCCTTAATGCCTAACTTTGAAATTTCACCTAATCATGTCCATTTTTGTCCATCAAAATACAAAAAGGTCTAATTTCCATTTAACGACCTCCAATTTAAAATTTCATTACAATTAAGCACCCAAAGCTACTAAAACACATATTTTGCACCTATTGCAATTTAGTCCTAATCAAATTGGACCCCCTATCGATAAAATTTCAAAAATGAATTTTTCATACTCCAATCAATCATACTATAAACCTTAAATATTATCACAACTTCAACCCCATGTTTTTTCCATAAAACTTTCACTAGGGCTATGCTTTTATTTCTTTACTATTTAATGTCCCTAGCTAAGATCTTGATTGGTTCTTCATCATACATCATATCCGTTCAAATTTCAACCTCTGTTGGACAAATCACATGTGAAGGATTAAAACGATATCGTCACAACATCACACATGAAACACATTATGAATCCTTTCCAACTCTACCAGTAAAACTAACCGATATGCCACTGGTCCTATTCTTTCAATAACTTCATAAGGACCAATAAAACATGGGCTCAACATGCCTTTACGGCCAAATCTCAGAATCTTCTTCCACGGAGACACTTTCACAAATACTACACTTTCACAAATACTTTATCACCCACCTAAAATTCAATCGCATTTCTTTTCAAATATGTGTACAACTTTTGTCGATCTGAAGTGGCTTTCAAACAGTCGTAGATTACTTTCATTTTTTCTTTATTTTCTCTAGCCGAATCAACCCTGTGAATCAATCTCTCACTGAGCTCGGTCTAATACAAAGGAGTTTGACATTTGAGGCCATATAATACCTCATATGGTGCCATCTCTATACTCGATTGAAAGCTGTTGTTGTAAGTAAAGTCAACCAAAGGTAGGTATTTCTCCCAACTAACTTCAAATTCTAGAACACGACATTGGAACATGTCTTCAAGAATCTGAATTACTCCTTTGGAATGACCGTCGATTTACGGATGAAATGCGATACTAAAATTCAATTTGTACCCAAAGCTTCTTGTAACATTTTTTAAAACCTCAAAGTAAACCTCGAATCTCTATCCGAAATAATAGAAATAGGCACGCTGTGCAATATCACAATCTCAACAATGTACAATTTAGTTTGCTTATCAAGTGAATAGTCGGTACGTACATAAATCCACAACGACCCAAACAGCATCTTTCTTCTTCAGAGTCAGAAGTCTGACTACAAAATCCATCGTAATTCTATCCCATTTCCACTCGAGAATTCTTGTAGGCTGAAGTAAACCGTAAGCAACTTGATGTTCAGCCTTTAGTTGTTGACAAAGCAAGCATCTTGATACAGATTCTAAAATATCCCATTTCATACCTGACCACTAATACAGTTTCTTCAAATCATTATACATCCTTGTACTACTCGGATGAACTAATAAACAACCATTATGTGCCTCGCGTAAAATTTTCTAAATCAACTCAACTTTTTTTTGGAACACAAACTCTACCTCAAAACATCAAACAATCATCGTCCGCGATTCGAAATTTTGAATCATTAGTCGATTCGCACTAAACTCTTTTCGCTTGAAGTTCTTTGTCAATTTTCTGAGCCTCGTAAATTTGTTAAAGGAATAGCGATCTAGCCTTTAGCTTTGCTAGAATTGAACCACCATCCAACAAAGTCAATCTTGTATTCATAGCTCTTAAGGTAAACAAAGATTTCCTACTTAAAGCATCAGATACTACATTTGCCTTTCCCAGATGATAATCGATTACCAACTCATAGTTTTTTAACAACTTGAGCCATCTTCGTTGTCGTAAGTTCAAATCCATTCGAGTCATCAAATACTTCAAGCTTTTATGATTGGTAAAGATATGACATTTCTCATCGACTAAATGATGTCGCCAAATATTTAAAGAAACACAATGGCCGCCAATTCCAAGTTGTGTGTTGGATAGTTCTTCTCAAGCAGTTTCAACTTTCTCGAGGCATAAGCTATCACCTTGCCCTCTTGCATCAATACAGATCCAAGACCGTTCAAGGATGCGTCGCTGAAAATCACAAACTCCTTTCCTGACATAGGTTGCACTAAAACCGATGCCTCAATTAACAATGCCTTCAGCTGCTTAAAACTCTTTTGGCATTTCTCTGACCATTCAAACAAAACATCTTTTTGTAACAGTCTTGTCATAGGTGTAGCAACCATCGAGAATCCCTTAATCAAATGATAATAATATCCGGCCAAGCCTAAAAAGCTTCTAACCTCGGATACATTCCTTGGCGGTTTCCAATCAACAATTGCTGAAATATTACTCGGATCAACCTTTATACCTTCTGTGGAGACAATATGCCCCAAAAATCCTTCTTCTCGAAGCGCAAACTCACTTTTACTGAACTTAGCAAACAATTTCTTATCTCTCAACATCTGCAATACAATTCTTAAATGCTTGACATGTTCGAACTTATCCCAAGAATAAATTAAAATGTCATCTATAAACACAACCACAAACTTATCCAAATACAGTCAGAAGATCCAACTCATCAAATCGATAAATATGGTAGGAGCATTAGTTAACCCAAACGACATAACAAGAAATTCATAATTCCCATACCTCGTTCTGAACATAATTTTTGTCACATCTGACTCTTTAACCTTCAACTGATGGTAGCCGGATCTCAAGTCAATCTTTGAGAACATTATTGCCCCTTTCAACTCGTTGAAAAAATCATCAATCCTCGGTAAAGGATACTTGTTCTTTATCGTAACTTTGTTAAGCTAACGATAATCAATACAAAGTCTCATGGATCTGTCTTTCTTCTTTACAAATAACACCGATGCACCCTATAGTGTAAAAGTCGGTCTTGCAAAACCCTTATCTGTTAATTCTTGCAACTAAGCTTTTAGTTCTTTCAATTAGGTTGGAGCCATTCTGTACGGGGCTATAGATATCAGTGCAGTCTGTACTAAATCAATAGCAAACTCCACCTCTCTGACTGGTGGTAACCTTGCAACTCTTCCGGGAATACATCCAGATATTCATAAACTACCGGCACTGATTCAAGTTTCGATTCAGACATCTTCGTATTCAACACATAAGCAAGATAAGCTTCATACCCTTTTCTTACGTAACTCCGAGCAGACATACACGAAATCACACTAGGCAACTGACTTGATTCATCTGTTTCAACCCAAAGAACTTCACCATTTTCACATTTCTATTCAAGAGTTTTCTGTCTACAATTTAGTTTGGCATCATGCAATGTCAACCTGTCCATACCTAGAATAACATCAAATTCATCAAATGGTAACAACACTAAGTCAGCTGAAAAATAGTGACCTCGAATCATCAAAGGACAATTCTTGCAAATTTTATCAACTAGCAGATATTTGCCTAAGGGGTTTGAGACTTTAATCACAAACTTAACAAACTCTACAGGCAAATTTTTACTAAATACCAAATTCACAAAAACATAAGAATGAGCCGATCTAGGATCGATCAATGCAATACACTTAGTATCATAAAGAGAAAATGTACCAGTAATCACATTAGGAGATGACGAATACTCACAAGCACGTATGGCATAAGCTTTAACAGGTGCTCTAGCTTCTGATCTCACAACTGAATCCTTTGTCAAACATTTACTACTAGATCCATTCTCGATGTTCCTCAGTGGCCTACCCCTATTGGTAGTATTACTTGGCCTTGCACTCAAAAATTTTTCTTCCTCATCCCTCTCAAGGTAGTCTCGGATGAAACACTCTAGAGAACCACACTTGAAACAAGCTCAAATATTCGTTATAGCTTGCCGGGCTGTCGCCTACCACAATGCTAACATTCAAGTCTAGTAGACCTAACATTACCCACACTCGTCATTGAAGTAGCTTAAGCTTTTTTCCTACGGTCTCTACGTGAATACCCAGCTGAAGCATTCGAACGAGAATACATTTCTCTAGATTTCTTCGACTGAGATGGACATGACTTACTCATTAGCCTTTTTCTTAAATCTCTAGCATCACTCTTGGCTTTTCTTTTTTCATTGCTTTGTTCTTCATCTTTGCAAACTCGTTCAACCAATACAATAAATTCTTTTATTTCATCTTTGCAAGCTCGGTCAACCAATACAACAAATTCTTTTATTTCCAAGATTCCATCTAATAGTATGATATTCTCATTCAGCCCATCTTCGAATTTCTTACATATAATAGCCTCAGAAAAAACACTTTCCCGAGCATGCTTAGTAAGTCTAAAAAATTACAGTTCATATTTAGTCACTAGCATTCGACCCTGTTTCAACTAAAGAAATTCCTTACGCTTCTGATCGATAAACCGTTGACTAATATATTTCTTCTAGAATTCCTCTTGAAAGAAATCCCATGTGACTCTTTCGCTCAGTACCACGGATACTAGTGTTTTCCACCAGTGATATGTTGCGTTCATTAATAACAATATAACACATTTCAAGCATTCTTTAAGTGTGCATGATAACTCTTCAAATACCCTGATAATGTTCTCGAGCCAAAACTCGGCTCTCTTGGGATTATCATCTATATTTGCTCTAAAATTTTTAGCCCCTTGCTTTCGGATCTTATTAATCGGAAGCTTATTCAGTCTTACCAAATCCACACCTTGGGGAGCTACGGTAACTGGTTGGGGATAATGAGGGGGTGGAGGGTGTTAAGCTAAACAAACTCTATATCCCACTCATTCATCAAATGGAGGAAGGCTTCCCTAGCCTCCTCTCCCTGGCTAATCATGGAAGGTCTACTATCAGATGGCACTGCCCATTGAGCGAGAGCCGGTGCATTACTTTCTACCTCATCAGCTACAGCTCGGTCGGGATCCATTTACTATATGAAAACACAATTTAAATTGTCAAGAGTCGTCACACTTTCAAAATTTATATATGGCATGTATAGTTAGACTCTTACACATGCTAGGTAAGTTCGAGAAAGGACTAAACCATAGCTCTGATACCATTAAATGTAACAACCCTTACCCGTATTCAATGCCGGAACAGGGTACGAGGCATTATCGGACTTATCACAAAAACGGACATACAATCCCGAGTCATAAATTTTGCTTCCAAATTAAAACTTTTTGCAATTAATCATAAGGTTCCTGATACGAGCCTACGAGGCCAAAAAATTGCATTGGAGGTGGTACGGGACCAAACCGAGTAACACTCTTAGAAAATTTTCCACAAAACAGGGGTCACATGCCTGTGTGGCTTGGGACACTCCCATATGAACAGGCCGTGTTGTTACACACGCCCATGTCCCAACCCCGAGTAACACTCTAACTTATAACTCATGACCAAATTGAGCCCACACAGCCAAGTCACACGCCCGTGTGCTAGGCCGTGTGGAAAATTAATTTTTCATAAAATAGATGCAGACTTCACACGGTCAGGGTACACGCCCGTGTTTGAGGCTATGCCATCCACACAGCTGAGTCACAAGCCCGTGTCTTTGCCTGTGTGCTCGATCCTGAGCATTCTATTTTTGAAAACTAAGGTGCAGGAGATATACAGCCTAGATACATACCCATGGGATAACCATGGGTCTACTTGTGTGGACAGGATAAAGGCTACCTACCAAGCCATTTTGCCACCCCTTTGATTCACCAACCTACACAACATAATACCACACCAATCGAAGCATATAAATACAATCAAGGCATAACACATCATTCATGGAAAGAATAATTAGCTGGATATACTTATAATCAATATTGCCTCAGTTCAAATGGCCTTGTACAAAATTATTTTCACACCATTATGAGCCAACACATTTTGCCAAATCAACTATGACACGTATACAAGATAACCAAGTCCCTATACATGCCATACTTTTAAAATACTAAAATTATCAATACCCAAAATAAGAGAGTTGATAGTGTGATCCAAAACTCTGATGATCTCCAATCCCCGAGTTAGCTTGGTGACATAATAAAACAAGGGAAAGAAAGGGGAGTAAGCTATATAGCTTAGTAAGTTCATATGCAAATAATAGGCATCATAACTACACCTTTATCATACAAATTTCATAATGGGAGTTAACATAGAGATTATTAAACTCTCATCACCATTGCTCACCCATTCATAACCTGACGATAAATTCATCACTACTCATCACTTATTAACTCATCATTATTCTTCCATTCAATAGTCATATGAACTTCATATGTACCTATATTTCTTACTTTGAATTTACTTTTATTCTCGCCTAAACTAGGATCGTTGACCTAATTGGAATCACTAAGGATACTCGGGAGTCATACATAGGTCGTACAATGCCAGATACTAGATACAGTCTTACACTTAATCCAATATCGATGCCAATAGCCTAGCTATGGTCTTACACGAAAACTCGTATCGACGCTATGTCCCAGACATGATCTTACACGTACTACCATACCTATGCCATATCCCAGATATGGTCTTACACGTGCTTATATCTCAATAGCCTCAATGTCGTGACCCTCGTATCCTGTAATGTTACAAGGGTTCATACTGGGATTCCACACTTATCGAATTATCGTCGAACTCATTCATACAGTTAAACTTATCCGCGTTGTTAGTTATCTAGTTCAAGCAATAATTAAACGTTCAAACATAATATAACGATGCATTATTTACATATAATCCTACCTCGATACAAAAAATAGTAAAAATCGGACCTAATAGTCAAACACCTTGTTTTCCCCCTAATCTTGGTTCGAACCTTGTTTCTCTTCATCTATAATAACAATTTAACTCATTTAATATTCACATTATTCAATTTATCCCCAAAATCACATTATGGCAAAAATTACATTTTTGCCCCTAACTTTTCCATTATTTACATTTTAGTCCCTAGGCTCATAAAATGAAATGTGTTCATTTTCCATAAAACCCAAGCCTAGTTGAACCATTTTCATACTCATACCAGCCCAAGTTGTTCCATTCAATGACACTTGTACAACTCATTTCATCACTTTTTACAAATTGGTCATTTTTTACATTTTCATCATAAATCACCTTGTAAATGTTGTTTATCTAACACCAAACATTCATTTTCTACCATTAGACATCAAAATACATGCATGTCTAACATGGCTAAAATTTTAAACTTTGCTAATACTTCAAATTAGTCCTTGGAAAAGCTAGAGTAGGTTATGAGGATATCAAAAACATTAAAAACCTTAAAATGGGGCTAGGATGGACTTACAATCAAGCTTGAAAGTGGCCAAAACCCTAGCCATGCACTCCTTAAAATTTTCAGCTATGGGAGGGAGAAGATGGATAAAAATTTCATCTTTCTTTACTTATTAGTCCATTAATTAGCCAAATGACTAAAATACCCTTAATGCCTAACTTTGAAATTTCACCTAATCATGTCCATTTTTGTCCATCAAAATACAAAATGATTAATTACCATTTAAGGACCTCCAATTTAAAATTTCATTACAATTAAGCACCCAAAGCTTCTAGAACACATATTTTGCACCTATTGCAATTTAGTCCTACTAATCAAATTAGACCCCCTATCGATAAAATTTCTTAATGAATTTTTCACGCATGCATTCAATCATACTATAAACCTTAAATATTATCACAATATATATTTCTACTCCAGATTTGTGGTCCCAAAACCATTGTTCTGATTTGGCCCTAAATCAGTTTGTTACAAGTTTAACAACCACCTATGGGCCGTGGTCAGGCAAAGGTGGTAATGGTATGGGTCGAGGGCAGAGAGCAAAGGGCAGATGTACTAGTCAGACAGAGGTGAGGCAGCCTACTTTGTTTTATGTAACACGATGTCGAGAGGATGGAAATGCTCTTGTTGTCATCACTGGTACGTTCTTTATTTTTGATGTACCATACACTGCTTTGATAGATATAGGGTCTACTCACTCCTATATAGCCAGTTCTATTTTTGAAAGCCTGGGGATCTCTATCGAGAGCAATATTAATGAGGTTATTGTACTGAGTTCACTGGGGCAATCTGTTTGAGTTAGTAAATTATCCAGAGATGTACCGTTAGCGGTGCAAGGGGCTAAATTTTTGGCGGAGTTGATGGAGCTTCCATTTGGGGAGTTTGACTTAATTCTAGGTATGGACTAGTTGGTCAAGTACCGAGTTAGTTTGGATTGTGCAACTAAAAGAGTCGTCTTAAGAACTAAGAAGGATAATGAGGTGGTTGTGATCGGTGAACATCGAGATTATCTGACTAATGTAATCCTCGCACTTGTGGCTGAGAAACTAGTTCAGAAAGGGTGTGAGGCATATTTGGCCTACGTCAGTGTTTTCGCTTTTGGGGACTCTACTATTGGGGATATCAGAACTGTGAGGGATTTTTCAGACGTCTTTCTTGGGAAGTTACCGGGTTTACCTCCAAATTAAGAAGTGGAGCTTGGGATTGAGCTTGTTCTAGGTACAGCTCTAGTGTTTATCGCTCCCTATCAGGTGGCACCGAAGGAGCTTACAGAGCTTAAGGCTCAATTCCAAGAGTTACTGGATCGTGGTTTCATCAATTCGAGTGTGTCTCATAAGGGATGTAACACCTTAAGACCTTCTTCCGTCACCAGAATAGGGTCACAAGGTATTACTTAACAGAAGACAGATCAAGCCAGTCACTTATAACCAAACATGCATAAAATACAATTTCTTTGATTTGTCAACCATGAACAAATTTTAAAACAAATACACTTCACCGAACATAACATCAAATGGCCTTAGCCGAATACTAATATTCATTTTCCAAGATGAGTCTTACATCTAATCAAAATTTGTAAATTCCTAAGCTGAACATAACATAGCCTAACAATACACTATATACTTGCACTTGATAAAATTGATATGCTGAATGCCGATTACATATCATGCATAATCAATACCATTCGTGTGGTAAATTCTTAAATTCCTAGTCGTTTATAAGATCATCCTAAACTTGTGAAATTTAATAATTAATTCTTGTAACAACAATCAAGATAACAACAGTGAACATTTATCAAATGAACAACCACATAAATTCATCAATCCATACATTCATACTTAGCAAATAGGCAAGCCATTTTCCCATGGCCTTACATATATACAATTTCAAAATATCATTCAATTCAAAAGAGAGTTAAGCCTATACATGCCATCTTTTCAAAATAGATTATCAAAGGTACCAAAACAGAGTCGATAGTATGGATGTCTCTGAGCTTGAATCCCCGAGGCCTTAGCCTTCAAATGAGATCTATAAAACAAAGATGAAAGACACTCAAAGTAAGCTAATTAGCTTAGTAAGTCTTAAGTAAATTAACAACTTAACTTAATTTGAACAAATCAATCACATAAACAGAATTGAATAGTAACCACCATTTGGCCGAATGTACATAGCCACATTACACATGTTTTCATATAACTAACATTTCTTTAAATTTCAAATTCACATATGAACAAACATATCCTCCATGTATACCATTCCACAAGGCTGAATGTATACACATATCACATCCACATTTAAAACATTCCTTCTTATTTCAAAACCAAACATACTATTTACTTCCATGCATAATGTCACATGAGCCGAATATTCACAAATAAACAATCCGTAATCCAATTAAATTCATTCTCACATAAATAGATAAGTATCACATACCTGAGCCACTTAGTCTGAAATACGAATTCATTTTGTCACCTTAACATAAGATCTCGTAGTCATAAACTTTTATTAAATTCACCGGCACTTGGCCTGCTGGGTATAAAACCCGAATTTCATCACCAGCACATGGCCTGCTGGACTTTACGTCCGATTTCAATTCACTAGCATTACGCCTGCTAGGCACAGGCCCGAAATCATTTCACCGGCATTACGCCTGCTAGGCACAGGGCCTAAAATCATTTCACCGGCATTACGCCTACTAGGCACAGGGCCCGAAATCATTTCACCGGCATTACGCCTGCTAGGCTCAAGGCGCACATATCATTTTACAAAAATCAATTCACATGTTCTTTCATACCTTCACAACTTATGCTTCAACTTCGCATATGGCCGAAACACATATGCATTTATACAAAGGCTTTCATCATTTGAATAAAGTACATAATTGATATAAAGCATAACATTCAAATTCCATACCTCTATTACATTCGGCAAACACATATACTTAATAATAATATCACATTCGGCATAACCTCTACACATTCATCGTCCATACGACATAGCACATTGATTTATCTAACATGTCATAATTCCATATCCAATTCAACTTAACTATACTAACTGTCTTTGGGTTATCATATTAATTCATTCTCATTCGACAATTTAAACAAATAAGGATAACATCCTCTTAGCTTCTTTTATTAAATCATTAAGCATAGAAAATTAACTTAATCACTTAAGAACTTACCTCTATTGTTGTCGAACGGCGACGAATTCACTATTCCACAATTTTTGCTTTCCCCTTATCCGAGTTTAGCTCTCGAGCTAAATTAAACAAATCGGCTTATTTAATCACTTAACCAACTTTATTTATTTATGCATCAAATTAAACTACTTATTAATTTTAATCACATTCGGTAATTACTATAACCACATTATCCTTTAAACATTATCTTACAATCAAACCAAGCTATGCATTGATATTAAACTCATTTGGCCATGTAATATATATATATCTCGAAAACCAATTCGTACCCATCACAAGCCTCAATCGGCCATCCCATACATCAATGAATTCATTCTTTATTTTAAATAACATTCGGCACTCATACTATCATTGTTCGGCACTCATACTATCATTATAACTAATATTATTTCAAACATAAAAACTCCACTTTATAGACTTCTAAACCATAGCCGTATACCCTCTAGGACTTACAAAAGTAACACATAGTCATAAATGCAAGTATCACTCAAATCACTACATAGGTTTACTCTCGGCAATCACATACATACGGCAAACCCATTACCTCATTAGCCAATTATTAATAATATCAAAACTACACATATAAATCAATTAACAAGCTTAACCTCATCTTTCTAACATTTCCAACTAAAAACATCAACACTCCATCCATGAAGCACAAAACATCCTTGGTCGAATGCCTCTTAGACATTTAGGCCACACAAAACTCAAATTCTACAATTTGAGCTCACAAATTTCAATTCACATGAATTTTAACATCATAGAGTCCATCAAACCTCCATTCATCAATTTTTATCATCAAATACACATTTTTACAAATTTTCTATTCATGACCGAATGTGTAATCCTTACAAAATCAAGAAATCAACCCATGGGTCAAGGATAGAACCAAATTAAGAACTCCAAACCAAAAATATCCATCCAAATTAATAAGATCTTACCTTGAATTTATGACCTCCAAGTGACCAACTATCCAAAACTTTCTCTTCTTATTTTCTTTCTTTAGTTTCGGCCAAACATAAGAACAATGTAGCTTGGCTTTGTTTTTATCACCCATCATCATATATTATAATCATATTATATATTATAACATATATTAAGTTTATTTATTATTATAAAGTACATCATGCATTATAACAACTCCCACTACTGTAAACTTAAATAAAAATGGTCTAATAACCATGCAAATCCTCCACATTGGTAAACCACAATATTCGGTCACTTTGAAATCTACCTACCACATTTTCAAAGTTTAACAACTAAGTCCTCTTTAATTATTTAACCACTTGGATGATCAAATTTCTATACTAACTTTTAGCATATACTAATTCACATATAAAACACACTAATTATAACATTCAATAAATTTTCTGACTCGATTTTGTGGTTTCAAAACCACAATTCTGATTAGGGTAAAAAATAGGGCTGTCACAGAGGAGCACTAATTTTGTTCATTAAGAAGAAGGATGGGACCATGAGAATGTGCAACAATTATTGGCAACTGAATAAGCTGACAGTGAAGAATAAGTACCCACTTCTGAGGATCGATGACTTTTTTGATCAGTTTTGAAGGGCTTCTGTGTTTTCGAAGATATATCTTCATTTTGGGTACCATCAATTGAAGGTTAAGGAAGTTGATCTTCATAAGACTGCGTTTAGGACTCATTATTGACATTATGAGTTCCTAGTGATGCCTTTTGGTCTAACAAATGCTTCGGCAACATTTATGGACCTAATGAACCAAGTGTTTCAGCCATATCTGGACCAGTTCGTCGTGGTCTTTATCGATGATATTCTAGTATACTCTAAGACTGACGATGAACATGATGAACATCTTAGAGTAGTACTCCAGACACTTCGAGAAAAACTTTTTTATGCTAAATTCAGCAAGTTTGAGTTCTGGCTGCGTGAAGTGTCTTTTCTGGAGCATGTAGATTCTGTTGAGGGGATCTATGTTGATCCTAGAAAGATTGAGGCTGTACTGGATTGGAAACAACCTAAGAATTTGTTTGAAATCTACAGTTTTTTGGGTTTAGCGTGGTATTATCAGTGCTTCGTGGTGGTATTCTCTTTGATTATAGCACCCTTAACTAAGCTTTTATGTAAAAGTGTTCCATTTGTCTGGATTGATGTACAGTAATCGAGCTTCGAGAAGCTCAAGTCTTTTTTGACTCAGGCTCTTATTCTGATATAACTAGAATTCGGCAAAGAGTTTGTGGCATATAGTGATGCATCGCACGTCAGTTTGGGATGTATATTAATGCAAAAGGGGAAAGTCATGGCTTATGCATCTCGCCAACTTAAGACACACGAGGGAAACTATCGACACATGATCTCAAATTGGCTGCAATAGTCTTTGCATTCAAAATATGGAGGCATTATCTGTACGGTGAGAGGTGTATTATCTATACGGATCACAAGAGCCTCAAGTATCTCCTTATTCAGAAGGAGTTAAATCTTAGATAGCGACGATGGATCGAGCTGCTCAAAGATTATGATTGTACAATCGAGTATCACCCTGGTAAGTCAAATGTGGTGGCCGATGCTCTGAGTCGTAGGGCAATGACTGATCTGAGAGCAATGTTCATTCGACTTAGTTTGTTTGATGATGGGAGTCTATTAGCTGAGTTGCTAGTCAAGCTAACTTGGATTAATTAGATTCAAGATAAACAGATGGATGATGAGTCTCTGAGTTTACGGCTTTGTCAGGTTTAAAGTGGCAACACTTCAGATTTTAGGTTGAATAATAATGGGGTACTTTGTTTTGTGGTTAGATTTGTATGCTAAATGATACGGATTTGAAATAATCAATTCTGAGGGAGGTGCATAGTAGCCCCTATGCTATGCATCCTAGTGGGAATAAGATGTACCGTGACCTTCATGAGTTGTACTGGTGGTTGGGTTTGAAGCGTGAGGTTATAGACTTCGTTACTTAATGTTTGACATGTCAGCAGGTTAAGGTTGAGCATCAGTTACCCTTGGGTTGTGTGATTAATTTAGATGGTCAATCTGAGAGGGTGATTCAGGTACTGGAGGATATGCTTCGAAGTTGTGTGATTGATATCTAAGGTAGTTGGGAGGATTATTTGTTGCTAGCTAGGTTCACCTAAAATAAAAGTTTCTAGGATAGTATTCAGATGGCACCAAACGAGACTCTATATGGTCATAAGTGTCGTACATCGCTATGTTGGACTAAGTTGGGTGAACATCGGGTTTTGGGTCCTGAGCTCATTTTAGAGACTAAAGATAAGGTTAGCCTAATTCAGGATCATCTGAAGGCGGCTTCTGATAGGCAGAAGTCTTATGCAGATTTGAAGAGGAAGGATATCTAGTATTCTATGGAGGACTTCATTTTTCTTAAGGTTTCTCCATGAAATAAGATTATGAGGTTCGGTTGTAAGGGCAAGCTGAACCCTAGGTATATTGGGTCATATCGAATTCTAAAGTGAGTGGGGCCGGTTGCTTATCAGTTACAGTTACCTCCAGAGTTAGACCATACCCATGATGTGTTTTATGTCTCGATGTTGAAGTGATATCGGTCTAACCCATCTCATGTTGTCTTGGTTGATGATTTTAAGGTTATACTAGATTTAACTTTTAAGAAGGAGCAAATTTAGATTTTGGATCGAGATGTTAATGTCCTGAGGAGGAAGTCCATACCGTTAGTGAAGGTTCCAATGCGAAATCATGGCATGGAGGAAGCCACGTGAGATCCTAAGGACTCGATGTGTTAGTAGTATCCTCATCTATTCTAATCAGGTAAATTTCGAGGTAGAAATTTCTTTTAGGGGGTAGAGCTATAACGCCACAAAGTATTTGTTTCCGCTTTTGTAAAATTTTAACACAAATATGTATCTGCTTCAGTGGTTAAGTGTTCTGCGTGTGTCTAGGAGGTCTCAAGTTCAAGCCTCGTCTTGGGCAAAGTTTGTTATTTTTGATCTAAGCCTTACCCTTGCTCAATGGGCTTATATTTAATTGTATGTTATTTCATATCAGAATGAGCCTACTAGTTCAAGTGGTAAGAGAGTCAAGGTGTTGGAGCTTTTGTGCTCGAATCCCTACGTGAGCAAGGGAACTTATATTTGCTCAGTTGTTAGTTAGTGATGTACTGGAGATGGATTCTGAATAGTGGGTTGTTAGTGGGTTAGTAGAGAGGAAATTGAGGGATTTAAGGGTTATCAAAATATTTCATTTTGATTTTTATTTGTAAAAAAAAATCGGCTCCCTCTCTCTTCTCTTTTCAAAAATTTCTAACGACAAAAGTTTGTTTTCCATTTTCTTTCCTCTTTCTTTTTTTTTATTGATCTTCTCCTACCGTTTTCTCTATTTTTGTTTTAATTGCTATCTTTCGGAGTTTCAGCATGTTGTGCATTTCTAGTTAGTAGAGTAATTGAAATTTTTATTTCGAGTTGTTGAATCATTGTTTAATGGGATTTGTTGGTGTTTAGGAGATAATCAAGGGGCTAAAAATCTTCACTCGACAATTTAAGTGTGCGAAATCCCTGTTACTTAATCGAAGGTAAGGATTTTATGTGGTTAAGGGTTGTCTGTGTAACAACTCGATTTTGGCCCTAATCAGAGTAGTGGTTTAGAGACCACAAATCTGTCACCGAATAAATTATTTTTAATATTATTTTATGTGTCATGACATGATTATATGAGTGTTTGAAAATTTTGGTGAATTAATTCTAGTGATTGCATGCTTAATTTTGAAAAAGGACTGAATTGCGTAAAAGACGAAAGTTTTGTTTCATTAGCTAAAGGTGTTAATTAGCTATAGAACATTAAAATATAGGTCTATATTGAGTAAATAGACCTATTAAAAAGTGGTGGCTGGACATAAGGCCTTAATTCATGGAATGGTCAAAGTTAGGTGACTTATTTGCTAATAAAATAATAAACCTAAAAGACTAGCTATCATCTTTTTCATTCTCTTCATTCTCCACCGAAAATTTTAGCAAAAGAGGGGTTTTTGGAAGCTTGAACATTTCAGCCACTTAGTTCAAATCAAGAAAAACTGAATCTGGACCTAGACTGGGGGATCCGGACCTAGACCAGGGGAAAGCCAAGCTTTCGAACTAAATTTGGACTAGTCGTTCATATTTTGTATACCGAGGTAAGTTCACATGTAAATAATGTAACTTAATGGTATTATGCAATTAATGATTTACTTTGGATGAAGTGCTAATTATTATTATTTATATGTTTGATGAGATTTAAAGTAGTAAAATTCCTGGCTAAACCTTTGGGATAGTCAATATACCGAGGTCATGACATTGGGGTATATGTGAGCCAATGTAAGACCATGTCTGGGACATGGCATCGACATTGTTATGTGAGCTAATGTAAGACTATGCCTGGGACATGGCATCGGCATTGTTATGTGAGCCAATGTAAGACCATGTCTGGGACATGGCATTGGTATGAGATATCATGTAAAACTATAGTTAGGCTATCAGCATCGATGTATCACCCTTTGTAAGACCATATCCGAGATATGGCTTGGGCATCTTACCCTTTTTGTGAGGCTTATTTGGTATCCCTTAGTATTCCAAATGGTTCAACGGGTAATTTAAAGATTATATCAAAATGAGAAAAGTTATGATTATGTTGTAAGTGGTACAGGTACCTATACGAAACTCATGAGAAATGAGCTCGGTTTATGTTATATGAGTAGTAAGGATGAAAATGAGTAAGTTATACCTATGATCATATGAGACTTTTGTGTAAGTTTATCACAGTTTATTCATATGATAATGTATGGTTGATGTTAGTAATTATTTACGTGTAAACTTACTAAGCTTTATGCTTACTCCCTTTCCTATCAATTTTCTTTTAGTATCGCCAAGCTAGCTCTGGGGTCAAAAGAAGTTGGAGGCTCGATCACACTATCAATCCAAACATTTGGCATAGTTAGATTTATCATTTTGAGTATGGCATGTATAGGGACTTAGTCTTTTTGTCAAGTGCATATTGTTTTGGTCAAATGTGTTGGCTTGTCTTGAAGATTGATTCATTTTGTATAAGGCCATGGATGATGGCTAATACATGTTATTGATATATGTAAATGATGATGTTTTTCATGAATGTACAATTTGCATGGTTGAATTTATGGTGTGTTAATGCATTAATGAGTAAGTTGCAATATTTTCTTCACAAAGCATGTGATAAGCTTTACCTGTGAATGGAGTGTAGTGGTCTTGATGTGTGGATGTCTTGGTTGTGGCTAATTTGGTCATGTATTTATGTGTGGATTGGTGATGCTTGGTATAGCTTAGGTTGGTGCAAGTAAGGGTGGCAAAAAGGCTTGGTAGATAACCTTGTTTTTGTCCAGAATGTTGACACACAAGCATGTGTCTAGGCCGTGTGCCTGCCCCATGGGCGTGTAGTCTGGTCGTGTGTCTACTGCACCTAAATTTGGCAAAACAGAATGCTTAGTAGTAACCACATAGGTTGAGACACGGTCGTGTGCCTCGACCATGTGGAAGGCACGACCATTGCACATGGACATGTGCTCGGGCCATGTGAAGTCTGCACCTTAAATGTGAAATTAAATTCACCACATGGCCTAGCACACGGGCGTGTGCCTTGGCCGTGCGACCCTAAGTTTTTGATGACATCAAAAACAGAATGTCGAGGTTTTTGTACACGGGCTGAGACACGGGTGTGTGCCTCGACCGTGTGAAGGACATGGGCTATGGGCATGGGCGTGTGCCAGGTCGTGTGCAATCCCCTGTAGGTTTGAAATGAAAATAAATCCACACAGGCTACATGCCCTACCGACATGGGCGTGTCCCTTACTACACGGGCGTGTGCCCTTATTTTTGGCAATTTTCCAAAGTTTTCTAATGTCCCCGTTTGGTACCGAACCATTACTAAAGTATGTTTTGGACCCCGTAGGCCCATATTAGGGACTTTAAGATGAAGTTTGAAAAGTTGTAAATTTGAACAAAATTTCATGACCCGAAAATGTTTGTTTACATGTGTTTATGTTCGGTAATGCCTCGTACCCTATTCTGGTGACGGACACGGGTAAGGGGTGTTACATTTAGTGGTACCAGAGCTATGGTTTAGTCAGTTCTTAGACTAACCTAGCGTGTGTACGAGTCTAGCTATACATGCCATTTATGTAATATGATAGTATGACGACTCTTGACGAATTTAAATTGTGCCTTATACAGTAAATGGATCCCGACGGAGCAATGGTGGATGATGTGGAAAGTAATGCGTCAGCTCCTGCTGAAGGGACCGCGCTAGTCAATAGTGAGCCCTTGGCATTAAGTTAGGGCAGAGGGGTTAGAGAAGCTTTCCTCCACATGATGAATTCATGGTATTCGGAGTTTATTCGTGCAAATTTGAACGCTCCACCTCCTCCACCCCTCCAATCCTTCAGCCTACCCCTCTAGTTCCCCAAGTATTGGAAATGATTAGAAGGGAAAAACCTCCGATTGACAGAATTCAAAAGCAAGAGGCCGAGGAATTTTGGGTGAATATAAAGGATGACCTAGAAAGAGCAGAGTTTTGGCTTGAAAATACCATTATGGTATTCGACGAACTATCTTGCACACCTAAGGAGTGCATACAGTGTGTTGTGTCCCTCCTACAAGACTCAACTTACCACTGGTGGAACACTCTTGTGTCGGTTGTACTAAAGGAGAGGGTAAGATGGGAAATTTTTCGAGAAGAGTTCTGAAAGAAGTATATTAACCAAAGGTTTATCGATCAGAAAAGAAAGGAATTTGTTGAGCTAAAACAAGGCTAAATGACAGTAACCAAGTATGAGCGTGAGTTTGTAAGGCTCAGTAAATACACTTGGGAGTGCGTATCCACAGAAGCCATCATGTGTAAAAGCTTTGAGGACGGATTAAATGAAGACATCCGACTATTAGTTGGCATCCTAGAATAAAGGAGTTTGTAGTGCTTGTTGAGAGAGCTTGCAAGGCCGAGGAGTTGGCCAAAGAGAAAAGAAAAGCCAACAACGAGTCTCATGACTTGAAGAAAAGACAGATGGGGAAATTATTTCAGCCCTAATCTAAGAGTTCACTACTTGATCAAATGCTTCAGTTGGGTTCTCGAATAGAAACAAAAACAAAACGTACTTAGTTTCTAAAGCTCAAACCACCTCAATTTCAAGTGTTGGTAGTGCCCAACCTAATAGACCAGAATGCTCACAGTGTGGTAGACGTCACTTCAGTGAGTGCCGAGGGAATGATAAATGCTATTTCAAATGTGGATCACAAGACCATTTCATTCGTAACTGTCCTAAGATGGTTGAGGGAGACAAAAATCATGGTGTTAGATCGGGTAATCTCCTTCTAGAGGTACACCATACAAGAACCCGAGAACTAGGGCTAACAGTAGAGGACGCTGAGAGACTCAGCTGTGAGATCTGAGGGTAGAGCTCCTACAAGGACTTACGCCATTCACGCTCGAGAAAAGGCATCATCTCCAGATGTGATAACCGGTAGTTTTTCTCTTCATGATATTTCTGTTGTTGCTTTGATTAAGCAGAGATCTACCCATTCCTGTGTTTGTGAGAAATTAGTGTCTAGTATGAATATGCCTGTTGAGTCCACAGAAATTGTGATAAAAGTGTCAAATCCGTTAGGTAAGCATGTGTTAGTTGACAATGTATGTAGAAATTGTCCCTTGACAACTAGAGGTCATTGTTTTCTGCCTAACCTCATGTTATTGTCGTTTGATGAATTTGACGTAATTCTTGGTATAGATTGGTTGATTGCCCATGATGTGATTGTGAATTGTGGAAGGAAATTTATTGAAATGAGATGTGAAAATGGGGATATTCTTCGAGTTGAATCAAGTGAACCGGATAGCTTGCCTGTAGTGATTTCTTCTATGATTGCTGAGAAATGTATGAGAAAAGGGTGTGAAGCTTATCTCACTTTCGTGTTGAATACCGAAGTGTCTGAATTAACGATTGAGTCAGTCCCGATAGTGTGTGAGTATCCAGATGTGCTTCCGGAAGAATAGCCCAAATTGCCACCAACTAGGGAAATTGAGTTTGGTATTGAGTTAATCCCTGATACGACACCTATTTCGATTGCCCCGTATAGGATGGCTCCGACGGAGTTAAAGGAGTTGAAAGTTTACTTACAATAGTTAATAGATGAAGGGTTCTCGAGGCCTAGCTATTCTCTGTAGGGTGTTCTAGTACCCTTTGTGAAAAAGAAAGACGGTTTAATGAGGCTATGTATAGATTATAAACAGCTCAATAAGGTAACCGTAAAGAACAAGTATCCCTTGCCTAGAATCGATGATTTGTTTGACCAATTGAAGGGAGCCACATTGTTTTCTAAGAGAGACTTGAGGTTCGGTTACTACCAATTGAAAGTTAAGTAGCAGGATGTGACGAAAACAACATTTAGGATGAGGTATGACCATTTTGAGTTCCTTGTCATGCCCTTTGGCTTAAACGAATGCTCCTACTATATTTATGGATTTGATGAATCATATCTTCCGACCATACTTGGATAAAATTGTGGTTAACTTTGTCGACTATATACTAATTTATTCTTGTGATGAGACTGAACATGCTGAGCATTTGATGAATTGTATTTTCCGACCATACATGGTATTAGAGTTAACCCGAGCAAGATCTTAGCGATTGTTGAATGGAAACTACCGAGGAACATATCCAAAGTTATAAGCTTCTAGGCCTAGTTGGCTTCTACAAATGGTTTGTTAAAGGATTCTCCATGATTGCTACTCTGATGACGAGGTTTCTATAGAAAGATGTCAAGTTCGACTGGACAAAAAAGTGCCAACAGAGTTTTGAGAAACTAAAAGTATTGTTGACCGAAGCTCCAATTTTAGGGCAACCGGAACTGAGGAAAGAATTTATGGTGTTTAGTGATGCATCCTTGAAAGGATTAGGATCCATGCTTATTCAAGGAAGTAAGGCAATAGCTTATGCATTGAGACAGCTGAAACCACATGAGAAAAACTATCCGACACATGATTTGGAGTTGGCCGCCATTGTGTTCGCATTGAAGATATGGAGACACCATTTGTATGGCGAGAAAGGCCGAGTATTCACCGACCATAAAAGCCTAAAGTATTTGATGACTCAAAAGGATTTGAACCTACAGCAACGGAGATGGCTAGAGTTGATAAAGGATTATGAGTTGGTAATTGACTATCACCGTGGAAAGGCGAACATAGTCCCCGATGCACTGAATAGGAAGTCATTGTTCACCTTAAGGGCTATAAATATTCATTTGTCTGTAACTGATGATTGTTTGATTCTAGCAGAGTTGAGAGCTAGAACAATGTTTTTACAAGAGGTTGGTGAAGCTCAGAAAAGTGATAAAGATTTGCAAGCCAAGATGGCTTAATGCAAGATGGGTAATAAATTAGACTTTCAGATTGGTACCGACGATTGTTTGATGTTCCGAGATAGGATTTGTGTACCTAAAGACGATGAGCTTATTTAGAAGATTTTGCAAGAGGCCCATAGTGGTTGTTTGTCTATCCACTCGGGTAGCGTGAAACTATACAATGAGTTGAATAAAATGTATTAGTGGTCGAGAATGAAAAGAGACATCTTAATGTTTGTCTCTAAGTGTTTAATTTGTCAGTAGATGAAGGCCGAACACCAAGTACCTTTGGGTTTACTTCAGTCTGTGATGGTCCCCAAGTGGAAATGGGACCGCATTACTATGGATTTTGTGTCTGGATTGCTGTTGACACCATGGAGGAAAGATGCCGTATGGGTTGTGGTTCACAAGCTAACAAAGGCGGCTCATTTTCTCCCGATGCGCTGACTACCTGCTTGGGAAATTGGCCTAGTTGTACGTTTTTGAAATTGTGAAACTTCACGGATGCCTTTATTGATTATTCCAGATAGAGATTCGAGGTTCACATCCCAGGTTTGGAAAAAGTTGTAAGAAGCATTAGGGACAAAGCTAAATTTTAGTACCGCTTTCCACCTGCAAACTGACGGTCAGTCAAAGAGAGTAATTTAGATACTTGAACACTTGCAGCGGTGTTGTGTTCTCAAGTTCCAAGGCAATTGGGAAAAGTACTTACCGTTGGTAGAATTTGCCGACAACAATAGTTATCAATTGAGTTTAAAAATGGCGCCTTATGAGACTTTGTATGGGCATAAGTGCCAAACGCCCTTGTGTTAGACCAAACTTAGAGAAAATCAGATTCACAGGGTTCGTTTGGTCAAAGAGATAGAAGAGAGAGTAAAAGTGATTCTTGATTGTTTGAGGGCCACTTCGGATAGTCAAAAATCCTACACGAATTTGAAACGGAAAGAAATTGAGTTTTAAGTTGGTGATAAGGTATTTTTGAAAGTATCCCCATGGAAGAAAGTCCTCTGATTTGGTAAGAAAGGCAAATTAAGTCAATGTTTTATTAGACCTAATGAGGTGACAGAGAGAATTGGACCAGTCGCATACCGATTAGCTTTACCGCTCAAGTTAGAGAAGATCAACGATGTTTTCTAAGTGTCTATGTTGCGCCATTACCGTTCTGACCCTTCACACGTTCTCTCACTATTAGAGGTTGAGATTTGATTAGATATGACTTATGGCGAAGAGCCGGTTAAGATTTTGGCTCAAGAGGTTAAGCAATTGAGGAATAAAAGTATAGCACTTGTAAAAGTATTATGGCATAGCATGGGGTTGAAGAGGCCACGAGGGAGCCCGAGGAGGCCATGAGAGACCACTACCCAAATCTTTTCACTGGTAAGATTTTAGGGGACGAAAGTCCCTAGAGGGGAGAATTATAACAACCCGATTCTGGGCCTAGTGGGAATAGTGGTTTTGAGACCACAAATCCTTGGTCGAAGAAATTATTTTTAATATTATTTTTTGTTTCATGGCATGATTATATTTGTGTTTGAAAATTTTGGTGAATTAATTCTATTGATTGAATGCTTAATTTTGAAAAAGGACTAAATCGCATAAAAGGCAAAAGTTTTGTTTCATTAGCTAAAGGTGTTAATTAGATATGGAACATTAAATTATAGGTCTTTATTGAGTAAATTGACCTATTAAAATATATGGTCAAAGTTAGGTGACTTATTTAATAATAAAATAATAAACCTAAAAGACTAGCTATCATCATTTTCATTCTCTTTCTTCTCCACTGAAAATTTTAGCAAAATAGGGGTTATTAGAAGCTTGAACATTTTAGCCACTTAGTTCCTCAGCAAATCAAGAAAAATGGAATCTGGACCTAGACCAGGGAAAAGCCAAGCTTTCGGACTAAAGTTGGACTAGTCGCCCATATTTTGTATACCGAGGTAAGTTCACATGTAAATAATGTAACTTAATTTTATTATGAAATTAATGATTTACTTTGCATGAGGTGTTAATTATTATGTATATGTCTGATGAGATTTAAAGTAGTAAAATTCCCGATTGAAACTTTGGGATAGTTAGGATACCGAGGTCACGACATTGGGGTATATGTGAGCCAGTGTAAGACCACGTCTGGGACATGGCATTGACATTGTTATGTGAGTCAATGTAAGACCATGTGTGGGACATGGCATCGATATTGTTATGTGAGCCAATGTAAGACCATATCTAGGACATGGCATCAGCATCAATATGTGAGCCAGTGTAAGACCATGTGTGGGACATGGCATCGACAAGTATTTTCATGTAGGACCATGTCTGAGATATGTCATCAGTATGAGGTACCGTGTAGGACCATAGCTGGGCTAAAGCATCGATGTATGACCCCCTGTAAAACCATATCCGAGATATGGCTTTGGCATATTACCCTTTTTGTGAGGCTTATTGGGTATCCTTTAGTATTCCAAATGGTTTAATGGGTAATTTAAAGATTATATCAAAAATGAGAAAAGTTAGGATTATATTGTAAGTGGTACAGGTACCTACACAAAACTCATGAGAAATGAGCTCAGTTTATGTTATATGAGTAGTAAGGATGAAAATGAGTAAGTTATGGTTATGATCATATGAGAATTTTGTGTAAGTTTATTATAGATTATGCGTATGATAATGTATGGTTGATGTTATTAATTCTTTACGGACGTGTGCCAGGCCATGTACAATCCCCTATAGGTTCAAAATGAAAATATATCCACACGGGCTAGGGACATAGGCGTGTGTGAGCACACGGCCTACCCACACGCGCGTGTCCCTTACTACATGGACATGTGCCCCTATTTTTAGTAAAATTTTCCAAAGTTTTCTAACATACTCGATTTAGTATCGAACCATTTCTAAAGTATGTTTTGGACCCTGTAGGCCAATATTAGGGACTTTAAGATGAAGTTTAAAAAGTTTTAAATTTGAACAAAATTTCATAACCCAGAAATGTCTGGTAACGCCTCTTACCCTATTCTTGTGACAGACACAGGTAAAGGGTGTTACAGTCTGTCTCATTGTGGTTTCAATTAAGAATCGTTTTAAGTGACTAAATCGATAATTTATTGGTAAATTATAGGTTCTGGTGATATTGGGATTGCATTTTCTGCTAACAAGAGCCAGATGTGTACCTAAAATGTAGAAAAACGAGATTCGACAAAAGCCAAAAAACTATTCTCTCAACGCCACATGAGCGTATGGTTGCCCGTGTGGTAGGCCATGTGCGGTGACATGGCCATGTGATCGATGAAGGCCAGACTGTGCCAAGACATGGTCGTGTGGTGGCCAAGGTGTGGTCGTGTGAGCCAGATAGGCTAGACCAAGTAGGCGTGTGGGCCACACGGGCGTGCCACACGAGCGTGTGAATTATGGGCTAGGCCATGTGATCCACACGAGCAAGACCAATCTAGGCGTGTGGCGACACGGGCACTTGGGCCTATATTTCTAAAAATTTCCCTAGGGTTGCACGGGTTGTCCCAAACGACTGTGGACCTACTGTAGGGTCGGTAAGGGCTATCTAAACCTTATTAATTGATGATCTGATGTTCTGTTTTGTGTTTAATAATACCATGTATGATCAATTATTGTTCTATATGCCTATCTTTTATCTGAGTAAAAGCATGCTAATTTATATATTTGTAGCTAGTTTTCTGTATTTGTTATTGGGGGTTGGGATGATATATATGGAGGAAGTGTTCTGAAAGGCGACTTTCGCTTATATACTAGCAACACGGCTACACTAAATCTATTATGTGTTGTATTAGCAGAATATGGTATGTATGGCTGGGTGGATGTTTTAAACCCCACATGTTGTGTAGGGATGGTCGAAGATGGTGTGTAGAGAATAGGGGTAGGATTCTGATTTCTGATTTCTAATTTGCATATCTGCGTCTATGTCTGAAATGGGCTCAGGCCTAAATCTGTCTCTGTATCTGATATGGGCTTAGGCCCGAATCTATATCTGTCTGATTGGTGATATTCCGTCTATATGCATGCTTAATTCTGCTGGGTTACACACTGAGTTTATGTAAACTCACCCCTTTTTGTCTGATCTGTGTAAGTAATCCACAAAGTTAGGCGGATCGATGTGGCGGGGGACTCAATGATGACCACTCGCCCATAAACTATTCTATTTTGGTTTTATTGTTCTATTTAAGTTTTCAGTTTCTATCAAGATGTTTTATTTAAAAAGATGGTTTTACTAAAGCAAAGGGTTTTTTTTCTAAAATTTTGAATTGTTTTCCTAAACATAACGTTTTTATAAGGTCCTACTACAAATACGTTTTACCACTAATGATTAATTGAGTAAATGGTTGAAATTAATAATAGCGATGAAGGTTAAAGAACTAAGATGGTTTTAACTTAATGACACTGATTACAAAACCCTATCATGTGACACTTCCAGATTCGGCAATAACGTCTAGGTTGGGTTTAGGGTGTTACAGTTACTATACGCCAACTTGTTAGATCTGGTGCCCTAAGTGTAGTATTTTCGTCAATATACACTTGTAATTTTTCAGACAGATTGGTTAATAAAACAAATTCATTGAATACGATTAATATACTTTGTATTATTACCCTCAAATTATTTTTGTACGTAAAGCAAAATAGAAGCAAATGTTGCTCATTGGTTGTCTATTGTTTAAACTAATACTAAGCAGTATTTTGTAGTCGAATTGTAGTATGAAATGATAAATTATATGAGTAGACGAACCTAAACATGTCTTTATTCTAATCAGAAATGAGGGACAGCCTCCGATTATTGATAGCTCCATAGAGGAAGCGGGACTTTGTTGCATTAGTAAAGAAATCTAAGATTGCTGAGGAGGTAAAGCGCGCCGAGCGTCAGAACCAAGAAAAGGAAGGGGGCAGAGATAAGAGGGATTTAGAGACCTCTAATTCTGATCGGAGGCATAAGAAAAATGCCAGAAAGGAAAGGCCAGTTCGAGTTAAGGCCCCTGTTACTATTGCTGGAGCACAACCTTGTGCGAGTTGTGGAAGCTATCATTAGGGCGAGTGTCAAAAAAGAACTGGGACGTGTTTTAGGTGCAGATCAGTGGAGCACTTTCTGAGAGATTGTCCATAGAGGCCTGTGTAGATGCAAGCTACGGGGCAAGGTTTTTCTCAGCCAGCAAGGGCTGGACAACAGTCGCCAGTAGGCCATGGTTAGGCCAAGGGTGGAAACAAAGTGGGCTGTGGAGCACCAGGTAGAGATGCTGGTCAAGCTGAGGAGAAGCCACCAACTTTGGTCTATGTAGACGTCGCCGAGAGGATAGAGACACTCCAGAAGCAGATACTGGTACGTACTTAAACCATAATGTACTACATTTAATTTGGAATTAAAGCGCGCAGCAAAGGTGTAGTGGTGTTGATTGAGTTAAGCGTTTGCTCTGATAGTTGGAAATGTCAAGGACGAAATTTCTTTAAGGGGGTATAATTGTAACGTCCCAGATTTTGGGCCTAAAATTATTCAGTCTTGGCTCTTGCAATTGATTTTGTTTTTCTTTTAAAGGAACCTGGACTGTGGCCTATAGATTTTATAAGTAATTATGGAAAAAATGGGACACAAAGGGAGCTTGTGGATTGGTGGCAAGGTAGCATGTGGATGCACAAGTGGTCAGGGGTTCGAGTGCACGCATGAACGCGTATGGAGTATTTATTTTGTTTCTTTAGGCGGCAAGTGGTTGTCGTGGATTCAAACTCTATGGAGTGGTTGTGGACTTAGTAAAAGGGGAAGAGGATCAAGGGATTATAATAAGGGTTGTTGGGGATTTTGAGGAGGAAAAGATGGAGGAAATTTTGGGTTTCAGGCTTGGAGAGTTTGAAATCAATTGGGGAAAGTTGATTATGTAAATTCGGCTAAGGAGAGTATGGTATGTTTTTTTTTCGGCAATTCGGAGTGTGGGAGCAATATTCTTTGAGCACTTTTGATTATGTTCATTTTGTGTCAATTGGTGTTTTTCTTCATTTTGGAAAATAAAGACGTTGTCCCTCAATTTGGTGCCTTGCTCACTTTGCCGAAATTCAAGACTTTAATTGCAGAACTCTCTTTAGAAGCCATCTATTCCTTTTGAATTTTTAACTTCACCTTTTAGGCCGAACCCTGCTACCTTCCCCTCTATGTCTCAATCATTCTTTTGGCTGAACCTTGTCCCTCCTCTCTCATAACCTTAGTCGACTGTACCACTTTTCTTTCCCCTTTTCTTTTCCTGATCAATTTTCTGTCTTCTTTCTTTTCCAGTAGTAACTGAATTCACTCAACTCCAACTATTTTTCTCTTATTCCTTGGTGACTGATTCTCCCCTCCTCACCTCTTCAGCAAGTTTTGGATTGATGGTCATTCCCTGGTGATTGTAAGTTCAATTGATTCCCATTCATATTTCTTAAATCTTGTTTAACGTTATATCTACTTTAAGCCCTTCTCATTTTTTTAGTCGATTCTAGTTTTGGCTTTAGGTTGTTTGATTCACAAAACTCCTTGTGTAGTTAGGAAGTGGCTGGTGGTATTTAGGCGTTGGAACCATTCTTCTATTTCTTGATTAAAGGTAAGATTTTGGGCTAGTACAGTGGGGTGTTGGCCGAATACCCCATCTTTGGTTGTGTGATTATTATTATCATTGATTCAAATTATTGGATTAAGAGATTGGTTGTTAATGGTTTCCCTTGTTAATGCAGCGTCTCAGCAAAAAGGGTGTGACCAATCTTCGTTTAGCATCTAGACGGGTTCAGCCACACTTGTGGACTTAGGTTGTTAAAGGAACTTGTGCAAGCTTCACATAATAGATGTGTATTTCACACTGTATAGTCTACAACGGCAAAAGCCGAAATATCGAAAAGTCGCAATACCAACGAATGATGCCACACGAGCGTGCGAACGCAAGTGTGGTGAATTGAGCCCACGAACATGGGCATCGGATGATTGAGGCCACCATGAACATTCTCATGGGTTTAGGTCGATTTGGGCCTCATTGGGCCGAAATGGGCTGTGTGGGCCCAATGGGCCTTTGGGCCCCACACAGATTAAATTCGTATATGGTGGTGGATATTAGGCAAAGTTGTGCAGTCTCATTGGCTAGTGTCGTTTTTGGGCTAAATAGGCCGTGTGGGCCCAATGGGCTTGTAGGCCCCACACGGATGAAATGTATGTTATATGGCTATTGTTGGTTTAGACTATGTAGTTCGCATAGTTAAGGCTCTTTCTAGGTTAATTGGGCCACACGATTGTATGGGCCCACTTGGGCCGAGTATTGGGCCGTAGGCCCATTTACACTGTTTTGTCTATTTAGGTTACTAAAGTCGCTCGAGGAGACGGTGGACCCTCTGTTGACCTTTAAGACCTTGGACTGTAAAATTATCGAAATACCCACATAGTGAAAAATTACCATTTTACCCCTATCTGATGAGTTGACCATTACAACCTTAGTGGTAGGTTGACTGATGTATGTATGATAGTATGTGATTGATTTTGAGCATGACATCTTGCATTCACGTATGTTACTATGACATGTCATCCTAGATGGGGTTGGGTTGATGTTGATGGAGGAAGTATATGGCTTATAGCCTTTCTGCTTATGGCTTTCAGCCATTCTATTAATTAGTAGCACTATTGCGATACTTATGGATTTTAGCCATTCTGTCTACAGCATTGAATCGTTCTGTTGACTTAGTGCCACATCCGGTGCTAAGCTTGGTGTGTTGGCTGGGTGGGTCGATTTAATCCCCACATGGTGTGTTTGTTGGTACGGGCAGTGTATTGGTTGGATTGGGCTAGATTTCTGTCTGCATATCTACATCTGATACTGATTCTGTTTGGGCTTAGGCCCACCTACTTCTATTAATGGGCTAAGGCCCACCTGATACTGTTTCTATGATGGGCTCAAGCCCAGTCTGTTTCTGCATACTGTATATCTGACTGTTTGTATTATAAGGGATCACACTGAGTTTTCGCAAACTCACCCTTCTGTTTAACTGTACAGGAAACCCCTAGCCTTAGGCGATTTGGAGCCGCGAGGAACTCGAAGGTGACCATACGACCGTTGATGCTCTGCTGTAGACTTTTTTATTTGAGTTTTATATTTTGAGTTTTAATTCTGTAATAAGGCCATTTGTGGTTTAATTTTTCATTGGGATCTTACTTTTCTATTTTAAATTTGCTAGCTAGAAAAAGGCGAGATTTTAAAAATAATAATTGTTTTCAAAAATACACGTTTTATGTTTCAAACTGTAGAAGCTTCCGTGATTTAAAATAACTTGAGGTAACAATGTTGGAAATTAAGGCAAATGTTTTTAATAAGATGTTTTGCTAAATATTCACAAAAGAGTTTTCAACTCGAAAATTAATTTTTATCGGTCGAAATAAGTTGATCGATAAAGCACTTCAATGTGACATGCTAGATTCGGCCATAACATCTGGGCTGGGTTTGGTGTGTTATAGAACCACTCTAAATGTTCATCATGCTCATCTTCAGTCCTCAAATATACAAATATGTAATCAATAAATACCACTACGAATCCATCCATATAGGGCTAGAATACTCTATTCATTATATCCATGAAAGCTGTTAGTGCATTCATCAATCCAAATGGCATTTCTAGTAACTCATAGTGACCATAACGAGTCCTAAATGCTATCTTATGCACATTGACCTCCTTAACCCTTAACTGGTGATACCTTGATCGGAGGTCAATCTTAGAGAAAACTGAAGCTCCTCAAAACTGATCAAACAGATCATCTATCCTCTGTAGGGGGTATTCATTCTTAACGTTCAATTTGTTCAATTGTCGAAAGTCGATGCACATACGCATGGATCCATCCTTTTTCTTTACAAATAGTACCGGTGCTCCCCACAGAAACACACTATGATGGATGAACCCACGATACAATAGCTCTTGAATCTGAGCCTTCAGCTCCACAAGCTCATTCGGAGCCATCCTATAGGGAGTGATGGATACCGAAGCTATACCAGGAAGGAGCTTAACACAAACTCCACTTCATGATTCGAAGGTAACCTAGGTAGCTCCTCAGGAAACACATCTGGAAACTCCTTTACCATTCTGGTATCCTTAACAGCAGATTCCCCAGCATCCGTATTACTAATAAAGGCCAAAACAGCCTCACATCCCTTGTGAACCAACTTTTCTTCCATTAGTGCAGAAATCACATTCGATAGATAATTTCAATGTTCCCCAACCATAACTACCTCAACATCCTCCTTGGTTCTCAAGACAACCCTTTTAGTGGCACAGTCTAAACTGACTCGGTGCTTGACCAACCAATCCATCTCTAGTATCAGATTAAACTCTCCAAAAGGAAGTTCCATTAGATCAGCTAGAAAGATAACCCCTTGAACCTCTAAAGGAAAATTTCTAAATAGTTTATTAACTTGAACCAATTTCCCTAATGAACTCAATACAGCCACTTCACTAACAATGCTCTCAACCATGATACCCAAGTTATCAGACACAATACAAGAGATATAGGAGTGAGTGGATCCTATATCTATCAGTGCAGCATATGGTACATCATAAATAAAGAACGTGCCCATGATGACGTTCAGAGCATTTCCATCCTCTCGGCGATGTGCAACATAAACAAAAGTCGGCTGCCTCGTCTCAGTCTGACCTACCCAAACCATTACCACTTCTAGCCTAACCACGGCCTCTCAAAGGCTGCTGAACTACCCTCAGTGGCTGCGTAGTATTAGCACCTGGAGCTTGCATCTGATCGGCCATCTATGGATAATCCCTAATATGATGCTCCAAAGAATTGCACCTCAAGCATGCCTTAGTCCTTTTCCAGCATCCGCGTTGATGGCGTCTACCACAATCAGTGCATAGCTACTATCCAATCATAGCAACATGGGCCTCAACTCTAATCAGCCCATCAACTCTGGCCTTTTTCTTAGGCCTCTGTATAGAACTCGAGGGCTCCAACTCCTTTTTGTTCCTACCTCTCTCTCTCTCTATCACGGTTTTGGCACTCAGCGTGCTTAACCTCCTCGGTGATCATCGCCTTATCAACTAGTGCAGCAAAATCTCGTTCTCTTTACAGAGCTATCATAACACTCAGATTGTCCTTGAGGCCATCCTTGAAGCAAACACATTTCTCATACTCAGTAACCACCATACCTCATGCATAGTAGCTCAATCACAAAAATTCAACCTCATACTTGGCCACCGATCTATCACCCTGGGTCAAATTTAGGAACTCCCTCCTACGACTATCTACAAAACTAGCCCCAACATATTTCCCTAGGAAGGTAGACTTGAAGAACTCCCAAGTCAGTCGTTCGGGCTGAGTACCCTCCTTAATAGTGAGCCACCACTGATATGCCTCATCACATAGCAACGACACAGCACCCTTTAAATTCTGCTCGGCGGTGCAGTCCAGATCCTCCATGATCCTCTCTGTGGCCTCGATTCAGTACTCAACCACATTAGCGGCGACCCTAGTGACACCCCTGAATATATCAGCTCCATTAGACCGGACTCGTTTTGTAACCCACCCTTGGCCTCCAGCTCTAGTATCGGGCCTCGCGACCCTCTCCAAAATCTGTAACATGGCTTGGGACAGTGCGTCGTCCCCAGCCGCGTGACCATGAGACCCAGACCTAGACCCAGTCTCCATAACGGGCAACACCGGCGTCTCGCTAGTGTCTATATTCAGCATACCGCCCAGTGAAGAAGACTCATCTTGAGCCCCTCTGTGGCCTTTACCATGGCCTCTTGTACCCCATCTGCAAGTACCTCTTATGCTCATTGTCCAATCGTGCTTTATCTGTATTAACAGTTTTATGTATCAGTTTACAGTTCCAGTGTCTATTAACAGATATTTTATGAAAGACAGTATCAATAATTCAGAGTTCATTTTTGTAAATCGCATTCTCACTACAATTTTCAGTTTCCCTGCAATTTTCAGTTTACACTAACTAAAGTGTTTTCAGTACAGCCTACTACATATAGTAGTTTCAGAATCATAAACATATAACAGTTACAAAGAACTTACAGGATCGGCGTCAGAGACTCAGTGTACCACACATTTAGTAAAAATATTCTCAATTTCAATAATCAAAAATCAACTCTTTAAAAACCAAGTCATAAAAACCCAAATCCACGGTTGAGTTTTGTAACCTAGCTTTGATACCACTAAATGTAACACCTCAAACCCGACCTAGACGTTATGGCCAAATTTGGTGATGCCACATGGTAATGTTTTTTGGAAAATGTGTCGTTGTTAAATCCTTTTTTCTATATAACCATTATTCATTATCTTATGTTAATGCTAAGCCGTGTCAGTCATTTTCAAAATGTTATTCATTGCAAAAGCTTTTAAAACAGTTTGCGTATTTGTGGTATTTTTGTTAAAACATATATCTCTTTTGAAAACCCGAGTTTTACCAGATATAAATCATTGAACAGTATAAAATCCAAATTTAACCCAAAAATCCATATAGGCAATGATTACAGCAAAATACTTCCCACAATAAAATTTGAAATCATAAATAATAAATAATAAATAGTTTTAAAGAAGTCGTGTGGCCACCATTGAGTCCTCTGTCGCACCAATCCGCCTATGTCTAGGGATTACCTAAACAGATTAATAGAAGGGGTGAGTTAATGTAACTCAGTGTGTACTCCCCACACAAACAAACAGATGATAAACAAATAATCACAGTCTGGGCCTAAGCCCTTTCCAGTATCAATATCAGACCAGTTTGGGCCTTAGCCCATCTCGGTATAGAAACAGTCATGCAGTAGAGCCTTAGCCCATCACATTTTCAGTAGCAATAACATATATGCAGTCACAAAAACCTACCCAACCAATCTCTACACAGCAACTCCATCCAACCCTACACTCCACTTGGGGATATAATCAACCCACTCATCCCTACACTTCAAGTAGTACCGAATGCGGCACCAGACAGTAGTTTGTAGCTGAGCTGCCAGTAAATTAGGCTCGAAGCCTTTTAGTACACTTCCTCCAAACAATATCAACCCCTAACCCGATGCAATGAAACATACAGTTATCACATGGTATTCCATGGTAACAATGGAAACATATCATTTCAATGAAATATTATCATGCTTAATGACATATACACATAAAACAGTCACTTGGTCATTCCATTCATTTAAGGGTCTAGGCAAAGCTTATTGACCCTATAGTAGGTCCATAGTTAGCTCGGGCGACCCGTGCAACCTTAGCAAACAAATCAGTGAAAATGGGCTCACACGTCCATGTGGTCTGCCCGTGTGGCCCACACGGCCCTAATTGGCATTGGCCATGTGAATCACACGACCGGGCCCAGTATCCCACATGCCAGTATGGATTCCAATGTGGCCTAACCGTGTGGGTCCACACGCCTGTGTTCTGTCACATGGCCTACCACACGGGCGCCCACATGCCCATGTGGCATTGACAGCCTCATTTTTCAGCTTTTCGCCGATTTCCATTTTTAGTGTTGTGGTTACACACTTGGTTTCATTTCACAGCCAGCGCAATCCCAAGAACACCAGCACCTAATATTTTGATTAAAACACTAATTTTGACCCAACAATGAGTAAATCACTACTCTCTCCAATTCCAAAGTGCTTACCTTCATCGATTCGATGCACCCCAACACTTCACACATCGAGAGACTGGGTGCTTAAAGATATTCACCTATACCCACAAAAGAACTAACAGTCAATCCCCCAATCTAGTGATTACGATCGAACTTAATCGACCGAAGTAGATAATATGGATTACAAAAACAAACTACAATGGTACATACGAAATCTACGATAGCATATTGATTAAAAAAATGATCCATGAAGAACTCGCATTAAGGTTTAACCCAAAAGCGACTAACCTCTCACCTTCAATCAATGAATAAAATTTCCCACACAATATAGAACACCGATTGGTGACCACAGATGCTTGAAAACCTCCCCCTAACATCACATACAAAACACATCAAAAGGGAAGTTATCAAAAAGAAAAAAACTACCTACTAAGATTTACTGAAACCACGCAATGATATGTCAAAGGAGAGGGAAAAGGTTCAGTTGTCGTAGGAAGTGGCAAAATCAAAAGGGAGCAGATAAAAGACAGAACAAAGGAATAGAGAAGTAGAAAAAAATGAGGAATTCGGCACAAGGGGAAGGGAAGAGCTATCGACTGAAATTTTGAGAAATGGAACAAAAACCAAAATTTTGAGCACAAAACCCAAAACCATGCCAAAAGTGATTTCGAAAAAAACTCCACATCCCTTAACTTTCTCCCCATATCCCTAATTTCCCTCCTAAGCCATCCATCACACTCCCACTAACCCCTAAACTCCCCCAAACCGTCCACCACAATCTCCTCAACAACCGAATCAACCCTTATTCAAACACTACAGTATTTCAGCTAAACCAAAATACCTACAGGGCACAAGCAGCAAAATAAATCCCTTTTTTGCGTAAAGACTCGAACTCCAGACCTCTAGCTTATTTACACTTCACTTAACCACCAGACTAATAGGCTCATTCTAACAAATTTTTTCCAACATATAATTATAAGGCTATTGACTAGAGATAGGGCTTTATTTATAAAAATACGAAAAATTTCCCAAGACATAGCTTGAACTTGGGACCTCCCCACACACGCCCAGAACACATAACCACTGAAGTAGGCAATTATTTATGTTACAAATTTACAAAAGATGGAATTAAGAAAATTAGGGCATTACAGGAAATGACTTGAGAATTATTTAAAATTTTTTAATATATCATTTAATTAAACAATTGAAGTTAGAAAATGGAATTAAATTAATTGGTCATTGTGAATACGTTGAATGTAGAAATTAAATATATGTTTTCATAGTTCTTTCACAGTAAAGTTGTCATGACTTTAATGGAATTAGAATTAGGTTGAAAACATTATTTAATTGAAAAACTAATTTAATAAATCATATTTATTTTGGGAAATGAAAAAACTTGTATTGGGTTTGATTAAATTATAAAGTATTAGGTTAAATGTCAAAGAAATACATATAATTGGACCCAATACAGTAGAGGCATAAATCCCCATCATAACATATATGATGGGAGACACACCCTATTAGCTCCTCTCTCTTAGTTCAACTAGGGGTTTAGTTTTTTCTATTAAATATGTATTAAATGCATTCTACTAATTCAACTAGAGTTTCACTCCATCTTTCTATATATAAATGACATAGGTAGGGCTAAAAATACAAAAAGTTACACACAATTTTAAGATATTATTATTCTGTCTGAAAAATTCTATTTTTCAGGAATAAAAATTCTACTAGTTTCGACAAGAGAGAGAGAGATTCACTTTTCTACTGAAAGTAAGAAAATTATTTTTTATTATGTGTTTGATTCGTGATTGTTTGGCCCATACTCGAAGAGATTTGTGGTACAAGAATAGCAGAGAAGACCATTTGGTTGAAAGCTGGGAACGACAAGGATACGTCTCACAAAAACAAGTATTTTTTAGAAAAAGTGTACAGTTATAAATACCAAAAACTGACTTAGTTTTAAATTTTTATTTTTCACTATGCAATAAAACCAATTTTAAATTAGATTTTTTTCCAGCAATGGTCTCATCGGCGTGATGTTAATTTGTATACACAAATTTTGAGTCAAAAGTTATCTTGAAAAGTTTGAAAATATGTTTATTTATAATTTTGTAAGGAGGATACAATCTCTTGATACTTCTTAATTAAAACGAAAATCTTCTTTGATTCTTCTCTTTAGTTGAGCTTCGATCCAAGGGTCATTCGACATGATCTTGGAAGGATGCGGTTTGCTTTAAGTGTCATGGCGACTTACTCTTGAAATAGGTTTGAACCTCATTTTTTTAGTTGCACTAGATTGAAATGTGAATTTCTTCAAGAATAGTTTTTAACTTTCTCTTTGCAGTTGAAATGGATGGAAAAATAGTTTTTCTTCACAATTGATATGGCATTTTTCAAAATTTCTTTAAGCTACTCAGTTTCTTCAAAGAATTCCCGGACTTCTTGAAGTCATGTATGTGTGTAGAATGATTTGGGGGTGAAGCTCCTTTTCTAGTGTCAATTATGTGAATAAAAGTTCTTGTAAAATTTGACTTCACAACTTGAGTGTTCTACAAAAATTAAATATTTTACTTATTATTTTTTATTTATTAATTTAATTAATTAGAGATAAAATAATCATTTAATATTATCACTTAGGTGTTGTTTAATAAACTGAAAAATTAAGTACTGAATTTAAGTTATAAAATATGTTTGGTAAATTACTTCAAATTAAGTATCGAATGAAATTAGATAGTCTGATAAATAATAGTTTTAAAAAAATTAAAGGTAAAATGTTTAAAGGATGATGTTAAAAGAAAAAATTAATTGAAAAATTTTCACATTAAGTGATAAGCAGCTTTGTATCTAGCTATTATTTTCTACTTTTTTCATTGAAAAATTCTATCATTTGGTTTTTAGTTTGGATTATAAAAATTGCTTAAAAAAGTAAATCACTGGAAATATTAATTTTTAACTAATATAATTTTTCAATGGATTACAAATCAAGACCTAAATTATTTTTTTAATTAGTGATAATACTAATTTATATTATTATATTTTAATTAATTTAAATTAACTAAATAAAAATCATTATGATATAGTATATGATGTCATTATTTTTATCCATGGTAATCTCGGCTTGACCCATAATTTGGTCCCAATATTTCACTATCTATGATGCAAATAATTATATTTATCGAATAAAAAAATCATTAATTTATTTAATTATGTACAATTGAATCAAAGTTAAAGTTTAATTTTATAAATTGGAATCACGATCAAAATTTCATGAATATAATTACATTAAATCAAAATATATGTATCAAATTAACATTTAATGAAAATTTATTTATAAACATAACAATTATTCAAGAATTTAACGGTGTACCTAAATTAGAATGTAGTATATGTTAACTAGACATCTCTTTATCGAGAGATATAGGTTAAATTTATAATCCTCAAACTAAACTATTCCCTCCAATTAGAAGTGTTCATGGATCGAGTTGGATTGGGTTTAAGTATGATATTGATATATTTTATACTTGCTCAAGCTTGATTCAACCTAAAATATGAGTTTAATTTTTTACCTAAGCCCACTCATATTTATAAATGGCTAATCGGAACCAATTTTAAGCTCACCCATATTACTATTTTAATTTTTTAATATTTATATTATTTTAATATAATATTTGGTAATTTTATATACTGGGTTATTTATTAAGATTTATATATAGGAATGTTAACATTTTTTAACATTTACACTATAGTATTTTATATTAATATAGATTTAGTTTTTGTGTTTTTTTTTTTTGTATCCTTCATGTTCGTTTTACGGCTCATGTTTCAGGTTTGTGCTTGCCCCTTGATGTTAATTCTAGAACTCAAATAGGACCTAGATAATATACTAACGAGACCCGTACTCGAAGTTAGAATTCACATTTGTTGTCAGACCGTTTTGAACAAGAACAAAGGATAAAAATACCTTGACCCAAGTTGCTTCATAAGTTTAAAGATCCAAATTTAAAATTGAACTTGGCCCGTTTAAACTTAGGACAAATACTTGAACATTTGTGTAAGAAAGTTAGTGTTGCCACACTTCGGAAAGGGGTGAAAAGGGCAATAATAAGACATGTGAATGGTACAAAATTGAAGCTTTGATAAGTTCGAAAAGTTCAATGAAGAACCAAGAGAGAAACTCTCAAAATAAGTTTTATATAATCGTCAATTAGTCATATTACAAAATGGCATGGCCAAACTATATATAGACCTAGGCATACAAATGGACAAATTTGGCCATTAAATGTATACATGAATCAGACCGTACATGAACCTATGTAATGCATGTATCTTCCATGTCCAATGAATAATCGAAAGGTCATATTCATCTCTCTTGGATACTTATGTATCTTTGTATGCATGAAGAGTCACATTTCTCCTATCTTGCAAGTGCATACCTCCTAACCATGCATGTATCTTGATGTCCATCCCTCCTAAACGTATGTACTAGAATTCCTCGGTGCATTGAATCAATAAATAGTTAAATGCATAGCCCTTGAACATCCATGCATCCACAATATGTGTTGTTGCTTTATTAATTCCATACTTCTCTACTTCTACATTCATGTACTTAGAATGTGCATGAACCACTTCAAAAGGCATGTTCTTCTCCTCTAGTGAACCATCCCTTCATTCATGTATGTGCATTGTCTCTGTCCATGTCTAAATGTGAAGATACCATGTATCTTGGAAGGGAATATGAAAGATCATAGGGGCTTAGTTGAATGCATGAATCATGAGGTTTAATGGATGTTGTTGTCCATGTATTTGGAGAAGAAGGCAAATAGTCACAGGGTGCATGCTTGTTCATTTTATAACCAACCAAATGTTCCTACAAGCCATATAAATAGAACCTTCATCAAATCAACACAAACACATTACAGTAATGCATACTTAGAAAATAAAACACAACACATTGAGACATAACATGCTAATGAACACACAAAATACTTAGAAAATAAAATAAATAGTAAAATACACATACTTTAAACACTAAATAATATACCAAGACACTTGGACTCAAAAACACATGAACATAGATGGACACTCGAAGATAACATGCTTAATATAAGATGAACAATAAGACATATGACTAACAAGATAACTTAAACTCAAAATAAACATGACATAAAAGCATGAACTATTTTCACACACACATCAGGATAGAAAACATTAATGAATACATCAAATAAAGAATCAAAACTTAAATGTTTACATTTCATCTTAAACTTAAGTATTCCATGTTGAAGCTTAATGTCTGGAATTGGCTTATAATAAGCCTCCTTAGGAACACCCCAAATTCTCAAAAAAGGTCCATCAATTCGTGGCCCAATTAGAATGTGGGATTGGATATCGGCCCAATCCAAAACCTACATGCCTATGTAATTAGACCACATATCTAGGATCACATCATTCCCTCCCTCTTAGAAACTATTTGTCCTTAAAGAAAAGTTAGGAATAAGAATGTTCAAGTAATCAATACCTTCAAACTTTCTTTGAATAGTTTCGTACAACCATAAGCATTTCAAATGAAGAGTCAAGAAATTCACATAATCATAAAAATCAAGAAGATTAAGATTTTTCTGTGATAATTTATTTTAGATAATACTAGGCCAACAAGAAATGTCATCGTATGGAACAACTTTCAAAACAAAATCGATAGTAAATTCATCAACAAATTACAAAGAATGTCTTACTGGTTTAATCTAAAAAAGTTTCTTACCTACCTTACCTTCTAGTCTTTATTACTAATTTTTAAAATCGTACTTGAAATCGTCTTTCATCGGGTAAATATTGAAGTTGTCAATTCTCCATTGATGGATTTTTATAAACCTATGACAAAGAAACATCAGGAAACAAACTTGAGTGTTTGTTAATTAAAACTTTCCTCACTTTTGCATGATATTTTCTTGCCTCTCATTTTCTTCTTTTTCTTTCTCACTTTCTCTTTCAATCCATCTTTTCTTTTCCTCTTCTCTTAAACTCTCTTACTTTTCTTTTCTTTTTCCTTTTCCTTTTAAATTTCTTTTTATCTTTTTCTTTCTTTTTCTCCTCTATCATTGTCCTTTTCTTCTTTTTCATTTTCTCTTTCTCTCTCTCAATTTCTTTTCTCAATTTTTGTTGATCTTCACAAATTTGTTTTAGCATAATTGGAACAAGAGTAATAGACTTCTTGTTAAAATTGAAGCAATAATGAGTTAGGAAACTATCATGAAGAACTCTTTGATCGTATTGCCAAGGTCAGCTTAAGAGGATGTGGCAGGCTTGAATTAGCACAATGCCGCCTAAAGCTTCATCTTGGTATTTTCCAATAGAGAATGTTACCAAAACTTGTTTGTTAACCTTGATTTCTCCACACTCATTTAGCCATTGCAACTTGTAAGGCTTCAAATACTTCAAGGAAGGTAAGTTCAACTTCTTTACAAGAGTTGTGCCTACTACATTTGTGCGACTTCCACCATCGATAAGTAACCTACAAACTTTGTTACTAACAAAATACCATGTTTGAAAGATGCTTTCACATTGTGAACGTCTTCTTTAGCTTGCATACTTAGCGCCCTTCTCATCACAAAGATTTATTGTGTCATCGTAGTAGTAAAACAAAATAGTTAGTGAAAAATTTGGACCTCACAATTCACTCCCTCACGTCTTTGCACTCGATTTTGATGTATCACTCACGCTTGTGTTTCACTCTTGTTTTGGCTTTTTTTCCACTCTAATGCACTTACTCTCTCTTGCCTTTTCCCTCTTGTAGTTTCTCTTGTATGTCTCTTTAAGGAACTTAGGGAACGAAATCAAATTCCTTGTGTCTTATGGCTCAAAAATTTGGAAAGGGTACTTGGAAGGAAAAAGAAGGATTAGAAGTTCAATTGATAACAAACAAAAAGAAAATACTCAGGATTATGAAGATGCTCGGAAAAAGAATTGAAATATCTCAAAAAATATTCTCACAATATTTTTTTCCACTTCGACTTCTTTTTTTTTTTCACTTCGAATTTCCCTATCTTTTTTTCACTTTGAATACTTTTTAGCTTTTTTAATAAAATGAAAGATAAACACGAACCTAATCAAGAAACTAGACTTTAATACCAAATGATGTGATTTTTAGAACCCAAATAAAACCTCAATAATATACTAATGAGACACAAAGTTAGAATTCACCTTTTTTTGTTGGAACATCTTGAACAGGAATAGAGGACAAAAATACCTTGACCTAAGGTGCTTGATTAGTTTAAAGAACCAAAGTTATAATTGAATAGACCCGTTTAAGCTTAGAACAAATACCTAAACCTTGGTGTGAGATAGTTGGTGTCACCACACTCTGAAAAAGGATGAGAAGATGAGTGATAAGACAAGTGAATGCCACAAAACCTAATTTTTGATAAGTATGAGAAGTTCAATGAAGAACCAAGAGAGAAACTCTCCAAATAAGTTTTATATAATCATCAATTAATCATTACAAAATGGCATGGCCAAACTATATATAGACCTAGGCATACAAATGGACAAATTTGACCATTAAATTTATACATGAATCAGACCGTACATGAATCTATGTAATTACCAAAAGGTTATATTCATCTCTCTTGGAATTTCATGTATCTTTGTGTGCATGAAGAGTCACATTCCTCATCTCTTGCAAGTGCATCCCTCCTAACCATACATGTATCTTGAAGTACATCCCCCCTAAACATATGAACTTGAATTCCTTGGTGTACTGCATCAACGAAGAGTCAATCCATAGCCTTTGAACGTCCATGTGTCGACAATATCATTGTTACTTTATTAATTTCATACTTTTCCCCTTAGACGTTCATGTACTTGGAATGTGCATGAGTCACTTCAAAAGGCATGTTTCTCTCCTTTAGTGAATCGTCCCTTCATTTATGTATGTGCATTGTACTTGTCCATGATTGAATGTGAAGTTACCATGTATTTTGGAAAGGAATACGAAAGGTCATAAGGGCTCAGTTAAATGCCTGAATCATGAGGTTCAATGGATGTTGTTGTCCATGTATTTGAAGAAGAAGGCGAACAGTCACAAGGTGCATGCATGTTCATTTTATAACCAGCAAAATATACCTACTAGCCATATAAATAGAAGCTTCATCAAATCAACACAAACACATAGGATCAAGACAGTGACGCATAAGATGACTAGATTAAAAACACAGCACATTGAGACATAAAATACTAATGAACATACGAAATACTTAGAAAATAAAAGAAATAGTAAAATACACATACTTTAGAAACTAAGTAATATACCAAGACACATGGACTTAGAAGCACATGAATATATGATGGACACTCGAACATAACATGCTTAACAAAGGATGAACAATAAGGCATATGACTAACAAGATAACTTAAATGCAAAATAAACATGACATAAAAACATGAATTATTTTCACACACGCACATACACATTAGGATAGAAAACATTAATGAAAACATCAAATAAAGAATTAGAACATGAACGTTTGCATTTCATTTTAAACTTAGGTTTTCCATGTTGAAGATCAATATCTAGAATTGGCTTATAATGAGCCTCCTTAGGCCCAACACCCAAATTCGCAAAAGAGGCCCATTAATTATAGCCTAATTTGGATGTAGGATTGGATCTTTGCCCAATCCAAAGCCCGCATGCCTACGGAGTAAGACGACGTATCCAGGATCACATTACCCCTCTAAACAATATAGTCACCAATGTTTGAACCTTCGTCTCTGCTTGAGAATAGTCAGGTAAAACTAGATCGAGCTTGGGCCTTGAATGTTCGAGCTTGAGCTTGACCAATATTTTAAATGAGCCTAATATTTTTGTCCAAAGCCACCCAAATTTTGAGCAGGCCTTTAGGCCTGGACAAATAACCTGACCCTTAAACAAATATACCTATAATTTTCCATATTTGCAGAAAAAATTCCATCATTGTATTGCCATATTAAATAGGATACCTATTTTGAAAACTAAATAAATAAGATACCTTATTTGGCTAATAGCCCCAATTATATATAATTATTTCCAATAAGCAAACAAAAGTAGCTCGTTTCACTTCAAAATCATTTTTAAGCCCTTTTGCACACTACTGCAAAATAGGTTTTTAGAGGCATTTTTTTGAAAGCGTTGCTGAAACTATTTGTGGCGTTTTGATAAGCACCACAAAAAAAGCCGCTATAGATAATGTTGCTAAATTTCACGGTGTTTATATGGAAAAACACCACTATAGAACATGACCTTTATCGGCGTTTCTCACAAAAAATGCCACTATAGAACATGACCTTTAGCGGTGTTTTTCCCACAATGCCGCTAAAGAACATGACTTTTAGCAGCGCTTTTCTCACAAATGCAACTAAAGAACATGACTTTTAGTGGCATTTTTAGTAAAAGCGTTGCTAAAAGTCATGTTCTTTAGCGACGTTTGTAGAAAAACGCTATTAACTTGAGCAGATTTTTAAGAACCCATCTTCGTTCATATAGAACCCGAATTGTCAACATAATTTCCTGTAACATCAAATCCAACCAAAAACTACAAATCTAAATGATACTTCAAATCCAACGAAAGAAATATGTATATGATCTAAATTAATAAATGAAATAACAAAATTTATTATATTCAAAAGTTATAATGTTAAAATATTCTTACAATAAGAAAAAAAACGTCTAAGATGAAGGATTCTGCGATTGCTGAAACATCTTTATCTTGTTCTAAAGCTGTAGCTAGAGTTTGTCATATTTTCTGCTTCCCTCTACTTCTATCGCTGCTGCTTCCACTTTAAGTTGCAGCTAGAGTTCTCCATATTTTCTTTCAGCCTCTACTTCTCTCAATGCTGCCTCCGCTTTTAAGTTGAGCAATTTGCTCAACTGTGCTCACTTGTATATAAGCCATTTAGTCTCTTAACCTCTAAACTTCAGCTTTAACTTGATTCCTCGAAGGCATGTATTGTTGTGAGCTAGATCCAAAATACTGGGTTGGGTTAACAAAAGATCCTTGAAATCAAACCTGACCATACCTTTCAGAACCCGACCATACCCTTCAGGACCCAAAACTTCAGTAATAATTCAGTTATCAATGTTGTTATGATTAACAGAACTATTACTCGAAGTGATCGCTTCATACTCCGCCCTTTTATACTTTAATTCTCCTAATAAATCAATCAAAAAGTTAGAAACAAAATATATAATCAAAACAAAAGCAACATAACTTAACATTGTTTGCATTACAAACAATGAATTAAACCATTATAATTAAAAATGATAAATATTTAAAATAATTCAAATTTTATTAAGAAAATATAACATAATTTCTGCATCTTCAATAGTCATAGGAGATTTATCTTTCTTTCTATGTGTAATGTCAAAAAGTTGAAGGCGTCCAACTTTTTGACCAGATGACAGTTCCTACAATATAGTAGGAAAAATATTATTTAGTAGAAAGTAATTAATATTTGACACAATTAATAGATTCAAAATACCTCGTCATTAGCTACACAAGCAAAACTTGTCGACCCAGCTGTGTGCGTGAATTTTTGTTTTTGCCTACTTGTAGTTCCAACTTGCTCACGATCCTACATTATGAAATTATTATTAAGTATATAGTAAATACTATAAACCAAAATAGTTATAAGAATTTGGAAGTATGTAATACCTCTCTTTTCTTTAAATTCCAAAATCTAACTGCATCCTCCTATTGATACCTCAGCATTCCCGGTGAGACATTTTGCAATTTCTCTTTGAGGCTTATATTTTTTAAAAAATATTCCTTCTTTAAAGCACTTTTATAGTCCATTTTTTTCCTAATGCCTTCTTCACATAATTATCTGAGACCTTTAAAGCAAATCTCTCTTACAAATAACATAAGTTTAGAAAGTAAATATAAATGAAACTTAAATCAAAGTATTATAAATTACATTCATGTTATTACCTTAATATTATTAAGAGCTTGATTTTTGTTACTATTGGGCATATGATGCCATGACTCATAGTTGATAGCCAACAGATTGGCATTTCATGCTATAATGCTCAAGTATCCTGCTAAAAGTCGAGCTTCTGATCCAATAGGTTGACCAAGACTATTTCTAGCTACTTTGACACGCTGACAGAATTTAACTCGTATAAATCTTTTAATAGCGTTGTCCTCGAGATTTGCGCCTCCCACCACTTTTAGTTGAATAAATGGTATATTATAATATAAGAATTTGAAACAAAAATCAATAATAAAAGTCAACATACATGTAAATTAAAGTTCACATAACTTTGAATTTCTATAGTTTTGTCAGCTATATTTGGAACATTTGAAGATCCAATAGTAGTCTATTGTTCACTATTTGTTTCTTCTGAATTTGGAGGATTTTGAATAATACTAAGATCTTGTAATCTTCTTTTAAGCATTTTATCTGCAATGCACATAAAATAGTTGAAATATTAGTAACTAATTACAACAATAATAGTACATATAAAATAGTTGAAATATTTAACAATATCAAGATTTAAATTAAAACATTACATATAATTAAAAAAATTGTAAAATCTTACTATGTCATGATTCGTAAATATCTTTATCCACATCCTAGAGAACCTATTGAAATTGTGTACTAGTACTAGGGATAGTTTCATTTAGGTTTTGTTCTGGAAAAGGCAAAGTTTATGATCTTTCATCGATGTCATCTCTATTTCCATTACCCATGTCAAACAAGTCTCTAGGGATGTTACGGAGTACAACGTACCAATTGTAACAGCCTAATTTTAGTTAAATTGGAATAGTAGTTTTGGAACCACAAATCTGAGGTCAAAAAATTATTTTAATATTATTTTTAACATTTATAGTGTAACACCCCAACCCGTATCCATCATTGGAATAGGGTCACGAGGTATTACCGGAGTTTATAGAACTTTTTTTTTTAATTGAACAGGGTAAGGACATTGGAATAATATTGCCATAAATCGACAAAGTAATATTTCCACTTATTGATCAGAAGAGACGTATCCTTTGAGGCCAGAATTGACTTTCCTTGATACCTAATAAAATGTATGAAAGGGTCTTTGAACAACCATAGGTTGTTCTGAAAATCATTATAAAAGACTTCGCCAAGATACTTTATTTTTCCATAGAAAAAAATTCGTTCAAGAAAGACTCCAGAAGATGTTGATCGTAAATGAGAAGATTGATTACGGAGAAAAAGGAAAATGGATTCGTATTCACATGTATGAGAATTATATAGGAACAAGAATAATCTTGGATTAAAAATCGAAATAGATTTCTTTGGAGTAATAAAACTCTTCAAATTACAATACTCGTAGAGAGAGAACCGTAATAAATGCAAAGAAGAAGCATCTTTTACCCAGTAGCGAAGGGCTTGAACTAAGATTTCTAGATGGATAGGATGAGGTATTGAATGAATTATAAGCTCAATGTCCTTACCCTGTTCAAATAAAAAAAAAAGTTCTATAAACTCCGGTAATACCTCGTGACCCTATTCCAATGATGGATACGGGTTGGGGTGTTACATATAGCATGTGATTAGATATGTGTGAAAGTTTCGTGAAGAAATTTTAGTGTTTCGTTGCTTAATTTGCAAAAAGGACTAAATCGCATAAAATGCAAAATTTTCTAATTGTTTAAGTGCTAATTGCTATGATTAATTAAATGTGAGGTCCTTATGATGTGATTAGACCATAATTAGTGGATTACGACATAAATGGCCATCCATTATAAGTTTAATTAATGTTTCAATTAAGGGCATTTTAGTAATTGTGTAATTAAAGGTTAATTAAATAAAGCTAAAGCCAAATTTAATTATCTTTTATGCTTCATCACTGAAAAACACAAAAGAAAATAGGATTTTCTGAGCTTTGAAGTTTTGGCCCTTGTTCATCTTGATTGAGGTATGAAATTTGTTTGGTTTTTGATGATTTTTATGTTTTTCTAATAGTTGTTTCGAATACTAGCTAGCCCATGCCCTAATTTTTGAGTTTGTTGATGATTTTGAGAAATGCAATTGATGAATCCATTAGCTTTGTATTAGTTGATGATGAAAAATTATAGATAAGTGATAGATTATCATATTTTGTTAAGTGATTTTTGGTGAAAATGCTATTTAATGACTAAATTATGAATTTTGCAAATTTAGAGGTAGCAATATGAAATAAATGAAAGTTATGGGCTACTAGGGGCATAAGAGCAATTTGGCCAAGCATGGGTCTTGTTGAATTTCGTGTAATTTGTGTTTTGATGAAATAGGGACTAAATTGAGAAAATGTAAAACTTTAGGGGCAAATGTGTAAAATAGCCCTAATGTATATTTGTGGATTGAATTGAATACATTGATGATTAAATTAGTTAATTTTGAATATATTTAGATCAAGAAAGGGGAAATACGGACTTAGATCGGGGAAAGAATAAAGTTATGGAATAGTTGATTTAATTTGCCGTTTTAACATCCGAGGTAAGATCGTATGTTATAAATTTATTATAAATGTATTTTATATATTTTAATATGACATGAATTGTGAATATGTGATTACAGATAAGCTCAGAAGTGAGTCAACGATGAATTGATAGTTGTAAGCCCGGTTAAACCTTAGGAATAGTTAAGATACTAGTGACATGTCATTAGGGACACTTAAGTTGGCTTTAGGCCATGATATAGCACTACGGGTGCGAGATAAACTGATTTGGCTTTGAGCCATGCATATCGGCTGATTTGGCTACGAGCCATGATATCATAATTATGGATAAGTTGCCTTGATTTGGTTTCGAACCATGGTATAGGTACTTATCGTGTAAGATCTTTGTGTATCTAACTCCTATTCTGAATGGTTCAATGGGTAAATGGAAGACGATAATGTGTATGAGATTTGTACGAGATGGTATAGGTATGTGTATAAGTTATTTTAGTATTGGATCGAGAAAACGATGATAAAAATATATAACTTTATGAATGATTATTGGAAAGGTTTGTTAATTGAAATAAGTTATGGGTTGTGGTTTCATTTCCTTGAATTATGTAACGCCTTAATTTTCGGGTTTCTCCTAGATTTTTCTTTATCTGATAAAATGTTTAAATTCTGGTATTTGGGTGTGTAATGCATGTTTGGAGTGTGGTAATGGGCCTATGGAAGGCCCATGTGTTGGTTGGAAGCTCGGCAAAATTTTGTATTTTTAACTTAGGAGATAGGGGTCTCTTGAAGATAGGTGTTATAAGAAAATATCGGTGAAATAAGACACAAATTGTTCAGTGGTAAAGTGGCAAGGGAGGCACCACTAAGCTTCTTAAAAAGTGGCGCCTAAGTGAGCTTAGAGGTCAAGGGTTCAAGCTCCAGAGGTTGCAAATGTGGTGTTTTATTTTTGAGCTTGAGCAGGTAAGAATTTGAAGCAGAATTGAACTCTGCTTGGGAGAAATTTGAATCGGTCAAGGGAGCAAATCAAGGAGGGATTTGTGGAGCTTTTGAATTTTGAAAATAGTGGTCGACCAGAGGACTCTTGGGGAAGGCAAATTCGGCACTCTGCTTTAGGATGTATTTCGACAATTAGGTTCCTGAGTGTGCCGATTCTCTTAAGGTTCTTTTAGAGTGACTTTTGCCGATTTCTTTAGGTGGTAAGGCACCCTTCTTTTGTCGATTTGTACTTAGCAATAGGCTTCTTACTTTATCACCCTGTTTTTTTTCATTTACTACTTTAGGAGCCGAATTCCATTACTTCTAAACCCTTAGTGCCGCACACTTATTTGACTGAAGCTTAACCCTGCAAAGCCGATTGTTACTCTTCTTCTCTAACCTTCATCTTTTATCTTCCTTCCCTCATTCTATTTTCTTTCGACAACTGTACCTCTTCCTTTTTCACCCACACTTATTTCTTCATCATTGTAAACTGAAAGACTACCCTCCATTGCCGATTCTCCTATTGACCGAAACCCCTATGCACTTTGTCGATTTTCGTTAGTATCATACTTTTCTTCTTCTTCTTCTTCTTCTATTACTATCTTTCATAACTGAACCCACTTTGCTTGTATCCCCTCCCTTCTTCTCTTCAGAAACCAACTGAATAGATACTTGTTGTGGCCGAATCTCAGTTGTCCTTAATAAGCCGAAACCTTCACATTTTGTAGCGTTCAAGGCCAAATCTTTAGACCAAACCTATCTTGCTTAGGGGCCCGTGGAAGGGAATATTTTGGTGCGAGATTATACTTCTACCTAGGACTCTCTTTGAACCGATTAGCACTCTAGTAAGTATTCAATCTAGTTTTCGATTAATCTCTAATTAAAGTTTAAGTTGAAGCCCTTATGAGGGTGGTTATCGTGGGACTAAGGCAGATGCGGTCTCTTGCTTTGATGTAATTGTGTTAGCGTAAACAAATGGGCACTTCGTGAGGATTTGAAGGTTGGTTCGGCAAAGCACAAATACCTAGTCTATATTTCGGCAAAGAAGGGTAAGATTTAATGACTTAGGCCATGTTGGCCGATTTTGGTAAGGGATTTATGGTTTAGCGATTTTCGATTATATGTCTAACATTAAGGTGATTAACGATAGGTTTTCATTCATGGATTCCGTCAACGATTCCGACAGTTAACAGGTGTGTAACTCATCCCAACTGTTAGACTAAAGTGGTAAAAGCCGAAAAGGGCGTAACGTTACCGACATCTGGTGTAAGTGACTGAAAACGCATTCGCATGATATTTGAGAGTAACCATTTACTCCATTGGGCTTAACTATGAATTCAGTGCCAGAAGAATTGCAGAAGGTGCAATTCTGAACGTTTTGGTAAGTTGGGCTTCAATGGGCCAAAGATGGGCCCAATGGGCTTCCGAGCCCAAATCGGTAAAATGACTATTATAGGCTTTCTGGCGACGTGGTTAATGATAACATGGTTAAGTTGGTAAACTAAACCTAAAAACTAGACTTAACGGGCTTGAGACGATATTGGACTTAGTAAGGCCCATTAGGGGTTTTAAGCTAAAAAGGGTAAAACTGGAAATTTGGCTTAAATGGACTTCCGTGGTTATTTATGGACTAATAATTAATCGAACGTGCATGAAAACTCTGAAAATATGATAAAGGACTAAAATACCCCTGAATATGGAAATTTACCAAAATACTCCTAAGTGTAGAATGACCTTTGTACCCCTAGGGTAAATTCTGTATGAAATGTATGATTTTCTGTTTCTGCAAGTCATAGCTCATAACATATGTATATATCTGATGCATGTGATTCTGTATGTTATATGTCATAGCATGTATGCTTGCTGCATGGGGTTTGGGTTTATGATGGAGGAAGCGTTCTGGCAGCCTCGCTGCAATCTGGTGGCCTCGCCACATATATATATATATCTGTTGTGGCAGCCTCGCTGCAATCTGGTGGCATCGCCACGTATATACATCTGTTCTGGTGGCCTCGCCACAATATCTGTATCTGGTGACCTCCTCACAATATCTGGCAGCCTCGCTGCAAATTATATCTAGCAGCCTCGCTGCAAATATTTGTGGTGTGTAGCGGTTGGGTGGGTCGAGTAGTCTCCCCACATGGTGTAAGGTTGGTACAGGGGTGTTGTGGATGGATTTGGGTTGGGTTTTTGTTTGCATATTATTTTTGATCTGTACCTGTTATGGGCCTATAGGCTTAACCCGATTTCCATAATGGGCCAAGGCCCAATTATGTCTGATTCTGAGGCTTGACCTGTTTTGGCCTATGGTTGAGATTATGTTACACACTGAGTTATCAAACTCACCCATTTTTCATTTCATCTCTGCAGGTAACCCTCAACCATAGTGGGCTTGGAGCTGTGAGAGATTCGGAGTGGCCACAACATCTGCAAATTTGGTTTTTGTTTCATTTTAAGTATTCCATTATGCTATTTTGGGTTTTTAATTGTAATAAGGCCGCTATTTAAATTCTCTTTATGGTTTATCTTCTTTAATAGGTTTAACTCATATTTTATCGAAACTGTTAGTTATAGGCTGTGCGGGTTTTCAAGGTATTAACAACGTTTCCAAACTCAACAAGTTTAAAACATGGATAAGTTAAGGATTAACAGATTGGTTTCTCTCAAACTCGCCGTTTTAGTAAAATATCATCTAAGTCACAACAAGCAAAAAGATCATAAGTTTAGTTGTAGGATCATGTGACACGTCAGATCTGGTCATAAAGTCTAGGCCGGGTTTGGGGTGTTACAAATTATGTTTAGGCAATTGCATTAAATTTATTTCATACGAGCTTACTAAGCTTTATAGCTTACTTGGTTTATTTTTTCTATGTTTTATAGTGAATTAAAGCTAGCTCAGATTCAAGGATCGTCGGAAACATAATCACACTACAAACATCTTTTTGGTACCTTTTGGAAGCTTGTAAATATGGTATATGGCATGTATAGGCTAGTGTCAATATGGTATATTTTGTGTTGTGAATCTTGCCATGTGATTTGGCTTGACAATGATGTTGTTGATGGAAGTGAATTTGACATATAATATGTGTTCATATATGTTATGTGATGCCTTATAACATTGATCCTTTTGGTATGGATGCTTTGTTGGTTAAATGGATTGATATATGGTCAAATGATGATGATGTTTTATGGTTGAGAAATGGCATATTGTTGTAATGAATAGAAATGGTAAATTGGTATGTTATTAATGTTTGATTTGGAAGTTAAATTAATGTTAAAATGTATGTTTCGGAATAAAGCAAATGGATGATATTGGCTTATTGATTTGGTGCATTTGGAGTAGGTGAATGTTATTAGTAATAGATGATATTGCTATAGCATGAAATGTTTATATTTTGGTATGAATTTGGATGAAAATTTGCTGTGAATTGATGCTTGATTTGAGCTTGTAAGGTTGACCCTTATGGATGGCAAATTGGCCTTATAAATGCCTTAGTTTTGTCCACACGGGCGTGTGTCTCAGCCGTGTTATTCGAGGGTTCAATTCGAATTGAGCTTGGGTGCTCTACACGGCCTCACACACAGGCATGTGATAGGCCATGTGGCATAAGTCAGTATACCCTACAGGTTTGACATGGCCTGGACACGGGTGTGTGAGACCATTTCAAATAGGCACACGGGCTAGACACATGGGCGTGTGACTGGTCGTGTGACCTAAGTCAGTATACCCTCCAGTTTTCACACGGCTAGGGTGTGTGAGGCCGTGTGGCATAAGTCAGTATACCCTACAGGTTTGACACGGCCTGGACATGGGCGTGTGAGACCATTTCAAATAGGCACATGGGCTAGACACATGGGCGTGTGACTGGTCATGTGACCTAAGTCAGTATACCCTCCAGTTTTCACACGGCTAGGGTGTGTGAGGCCGTGTGGCATAAGTCAGTATACCCTATAGGTTTGACACGGCCTGGACATGGGTGTGTGAGACCATTTCGAATAGGCACACAAGCTAGACACATGGGTTTGTGACTGGTCGTGTGACCTAAGTCAGTATACCCTCTAGTTTTCACACGGCTAGGCACATGAACGTGTGGTCAGCTGTGTGGTAAATTTTAATAAAATATCAAATACATGTAAATTATGAGGTGTATTGAAATGTTTAAAATTTTAATATTTTAACTAATATTTTTATTAAAAATAAAAATCTCATTTTTTTAAAAATTGAACAATTTTAAACTAATGAATCCCTTTCTTATCCTATTCCGGTTCAGAATCCTAGTTGCCAGTTTCGATGAATTGCTTATGGCAAGCTAGAATAGGATATGAATATATCGAGATTATGATAGGGATATCACAAAATATCTTATGCCAAGATAGAATAGGATACTGATATCCCTGGATTAGAATAATGTCAAAAATTAAAAGCTACGGGGCACTTAAATACTAAATATATTCTAACTAGTTATTTCTTATTCCCTTAAAATAACATAATGTTTTCACTTGTCGAAATAATACTTCGCATTTCTATAAAGAGTAAAAAACTATTGAAATAATTATATATTCATTATTTAAATTGATGCAAAACAATTAATTAAAATATTTCTAAAAATATTCTTATAAATATTAAATTAGATACGACTTGGCTTATCATTTAATATATTATAAACTTCATTGAAAAAACAATAATTAAAAGTAACATGTTTTCTTTTCATATATTATTTGTTTATGTATCTATCATTTTTGTAGACACCTATTTTTTTTTTTAATTTAGGTCTTCCTATTTAGAAAATCCTAATAATAACAAACTGATAAAATAAACAGCATAAATATGAACCTAAATCAGAAAGGAAAACGTAAACACAAAGTAGAATAAAAAATTCATATTTAAAAATAACAAGGAACAGGAACAGGAACAGAAGAGAAAACTTAAGCTTTCTCTCTCTCACGAAAGTATAGCATAAAACAACCACAAAGTAACTCACAGACCATATCAATAAATTTCAAACACAAACCAAAATAGCGATTTCCAAACATGAAAGCCATAAAACAAAAAATACTAGTAGAAAAGCATAAATCTTAAATTAAAAGAGAAAAAGCCGAAGACAATGCTGAAGTAAAGATCCATATACGATACTGAAAGAACCGTGACACGAAACAACAAAAATACAACAGAGGGAAACACAGAGGAATAGTATTTTGATAAGTAGAAATTACAAAAGTTTAAAAAGAAATGTCAGAAAAAAAAATGGAAAGAGACCCAAACACAATTTACAGGAGAAAGAAGCATATCTCATCAAGAATTTAGAGAGACGTTGGAAGTTGTTTGATTTAAATAAAAACCATTGAACATATTAGCAAAAAGAAGCATACGTCAACTAAAAACAGAGAGGAATAGTATTTTGGTAAGCAGAAATTACAAAAATATTATACAGATATTTTCCTGAGTCTTGGGAGCAATGGAACTAGTGTGATGTTACTTGGAAAAGTAACTATAATGACAAAAATAGACTTCAAACATAGAGAAAAAACAGGGGATTTCAATATCACCACAAAAAAAAGAAACGGTAGACAAAATCTTTGGGTTTCTCCCTCTCACAAAAAAGAATGAGAGGAAATATTGAAATGAGACCAACAGAGAGATAATTGGAAGGAAGCGGGATATGAAAAGGCTGAAGAAAACGGGCGTGTGACCTCTGTATGGTAGAAAAATTTTAAAGTTTCAGAAATTTTTATAAGAGATAAGTTTAGTCCCGAACCCTCTCTAAAGCATGTTAAAGATCTAGAAGGCCTGTATAAGGGACATTGTGTATGTGAATGAATGTTGTTTGTAAATAAATGGTTATTAAATTGTGAAATGTTAGTTAAATGTTGTGTTTGATCGGTAATACCTCGTAACCCTAATTCGACAACAGATACGGGTTAGGGGTGTTACACCAACCCTCATCAGTTAGATCTTTCAAGTAAAAAACTTGTTTGACTTGAGAAGAAAATACATATGGCTTGTCTATCAATTGTTGTCCAATGTGAATTAATCGAGAGAAGTTAACCATTGTAAAACCAAATTGACCTTTTTTAACTTTGTGAGTAGTATTAACATCAACCCTGTAACACCCCAAACCCGGCTCAAACGTTATGGCTGGATCTGGTGTGTCACATGGATGATACATTCGAAATCGAACTTATCAATAAAAGGTTTCCTCCACTTTTAAAAACCCCGTTTAGATTTGGAGCATTGGAAAACTATTTTTATTAGTTTGAAAATGTTGGAGTAAAAATGGTTTTCTCATTTATCGTATTCAGTTAATTGAAGTTCTGAAAGCACTTAATTATTCTTCAAAAACGTTACGCTTGACTTACTTTAGAGCGTTTATTATTAGTTTTGAAAACCCGATTAACTACTCAAGCAACATAAAATAATTAACAGTTCAAATATTGAAAACTAAAACAAAACCCCATAAATGGCCTTATTACAGAAGTAAAAACCCAAACTAAAATTAAATAAAGACAAATCCAAATGTAGAAAACATATGGTCACCCCGAGTCCCTCGCAGCTCCAAATCGCCTAAGGTTGGGGGTTACCTGCACATTTAAAAAAAGGGTCAGTTTGCGAAAACTCAATGTGTAACTTCCCCCAACCAATAACAGAAACAGTCATGCAAAATAGACTGGGGCGAAGCCCTATACAAAACGGTCAGTTTGGGCCTTAGCCCTATCGAGAATAGTGCGGGCCTAAACGCATTACAGAAATAGAATAGTATATGCATGCAAACCCAACCAGTCCAACCATCACACCACCCGTACCAGCCCATCACACCATGTGGGGAATAACTCAACCCACCCAGCCCGAACACCAATACGTAGCCATGCTGCTAATAACAAATATCGTGGCAGATCCACCAGAAACAGAAGCCACTATACAGAACTACCTCCATAATCATACCCAACCGTCATACATAAATATGTTTTGCATGTAGTTTAACAGACAGAGTTTTAGTCGTACATATATTAGAAAACCTATCTTGGGGGTATATAAGTCTTTTAAGCAATCAGGGGTATAATGGTAATTTTACCCCTAAGGGGTATTTGGGTCATTTCCCTAAAATTTAGGGTTTCGGCACTTAATACGACCTCCTAAAAGGTCTAACGACACTTTGAGCGACTCAGATAGCCTATACAGTCAAACAGTGTTTATGGGCCCAAAAACCCTATTGGGCCCAAGTGGACCCACATACTCGTGTGGCCCGTTCAGTCTAGTTTTACACACGGCATGGCAAACTTTATCAATCAACACACCAATGATCACTTACCGAGCAATTTACCCATATGGGCTCATAGGCCCAATGGGCCTACTTCAACCTGTTGAGGCCCATAACGGCCCAAGTGCACACAATCGCGCATAAAGGCCTTAACAGTCTATTGCCCACCATCAGTGGGCTCGGTTCAGCCCACAGGTGTTCGCACACTTGTAAGGCCTCGAATGCCAGCGTTTCGGCATTTCAGCTTTTTCGCTTTTGCCGATCTACGCTACAGTAGGGTGTGGTTACACTCCTTTCCGAATTTACAGCAGTAGTAAGATGGTGGACGATCACACACTTCCCTCGGTAAAGTGAAGGGTCTTAATCACCAACCTACACAAACAAGACCATTGATTAACCTACTAATAACTTACGTTAACTAAACTTATCTACAACTCCAATACACCCCATTTACCTTAATTGAGTGGGGTTTAAACTTCCAAGGTTATTTTTCCCCTAGTTGAAAACATGCTAGAACGAGAACTTGGATTGCAATAAAGAATCTTGTCAATCAAACAACTCAACCCGATGACTTTAAATACCAAAATATCACCCCAAGGCAGTCTAATCCATAATTGGCCCTTATCAAAAAAGAACCATAAAGTCAATCACTTACCTTAACCAAAGACTTCCTGAAGAGATTTAGATTGCTTTGATTACACTAATGTGGCTTCCAACCCTTTAGAACCCGATTGATAAAAATCACCTAAGAAACCGAAGTAAGATGGTCAAGAAGGAGAAGAGATTGAAGTCGATCCCAACTGTAAGAACCAAAAAGTAATCAACTGAAAGAAAAGAAAAGATAAAAGAACCACTTACCCTTAACTAGCCTTCGACCACACGAAAACACGATGCTTATTCGGCTTAAAGACACCAACTAAAGAGATAGTGAATATCAAAGTAATGTTCAGCTTAAAGGAGATCAAGAGAAAAAAAAGAGAAGAGCAGCGAAAGAGATGATCAATTTTAGAGAAGGAGAGAAAATGAACCCATGCTCAGCTAAGAAGAAATGACAAAGAAGAATTAAGAAAAGAGGTGTATAGTTCGGCTAAGAAAAATGAGAGGAGAAAAGAAAAGAAAATAGAAGAGCAAGGTACGGCAATTGTTAAGAAAGGTAATCGCAAAGAGTGATACGCTACGGTACTAAACCAAAAATAGAAGTAAAGGAACGATCGACAAAGTGACCACAAGATTTGAAGCTTACTATACCAATTCGGCTCAAAAAGAGAATTGCCAAAACCCAAACATAAAACACCCCCAAAAACCAAAAGAAGGTTCGGCACAAAAAAACCCCCAACTTGCTGAAATACACCCTCAAGAACACTAGCCGAATTTCCCAACTCAACTACCCCTAATCGGCTACACTATCCCTTTAACCCAACTCCTTGAAAATCTCCACAATATTTTCCACGTATTTCTCTCATTGATCTTCTCCAACATTCCACTTCAAATTCAAATCAAACTTTAATCAATTCAAATTCCTATCTCTTACCAAGTCAACAACCACCTTTAGAGTTTGATCTCCATTCCACCTCTTGCTGCCTACATGTAGCAAAAATGATCACCTTTTGCTTGTAAGGGGATTTGAACCCCCTTCTTTCCCTTGCCAATGACGCCACGCCTAAGCCCAAAAATTAAAATTTTGCCAAAGGCTTGGCTTTAACTCAGGCCTTCTAAAGGCCCCACAAACACACCCAAATCATCAATTCAGCATACCCAACCATGTAATTGTAAATTAATGCAAAATTTAGAAACCCTAAAATTTGAGGTGTTACAAGCCGAATCATATCGAATTAAGACAACCTTTCATTTGCCATAGTAATCCAACTTAATAATATCAGTAAGAAGTCCATAATACTCCACATTTCCCTCAACTGGATTACTGTCGCTACCACTAGCATAACTTGTAATTGAAGAATTAACAATTATTCCACAATTTTGAGTCCTCCTCAATCTTATTTTGTATGAAACCTGAATCCATTAATGAGGAAGGCAGTATATCTTTTTACTACACTATTCAGACCTTGGAAAGCCATTTAACTTCGTCATTGACATCCTTTCCACTCCAGACTTATTGAATCGAAAGTAAATTGATTAGTTATAAATGTTATACGAAAACATTATTATTTGTCAATGATAGCTTCAGTTGCATACCGTTTGCCCTAACCATTCATGAAAAGATTATGTGAATAACTTATGAATCTCTCAATGTTGTAATCTTTGGGAGCGTGAACGAGATCTCAAGACTTGTTTGTACTCACTATATTAAAAAGTGGATTACTTGGTTAGAAGATAAACAAATTAAAATGATGAATATTTATCAAATTCTAAAACTTACTTGCGTAATGGTTCAATTGAATCATGGTGAAAAACAACATATTGATGTGCTTGTACCCAAGATCTATCATCTAAGTGTGCAATTTCAACTTTACCGATTGGATAACTTCGAAATAGATAAGTTTTGGCTAAGTTATGATTAGTGAGCCCATCATTTCTAGTTAGTCTATTCAGTCTTGTTTCAACATCTTCTAAATATCTATAGCAGAAAGTCATACACTCCTCTTCCAAGTAACCTTCAGCAATTAATCCTTCTGGATAACGCTTATTACAACAATAAGACTTCAATTTGCACAGGAACCTAAACATCATATACAACATTATCAAAAGCTATAACTAAAGGTATATTCATGAATGAACGAAAACTTTACAAATAAATTAGCACCTATACATCGGCCGATAGAAAACTGGTTTACCAAGTTTTGCTTCATGAGGGAGATGGATTACAAGTGCACCATAATAATGAAGAAGGAAGATGGAAAGATCTTTTTCCAAATTGCATAAGGTCAATATGGCTCGATCTTGTACTTTCTCAAGTTCTTCAAAAATCAAAACTTTGCCACAAACAACTTTCATTATATTGGATAGTTCAATTATACAAGACATAACCTTTTTTTACATACAAAACCGTAAAGCAACTGGCAGTAAATATTGCATCAAGATGTGATAATCATGTGATTTTAGGGAATATAATTTTTGATCTTTAAGACTCATACATTGAGATATATTTGATGCATATGCATCTCGGACCTTTATACCCTTCAACAGCATGCAAAACACTTCTTTTTCTTTCTTCGACATTACAAAATAGAATGTGGCAACCAAGATTTTCCATTCAGAAGTAATTGGGGATGAAGATCACATCAAATTCCCATGTCAACTAGATCAAGTCAACTCTGAAGATTGTCTTTTTATTTTCTATCGACATTCAAAATTGTCCCCATGATGTTCTCATAAACATTCTTTTCAATATGTATGACATCAAGATTATGTCACAAAGTGTGATGCTCCCAATAAGGCAACTAAAAAAATACTTCTTTTTTTCCACAAGTTCACCTCATTAGGATCATCCTCTTTATCAGATTTATCATCAATTTACCGATCAACATAGCGAACATACACCTCCCTCAGTCTTCTCTTTGTTTGAGTGTTAGGTGGTTGATTCATCTTCCAATAGCTAAAATTGATATCTTTTAACATGAACAAGATTTCAGATCCAATAGTCTGCTCAGGAGCTTCTCTGAACTCTTTAGTACCATCAAGTAGAGTCTTCTAAAATTTAAATCTATAATTTCTATCTAATCACCGAAGATGCCCCATATAGGAGAACTTCTTCCCATTATGTAACCACTTCGAACATGTTTGCACTGCACAACAAGGACAAGCATAATGTCCTTTGGTACTCCAACCAGATAAATTGGCATAGGCTGGGAAATCATTAATATTCCACAACAAAGTTATAGGTAAATAAAAGTTCTCTTTTCTAAAGACATCATATGTTTCAACACCCGCCTATAACTATTTCAACTCTTCAATAAGTGGCTACATATAAATGTCAATATCATTTTTGAGACCTTTCTCTCTAGGGATAATCATAGATAAGATAAAAGAAGATTGCTTCATGCAAATCCATAGAGGCAAATTGTAAGGAACAAGCACTACAGGCCAAGTACTGTACGAAATACTCATAATTTTAAAAGGATTAAATCCATTAGATGCTAGCCTAAGCTTCACATTCTGAGGACCGCTTGCAAAGCTTGGAAATTTACTATCAAATGATTTCCAAGCTAAAGAATCCACGGGATGCCTTAATAATCCATCACCGGTTCGTTGATCATGATGCCACCTCATAGACTCAGTTGTCTTTGACGACATGAAAAGCCTTTAAAGCATTAGTATTAGTGAAAAATATCGCAAAACCTTTATTGGTTCTTTCTTGAATATGCCTCACCTACATCCTCGTTCACATCTTTTGTATCCCTATTCATCCAACAAGATTTATCGCAAACATGACAAGATTGTGGGTTTTTCCGATCACCCCAATACAACATGTAATCATTTGGGCAACTATGAATTTTGTCGTACCCAAGGCCTAAATCTTTTATCAGTTTCTTCATATCTTTGTATGAATGAGGGATTTTTACAAATGAATACATATCTCTCAAAAACTCTAACAGTAGTGTAAAAGAGTTTCCGATCCACCATCCCAAACATTTTAAGTGAAAATGACAAATGCGGAAGGATAATTTTGAAAATTTCGATCCCTCATAAAGTTCTTCATTCATTTCATTAAGTAACTTGTAGAACTTCGTTGCTTCTCCATTTGGCTCTTCATTGGGTACACTTTTTCCCATTTTTGTAAAAGCATTTCCATCAATATCACAATCATCAGATGAATAATTTCAAGTGGAAATGATTGCAAACGATGACTGCGTATATTAAATACATTTTGCAACATACCTTTCATGTCATCTTCTCTAATAGACTGATGGTAAGCATTATGAGGATAAGCTGGGTAAATTGTTGAGGAGGTTCTATGAGGTGTACACTCTCCATGGAAAATACATTTTTATGCCCCGAATAAAGCCATCAACAATTAGATGTTCATAGACAACATCACAAATATGCCAATTGATGTTGCCACACTTCTTACATGGGCAAAAAATCATATTCTCTTGGCTTGCATTTAATTTAGAAAAGTTTGTACTCCATTTCAATAGGCGTTGCTTACCCTTGATAGATTAGCCCAACTCTTATCCATTTCATAGTTTTTGAAGTGTAAAGTTGACAATAAATTATGGTTACTTAAGTATTCTAAATTGATTTAAATCATGTCATTGTACTAAAATAGATAATACATATAAAGTATCAAGTATCTAATGGGTGTAAACTAATTCAGGTAAGTTGTTTATTTATAAGTATAATTAAGCTATGTAAGTTATGATATGGTATATATTTATGTATGTTATGTGCGTTATGTGCGTTATGATATGATATATATTTATGTATTATGTAAGTTATGATCTAAACTTTTCTTTTATTCTTTAAATGTTTATGTAAGTTATGATCACCATCTTTAAATTTTAACTTTAAATTTTAACCCTTTAATTATACTATTTTAATTTATAAATTTGTGTTTTTTTCACATTTATGTTTACTATATTTAAAAAGACAAAAATTAACAAATTAATAATTATAAGTTAATAAAGTTAATATTTTGTTAACTTTTCATCTTTTTTTAGTTAATATTTAAATTATATTTCCATGGACTTTTTAACTTTATACTACACATTAAAATCGATCAATTTATTTTTAGGATAATATTTATGAAAATATTAAAATAATTTTAACATTAAGATAATTATTATTTTCCTTCAAAAATTTCTTTTAATTAAATAATATTTATTTCAATGATAAATATTATATTATGTTTTATCTTTGAAATTTGAACTTTAAACTATATAATTTGAAATCGAACAAATATTAGATTAGGAACTCATGTAATTAATCCCAAAATGAGTAACCCATTATTCAGGGTTGTCAGATTACAAATTAATTTTAGTGTTTTTGAAACTGTTGAAATTTAAATTTAAATTTTAAACTGATCTGTAATGGGTAATCAAAGATTTTAATTAATATAACTAGTACTATTTTAAATGACTTCATCAAAATATTTTAAAAATTGGATGATAGTTTAAGGTGGTGGAGGCAGTTCGAACTTGTCCATGTTCTTGAACCTCAAAAGTGTTCCGCTCAATCTCCCATCCTTCGATGAGATAATTTGGCTTTTCACTTTCTCTTTCCCTTTCCCCATTAAAAGAGGGTGTTTGACATTAGCCACTATTTACTCTTTTCATTTAATAAAAACTACATAGTAAATAAATACCAGAAAACGATATATAGGTGTAAACATAGGATTATTAATATGAACCACTGCAAAATGAAACCCATTATTACTCGTTTTGTGGTTACTCATTTTGGCATTAATTAGGTGAGTTCCTAATCTAATATCTAGTCGGATTTAGTAGTACATCGATCAATTTTTTTTTAAAAATACTAGTACGATAAATCCATCTTATAAGCTTATTTTTTCTTTATTTAGGATAAGAATAGGTTATAATTTGATGGTTAACAAAAATAACTTTTTATTTTAAAAAGCTTTTAAATCTTTTTTTTTTGAAAAAAGGATTAGTAATTTGATTTTTATATAAAAATAAATTTAAATAATGCTAAATATTATCATATTGATAAAAAAGCATTTTTAAGTTTTAAAAAATTTAAAAACATTAAATATTAAAATCAAACATTATAATTTTCAATATTATTAAACATATACATTAATTAGTATTAAATATATATTTTTAGTCAAAGAGAGAGTATTTAATCATATAATAAATTAATATTTTTAGTCAAAATATTGAAAAATCATGTTAAGATTTTAATAAAAAATTGAACTCTATAATAGTAAAATAATAAAATAAATAAAAAATAAAAGAGTATAAATGGCAAAATTACAAGTTCAAATAGTGCAACTAATGCTAAACCCTAATTATTGAGTTAAATTAATCATTAAAATGTAAGAATTAATTTGAATGTCACAAAATATGTACAGTAATAAACATGAAAATTTATAGACTAAAATGGAAACAAAAAACCTTTTCAAATTTATTGCAAAAACAGAATGAATATTCAACCAAACTTTCCTAATAATCAACACCATGGAACATTATTAAACCAAAACCAATTTAATAACTAAGGAGCAAAAGAGATCACATACATACTCCATGAGCATACAGGTTAAACATCCAGACAAACAATTTACAAACAACAAATGAGCATGAAGGATTTAAATATAGGACAATAAAGGCTTTAACAGTTTGCAACTAACATATCCAAAGAAAGACAATAGCATGCTCCATTCTCAACTCCATTTACAACTAAACAACCTATTGAAATTCAACTCCATTCTCAAAGTATCTACTAGATAAAATGTGGGGTATTTAGCATATCACAATATTTCCAAGCATCAAATATCAATTGAAGAGAAAGCAACAGTTTTAAATATAAGGGTGAAATTCACTGCTATTACCTTTATAGACTTTGGCCTGCTTAATTCGGTCTGGCCAAAAAAAGAGAAAGAAATAGATAATTTGGAGCTCAATAACTACCCTGCAAAACCGTGCTCTACTATAATCTATTTTACAATGCACTTTTACAAAGTCCAGAATAATGAGTATTAAGTAGCATATTTGAAAAGCATACTTTAGCTCTTTCAGCTAATAGATCAATGGTATTGGGGTTGTACCTGGTAGTGAGTTGCAATTCAAGATATGAGATTAGAACATTGCATGGATGGATATATAAATAACTATTAAGAACAAATATTCAATAAAAGTAGATATTTTCTACTTCATAGCATGACACCATAGTAAACAAAACCCATTAAATATCCAGTCAACCAAAATGCATATACACTAAAACGATGTTTTCAAAACACGGACATAGTTATAATAAACTCCATCATTTAGCAACATCTACAACTGAAACATTGTTATATTTACCAATGCTATTAGTGGCATTGTTTCTTGCAGAGTTTTTCATTAAGCCCCAAACTTCTAGTGATGTTTATAAATACCATGCAATATATAAAAAAGTTTCTAAAAGTAATTTTTTTTTGTAGTGAGAGTAGTCATGGTTCCAAATTATTAGCTACCACCAATATAACATATATTAATGATAAAAATGATACAAAATATGTAACGCCCCGCATTTTGGGCCTAGATGAATTGAGCTTTGGGCTTTGGGTCTCATAAAAAATTTTTTAAGTAAGCAAGAAAATGAAAAATGACATGTTGGCTTTAAGGGTTTAATAAATTTGAAGTATCTAGAGGTGTTGGAGAAGTTCTAGGTTCGAACTTTGAGGTGAAGGAATTTTAATTTAATAATTAAAGGAACCTTGATGGCAAGTAGCTTGGCTTTTGAATAAATGGAGATAAAATAGGACACCAGCAAGGCTGTGGTGTATTGGATAAGTGACGCCACTTAGGGTGCAGGGAGGTAGCGTTAGTGGCAAGCAAGAGGATCCTAGGTTTGAGTGCTGGCTTGGTATTTTTAGGAATTTTATTTTTGTATTCTAGATGGTTAGTAGTGGCATTGGATGTGAACTCTGAAGGAAGTGTTCATAAGTGAAAATTAAGGAAGGGATAAGGGAGCTTATCTTAGAGAAAATTTAGGATGAGATTTGGGAGTTATCAGGGAGAAAAGTTAGGAGCTGAGAAGTGTGAAGAGTTGGTACCGTTTTGGGAAGTGGAGAGTGTATAAATTCGACTTAGGAGGGTAAATGAGTGTCGTTTTTGGGTTTTTTAGGGTGTATTACGAATTTTCACTATGGTTTTCAGCATTTGGAGAGTTTTGCAAATAGGTCAGTCCTTCTTTTCTTTACCGAATATCATGTAGCTACCCTTACACAAGCACATTTGATCTTTTTCTTTTCTTTTTGTTACCTTTTCCAAACCCTCTAAAGCCAAATAATTCCACCCGCCCTTTACCAAAATTCTTTTTGTACCGTCACAATTTCTTCAACCTAGCCGATTCTTGTGTAAGTACTTTACTCTTTCAATCGACTTCTCATCTCCCTCACTCTTTCTAAATCAATTTTGGTAGGGGATTGATATCGAATCTCTGTTCCTTAGATCTCTGCCGAATCACTCTTTATGCGTTTCGAGATTTTGGTAAGTATTCTTCACTTTTGGTTTTGAAGGTTGGCCGAATGGTCGTAAGTAATGTAAGGGTGACTCAAGATGGATGCAAGTCACCTATTATTCAGTCCTTAATAATTAGGGTTGGTGCAGATCTTGGAAACAATCGTGGATAGTGATTAAAGAATGATTATTAAGGTTCGTTGCTCAAGGCTTGTAACTAATGAAGCGCGATGTTTCAATATAGGTTCTAACAATTATGAATATTTGGTACTTTTCGTAATAAGGTGTGTACTTCTACCCTATGATTTGATAGTTTGATAAAGCTAAAGGTGTGTACATACACTACACACACACGTTAGATCGGTAAATCCTGAAATGCCGAAAAGTCAAAATGTCGAAAAGCCGAAAGTTTGGCTACGGCAGTCTCACGAGTATGCGAACACTCAAATGAGGGTAATCGATACGTTAGCAGAGGCCCCATGAGCAATCTCATGGACTTGGCCCACGTTTTGGCCAACTGGGCTAGAATGGGCCAAATGGGCCTGACGGGCCTCTGAGCCCAAATTAGTAAAAGTTGATAATATGGTAATATGTGATGAGCTGATTAAGTTTGCTGAATGGCTTGGAATGGATTCAGGCCTGATGGGCCATATAAGTGTGATTGAGCCTAATGGGCCGTATAAATGTGATTGGGCCTAATGGGCTATATGAATGTATGAAGCTTGTAGACTTGCTAGGGTATTATAATGGACTTTTAGGCCTAGTTTCTAATAAATCCTTCAGCATAAAACTTAATTAATTTATGAAATTCGTCTATGGACAAGCCATATGTGACAGCCCTAAATTGACCCTAATCGAAAAAATGGTTTTGTAACCACTAAAACGAGTCAGAAAATTTTCAAAAATATTAATTCCTATGTTTTATTATGTGAATTGCTATGTGTAAGAATTTGGTGCTTTAATTTTGTTATTTGGATGTTAAATTACTAAATAGGACTCAAGTGAGAAACTTTGAAATTGTAATAGGTTAAATTTAGGGGGCCAAATAATGCATGGTTTACAAAATGGGGACTTGCATGTCAAATAGTCCATCTTTATTATGGTGGACGGTAATGATGAAGAATGTTTGACCTTTTGTGCATTTTTAAATTAGTAAAATGGAATTAAAGGCATTAAAATAAGAAAACATGAATTAAAAATAAGGAAAAGGTGATAATACCAAGTGGAATGCTCATTCTTCCTACCATAGCCGAAACTAAAGAAAAGAAAATAGGAAAAGGGACAAGAAGCATTCGGCTACTTAAGGTTTTAATTAAGCTCAAGAACTCAAGGAAACAAATTCAGATCGTGGAAAAGGGAAATTGGTTGAATAGTCGAAGTTGACATACGCTAGTCATCAAGGTAAGTTTTAAGTAATTTGGCTTGAATTGTGTTTGGGACAATTGAAGCTATTTGTATGCTTAAGTTTATTCGAATGTGAAATTTAGATGAAAGGTGCATAATAGAAATGTTTTATGGTTAATTCGTAATTATGAAATTGATGTAAAAGTCTTATGTGCACTATTGCGTATCCAAGCCGAATGGCTAGATTTGATATCAAATTAGAGGTTAATGTATATGCTAAGATCGAATATTAGTGTAAATTGTATGTATTTATTTGCTAAGTGCAATATTCGAATGAAGTAATAAGTTTTATGATATGCATGCGTCATGTGTAAATTAGAAGTATAAGTTATATGATATGTGATAAATTTAATGTATGAGCCATTGAAAAAACTGATATTCGGGCTTTGAGCCTAGCAGGCTATATGCTGGTGAAATGATATTCGGGCTTTGAGCCTAGCAGGCTATAATGCTGGTGACATAATAACGGGCTTTGAGCCCAGCAGGCGTAATGCCAGTGATATAATTATCGGGCCTTGAGCCTAGCAGGCGTAATGCCGGTGAAGAAACTTCAGACTTCAAAAGTCTAGCAGGCTTTGAGCCGGTGGTAAAACTCAAGTATTGTACCCAGCAGGCCAAGTGCCGGTGAATTGATAAAAACATATGACTATGAGATTTTGGGTTAAAATGGAGAATTGAAATCGCACTAAGCATTAAGTTATCCAGTTATGTGATACTTATCTATTTATATGTGATTGAATTTAATTGGATTATGAATTTGTTCGTTGTGAATATTCAGCTCATGAGATATTATTCATGAAAGTCATATTTGAATGAATGTGGCTTTGAAATAAGAAAGAATGTTTTAAATGTGAAGTGATTATATATGTACATGCATATTCGGCCTTGTGGATTTGAATGTTGATATGATATCTTCAATTAACTCTACAGAGATTATGAATTAATAGCTTTGTGATTTATGATGTTACTATCATGTAAATTATGAATTCTTAGTAAATGAAATATCAATGTGATTATGTACACTTGTGGTTAGGCCTATTCAGCCAAATAAGATTATAATTAGGTTTTGGATAATATGTTCGATTGAGTTAAGCTTTAAATTACTTAAGACTTACTAAGCTAATTAGCTTACTTCGAGTGTATTTGTTACTCTGTTTTATAGATCTCGTCTTGAAGCTATGAGTTCGGGGATCCAAGTTTAAAGGCATCCACACTATCGTCAGGGTTTTTGGTACTTTTGTTAATCTTTTTGAAAGGATGGCATGTATAGCTTACTCACTTATGGTTTGAACGATGTTTTTAAATTGTATATATATATTAAGCCATGCGAAGATGGCTTGCCAAATTAATAAGCATGAATGTGTGTGTTGATGAAATTATTTGGTTGTTTTTGGTAAATGTTCACTGCGATTATCTTGATAGTTGTCAGAAGTATTACTGACTAAATTCGTAGTCTTAGAATATTCCTGTGTTCGACTATGGATTGAAAAAAAATTATTAAATGAATGGTATGGATTATGCATGTTAGCAGTCGGCATTTAGTATATTGAACTCTATCAACTTCAATTATATGGTACTTCGATTGGGCTATGATATGTATAACATAGGAAGATTAAAACTTGATTAGAAGTAAGGTTCACATTGGAAGAAAAATGCACACTTACTTTCGGCTATGGTCAAGTGATATTATGTTTTGTAAATTGTCTATGTTCTAAAATTTATCCATGATGGAATGATCTTAGAAACTATGATGCTTAATTTATGTATAATTGATTTTACTTGTCTAGTCCGATTTGTCTTTTGTTAAGTAATACCTGGTAACCCTATTCCGGCGACGGATGAAGGTTATAGGGTGTTACACCATAAGGTCAAAGTGTGGCAATATGCATATGCATGTCTAGGATTAGATCTAGGGAGAACTTGGTACTTAAGCGGTCTTAGTGACCCACCTGCTCTTCTCTAGAACCCTACCTGGTGCATAGTGTCTGTTCACTTTAGCCAACGAGGACTTGTTGACGGGCCAAAGTTCGTAATTAAGACCCATACGTTAGAAAATTACTGAAATAGCCTTATAGGGTAGAATTACGGAAATACCCCTATCGGGTAGAATCACTGAAATGCCCCTATAGTGAAAATTACCAAAATACCCTCAATTAGCAAAATTACCAAAATACCCCTACATGTTAAATGTAGGATTTATGTACGCTACATGTATGTTTTCTGCATTCATATGATATTCTATTTAGGCTGTATATGGGTTGGGAATTATGGAACGGAAGAAGTATATGAGGATCGCATGGTTGCTTGACGACCGTGGATCCACCGATGGCTTTTTAATCCCAATATTTGATTAGCAGCTTTGCTGCAACGTTAGGTAGTACCGCAACCAGGCTACCATTGTTGTGTAACGGATGGGTGGGTCGATTTAGATATCCCCACAGATGTGTTTCGGTTGGACGAAGATGTTGTGTAGCGGATGGATTATTTGGGGAGGGTTTTTCACAGCATTGCATGCATGATATTATTATGTTACTATGATATGGGCTTAGACCCAATCGAGGCCACTATGGGCTAAAGCCTAAAGGCCACTGTTATGTGATAAGGGCTTAGGCCCAATTGAATGTTTGTATGCTATTTGTTTGATGAGGGTCGTACACACTGAGTTTTCATAAACTCGCCCCCTCCTCTTTTATTTTTTTAGGTGACCTCAGTAGGCGGTTCGACGGATGGAGGGACTCGGAAGTCGCCACTTAGCAAGAAGTTTTTGATTTAGTCTTTTATTCAATTCCTAGTATTTTAAATGATTTTTATTCAGATTGTAATAAGGCCTTCCCTCTAGTTCTTATTCCATTATTATTGTTGTGCTTTGTATTTTCGAAACAGAACCTGGATTTATTTCTTTTAAATATATTTCAAGGTTTTTTAAAAAATAATTGTTGTTTTAAAATCAAGCTTCCGTAGTTAAAAAGAGATTTTTATTATTATAAAGTAACAAAGAAATAGTTTTTGAATACACCTCATTTTGAAAACAAATACAAACTAGATTTTACTCAAATTCCTTTTAGAAAGGTTTTCAATGAAAACAAGGTTTTCGTAAAAACACTTCAATGTGACACGCCGGATTCGGGCCTAACTTCTAGGCCGGATTTAGGGTGTTACAAAATATATATTGGTAAATTTAGCATAAAATTTAATCAGCAATCTTGTTTTCATTTCTCTAGCATTCTCGCATAATAGTAGTATAAACTTGCAATGAAATTAACCGTAGATTACTGTAAACAATAGATGCTTATGAAAAAGAATACTAATAACTCACACCTTTACTAGGCAATTTTATCAACTTCTCTTCCTCTTTCTAACATTAAAAAACTTATGAATCAACTGACAATTTCAAATAAGAACATATATCTATGAGCACAAGATCATTCAATTTTCAAGTTCTAGAAAAAGAAAGTGCAGAAGGTAACAGAAGAAAAAAAATACTATAGCAAGAATTGTCTACCTATGTTTCAGCAATCGCCTTCCTTACAAGTTCTTTCAATAGATAGTGCACCTAAAGATCAAAGCACATGACATTCAACAGTCAAAATTCAGTAGTCATATAAGAATTTCACTTTTAGCAAACTTAAAAAAGAATCAATAGGATTTAACCAATTCAAAAGTTTAAAAATTTATCTGCTACACATAACTAAAATTAACTAATTCGAAAAGAGTAATAAATAAAATTCACAACTTACACAGAACTAATAACAAAACTTAACCTACAAACAATGATTTCATGTTCAATTCACGGCTCTAAAATATGAACAATTCTTAAATGAATACAACAAGAAAACAATTGGCCTTGGCTACAACATTTTGGTCCACAAACATTTCAAGAACTGTCTATATATGGTTTTCTAACAAAACTAAATTCCAAAAATTATATACTAAATAAAGATATGATGCTATCACATAACATGATTGCATAATTATGACAAAAAGAAAAAGTCAACCCATAAGTTAACCACTGCTCTCCCTTCCAAATATTCACTGCCCTTTCTCCCTCTTCTTCATTTGATAAAACTGCATTTTTTTCTTTTTTTTCTTATTAGCTACTACTCATTCCCATCTCAAAATTTCAATTTCATTCTTTATAAATTCTTTTATAGGTTTTATGATGCAATCCTAGCTCGGGAAGCCGCCATCGAACCCATGGAGTTGCCTCAAGGGCCTATAACTCAGTCTCGTGCCAAGAAGTTCCAAGATGCTTTAGCAAGTTACATCGATCGAGCTTGGGGAGAAGAAGTAGCCAGATTTATTAACCATACATGGACTAGCTCAATAGGCATCCCATGCAGCTTATTGCAAGTTGAATTTTAGCTCACTTAGTTGTTGGAATAAAATTTAGTTAATTTAGTTTAATTTATTTAATTAATCTAGTTCAAGTGTTAAATGTGTCTTAAGCTATTTAATATGTCCAAATACATTCGGCATTAATAGGTCTTAAGTAATTAAATTTGTCCTGATTACTACAGCCATGTAAGTGTTCTTAGTTTATTTAATTTGTCTTAGCTCCTACAGCTATTTAAAATGTCCTAAGCCAAGACAACTTAATTGAACTCATTAACAGTGCCTTGACCGATTTTATTTGATGATTTTAGGTGATCATTCAGCTGAATTCAGCTAGGTACATGGACGACATTAAAAGGGAGCATTAAGCTAACTTAAACTCGACAACTGATTTCTCTTCCCCAAGAGGCTGCTCATGAATAGCAATGGACAAGGAGGTGCTCACACAAGTTTATTCAGCTCACAAGTTCCTTTCACACCTAGTGGTTGTTCAAAATCATCCATTCATACCTTGTGACCGGTTGCATCCAAATTTTCACACCATGGTATGTTTGTGCATCCAAAATGCCATTAATTTTGTTGTTACTTATTCGACTGCCCAAAGGAGAATTTAAAGCTTATTTTAAACACTTTGGCTGCTCAAACAATGAATCCTTTCAGCTTAAGTATTCATCTCATTAAATCAGCTGAATTGGGATATTAATCAAGCTGATGGTTGGCGTCACCTAGACCTAGAAGATTGCAAAAGCTTGTACTTAGTAATTAAGCTTATTTCAGCTCATTAACAACTTAATTAAGTTGATTGCATGTGGCTATTCATCTAACCTATACTTAGGCCTGTAAATACTTTATAATTAGCTGGTTGTTGGGCTTTTTGCCAATTTTATGAGTCAATTGAAATTTGTGAGAATTCCAACTCTCCTTGTTCACTTCGGGACTAAATTGACTTATCGAGTTGTCTTGTGGCATCAGTTTTTCCTTTCTTAAATCCAACTCTTCACTTCTAGCGTGGCATTCATTATACCTTTGGTTCCTATCTCGTTTGATAGCGGGTCAAGGTTTCTTTGCTGATTTCTTAATTTGAATTCACTTAATAGCTATTTTAAGACTCGGATCAACAATCACACTATTCTTGGTTCATTCTGTACCCTTAATCGAATTCCACATCCTTTGCGTGACCATCTTTATACCTTTTTTTGAGCCTATCTTCTATCTTTTTCCATCCCTCTTGAAACGAACCAAGTCTTACTCAATTTCTCGATCGGGCAAATTAATACGACTCAAAACAACAACAACTGAGCTCGTATCATTTGGTATCAGAGCTAGTTAAATTAGAGTATGGACATTTTTTGGCATTACGGTATTGTAATTCAATAAAAAATTCGCATATAAAAAAAATTCAGCATCCATTAAAGTTCAAGTGTGAATATCAGGTTTGAAAGTGTTAAATTTGTGGATATAAAAAAAGAGAAAAAAACTAGCTTTAAAGTTCTATTTGCTGCCCGAATTAGTTCTATTATTTTCCTCTACCATTCGGCCACACTTTAATCAACCCATTTTGTTTCTAGCCTACCTATTGGTCCTAACATCATTCCTACCCAAAACCGACAACACTTTTGCAAAACCAACCCACATCGATTGTTTCTAAGCCTAAATAATCCCTTGAGAATTTAGAGAGGCGGATTGAGTGGAAAAAGGCACAGGGTTGTGAGCATATTTAAGTCTAGAAAAATCTAAGTGTGTGTGATTTCTTTGTGAGAGAATTTGTGAGGTTTGTTATGTGTACCTAAAATGTCACAAATTCCGGAAAGAAATCCAAACAAAGGAGGTGGGTTCCGTCCTGTAAGGAATGTTGGAGGGGGCGTTCTAGATCTCACCCTTCAAGCGCTCATGCGAGAAATGGAGCGGCTATTTGATCATAAACTCGAACCTATCGAAGATCGATTATTTCAAGTCAAGGCACGAGAACAACACAAGAGAACTCTTAAGGTTGCAAGACGATGGAACGGATGTCCTGTCCAAGATCCCTACAAACCAAGTGATCAAGAAAGTGATCATTCATCCACTCGAAGTCTATGACAACAAGGCCAACGAAATCGGTGCCTTAGAGATAGAGACCGTCCTGATGACAACCTCAAGAACATTAAGATGGCAATACCTCCATTCCAAAGGGAGAATGACCCCAAGGCTTACTAGGAGTAGAGAAAAAGATTGAGTTAGTCTTCAAATGCCCTAACAATTCAGAGAGCAGAAAGGTGAAGTTCGCAAAGATTGAATTCTAGGATTACGCCATAGTATGGTGGGACCAACTTATGACAAGCCGAAGAAGAGACAGTGGAAGACCTATCTCAATGTGGGCTGAGATGAAGGCGGTCATGAGAAAGTGCTTTATACCGTCTTATTATCATTAAGATCTTTACCAGCGATCGCAAAGCCTTACTCAAGGCAATAGAAGCATTAAAGACTACTACAAGGAAATGGAGATAGCAATGATCTGAGCCGATATCGAGGAGGATCGAGAGGCGACTATGGCCAGATTTCTTGCGGGCCTAAACCATTACATCCCCAACATAGTCAAATTGCAACACTATGTTGAAGTGATGGACATGGTTCACATGACCATTAAAGTCAAAAAACAACTCAAGTGGAAAGGACTTAGCCAATCCTACTTCAATCCCTCAACCACCAAATGGAGCCAAAGAGCCAACAAACCCCCTATTCGAACCAAGGAGCCTATTGTAGCGGCCAAATCCAATCAACCGTTGGCAAGCCAAGTAAGAATAAAAATGAGTCAGTGCCAAATAGCACAAGAGACATAAAGTGTTTCAAGTGTCAAGGCCGGGGACACATAGCTAGCCAATGTCCCAATCGACGAGTCATGGTGGTAAAGGCTGATGGCGAGATCGAATTTGAAGAGGAAATTGAAAATGAGCTCGAAATGCCAACAGATAAAGAAGAAAATTTGGAGTACCTGATTGAAGGAGAAATCTTTGTGGTGAAACGAAGTCTCAGCATCCAAAGTGCTGAAACCGAGCAACAAAGGGAGAACATTTTTCACACCCAATGCCACATCCAAGGCAAGGTATGTAGTATGATCATCGACGGTGGGAGTTGCACTAATCTCGTCAGTAACATGCTAGTGGAAAAGCTAGGTTTAGGCACGACCAAGCATCCAACTCCATACAAGCTGCAATGGTTAAATGACGGAGGTGAGCTTAAAGTGACAAAATAAGCCGTTGTAGTATTTTCCATCTAGAAGTACCAAGATGAGGTGGTGTGTGATGTAGTGCCAATGCATGCGGGGCATCTCCTTTTGGGGCGTCCATGGTAGTTCGATTGGCGTGTTATCCATGATGGTTATACAAATCATTATACATTTAAACATTTAGGCAAAAATGTAACTCTAGCACCCCTCACTCCAAAACAAGTGTACCAAGATCAAATCAAATTGAAAAAGTCTATAGAAAAAGAAAAAGAACAAGAACGAGAAAAAAGATTGAAAAATAAAAAGAAAAGAAAATCGAGAAAAAGAAAGGAAAACGTGAGAGAATGGAGGTAAAAGCACAAATGGAAAAAGAAAATAAAAAAGAAAACGAGAGTGGTAAAATGAGCATGTTTGCAAGGAAAAATGAAGTAAGAAAGTCCTTGTTGATGCGCCAACCTATTCTTGTACTTATGTACAAGGAATGTTTGTTTGATGCTAACAAACTTGACAATACTTTGCCTTCTTCTGTTGTTTCTTTGCTTCAGGAATTCGAGGATGTATTCCCGGAAGAAGTGCCTAGCGGATTACGTCCTCCTTGGCGCATAGAACACCAAATAGATTTCGTGCCCACAGCTACAATTCTGAATCGACCGGCCTACCAAAGCAACCCTGAGGAGACTAAGGGGTTGCAACGACAAGTGGTAGATTTAATGGAGAAGGGCTATATACAGGAAAGCTTAAGTCTATATGTGGTACCTATTCTGTTGGTGCCCAAAAAGGATGGTTCGTGGAGGATGTGCATGGATTACTAAGCCATCAACAATATCACTTTCAAGTATCGTCATCCTATTCCTAGGCTTGACAATGTGTCAGATGAACTCAGCGGCACTAAATTGTTCTCTAAGATAGATTTGAACAGCGGTTATCGTCAAATACGCATGCGAGAGGGGGACGAGTGGAAGACGACATTCAAAACCAAATACGGTTTGTATGAGTGGCTAGTGATGCCATTCGGCTTCACCAATGCCCTAAGCACCTTCATGATATTGATGAACCATGTTTTGAGATCTTTCATTGGCCCTTTTTGTGTAGTTTACTTTGATGACATTCTCATTTATAGCAAATCCTTAGCTGATCACATTGAACATTTGCGTACTGTTTTGGTGGTTTTATGAAAGGAAGTATTGTATGCAAACCTTATGAAATGTAGTTTTTGAATTGACAAAGTTTCTTTCCTAGGTTTCATTGTGAGTGCAGGTGGCCTTGAGGTGGATTAAGACAAGATTAAGGTGATCCAGGAACGGCCTCGTCCCACCAACATCAACGAAGTTAAAATTTTTCACGGCCTTGCAAGCTTCTGTAGGAGGTTTGTGCCAAACTTCAGCACCCTAGCTGCCCCATTAACCGGTAATATAAAATAGAAGCTGCCTTTAATAAAATTAAAGATTGCTTGACTAACGTTCCACTATTGTGTTTACCTAATTTTAACAAAACTTTCGAAGTGGAATGTGATGCTTCAGGCATAGGTATAGATGCGATCTTGACACAAGATGGGCGATCGGTGGCCTACTTTAGCGAGAAGCTCAATGGGGCTACGCTCAACTATCCCCCTTATGATAAGGAAATGTATGCTTTGATACATGAAATGGAGACGTGGCAGCACTACCTTTAGCTGAAATAGTTTGTTATACACACGAACCAGGAAGCCTTGAAGCACTTAAGAGGGCAAACCAACTGTAACACCCCTTACCTGTATCTGACGATGGGACAGGGTACGATGTGTTACCGGACAATAACACAACCAACCGTACATTATCCAAGCATAAACTCCACTCCAATTTAAAACTTTTCAATTTGTACTTTAGAGCCCCTTGTATGGGCTTACGAGGCCCAAAACATACTTTATGAATGGTTCGGGACTAAACCAGATTCTCTAGATCACTCAGGGAAATTTTCTTCAAAACATTGTCATATGTCCGTGTGACTCGGGACACGCCCGTGTGGGCAGGCCGTGTGATCTCACAAGCCTGTGTCCCAGCCTGTGTTAAATACGGTGAGCATTCTGTTTATGACCTCAGGACACAATTAGGGGCACAAGGCCAAAACACACGCCCGTGGGCTAGGATGTGTCCTCCACACGGCTGAGACACACGACCGTGTCTCTACCCGTGTGGACAACACTTAGGCTATTTTCCAAACCCTTTTTATGCTCTTAACTCTTCACACTCACAAACAATTCATAAACATGTATCACACCTTTGATTATTCCAGATTTAACCATCAAACATACGTAATATACCTAACTACCCCAAAGTAATCCCAAGTGTGTATAAAATAGGCTTACATACCCATAATCATTATGAACCATAACTTATGGCTATATACAATGAAGTATCATCAGCTAATGGATTTAACCAACTCACAATGATACATATTACTAATAATTAAATCACTATACATGCCACTCACTTGTAACAATAAGAATTGACGTTACTCTAACTTGTCGAATTAATAGTGTGACGCTGCCCCGACGATCTCCAACCCCGAGCTATCCTGACAACACTAAGAGAAAAAGAAAGGAGGGTGTAAGCTTTATAGCTTAGTAAGTTGGCATATAATAATAATCAATTTAATTAGTAAGATATTTCACATAATTTCACTTTTCCTCTTATCCAGCCTAAGCTATCTTTCTGAGTCACGGTCACTAAATTAATTACATCTAGAGTTACAGAATTCTAAATTTAGATCTGGTAATTTTTCTTGAAAGTAGACTCACATTCCTTCTTACCATAAAATTTCCAGAATTTTTGGTTTAGCCAATCAATACAGATTGTTCATTAATGATTCGCCTGTTTTGCTGTTTGAAAGCTCTGACTCCTCTTCACTAGCAATCAAATTTCTCATTATACAGAGTTCAGACAACCTTTCAGTTTATTTCTTATGAAAGTAGACTCATCAAGGATTCTAATAATATAAATTACACACCATAACCATTTTTATACAATTTTTAATTATTTTCAAATTTTGGAACAAGATATTTTCGAAACCATTTAGACCCTATCTCACCAAAATTTAAATATCTCATAATATAAAAATCATTTACTCACACCATTTCCTTTATGTGAAAATAGACTAAATAATCTTTAATTTCATATCTCATTGACATTTAATTCAATTCCCACTATTTATGGTGATTTTTCAAAATCATGTAATTGCTGTTGTTTTAGACTATTTTTCTGATAATTTTACTCTCTCATGATTTCTTCATATTACTATCATAGTTACACATATAACACCAAGTATGCTCAACACTAGCCATTCAAATGAATAATCATTGCCAATAATTATGAGTATTCATAATAGCACTTACACTATATCAATCTTACCATAATTTCAATCACATATCGAGCATATTGCTAACAAGACACCATTGTTCAAATGGATGCACTTGCACTTACACATTACATTGCCACAACAATTTCTTTAGTAAGCTTTCTCGTTAAACCCTTCGGATTAACCCTTGATACTTGGTGGTTTTCAGCACATAGCTCCACCAACACATAATTTGGCTCTCGTGTACACATGGTGAAGATCACTTTATCACCCATGTGACCTAGCCATCAAATCTCATAGCTTTCGTGTACACATGGTGAAGTTCACTTTATCACCCATGTGACCTAGCTACTCATAACATAGCTCTCGTGTCTACATGATGTACCCTCAGTACCATATATGCGACCTAGCTATCTTCAATCCGTAGCTCTCGTGTACATATGGTGAAGTCCACTTTAATTCCATGTGACTATTTAGCTAGGCTATACTTAGGCATATAAATACTTTGTAATCAGCTGATTGTTAGGACTTTTTGCTAGTTTTATGAATCAATTAAAACTTGTGAGAATTCCAACTCTCCTTGTTCTCTTCGGGAATGAATTGACTTATCAAGTTATCTTGTGGTGTCATTCTTTCATTTCTTAAACAGAACTTATCACTTCTAGTGTGGCGTTCATTATACCTTTGGTTCCTATCATATTTGATAGAAGGTCGAGGTTTCTTAGCTGATTTCCTAATCCGAATTCACCTAAGAGCTATTTTGAGACTCAGGTTAACAATCACACTATTGTTGGTTCATTTTCTGCCCTTAGTCGAATTCCTCATCCTTTGCTTGACCATCTTTAGACTTTTGTTCGAGCCTATCTTCTATCTTTTTCCATCCCTCTTGAAACGAACCAAGTCTTACTCAATTTCTCGATAGGGCAAACTAATACAACTTAAAACAACAACAACTGAGCTTGTATCATTTTAATTAATTTATTAAAAATTTAATCAGAAATTTTAGAAAAAATTGTGGGGTTAAATAAAAGCGTTGCAACACTTGTATATATTTCCAAAGGGGTTCTAATTCTACATAGCTTCATACATGCTTTTTTCCTTTATCCACCTTTTTAGCAATTACAAATAAGTACAAGTCTTTCAAAAGAATAAAATACAAATTTAGAGCTTACATATTAATAACTCCAGATAGCATCTAAATTATCATTCTCCTCAACAAGAATGCCATAATAAGGCTTCAAGATACATTTTACATTTTTTCTATTGAAATTTGGTTTCTACTAAATTTCAAATCCCCTCTTTTAGCTTTGTTTCTAAATTTTATCCTAGATTCATCAGATTAAGAAATTAGATTTAAGATACATAGACTCTAAAATGGTATACAGTAAAACCAATATTTCCAAGTTCATTGGAATTGATTCTATTCAAACACATAACATGCTTAAAACTAACTGTAGGCAAATCAATATCTAATACCTTCATGCCTACATACATATATGCATACATAAAAAAAGTGAACGGATAAAATTCCATATCCATTGATAACCTATTTCCTTGCAATCACTGATCATTTGCCTGGACAATAGAACTTCAAGAACATTGACAATAGATATATATATTGATAAAACTACGACTAAGTTTATAATATACATTATACGTATAAAAGATCACGAAATAATTCATGAGAAAAAAAGTGAAGTCTTTTACCTATGAAGCTTTAACTAGAACCTAAAATAGGCTATAGGAAAAGAAAAGATTGGTACAATGTTGAAACAAGGATTGGAAAAGAAAGCGATGCAGTAGATGAGCGTTGGGGAAAAGACTTAGGGATTTTGGGGAGGGGGTAACAAATTTGGGGAAACAAAGTTGGGGAAAAAAGAAAGGGAATTGGGAAAAAAGTTGAGGATTTCGGGGAGGGGTAACTGATTTGGTGAAAGTAAATTGGGGAAAAAAAGAAAGGGATTGGGAAAAAATTAGGGATTTCGGGGAGGGGGTAGAACTGATTTGGGGAAATTTTGGGGAAAATGGAAACGGTTCTGGGAAAGACAACTAAGGGATTTTTGGACTAACAAAATGGCGTCGCTTTGCAAAAATTAACTACTTATTCGCAGCGTTTATGAAAAAAATGCCGCTATTGCTTACCTTTTGCGGTGATTATCAGAAAAACGCCGCTATAGCTCTAACCTTTTGCGGCATTTTTGAGAAAAACGCCACTGATGCTTTACCTTTTGCGGCGTTTTTCTCATAAACGCCGCTATTGCTTTACTTATTGCGGCATTTTTTCGTTACCACCACTAATGTATAATTTGCGATATTTTTTGTCCAAATGCCACTAAAAACGCCGCTAAAAGCTTAATTCTTGTAGTGGCAATTTGCTGACCATCGGAAGCAAAGATGAATCCTTCACCAATCAACTGGTTGTTGTCTCTAATGCTTCTTTTTGTTGCGAGTGAAGTAGGTATTTTGGTACACAAAGTGGATTTATTAATTTATAATGACTTTCAAAATGGGACTTTTCTCACCATCCATTGCAAATCGAAGCAAGATGATCTCGATGTCCACCTTCTGGCTTACGGAACTACTTCGAGTTCAAGTTTCGCCCAAACATGTTTGGGACTACCTTGTTTTACTGCACCATGCAATGGGATGCAACAAAGGCATTGGTTCCACCTTTATACATCAGAGAGAGATACTAGTACTTATTCTTGCTCGTGAAATATTAGGCCCGATGGTCCATGTTTGATGGAGTCTGACAAATCCAAGAATTCTACTACTTGTTACCATTGGAATTAGTGTTGCTTAATCACTCTCGCTATTCACAATAAAGACTTAATTTCTTTTAAATGAATAAGCCGCAACATCTCTTATTTGTGTTGTATTTACACACCGAAATTATTGCTTTAAAATAAACAAATGACTTATGAGCGCAAATTTAAATCTATGAAAAAGATATTCTCTCTCTAGGGTAGGATGTAAGTTTTTTTTTTTTTTTAAGTCTAAAAAGTTAAATATATCCTCTAAAAATAATTTAAAATTTAATTGTCTCGTCAAAAAGTGCACTGATTTGAACCTTTAGAATCATTATTGATATCACAATTTAGTTTTTTTATTTATTTTTTCGTTCAAGCCCTTGACAGGGTGACGTGGTAAGGTGGGTTAATTGATTTATTATTATTTTATGAGAGTTTAATTAATTATTTAGGTAAAAAATATTAAAATTCTAAAAAAATTCTAATTCTTTGAACATAGATTATGAAAATCATAAAAAAATTAAAAATTTATAAATAATTATAAAAATATAAAAAAATATAAAAATTACAGAAAATTTTAAAATGTTATAAAAGTTTTTTTTTAAAATGTAGAAATATAGTATAAGTTTTTTTGAAAAATTACTTGAACATTATTAAATGTTATAAATTAATACAAAAATAGTATAAAATTTTAGAAATTATTAAAATTAAAAAAAATTACAAAATAACTTAGAGAAAATTATTAAAATTGAATAGAAGTTCAAATATAAATATTTATTTAAAAATATAGAAAAGTTATAGAAAAATCTTGTTATTTTGTTGGTTTGGAGTCTTTGGATTTAGTAATAAAGAAATGGAGGGATTGAAGTGAGATGATCAAACTTGTGTGAGTTGTCGAGTGAGAGATTTGAGTGACGATGAGTTAAGTGTTTTATGGATTACAGTGAGTGATGGGTAGAAGTGTTAATGGGTCGCTCTAATTTACTTTCAACAGTTAAAAATATTTTAATGTTAGTATTTTATAATTAAATTTAAATAAAAATATTTTAATTATTTTTAAAATAATGAAATGAAATCATATTTGCAATTTATTTTTAAAATAAAACGTAAAACAATTTAAAAGTCGAAATTTAAAGCTAAATAGTCCAGCGTCTCAAAAGTTACATCAAAACCCCAAATAAGTAATAAAATTTTAAAATTTATGGGAAATAGTCTAAAATTTTCATGTGGCCACCATCAAGTCCTCCGCTGCACTAATCCGTCAAGTCTAGGGGTTACCTATACAGATTAAACAGAAAAGGGTGAGTTTTTGCAAACTCAGTGTGTAATCCCCACAGAAAACATGCACACAGTCTGACATCAGAAATCAGTCATATATAGTCTAGGGCTTGAGCCCATTAGAGATTCAATTTGGGCCTTAGCCCATTCAGATACAATCTCAGATATAAATTAGGGCATTGGCCCATCTCAGATACAATAAGTAGTGACAAAAAATCAAAATCCTACCCACCAGCCTCTACACACCATTTCTGTCCATCCCTACACACCATGTGGGATTAAAAACACTCACCCATCCCTACACACCATTCTGTATCGAAATACGGAACATAATCAGAATATTGCAACTAAGCTGCCAGATAACAGGCTTAAGAGCCTTTCAGAACACTTCCTGCACATATCATCAACCTACCCCAATACAATGCAACATGCAATAAATGTCATGCTATTATGCAATTAATAGTCCATACATTCAAATCAATACTCACGCTCAGTACAAAAATTAGACAGGTAGATTACACATATAGAGGTCTAAGTAATGCTTATCGATCCTACAGTAGGTCCAAAGTCGACTTGGGCGACTCGTGCAACCATAGAGAACTTTTAAGAGAAACGGGCTCACATGTCTATGTGGCCTGCCTGTGTGGGCCCACGCACTCGTGTGGCCTACATAGCCCAAACTGGCCTTGGCCATGTGGATCACACGGCCTGACACAGAATCCAACACGCTCGTGTGGACTCACACAACCATGTGGCCCACACGGCCCAATTTAGTCTAGCTCGTGTGTCACATATGGCCTATCCGGCCATCACACAGTCATGTCCTTTGCGTACGACCTGGCCTCATCGATCACACGCCCGTGTGGTGGCCACAGCCTATCACACGGGCAACCACATTGGCAACCACACTGGCAACCACACGCGTGTCTGGAGTCAACAATTTTCTTTTTCAGCTTTCGTTAAATTCTATTTTTTTTGTTTTCGGGTACACACCTAAATTCGATTTGCTGAAAACACACACTTGAGCACTCTCAGGCATAAAATCGAGATATCCAACATCAGTATAATGAATTTACTAGCGCATTTGAATATAAAGATTGAACAGAGACTCAACTTACCACCACTAAAACACCCTCCGTTAACAATGCTGAACCAAAAGACACATAATTCACTGCCCAAAGCCTCCTCCTATGATATTATTTGAAGAAGAAGACATTACTAGAATAATCGCTACAAATCCATGATAGGAAAAGAGGAGAGGACTTACCAACTCGCGTGAATGCAACCAATGAAGTAGAGACAAGAGAAAGGAAAAGGTTTTGAGAAAAATTGGAAAAAGAAAGAGGGGGAACTCAAAGAAATTTTGGCAAAGGAAAGGAAACCAGAGAAGAATAAAGGAGAATAAGGTAACGGAACCAGAAGATTTTGGGAGAAAGGAAACCGAAATTTGCAAATGCCAAAAGCAAAAATAGATTTCCCGATAACCACCACTAACCATAATCTATTAATTTTCTCCCCTACTTCCCCCTACATATCCACTACTTAGAAACCCAATTCAGCACAACTCTAGCTGAAATTAGCAGAAAAAATACTATCCCTCGCCTATGCAAAGAATCGAACACAGGACCTCCAGTAAACTTACCACTTCACTTAACCACTAGACCAGTAGGCCCATTCTGATATGTTTTCACAAGTAATCAAATAAAAGCCTATTGAATAGAGATAGAGCTTTATTCATAAAAATACCAAAATTTACCCAATTCATAGCTTGAACTTGGGACCTCCCACACATACCCAGAATACTTAACAACTGAAGCAAATAGATATTTGTGTCGTAAATAAACATAACAAAAAGAAATTAGGGCGTTACAACACTACCCCTTAAAAGAAAATTTCAGCCTTGAAATTTACCTAGTTAGACAAATAAGGATACTTTTGTCGCGTCGCATCCTTAGGCTCCCATGTAGCCTTCTTAGAGCTATGGTTACGCCATAGAACCTTCACCAAAGGGATAGATTTCCTTCGTAAGACCTTAACGTCTTGGTCTAAAATCTGAACTAGCTCTTCCTCGAAGGTCAAATCTGGCCTAACCTCAATCTCCTCAATAGAAACAATATGTGTGGAATCAGAGTGGTAGTGCCTCAACATCAAGACGTGAAATACATCATGAATGCTATCCAACTCCGGAGGTAGCTCCAACTGATACGCGACAGGTCTCACATGCCTTAGAATCTGGTACGGTCTAATAAACCTAGGGCTTAGCTTACTATTGGGACCGAACCTCAGAACCTTTTTCCATGGTGATACCTTAAAAAATACCAAGTCCCCCACAAAATACTTGATATCCTTTCTCTTCAAATTTGCAAAGGACATCTGCCTATCAAAAGCTACTTTCAGACAATCCCGAGTCAGTCTAACCTTATCTTCGATCTCAGAAACCAACTCAAGACCCAGAACATGTCGTCCACCCAACTTAGTCCAGCATAGAGGAGTGCGACACTTAGGAACATACAAAGCCTCATAAGGCAATTATAGGCAAACTCCGCTAACGGTAAATACTCCTCCCAACTGCCTTGAAAATCAATAACATAGCTCATCAACATATCCTCTAGTACCTGAATCACCCTCTCAGATTGACCGTCGGTCTGAGGATGGAAAGCAGTACTGAAGTCCAACCTTAAACCTAGAGCCTCATGTAGCTTCTTCTAGAACCGAGACGTGAAGCGAGGATCTTATCAGAAATGATCGAGACAAGTACCCCATGGAATCCCACTATTTCCAATATGTAGAGCTTAGCCAGTTTCTGAAGAGAAAACTCTGTCCTGACTGGGATGAAGTGAGCAGACTTGGTCAATCGATCCACGATGGCACAGACAGAATCCTTCTTAGTGGGTGTTAGGGCAACCCACTAATGAAGCCCATCGTTACTCGCTCCCATTTCCATAATAGGATCCTAAACGGCTACAGCAAACCCGAAAGTAAGTAATGCTTAGCCTTAACCTGCTGACAAGTCAAATAGCGAGCAACGAATTCAGTAACCTCATGTTTCAACCCTAGCAACCAGTATAACTCTCGAAGATCTCGGTACATCTTGTTTTCGCCAGGATGCATAGCATAGGGGCTGTTATGCGTCTCCCTCAAAATCAATTGTCTTAAATCCTCATCATTTAGTACACAAATCTGACCGCAAAAACAAAGTACCTCATTACTATTTACCCCAAAATCAGCAGCGTCACCATTCTCAACTTGATGAAATCGTAACTCAAGAGACTTATCCCCTAACTATTTACCTCGAATCTGTTCAATCCTTGTTGTTTAACCTGAAGTTCCACTAAAAAACTTCCATCGTCGAATAGACTAAGTTGAGCTAACATCACTCTCAGGCCAGTCATGGCCCTACAGCTCAACGCGTCAGCCACCATATTGGTTTTGCCGGGATGGTACTCAATGGTACAATTACAGTCCTTAAGCAACTCAACCCATCTTTGCTGCCTAAGATTCAACTCCTTCTGAGTAAGGAAATATTTGAGGCTTTTTTGATCAGTGTAGATAATACACTTCTCACCATACAAATAGTGCCTCTAAATTTTCAAAGCGAATACTACGGCAGCCAGTTCCAAATCATGCGTCGGATAGTTCACTTTATGAGTTTCGAGCTAACAAGATGCACATGTTATCACCTTACCATCCTACATCAACACACAACCCAAACTGACACGTAACGCATCACTGTAAACCACGAAGTCTTTACCAGGCTCAGGCTGTATCAGAATAGGAGCCTCAGCCAGAACAATCTTGAGCTTCTTGAAGCTCTCTTGCTGTGCATCAGTCCAGACAAGAGGAACTCTCTTACGCAGAAGCTTAGTCAAAGAGTTGCGATCAAAGAGAACCCTTCTACAAAGCGTCGATAGTAACCCGCCAGCCCTAGAAAGCTATAGGTCTCAGACACATTCCTCAGCCATTTCTAGTCCAACATAGCCTTAATCTTACGAGGATTGACTTGAATCCCCTCGGCAGAAACTACGTGTCCTAAAAAGGTCACTTCAAGGAGCTAGAACTCACACTTGTTGAGCTTCGCACACAGCTATTTCTCACAAAGAGTCTGTAGTACCACTCTAAGATGCTCATCGTGTTCGTCTTTAGTTTTAGAATACACCAAGATATCATCGATTAACACCATCACAAACTTATCCAAATAAGGTTGGAACACTCGGTTCATCAAGTCCATAAATGCCACTGGTGCATTAGTCAATCCAAAAGGCAAAACTAGGAACTCGTAATGTCTATATCGAGTACTAAATGTCGTCTTATGCACATTTGTCTTCTTAACCCACAACTGATGATAACTCGAACGTAGATCAATCTTGGAAAACACAGAAGCCTCTCTGAACTAGTCGAATAAATCATCAATCCTTGGAAGTGGGTACTTATTCTTTATCATTAGCTTGTTCAGCTATCTGTAGTCAATACACATCCTCATTATCCCATCTTTCTTTTTCACAAACAATACAGGAGCTCCCTACGGAGACACACTGGGACGAATGAACCCCCAATCTCAACAACTCCTAAATCTAAGCCTTAAGTTTCGCAAGCTCCTTCGGTGCCATTCGGTAGGGAGCGGTATACACCAGAGCTGTACCCGAAATAAGTTTGATCCCAAATTCCTCTTCTCGGCTCGAAGGCAGACCTGGTAGTTCCTCAGGAAAGACATCTGAAAAATCCCTTACAGTTTGGATGTCCTTTATAGAAGAGTCCCTAGAATCAAAAGCGCTTATGTAGGCTAAAAATGCCTCACATCCCTTCTGAACCAACTTTTCCGCCACTAACACAGAAATCACATTAGTAAGATAATCCTGATTTTCCCCAATCATAACTACCTCATAGTCCTCATCGGTTCTCAAAATGACCTTCTTAGTCTCACAGTCCAGACTTACCCGGTGCTTGACCAACTAGTCCATTCCCAAAATTAGGTCAAACTCCCTAAACAGAAGCTTTATCAGATTAGCCAAAAATACTGTCCCTTCAACCTCTAACGGAATGTCTCTATTCAGTTTACTAACTCGGATAGATTGCCTTAAAGGACTCAAAACAGTCACCTCACTAGAAGTATTCTCAACCGGAATCCTCGAAGTTTTAGACACAATGCTAGCTACATGGGAATGTGTAGATCCTATGTCTATTAATGCAAGATAAGGTACATCATAAATTAAAAACATAACCATGATAACCTCTAGAGCATCTCTATCTTCTCGAGAACGAGTAGTATAAACAAAAGCTGGTTGCCTTGTCTTAGTCTATCTAGCACCTCTGTCTGGTGTTCTCTGTCCATGGTCCATACCGTTACTACCCCTAACCTGACCACGACCTATAAGTGGCTGCTGAACTACCCTCAGTAGCTGCTGAACTACCTTCGGCGACTGCGTGGTACCAGAACCCAGAGCTTGCACATAATCGGCCCTCAGTGGACTCTCTCGAACACGGTACTCAGTAGACCTACATCATAAACATGCCCCAGTCGTCCTCCAACATTCGTCTGGATGCCACCTACCACAATGCCGATAAGGCAAGATCCCAGTAGGTGCAACAGGGGGCCCAACTCTAACTGGCCCATCAAATCTGGCCTTTTACTTAGGCCTCAATATAGAACTCCAGGGCTCTGAATCCCTATTATTCTTTCCTCTCTTGCGGCCTCGATTTTGGCGCTCAGTGCGATTAACTTGTTCGACGATATTTACTTTTTCAACCAATATAGAGAACTCCCACTCCCTCTGTAGAGTAATCAAGACCCTCATATTATCCCTAAGACCATCTTCAAATCAGACACAGCTCTCATATTCAGTCGCCACCATACCTCGCACATAGCAACTCAATCTCAAAAAATCGGCCTCATACTTAGCCACCGATCAGTCACCTTGCGTGAGATTCAGAAACTCACGTCTCCTAGCATTGATGTCGCTTGCCCCCACATATTTACCTTGGAAAGCAGACTTATAGAAATCTTAAGTCAATCGATCTAACTGAGTCCATTCCTTTACGGTTAGCCACCACTGATATGCTTCGTCACGAAGCAAGGAAACAACACCCTTTAGCTTCTGTTTAGGGGTAAAATCCAAATCATCCATGATTCTTTCAGTGGCCTCCATTTAGTACTCGGCCACGTTAGGGGCGACTCCAGCGACACCCCTAAATAGTTCAGCCCTATTGGACCGGAGTCATTCCGTAGCCGACCCTCGGCTCCCAGATCCAGTGTTGGGCTCAGCGACCCTCTCTAATATCCTCAGCGTAGCTTCGGACAATGCGTCGTCCCCAGCCATGCGATCTTGAGACCCGTTCTTAGTCGCAGTGAAACCGGCGTCTCACTAGTATCCAAATTAGGCATATTGCTAGATGACGAGGACCTAGCTCAAGCCCCTCTACAACCTCTACCACGGCCTCTTGTACCCCATCCAAGAATACCTTGTGCGCTCATCATAGAATTCAAAAGTTATCTACATTACCAGTTTTATGAATCAGTTACAGTTTTGATATTTTATTAGCAAATATTTTATGCAAAACAGTATCAAAATTTCAGGGTTTGTTATCGTGAATCACAGTCTTTATCACTTTTACTATAATTTTAGTTTCACCACAGTTTCAATGTACACTAGCTAAAGTATTTTCACAGTATACTACCTACAGTATTTTCAAAATACACTATCAGAAGTATTTCTAGATGAAACTTCTCAAAGTTTTGGAACACTTACAAGATCGGCGTTGTAGACTCGATGTACCACATACTCAGTCAAATCATTTAAAACCATTTGTAAATAAGTTTTTTGAAACCATTTTTTAAGCCCAAAATCCATAGTCGAGTTTTGCAACCTGGCTCTGATATCCCTAAATGTAATACCCTAAACTCGGCCTAGACATTATAGCCGAATCTGGCGATGTCACATGGAATGAGATTTGAAAATGAGTTTGTCAAATTAAAACCGTTCCAGTTAATTAGCCTTTATCTTAATTCGGAGTAAAACGAATGTTCTTTATTTTGTCAAAAATCATTTCTTTTTAGCGGAAGCTTTGGAAATCACATATTACCATTCAATCTTAGTGAAAACTGAGTTTTATCATGCCTAGAAATAATAAAACGTAAAACAATTTAAAAGTCAAAATTTAAAGCCAAACAGTCCAGTGTCCTGATAGTTACATCAAAACCCCAAATAAGTAATAAAATCTAAAAATTTACAAGAAACAGTCTAAAATTTATGCGTGGCCACCGTTGAGTCCCCCGTTGCACCAATTCGTCAAGTTTAGGGGTTACTTGTACAAATGAAACAAAAAAGGGTGAGTTTTCGCAAGCTCAGTGTGTAATCCCAACAGAAAACATGCACACAGTCTAACATTAGAAATCAGTCATATACAGTCTGGGCCCTAAGCCCATTACAGATTCAGTTTGGGTCTTAGCCCATTCAGATACAATCTCAGATATAAATTAGGGCATTGGCCCATCTCAAATACAATATGCAGTAACATAAAATCAGAATCCTACCCACCAACCTCTATACACTATCTCCGTCCATCCCTACACACCATGTGGGGTTAAAAACACCCACCCATCCCTATACACCATGCTATACCAAAATGCGGCACATAATCAAAATATTACAGCTAAGCTGCCAGATAACAGGCTTAAGAGCCTTTCAGAACACTTCCTCCAAATATCATCAACCTACCCCAATATAATGCAACATGCAATAAATGTCATGCTATTATGCAATTAACAGTCCATACATTCAAATCAATACTCACACTCAGTACAGAAATCAGATGGAAAGATTACACACATAGGGGTCTAAGTAGTGCTTACCAATCCTATAGCAGGTCCACAGTCGACTTGGGTGACTCGTGCAACCTTAGATAACTTTTTAGAGAAATGGGCTCTGTAACACCCCAACCCGTATCCATCATTGGAATAGGGTCACGAGGTATTAACGGAGTTTATAGAACTTTTTTTTTATCACATGATAACTCATTTTATAAGAAATTGTACAACTTAAATTTTACCACTCTTCCATAAACACATGTATATTTTCATTTGATCATTTACCCTTTCGACGTATCAAATAATAAACATATTACCATTTAACCAATAGCTTGGCATTGTCTAAGCGTCAACAACAACAGTCATTAGTATACTTGAATATATTTCATATAATTTTAGAATCGATAAACTCATTGTATCAACATACCATACTTGAGATTATTACTTATTACGGCTTACCCAATTTCCATGTATCATCATGTTAAAGATAGCCACATATTCATATAATATGATACATATTATTCTCTTGCCATTTCTTCAAAAACATAAATCATTCATTATACCAAAATTTCATGTATCATTGTTTTCATGAATTTTGTATATATTTATTCCGGGACAATTCATAATCTTGAACATGCATAATTATCAGGTAAGTTTCATATACATGTATTTTCCATGTCATATTTTTAAAATATCGAATAAATATCGTTTTCGTGTATTTCAAGTTCAATTTCGTGATTATTGTTTCGTGCTCAAATTATTTCCATGTCAGGGCTTTATTCATTAAGTTATTCGAAATTTCATCATCATACAATTAATATTATTAAAGTATACGAATCTATAATCATGGATGCATATATTCATCAATAAATTCCATGTACAAATATCATCATCTTATATTTCCATATATCCAGTATCACTGTCATTTTTTTCATGTACTTCAGGAATATATGTACAAATCTTTTTATATACATATTTCCTTTTCTGGTCAGGATTCTTACCTACTGAATTTATCGAAATATCGATAGTTAAAATCATATAGTATACTTAAAATATGCAAATCCGTAATCCATCAATTCACATTTACCCTTTTTAGCTATGTGTTTACCATCTTCTATATTTATCCTGTTGAATTTCTCAGAATTTCGATGGATTTTTGATAGTACACTCCTGGTGTACAATCTCATTAACTTTCAATTCATACAGGAGTACACTTTTAGTGTACAATTCCGGGTCCGTCAATTCATATGCATGTGTTGCCATGGTATCTTTCAACCATGGTCTTATTCATTTTCTCAATATGTTGCCATGGTATCTTTCAACCATGGTCTTACACATTTCATTTCAGTGAGCACACTCCCGAGAACCTCACACTCCCGCGAACCTCAATTCTTGGCACACTTCCGCGAACCTCAGCTCCCATGTATTCTTCGGAAGGGCCTATACACATATATTCTTCGGGAAAGCCACCAGCACACTCCCGCGAACCTTATTTTCCATATATTCTTCAGGAGGGCTGATATTAGGATTACCCTTTCGGGCTTAATCCTTTTTCCTGTATTCTTCGGGAGGGCTATGTCTGTAATATCCCGAATTAGGGCCTAATCAGAATAGTAGTTTTGTGATCACAAATCTGAGATAGAAATAATCATTTTATAATTATTTTGAGGTTTATGATATGGTTGCATGATTGTGTGAAAATTTCGTGAAGAAATTCTATGCATAAAGTGCTTAAGTTGAAATTAGGGACTAAATCGAATAAGTTGCAAAACTTGCATTCTAGAAGCTTTTAGTATGAAATTGATTTGGAATATTAATTATAAGGTCTTAAATAGCAATTTGACCAATTTATAAAATTTTGGAAAAAATGGGCTTGTACATGAAAAATTACAAAGAAAGGCATTAAGGGCATTTTTGTCAGATGGTAAAGGTGTTAAATTGAAATGTGTTTTATTTATATTTTTATGGTTTACATTTTTATGAAATTATTTTGTAAAACAATTTCGTATGAAAATTTTGACGTTTGGGCACTCAATTTAGTCAAAAGGACTAAATTGTAAAAAGTGCAAAAGTTGAGTTCTATATGTTAGAGGCGTCCAATTGTTATGAAAATTTAAATTGGAGGTCCTTAAATGGTAATTAGACCATTGGTTAATTTATTGGACAAAAACGAACATGAAATGGGTGGAAAAAAATATTTTTAAGTTAGGGGCATTTTGGTCATTTAGTGATTAAATGAATTAAAAATCAAATTAAAAGCCAATTTTTGCTCATCTTCTTCCTCAAGGCCGAAAATAGCATGGAAAAACCATGGCTAGGGTTTTCAAGCTTCCAAGCTCGATTGTAAGTCCGTTCTAGCCCCGTTTTTAATGATTTTTACGTTTTTGAAATCCCGATAACATGATTTCTCTATTTCTACCATTTATTTGAGCTAGGGTTTGATTTCAAAAATTGACCCATGTTGAATAATTGTGTATTTTGATGTTTTATGGTAGAAGATGAGGTTTTAAATTATGTTAAACAACTTGTGCTACTCGGTTTTAAGTAAAAACGAGTAAAACAGCTTAATCAATAAAAATACCTATTGTTCATAAGTACATGTTATAGTGGGAATTTAAGGTTGCTGTTAGTAAATAAATGATCAGCATGTCCTAAAACATAAGAATTATGGAAAAAGTTTAATTTTCGAGCTTTGGGGCAAAAGTGTAAATATGCAAAAGTTTAGGGGCAAATTCATAATTTTGAAAAGTTGGAGTTAAGGATTTTTTTTGATAAATGTGAGTATTAAATAAGCTAAATGTGTTATTTTAGATCAAGAAAGATGTGGAATCGACCTTGATCGAGGAATAGAAAAGATTGTGGACTACATTGCAAAATTTCTATATTTTGTACCGAGGTAAGTTCATGTGTAAATAATGTAACATAATTGCTATTTTAAGTGATTTAATGCTATTTATATGATATGATACTTGATATTATGAATATTATGCTTTGTGAAATATTATGTATTGGTATGAAAAGTATGTGATTAAATTGATAAGTATGAGATGCAAGCAACGTATTGGTTCCGATATTCCGAGGAGAACGACTGGGAAATGTGTGATTGAGGAAAATCTCGTTTGAACCTTGGGAATAGATTAGGATACAAGTGACATTTCACTAGGATGGTTGGGCATCCGAACTCGTTGAGTTGAGTCCGAGTTCACTTATGGATGCAAATGTCCGAACTCGTTGAGTTGAGTCCGAGTTCGTGAGATGTAACTAGGCATCCGAGCTCGTTGAGTTGAGTCCGATTTCACTTATGGATGCGAATGTCCGAGCTCGTTGAGTTGAGTCCGAGTTCGCTTATGGGCGGGTTACATGATTACTTGATTATATATGTGGCACTTATGTGTAAATTATCCATGTATCTGAGTTATATTATGAGGTGTTCAATGGGTAAAATTCTAGCGAAATGGAAGAACACTGAAGAGGCAAGTATCATTTTAATAAGTGTTGTGAAATGGACACTTTGGACAGGTATGTACTTAACCCTCGGGTTGAAACTTGATACAACAACAATAATGTGGTAAGATGATGAATGATGATTAGAAATGTGATATATGTTTTGGTGATACCATGCTAGTGTTATTTGGAAGAATTGCTTTGTTATGTTACTTGTTATTTGCATGTGAACTTACTAAGCATTTATGCTTACTCCCTCCTTTCCATTCATTGTAGTTTTGGACAAGCCGGCTTGGGAATCGGGATAGGTCGAAGGCTCGTTCACACTATCCGAAGAACTAGTTTGGTAAAATGGCTTGTATAACTCAAATATGGCATGTTGTTTTGTGTAATTAATCTTGCGATATGGTTGTGGTTTGGTTGAGAAAATGCCTGAAATGATTAGTCCTTGGAATGGTTAATTTAGATCATGTATGAGACCATGTATGTTCAAAGTGTTAATAGTTCATGAATTTCCATAGAAAAGTAAAAATTTGTCATAAAATAGAATGTTGTAACAGCAGTGACGTGAGTTTGAAAAATCACTAAAAATAGTACGAACCGAATTAGGTGATTAATTAAATATGAAATTGAAGCTTAATGTGTTTAATTTCATATGGAAGAAGCGAAATAGGTAAAGGAGTTATATGTTATGAGATATTTGAGTTTTAGTGAAACAGGGCTAGAGCAATTTCTGGATCCCCTGTTCCAATTTTGGAAATTCACTACAAATTGTAAAAAAATAATTAGGAGTCATGCTATATATGTACAGATTCCTTATTGAGTCTAGTTTTAAGATAAATAAATGGAATAGCCTTTTGCATTCTGTATAGAGAGAAAAGTGGTTCGTAGTGAACATAGGTCAGAGCAGTCAAACACTCAAACAGGGGAAAATTTAACTAATAAAATGTACTAATTGGCCCAACCAAAAATTCTAGAAAAAAATTAGTAGATAGATATATGAGTGTAGTTTCAGGAAAAATTTATGGATCTTAATTTTGAGTTTTTTAACTCGAGATATGATTTTTTGACAAACCATGATGCAGAAAGACAGCTTATTCCGAAAGTTAAAATAAATGGTTTAAAGTTGTTTAAATGGTAAATTAAGTTTAGTAACACCTCAAGCTCGACTCCGGTGACGGTCTCGAGTAAGAGGGCTTTACAATATCAGGATAGGATCACCCGTCCGAGCTAGATCCCCTTTTACCGTCAATTCCTTTTCAGAGATCCATCGAATTTTCCTTTCATTCAACCGGGATTTCTTCCCCTTTTTATCAAATATATCAATGTTTCATCAATTTTCATATAATGAACATTCAATTCATATTCACATCAATAACATACATTTCAAGCATTTAAGAATATAATTCAAGTTACACGAACTTACCTCGTTGCTTGTTCGTGTTTATAAATTCATTAATCCAATACATTTTCTTTTCCACGTTCGAGTCTCACATTTGGGTCGTTTGGGTCTTTATAAATAAATTTGATCATTCTTTTCATTTATTCCATATTTTAATACATTCAATTAGTGCTCTAGGCAAAATTACCATTTTGCCCCTAAACTTTTAATTAATGACGATTTTACCCTTAGGTTCAGAAAAATAAATTCTTGCAATTTAATCCTTATTTCCAGCCGTTATCATCATACATATTAATAACATTCCATAAAATATCAAAATTTTTCATAATTTCAACACTTTTCAATTTAATCCTTGAAACATGTTTTCCCTCGATCTCGAACTAAATTAACAGTTTTCATTTAAAATTTTCAATTTAAATAATATAATAATCCATTTCATGTAATTTGATCATTTCTAACATTTTTACAAAATTACCCACAAAGTTTTACTTTTATTCAATTTAGTCCCTGAGCCTAAAACATACAAATTAGCCATGCTAACTGAATATTCATACATATTTTCCTCCTCCTCCTCTCCATTCCACATCCTTAATTTATATAATATGCTTATAAGTAACATTATCAATAATTTCACTATTTACTTATATGTGAACATTCAAGCTGTCCACCTGCGTCATAGTCACTAAATTATTTATATATTGAGCTAAAGAACTCCAAATTAAGATCCATAAAATTTCCCTAAAACTAGACTCACATATATTCTGAAAAGAAAATTTTTATAATTTTTGGTTTAGCCAAATAGTACAGTTTATTCTTTAAAATCACCCCTATTCTGCTATCTGACAGTTCTGACCCTTCTTAACTAAAAATTAATTATCTCTTCATACAGGATCCGAATGATGTTTCCGTTTGTTTCTATTGAAAATAGACTCATTAAAGAATCTAACCATATAACTTATGTCCCATAATTATTTTTATACAATTTTTAATGATTTTTCAAAGTCAGAATAGAGGATCCCGAAATCATTCTGAACCAGTCTCAGAAAAATATAAATATCTCAGAATACAGAATTAATTTACTTGTTCTGTTTCTTTTATATGAAAATAGACTCAACAAGCTTTAATTCCATATCTCACTCAACTCCTAATTCAGTTTCTACCATTTTTGGTGATTTTTCAAATTTAGCTTACTGCTGCTGTCCAAAACTATTTTAGTGCAAGATATTAATTACTAAGTTTATATCACCCTTATTTTCTTTCTCTACACCATTTCCCATCACTTTATCTTATTTTCTCTTCACTACCATATCAAGAACATAGAATCATATATAGGAAAACTCTACATTAACATCATTTACATGCTTTTTCAATAATATTAAACTTAAAAATACATGGAAATCTTGATGTTCTTACCTTGTTTTATTGTTTCCAAACTTTAACTTCATTTTCTCTCTCCTCCAGCTTCTATTTCTTGAATCCAACTTGATATTCTAACTTCTCATAGTCTCCTTAACATTTTTCTCCTTCGATAGCTATGGAAATTCATTTGATTTCTAGGTGAAAATGGTAAATTTTTGGTGGAAGAATCAAATTGTAAAGAAAGCAAAACTTTCTTTCTTTCTCTCTTCCTTTCACGTTGGTGCATGGGAAAGATGGTGATTTCTTCTCTTTTTTTTCCACACACACACACATATATATACTAAATAAAATAATAAAATAATAAAATATCTTATTAAAATATTAATAAAATAATATTTATCTTATTAAATAATTATAAAATATCATCACACCATCATTACCTTCTAGATTTCTCTCTCCTTCTAATTGACCATTTTGCCCTTCATGATCTTTTAAAATTCCATCCTTGAGTCATCACTTAATTTGGTAAAATTTTGATTTAGTCCCTCATAATTCTTTCTCCTATTCAATTTGGTCCTAATTCATCCATTTTCCTTAGTTTCTAGATTATTCCATCCTTAAAATATTTGCACTATTGGTCCTTCAACTTTTTCATATTTACACTTTAACCCCTTAAATTTTAAGTATTTACTCTCGGGCCACAAAACTTTTCTCACTTTTACGATTTAGTCCTTTCTTGGATTAATACATCATAATCAATTCCTACATAGATTTTGTTGATATAGCTCAAAATTTCTCTTTTTATTTCTTTATTTCTTTATTTTACTATATCAGGGATAGAAATTTTCGGGATATTACAGGCTCACCTGCCCATGTGGCCTATCCGTGTGGGCCCACACACTCGTGTGTCCCACACGGCCTAAATTGGCTAGTCCGTGTGGGCCCACATGGCCCAATTTAGTTTAGCCCGTGTGTCGCATACGGCCTATCCAGCCATCATACGGCCATGTCCTTCGCGCATGTCTTGGCTTCGTTGATCACATGCCCGTTTGATGGCCACAGCCTACCACATGGGCGACCACACGCCCGTGTGGCGTCGACAGTTTGCTATTTTGGCTTTCCCTGAATTCTATTTTCTGTGTTTTCGGGTACACACCTGAATTCGATTTGCTGAAAAAAACACTTTTGAGCACTCCTAGGCCTAAAATCGAGATATCCAACATCAGTTTAACAGATTTACAAGTGAATTTGAATATTAAGATTGAATAGAGACTCGACTTACCACCACTGAAACACCCTCTGTTAACAACGCTGAACCAAAAGACACGTAATTCACTGCCCAAAGCCTCCTCCTACGACTTTTTTTGTAGAATAACACATTACTAGAATAATTGTTACAAAACCATGATAGGAAAAGAAGAGAGGACTTACCAATCCACGTGAATGCAACCAACTAAGCAGAGATAAGAGAAAGGAAAAGGTTTTGAGAAAAATTGAAAAAAGAAAGAAGGGAACTCAAAGAAATTTTAGTAGAGGAAAGGAAACCAGAGAAGAATAGAGGAGAAAAAGGTAACAGCGTCAGAAGATTTTGAGAGAAAGGAATGCAACACCCCTTACCCGAGTCCGACCTGAAACAGGGTACGAGGCATTACTGTACTTAACCTTACTCAAACTTACTAAATCGAGCCCTAATTCTCGCTCCAATTTATAACTTTTATAAACATGCTCACAATATTCTTATCATGGGCCTACGAAGTCCAAAACATACACCCGAAGTGGTTTGAAACCAATCCGGGAATTTTTGGGCATCTTAGAAAAAAGTTTTGCTTAAAATAGGGTCACACGCCTGTGTGAGGTGGGACACACCCGTGTGGGTTGGCCGTGTGGTCTCACACGCCCATGTCCCTAGCTCATGCTGAATTTTTTTTCTTATTTCAAACCTACAGGTTTGAACACGGCTTTGGCACACACTCGTCTCTATGGCCCATGTCCCTCACACGACATAGACACGTCCATGTCAATAACTCGTGGACTATTCTATTAGAACACTATGAATTACTTGACTTTACACGGCTAAGACACACGCCCGTGTGCTCAGCCCGTGTGCAACACTAACTTAATTACTTAAGATGCAGGGGACACACGGTTGAGCTACACGCCCTAGATATAGACCGTGTGTCACACACGGCCTAGACATATGCCCGTGTGCCTAACCCGTGTGGACAAAAATAGGCTATTTTTCAAGCCTTTTTGCCACCCTGAACCACAACCAACTCATACCAATTTCAAACTCACAATTTAGGCATAATTATACTTTCTAAACATTCACATTTTAGGCATCTACATGCCTCCATGCATGTCATTCCCATACATCATTACTCTATTCGGACATGTAAGCTTGCATACTCATAAATTTCATCTACATTGCATAAAATATATACTTAATCAATATGAGCCCATTTCCAAAGGCCATTACAACTTGACTCAAGTGATAACAATAGCCAACATATTTGGCTACTCAAAATAACATATATCAAAATAACCAAACTTCCCATACATGCCATACATCAAAATAACTAACTTTACTATACCAAAATAAATGGCTTGATAGTGTGACTTCGAGCTCCAACTTTGATCGATCCCTGAGCTAATTTGGCAAATCTACAAGGAAGAAGGGAAAATGAAGTGGTAAGCATAAAATGCTTAGTAAGTTGCATGGAATAAGATAGCAACATAAGTCATAAAACACCATTCAAATAAAATATCATCAAATGTCATTTGCTTTTCTACTCTTTCTCATATCTGGTTCAATCTCATAACTTACTCAATATCATGACTTACTTGTTCTCATGACTTACTTTTCATTTTCTCGTAACTTATTCAAGTGTACCTGTAATACTCATCATGAAACTTTAGTCTTTCTCATTAACTAATCAACATAAATACTTTCTTCTTAATGTACGTAGAATATCGAAGGATACCCGTAGGCTGATACCGATGCCATGTCCCAGATATGGTCTTACGTGGGATCTCATATCGATGTCGATGCCATGTCACAGACATGGTCTTACACGAGATCATAGGCTGATGCCGATGCCATGTCCCAGACATGGTCTTATACGGGATCTCTCTTAGATGCCCATGCCATGTCCCAAACATGGTCTTACAGGGGATTTATGTCTCATCTTGGTGCCGAAGCCATGTCCCAGACATGGTTTTACACGGGACCTCATGTCGATGCCAATGTCATGTCCCAGACATGGTCTTACATGGGATCTCATATTGATGCCAATTCCATGTCCTAGACATGGTCTTACATGGGATCTCAGTTCAGTGCCAAAACCATGTCCCAAACATGGTCTTACATAGGACCTACATATCTCATGTCATGACTACGGTACCCTTCGTATTCTTAACACTTAATCGGGCTTTCTCATTTATTTTATCATCATTTCTTTATGGATTTCATAATAATAAATTTCATAGAAATACATGGAATTCATGAAATATCATCATAATAATTTTCATCATGCAAAATGGTAAATTATTACATACAACTTACCTTGGGTCCAAAATGCTGGTGAACATGCGATTTAGTCCACCACCTTACTTTTTCCCCAGTTTCGATCTAGGCTTCGTGTTTCTTGATCTAAAATGAAAAATTTAACTTATTTATTACCCACATTGGCTAAATAGCCCATAATGTCAATTTATAATTTTGCCCCTAAACTTTTGCATATTTGCAAAAATAGTCCCTAGGCTAGTATAGTGAAATGCACTTATTTTCTTAGTTACCCAAGCCTAATTAAACTTTACTTATGCAGATAACAGCCCCTATTTCTCATCATTTTACACTTTTACTACACATTTTCATACTTTTACAATTTAGTCCCTATTAGGGATTTTCCTGAAAAATCACTTAGAGAAAGATGTTTACTACACTTCAAACTTTCATAATCTACCACTAGACATCAAAAAACTTGCATGTCATGCATGGGTATATTTTTGAATATAAACCATAACTTAAATTAGTGGTAAAAATAGCTAGATTAAGCTACGAGGATTTCAAAAATACGAAGAGAATTAAAAACGATGATAAATTGCACTTACTTGGAGCTTGAAAATGAAAGAAACCCTAGCTATGAAGAACCCTTAATTTTTGGCACACAAGGAAGAAGATGACACAATTTTATTTTCTTTTTCCGTTTTTATTTCATTAATTAACCAAATGACCAAAATGCCCTTATGTCCTTTCTTTGATATTTTACCCTTCCTTAGGCATTTTTGTCCATCATGCTAATAATTGGTCTATTTGCTTAATAAGGACCTCTAATAATTTTTTATAATTCTATTTCAAACTTGAACCTTCTAGAAACTCATATTTTACAACTTTTGCAATTTAGTCCTAAAGGACAAATTAACCACTTTTTCATAAAAATTTCTTCATGGCATTTTATCGCTACCATGAAATCATATCATAAACTTAAAAATAATCATAAATTATTCTTTTCTACTTCAGATTTGTGGTCTCGAAACTACTTTTTCGACTAAGCCCTAGCTCGGGCTGTTACAAGGAAACTGAAATTTGCAAATGCCAAAATCAAATTCAGCACATCTCGATAACCGCCACTAACCACAATCCCTTAATTTTCTCCCCCAGTTCCCCCTACACATCCACTATTCAGAAACCCAATTCAGCAAAATTCTAGCCGAAATGAGGAGCAAAAATACTATCCCTTACCTACACAAAGAATCAAACACAAGACCTCCAATAAACTTAACACTCCACTTAACCACCAAACCAACAGGCCCATTTTGATATGTTTTCACAAATAGTCAAATAAAAGCCTATTGAATAGAGATAGGGCTTTAAAAATACCAAAATTTGTCCAATTCATGGCTTGAACTTGGGACCTCCCATACACACCTAGAATACTTAACCACTGAAGCAGACAAATATTTGTGTCTTAAATAAACAGAACAAAAGTAAATACTTTGGAGCGTTACATATAATTTTGAATAGATTTTTCTATATTTTTCTAAAATATCTCCTATTATTTTTAATATTTTATTGGTTTTTATAATTATTTATAAATTTCTAATAAGTTTTTAATAATTCTATAATTTATGTTTACAAAATTCAGTTTTTTTTTTTAATTTGAATAGTTTTATTTAAATAATCAATTAAGCTCTTGTATAATAATAATCAATTAAGTCCTCTTCAAATAATTACTATAGAAAATATTAGTGGTTTATTAAGCTCTTGGATAAGTAGTTTTATTAATAAGTTTTTAACAATTCAAAAGAAGTAGAAAATATTAGTGGTAGTTGAACTTAAGTCTATAGACATATAGTACTTTAGGAAAGGTAGCTTAAGATTTGCTCTCGAGACAAGTAGATTACTGTAGAAACTTATCGAGCAGTAAAATGTTCAAGACTAATTCTTAATTGTGGCTTTTTAAAAATTTTATTCAAATAATCAATTAAACTCTTATATAATAATAATTTTATTAATAAATTATTAATACAACCGCTACGATACGATCCTATCCTCAAAATATATTTTTCCAAGTAAATTGATTTTGATTGTTTGCTTGAATCATTCCACAATATTAATAAAACTCAAAGAAGTATTTTAATAAATTATGAATGTACCAAATAATGCAAGTTGATTTATATTGCAATAGTGACTTCTATTGGTAGATTACGGCTCAACAAATAATTTGTTTATTACTGTACAAGATCAAATTCATAAGCCCACTCTAATAATTATATTCACTTCCATATTATTAACTTGTTTTTTTATTCACTTCAACGTTTTATCTCTATAATTTTTTTAAAGAAATTATTTTAATTAAATTAATAGTCTAATATACATTTATTTTATACCGAACTTAAAATTCTCTCTCCCACATAGTATCTTATCTATACTCTTTCAACTTACGGTTTTTCTCAATTAAATTGTTGTTTTGTTTCGTTTTCTTAACCGATTAAGATAAAAAGAATAGAAAATTTGTTGTTATTCGTTCCCATCAAATTTAAAATAATTGATAGCCACAAATATTAGGCTGTGCATTAAGCAAATCTCGTTTACATACGTGGAGGTTGGATCTCTAAAAAAATAGAAAATTGTTGTTGATCATAAAGATCCTAGAAACTATATTTGAAAATTCCTAAAATTGGGTTTTACATTGTGAAGAATGTGTTTCTTTCATGAAAGGATTTGGTTTATAGATAAAAACTTGCTGAAGATGAAGGGGCAGTGAAACGAAAACTTGGGTTTCGGAGATAGGTCGAAGGATCTGACCTACGCCGGTTAGGTTTTTTTATCGAGAGAAGGGTGATCTTGGGATCTAATCTGAAGAAGCCATTTTCATAGGTGAGAATGATTTGGAGTTAGCTTTGGTTCTTTTTCCGTGAAGAAGAAAAAGCCGTCGAAAGAGACGAAGTCAAATAAAAGTAATATATATAGAAATTAAAAATTACTTAAGATTTTAGTTTTCCAATTTTAATTTAATTAAAGATATATTTAAAAAAAAAGAAAAAAAAATAAAGGTCACATTAACGATGATATGTCATGTTCAAATTGGTAGGATTATAAAAATACTATGTGCCAATTTTAAATTAATTAAAAATATCAACAAATTTTTTTCAACCAATATAACAATTTGGATAATTAATATAACAATATGTTCCACTTAAAAAAAAAAAAAAAAACTTTAACACCTAAGAAAACTAATATAGTTGGTGGCCAAAAATACTATTTCAATTTTCAAGTAAACTAAACCAGTACTTTCAATCATGAAAAATTTCAATATCATCATGAACTTTTTCAATCATTACTAACTAACTCACTAATGGAATGTTTGCATTGATTTATTTTTAGACATGATTTTTTTTTAATTTAAATCGGTTTTTCATAATCATGATCATTATTTTCTATTTTGAAAAAGAACAAACCTTAGTTATTGATTTTGTTCGGCAATTGGTTAATAGTTGATTGTAATGGTTGGTTTAACCAACTAATTTTATTAATTGATTTGATTAACTAATTTTATTAATTATTTATTTAAAAGTTTTTTTTATAAAACTTAACTGATAGGTAGAAGCTAATATGTGTAAAATTATAAATAAGGCATTATACATTTTATTGTTAAGTATTTATTTGTTTATAATACTTTAGTCTGTATTAGTTGAAATGATTGAAATAAAATACAACAATTAAAATATCTACTATGGAAATTAATCGGTGAATACTTTTTTAAAAATTAAATAAACAAAATTCTTAAGTTCTTTATTTACAAATATTAACTTTGTGGAAATTGATAAATGTTAATAGTATATATGATTTAAACTATATTCTAAATGATAATAATGTCATATTTTTAGTATGTAAACTAGTGATAATTATGTCACGATCTGTAAAAAAATTGTCAAGTAACATATTTTAATTAATATAAAGTTGTATAAGAAATTATTTTACACAAGTAAATTGAAAATAAATTAAGAGTACATAAACATTCAAGGATGAAAGAGCTCCATTAAATTTCTCGTGACAATGTTAATTTTTGTAGATTCACTGTGGAGTTTTTATTTTTTGATATTTATTTTAAACTTTGAAAATGAAAGTGAAAATGAAAGAATGAAGGCTACTGATATCTTAGTATCACTATTAGGTTTGAAAACATGTGTCAAATAGAGTAATTTTTAGCAAGTATGGTCAAATATGTCATTACACATATCTCATCTTTAATCAGCAGTTAAAAAAAGTTGCCGTCTCAACTTTTTTTATTTTAAAAGTTTTAACTTAACAAATTTTTATAAACCTTCATTCACCAAACACTATAATCTCCAACTTATCACCAATGGCCTTCACGTACTCTCAAGCAAGTAGACCAAACCATCAAGCTACATCGAGAGCCAGCACATGTCTAATATATATCTAAAGCAATTAAGATAAGTTTTAGTTGTATCTCCCAAGTGTCACCATTAATTAGTTGACACAAAAATAAATTGATTTTAATAACGATTTGGGTCTTTTTTTTTTTTATTTAAGTTTTGTCTAAAACTAAATTTGTTAATAATAATATAATTAAAATTTCAATATTAAATATCATTAACATTACAATTTAACATATAAAGATTTCATTTTGAACTTAAAAAAAAAGTTCATTTTGAAATTATTTAATCCACGCTTGTTTGAGAAATTTTTAGATTTTACTCAAGTCACATGTATTAATTTAAAATTTTAATTTCAATTATGAGTTAAAATTTTTAATTTTAATATAATATGATTTTTGTATAAATTGAATTTATGTTTTACTAAATATATGAAAAACATTTGAAAATCAAGTGCAGAGACTTGGATTCATGCTAATTTTTTAAATCAATAGATGTTAATTTAGGAAATTAATTTAAAACCATAATATAATATGATTTTTGTACAAGAATTTTAATATTAAATATATTTTACTTAATTCCTATGTTTAAATTAATAAATTCATGCTAATTTTGGAAATTAATTTATTTGACACACGCTCAATTTTTAAAAATTTTAAATTTAAAAATTATATTATTGATTTTATGATTAATTAAAAAATTAAAGAGATAATTTAGTTTATGATTTGCTATTTGCTCATCATTAACTGTATCACTATTGCTTACATTTATATAAATCCCCTTTAATTTCAATCGTCCTGTCAAAAGAAAAATTCATTCGTCTTCTTAAAAATTATAGTCAATTATTTTTCTTTATATATTTTCTAAAATAAATTTATTATATTCACAAAATATTTAGTCAAAATTGTGAAGTTTGTTTTCGGTTTTGCACTGTCTCTTTTTCTTTTTCTTTTTTAGCTTTCAGAAATGAAATATTCAGTGAAGAAACATTTTATGCTTTGATTTTGATATGGAAAATGAAATCTTCAGTAAAGAAATAATTTCTTCTTTTATAATATTATGGATTCTGGAAGTGCTAGAAATGGCCAAATATATGACTGTCAAAAAACACCGAATATACTAATTATCAAACATATGAATATAAACTCCTTTTTTGAATTATATTACAACATTAATTCCTTTTTTGAACTATAAAATTATAATCATATTTCTAAATTTAAAAATTATACTAATTATTAAATATTAAAAAAATTATACAAAATTTTTAATAAATAAATAAAACATATTTTAATAAAAACACACATCAAATCGTGTATCACACGAGAACAAAAATTAGTTTTAACTATTTTCTCAAAAGTGATATTAAAATCAAAACTCCGAATGAAACCATTGGATCTGCCTTCAATTCCGAATGTGGCATCCTCTTCTTAGATAAAATATGTTAGCAAAAAAAATAAATTAATTATAAATAGATACATATGAAATACAATATAAATAAAATGATTTATAAATAAGTTCTCAAATATAAAAATTAAATAAAAGCATAATAAACAGTTGAAATAAAGAAGAATCGAGATTTTGCGAAATGTTGAGGCCTGTGAAACATAATTTCCTTAAGACAGATTTAGCCACTCCTATGGTATTTGGAGTAACATTGGTCAAATGTCAACAACAGCAGTGATCAAAGTAGCAGCACCTCTACAACAATCAACAAACGAACAATGCATTTTTCTATCATCGGAATGTTTGAAAATACGAAGGAAGGAAATGAAGAGTTTTTGAGAGCAATAGAGTTTCGGCAAGAGAAATTATCAGAAAGTACGAGTGTGTAAATTCCTTCAGAAATCATGGCCTTTTATAGGCATGGAAAGTTAGAATTTTTGAAAAAAAATTCACAAAACCTGCCATTAAATCAATTTGATTTAAAATTTTAATTAGATTTATTGGAATCAAATCAATAAGATAAGTTTCCATGTATAAGCAGATTTTGTTTGCTGAGGAAATTAAATTTGAGCGTAGGCCCATTTGTGCCCGATCGGTCTGGACATTTTGCGTCGCCCACGTCGTACAGGTGCGCCCTAATCCTATCAAGTTTGGACTTGCACCCCTTATGCGCAAGACAAGGTTACAAGCTTAGTCATTCAATTACCCTTCAAGAGAGTTCACATATAAACATATCTAGCACTTGGTATCTAACCAATGTGGGATCTAAGCCTTTTCTTTTCCTCAACAATATTTCCAAGTAGCTTACTTTGAGCATCAATTTCTCATTCATCACTCAACCATTTTGAGCATATGATATACCATTGTAAATGTCTCGTGGAGTAGAATATGAAACCATAATTTCATGATTCGACTCTCCACCTTTACCTATTGAGAATGTGCCTCAAAATTCCCATAAAAGCAAATTTTCTAATAATCCCCCACATGAATGAAAATTGATAGTTTTATCGAAAAACATTGAGTCAATGTGGTGATAGAATCTACGATTGATAGTTGCATAGGATAGGTAGGTATCCACCCTTGAGCCTTCCCTTGCGAAAGTATATTTACTTTACTACTTGACCAGTAGACGTGATGTCTTTGAACTACTCTGCCTTTTGTGTAAACGATGATATACCTCACAGAACTAAAACCTTGCTACCTCTCTAGCAAGGTTTTAGTTCTCATAGGTATGTTCATATAGCCATGAACATCTCCTTGTTCTACAAAAGTTTGAGAGAACTACGCCCCAATAGTCTCCTTAAAGCAGCCCCACTTCACTTTCACATAAGTGACTTATATTGTTAGGTTCACCGAAACACACAATGGTCATTAAAAGCAATGCTTAACCTATCCCATTTTTCATCACTGTTTACATAATAGGAATGGACTTGGGATAAGTACCCCCACAGTGACCTCACAAGGTCTATGAAATTAGGTTGTCCTTTTGAACCTTGATTGTAACACCCCCTAACCCTAAACCATTATTGTTGCCGGAACAGGGTTCCAGAGCATTACTAGACATACCGGATAATTTATAACTAATTCACAAATACATAACAAACAATGCATACTTTATCATTAAGTCCCTTTAATAGGCCATCGAGGCTCAAAATACATGTTAAGGTGGATCGGGACTTGTTCGGGTGCTCTGGAAATTTTTCAAAATTTTTCTCAATAGTAGGGCTCACACGCCCATGTGGATAGGAGACACGCCCGTGTGACCCCTTAATACGCCTGTGTCGTTGAGTCGCGTGGCTCAACACGGCCAAGGTATTCTAAGACACGCCCGTGTCCCTTACCCGTGTAACTCTCTGACTTCTATTTCATGTACAAATGGATCTCACACAGCCAAGCCACATGCAATTGTGCTTAGCCCGTGTGGATTTATTCTCAATTTCAATCTAGTGCAGTTTTCACACGGCCTTGATACACGCCCGTGCTCAAGCCTGTATGGGTCACATGGCCAGCCATATGCCCATGTGCTAGGCCGTGTGCCAAAACCTAGACATTCTATTTCTCATTTTTAAAGTGCAGGGGATGCACAGCCAGACCACATGCCCATCTGCTAGCTATGTGGACTCTAAATGAGCCATAAATACTAACCTAGCCACCCTGCAACTTTTAAAATGAAACTAATTTGCAGCCAATATATCAATCAACACATTTCCACATTCAAACATGCCTAATTATGCCCTAAACATTGACTTATTAATTTACCCAATGAAAATTTACAATATCATTCAAAATTCAACTTATATTTCATTCATTCATTTCAAATATAACATTTAACATGCCAAACACTTCATTTATATTTCATACTATTTACCAAACTTCAACTTAAGTGTTATATACCATATTTACATCCCAGAATACAAGACAATACAAGTGACCAAAACAAAACCTAGTACATGCCACATTTACCAAAAGATAGATTACATCACTAAAATAGAGCTGAGGTCGGGATTGACTTAGATGCTGAACCAGACTTTAATTTTTACTAATCTACACACGAAAAACTACCGTACACTGAGTATGGATATACTCAGTGGTATTACTATAATTCAAATTATAAATAACCAAATAAGTTTCATACATATAAAACCTTACATCACATGAACACGTATAGTACCAATTCACACTTTATTTTCTTGTCATATTCATAGCAATTCAATTTACTAATTATCAACTTAATATCATAAACATCACCTTTAAGTAATAATAGCCTTTAGAGCATTTAGTTCATTCATTTAATTTCATTTCTTATTTCATACCACTTTTTACTTTCAATTTCACAAAATTTCTTATATCTATTCAATTTGCATTCTCACTTTATTTACCCATATTAACAAGACTTGGACCTTGGAGGGTACACAGATCCAACCAAACATATCAGAATGGCACCCAGTGCCTCATTGGATAGTTTGAAGCAAATATAGTGACACCCAGTGTCTCATCGGCCTAGCTAAAGTAAAGTGGTACCCAGTACCTCATCGAATCTATCTGAAGTAAAATAATGACACCCAGTGTCTCATCGACTTGAAGTCAAAGTATCCCTGAACTCTTCCAATCCTATGGCATGCTAATTATAACAGCTCAATTTCAGGTCTAATCGGAACAGGTGGTTTCGGGACCACTTAACCGAGTTGAAATATTTATTTTATTATTTTATTATGTTTTACATCATGATAGTTACTGTGTGAAAGTTTCATCTAGAAATTTTACTATTTAATTAGTTAATTCGATAAAAAAGACTAAATCGCGTAAAGCGATAAATAGGAGTTCTATAAGTTAAATGACTTAATTGGCTTTAGAATTAATAGTGAAAGCTTTTATGTTGATGTTAGACCATACATAGTGAAAGTTTACATGAATGGCCATTAAATGAATGTTTAAAAATGGTTTTAATTATGGATAAAATTGTCATTTGTTAATTAAATTATATTTAGTTAAAACAAAAACATAAAATGGTTTGTTATTCACCATCTTTGCTGAAATTACAAAGGAAAAAGATAGAAAAGAACCATTTAGGGTTCGGCTAGTTCAAGCATCAATTAAGGTATGTATTGAACTCGATTTTTTATAAGTTTTACGTTTTTGAGATCGTTGCTTAGTAATCTATCATGCACATGCCTAAATTTTTGAAATTGGTGATGTTTTTGAAATGTGCCATTATTGAATACATAGGTATTTTGATGTTTCTTGATAAATTATTGATTGTTGTTAGTAGATATACAAGTTTTATAAAGTGATTTTTGACAAAAATGTGAACTAGGGATTAAATTGAAAAAAAGTAGAAATTTTATGGTTAAAAATGTGAATAAATTAAAAATATGGCTTGTATGGAATATAGAAATATTCAACCTTGTATATGTATAGTGAAATTCGATATATTTTGCATATTCGTGTATTAAGGACTAAAATGTCAAGTTATGAAAATACAAGGGCTATTTTGCAAAATGGCTACAATACATGTTTTTGAACTAAATTGAATGTGTTAGTGAATAATTGAGTTAAATTTGAATTATTATAGATCAAGACAAAAAAATCCAAGAACTTGATTGGGGGAAATGAAAGGTAGACGAGTAGATATTGGGTATAAAAGCTAAATCGAGGTAAGTTCGTATAATTAGAATTAAGTTATATTTTTTATTTAAATTGTTGACTTAAATATTGGATGTTTGTATAAATGAAGTACAGGATAGAAATGCCTATTGATTGTATGTGTAAAGTGATTTCCAAGTCCCGTTAGAACCGTAGAAAGTCATAGGATATAAGTGACATTTCCCTAGGGCTATAGGTTAGTTGAGCTCCTGCATTCGTTGCGGACCTACCACAGCTTATCAGCTTACATGTTCAGCCTTCGGGCTTACCGTTTAGCCTTCTATCTTACCGTTACCAGCTTAGGAGGAGCATACCATACATGGCTTGAAAGAGCATACATGATGAATTGAGGGATTGCCAATTACACTGTGTGTGTATCACCCGAGTATCCCTCAATATTTTTGAAGGTTCAATGGGCAATGTACCAAAATGAAAAATAAAGCATACATGTTTTAAAGGTACAATATGTACATGGTATATATGTTATATGAATTACTTGGATTACATGAATTACAAGAATGAAATGTTACATAGTTTACATGAATTTCATGGTACAAATGTATAAAAGCTATATGATGAATTGTTAAATGAAGTATATGATTTGAATAAATAAAAGGTTACATGGTAAATAAGTATGTATATATGAATCTTAGAAATGAAAGATGATATGTGATAAGTTATAAGATTTGAAATGTACATGAATGTTTTATGCTTGGTTTCATCCTTTGAATAGATGAATATATGTTTGTTATATGACTAACATGTGGTTGAATCATGTGAATAGGCAATGTGAGCATATGAGCTGGTTTTAATTTCTTTAAATGCTTATTAATATTTTGGTAAGTTTGTTTCTAAATTATACGGGCTTTCTAAGCTTTTAAGTTTATTCCGTTTATTTTCCTCGTGTTTTATAGATTTCGAAAGCTAGCTCGATTCAGACGAAGTCGAAGATTGCTATCGCACTATCTAAGCTAACTTTTCGTACTTTTGGAACTTTTGTAATGATGTAAATATGGCATGTATAGGCTAGTTTTTAGTTCAAATTGTATGTTTATCTATGTTGATGTCTTTGGTATGAAATTTGGTACTTGACCAAGCTATGTGATATGGCTTGGTTTGGATGTGGTAAATTTGGTATAAAGGTTTCATATGATATACTCATTTTGAGGTAAGTGGATGAATGATACATGCCTTATATGATGTTTGAATGTGGTCATTTGATAGGTTTCAATTGTGATTGAAATGGTAAGTTGAAATAGGTATTAAATTGGATCATATTAGTACATGTTTGAATGATGTAAATTGGTATAAATGTGTTTTGAATTGGCTGAATTGGTTGATTGTTTATGCCTATAAATGTTATGCAATTGATGTTTTAGGTACTTGACCAAATTGGGTAAGAAATGTGGCTTAAACCAAGCCTATTTCGTGCCATACAGCCAGAGCACACTGGTATGTGACTCGATCATGTGACCACTGCATCCTAGTTAAATTGGTCAGGATGCCACACGGGTTAGACACACGGACATGTCTTGTACCCATGGGTGCAAGTCAATAGCTTCTTAATTTTCACACGGCCTAGACACATGGGCGTGTCTTGTGGCCGTGTGCACAAGTCAGTATATATGCCCTGTTTTCACACGGCCTGGACACATGGGCATGTCTGGTGATCGTGTGAGGCACACGGCCTGTGCACATGGCCATGTGACCCAATTTCAAAAATTATCTTAAGTTTTCCTATATCTTTTAATTGTTATCGAATTAGTCCCTATGATATGATTTGAGTTTTATAAGTCAGTTTATAGTATGATTTGATTTTGGATGTTTGAAAAGCTATTGAATTATGATATTATATGCTACATGGTTGGTATTACCCTATTCTGATTTGTGTTTACAAGTCCGGTAATGCCCTTTACCTATTCCGGTGATGGTTACGGGATAGGGGTGTTACACCAACTATATCCGACTTAACCCAACTAATTAATAGGGTATCCAGATCACTATCTCCATATCAATCAATATTCACATCAATTCCACTTTGATCACAATTTCTCATATATTTTCCAACTCAATCATTTTTCATTTCAAATACACTTTCTTATTTTCGAATCAATACACATTTCCCATACTAATTGCAAATATCATTCATTGCTCATTTCAATTCTTATTCATATCAAAAACTATACTTACCTCACATTTTCCTTGGCATACACATATATATTAAAACCTAACATTTAATATAAATTAATTTGAGTTATAGTAATACAAACCGAATTTTCTTCGTATCTAGTCCTCAATAACTTTTTCTTTTCCTTTCTGAGCCGATGCCTCCGGTTCTTTGCTAGCTACAAAAATAATAATAATTTACACTATTAATTACAACACTAATTAATAATAATAATGAAATTAAATTTCTATCCAATTTATACTCTAATTTCAATTTAATCCTAATTAACTCATTTACTTTCTTAATTCAATTTATACTTCATTTCTATGCAATTTCCTTCCATATTCTACTTAACTCTCTACTGTTCCTAATAAAACCCTAATTTAAAATTTCTTTCAACTTAGCCCCTCCAACACAAAACTTATAGCTTCTGTTACAATTTAATCCCTTTATCAATTCTAACTTGAAATTCATTCAATTAAACCCCTAATTCATCATTTTATTCAACATAAACTATGTTCAAAAACCTTAAAACTTCCAAAACCTCAACTTAATTTCATCAAAACTTTGTTCTAAAGCTTCTAAAATATCAAAATTAAAAGAAAATGGCTTGATTTGACTTACCAATTAAATTCCAAGCTTCAAATCTTTAGTTTTCTCTTTTCTTTTTCTTTTTCTTTTTCTTTCCCAATTTCGTTGCTTCTTTCTGTTACTTTTCTTTTGTCTTTCTTTGTTTTATTTTATTTTATTTACTTTTATTAACTATAATATAATATAATAATTAATATAAATATCTTTTAATTATAATACAAGTGTATACATTTAATTGATACACTTGTATTTTATCACAACAATACATTTGTCTTAATTTTATTTATTTTATTTTCTTAATTAATTATAATATATTATAATATAATATAATAATATTTTCTTAATTAATAAGTAAATACATAATTAATTTACAAGTATACATATACATTAATAATACACATGTCTTTCATTATTACCACACACATGTCACTTTTATGGTTTAATTATTATTTTAATCCTTTGACTTTTCACTACTCTATAATTAAACTATTACACCCTATTTAGTTTAGTCCTTTTTACTAACTACTTCTAATTAAATTAAATTCACCTATCCAAAACCTAATTAGACTCATAACTAACTTCGTAAATATGTTTAATAAATATTTATGGACTTATTTTACTAAGACGGAGGCCCTATAGTTTACTTTTCTGGTGCCCGTGAATTTGGGTCATTACATTTCTCCCCCTTAATAAATTTCGTCCTCGAAATTTACCTAAAAATAGATGAGGGTACTGTGCTTTCATAGTTTCTTCTTGTTCCTAAGTCGCCTCTTCCACTTTATGACTTCTCCATAAAATTTTTACTACGGGTACTCGTTTATTTCTTAACTCTTTCTCCTCTCGAGCTAATATCTCAATCGGTTCTTCTTCAAATGTCAAATCAGGTTGAACTTCTATATCTTTTGTTGACAGAATATGAGAAGGGTCTGATCTATATCTCCGTAGCATCGAAACATGAAAAACATCGTGTATCTTCTATAGTTCCAGAGGTAAAGCCAACTAATAAGCAACCGGCACAATCCTCTCTATTATCTCATATGGCCTGATATAACGAGGACTTAACTTTCCTTTTCGGCCAAATCTCAACACTTTCTTCCAAGGAGAGACTTAAGAAATACCTTGTCCCCGACTGAATACTCAATGTCCCATTGTTTCAGATCGACATATGACTTCTGTCTATCAAAAGCTATCTTCAATCTTTCTTGTATCTTCTTGATTGTTTCTTCTGTTTCTTGGATCAATTCCAGCCCGATTATTTTTCTTTCATTCAATTCAGTCTAGCACACAGGTGATTTACATCTTCGTCCATATAGTGCTTCATATGGAGCCATTTGGATATTAGATTGGTAACTATTATTGTAAACAAATTCAACTAGTGGCAAATAACGTTCCCAACCTGATTCAAAATCGATGATACAAGCCCGAAGCATATCTTCTAGTATATGAATTACCCGTTCAGACTGTCCATCTTTTTGCGGGTGAAATGCAGTGCCAAAACTAAGCTATGTACCCAATGACTCATGTAACTACCTCCAAAATCTCGATGTAAATCGAGGATCCCGATTTGAGTTTATTGATACTAGAATACCATGTAATCTAACAATTTCTCAGATGTACACCTCAGCAACCTTCTGTAACGACTAATCGATTCTAACTGCTATAAAGTGAGCTGACTTGGTAAGTCGATCAACAATTACCCAGATAGTATTCTTTTTACTCGCTGATAATGGTAATCCTGTAACAAAATCCATCGTAATTCGATCCTATTTCCATTCGGGAATATTAATAGGCTGAAGCAGTCTAGAAAGAACTTGATTTTTTGCCTTTACTTGTTGACAAGTCCAACATTTACTCACATATTCCACTATGTCTCTTTTTATCCCAAGCCACCAGTACTATTATCGTAAATTCCGATACATTTTCATGCCTCCAGGGTGTAAAGCATACAAACTATCATGTGCTTCTCTAAGTATTAAATTCTTCAATTCAAAAACAGTTGGCACACAAATCTGATTATGAAATCTTAAACAACCATGATCATCAATACTAAAGTTTTCTACCGTGCCATTTTGTACCATCTCTCTTTTCTTCAACAATTTTTCATCTTCTAACTGTACTGATCTGATCTGGTCGAACATCATCGGCTTTACTCTCAACTCGATCAAGAGACTTCCATCATCAGTGATACTAAGCCGTGCAAACATCATTCTCAATTCAATTGCAACATTTCTACTTAATGCATCAACTACAATAGTAGCTTTTTCTAGATGATAATCTATTACATAGTCATAATCTTTTAAAAGCTCTATCCACCTTCTTTGTTTCAAATTCAATTCTTTTTGGGAGAGGAGATATTTCAAACTTTTATGATCAGTGTATATGTAGCATTTCTCACCATAAAGATAGTGTCTCTAAATCTTCAGAGCAAAAATTACAACTGCTAGCTCCAAATCATGAGTCGGATAGTTACGCTTGTGTGGCTTTAACTGTCAGGATGCATAAGCTATTACCTTTCCTTCTACATCAATACACAGCCCAAACCACTCAAAGAAGCATCACTATATACTGTAAAATCTTTTCTCGACTCTGGTATTGTCAAAACTAGTGCCTCTATCAACATTTGCTTCAACATTTCAAAACTTCTTTGACACTGATCATCCAAAATAAAAAGAACATTCTTCTGTAATAGCTTGGTCATCAGCAAAGCTATTTTCGAGAATCCATTTACAAATCTTCTATAATACCTAGCTAAACCAAGAAAACTGCGTACCTCTGATACATTCTTGGGTGGTTTCCATTGGACAATCACTTCAACTTTCTTCGGATCAACTCTGATTCCATCTGCCAATACCACATGTCCCAGAAATACAACTTCTGTTAACCAGAATTCACACTTACTGAGTTTCCCATACAACTATTTTTCCCGCAGAATCTGTAGTACAATCCTGAGATGCTGATTAGTTTTGACTCTAACTTTAAATAAACCAGTATATCATCAATAAAAACTACTACAAACTGGTCTAAATATAGCTGGAAGATACGATTCATCAGATCCATGAAAGTAGCTGGGGCATTAGTCAACCCAAATGACATTACTAAGAATTCATAGTGGCTATACCTCGTACGGAAAGTTGTCTTTGGCACATCACTTTCTTTTACCTTCAACTGATAATAACCTGACCTCAAGTCAATCTTCAAGAATATAGAAGCTCCTCTCAGCTGATCAAACAAAATAATCAATGCAAGCCAATGGATACTTATTCTTGATTGTCACTTTGTTCAACTGCTGATAATTAATACATAGTCACATCAAACCATTTTTTTTTAACAAACAATACCGGAGCTCTCCACTATGATATGCTTGGTCGAATAAAGCTACGGTCCAATAAGTCTTGCAACTGTACCTTCAGTTCTTTTAATTCAGTAGGTGACATCTGATACGGAGGCATAGAAATTGGTGTCGTGCCCAGATACACTTCTATAGCAAATTCAACTTCTCTATCTCTTGGCAAACCTGGTCGTTCTTCTAGAAATACATTAGGAAACTCACAAACTATCTGAATTTTACTGCACTAGCTTCCAACTAAATCTGAATTAATAACATAGGCCAAATATGATGAACAACCCTGCTGAAGTAATTTACTAGCTTTTATTACTGAAATAATACATGCCAGCCCACTAGTACGAGGACCATTTACTTCAATCTGGTCTCCACCTTCTATCTGAATATTGAATTTCTTTTTATAACAATCCAAAATTACTCCATATTCAGATAACCAATTCATCCCGAATATTATATCAAAATCTCCAAACGGCATAATCAATAAATCAACAGGGAAAGTTTTATTCTGTATGACCAATGGACATCTCGGACATATTTGATTCACTAACAAGATTTGCCCCAATGGACTTGACACCTCTATAGACACTCTAGACATCTTATGTTTTAATTTTCCCAACTCAACTAGTTTTGAATTTATATAGGAGTGTAAAGATCCAGGATCGATCAAAGCATAAGCAAGCTCAAAATATAGTAAAAATATGCATGTTACAACGTCGTGGGCATTGCCTTCTTCACGATTTCTAACCACACAAGCTCTAGCTGGTACTCTGACCTCAGATTGCTAGGTAACAATAACATTGTTTCTCCTAACATCACCTTCTCAAGAAACCGAACCACCTCTACCTGATCCTCTGCCTCTAGCGGTTGATACTGATCTTTGTGATGTTACATGTGTGGCACTATCAGTTTTCAGACAATCTCTAATGAAATGATTGGTAGAACCACATCAGGAACAGCCTCTAGTTAATCTCCAACATTCCCCTCTATGTTTCTTCCCACAGTGCTCACAGTCTTGAATTTGTATATCTCGGGATGGACCTCTCACACTGCCAGTAGAAATTTTAGTTTGTTTTCCTCGGCTCTTATCACCTCGGTCTGATCTAAAAGTCAGCCTCCAACCACCTCTAGATTCTCTAGATCTTTTTGGTAACGGATTTGAACTAGTAGTTCTAGCCCGTTTTCTAGTTAGTTTAGTTGTTTCAGGCTTTTTATCCAATCCCAAAACTTGCTCTACCATTTTGGCCTATTCAATCAAATCCACAGATTCAGTAATCCGATGAGATCCCAATTGTACCTTTATTTCATCTAGCAATCCCCATAAGAATCCCTTACAACTTTTAGTTTCTGTCGGTATAAACTCTGAAGCATATCTATTGAGTCTCGAAATTTCTCGCTCATAGTCTATTACTGACATATTACCCTGTTTCAGCATTAGAAGCTCTTGCTTCTTGTCTTCAATATACATTTCTCCAATGTATTTCTTTTGGAACTCTTTTTGAAATAAGTCCTATGTTACCTGATTTGTCGGTAAATATCAAATCACAGATTCCCACCACAGGTAAGCTTCCCCTTGTAACAATGATACAGCACATAACAGACTTTCTTGGCGGGTGCATTCTAATTGTTGCAACACTCTCTTAGTCGACTTCATCCAATTTTCAGCTGTGGATGGACCGACTCCTTTCAGACTCAAATTCTGTGGCACAATATTTTCTTAATTCTTTTATTGGGGCTTGTCTCTAAGTTGATACCAAAGTAGTAGCAAGAGCAGTCCCCGCTACTCTTTGAAATGCATCGGCAATTACTCGTAATATATCAGAATTATCTCTATCATTTCTTCTTTCTACCCTAGGAGGTTGACCTCTCATTGGGTTTATACGAGGTGTAACTGATTCTGTTTCATCTATTTCTCGATATTCTTCATCTCTAGCATACATTTTTTCATCTATATCATCTAAATGTTTATCCGACATTTTTAATCTATAAAATAGAAACAAACAAATAGGTCAACATCCAAATCTCAACTCAGTTTTGACTTGAATGTGGCATGTCCTCAAGACTCAATTACGAGCTCATTTTGGTCTGAGAATCGGCTAAATCTGAATAGCTCTAATACCAACAAATGTAACACCCCCTAACCCAAACTGTTGCCGTTGTCGTAACAGGGTTACGGAGCATTATCGAATATATCAGATAATTTATAACTAATTCACAAATACATAACAAAAAAGCATACTTTTATCATTTAGTCCCTTTAATGGGCCATCGAGGCCTAAAATACATGTTAAGAGTGGATCGGGACTCGATCGGGTGCTCGAAAAATTTTTCAAAATTTTTCTCAGGAGTAGGGCTCACACGCTCGTGTGGATAGGAGACACGCCCGTGTGACCGCTTCACATGCCCGTGTTGTTAAGTCGTGTCGCTCAACACGACTAAGGTAATCTAGGACACACTCGTGTCCCTTACCTGTGTAACTCTCTAATTTCTATTTCATGTACAAATGGATTTCACATGGCTAAGCCATACACCCGTGTGCTTAGCCCCTGTCGATTCATTTTCAATTCGAATCTAGTGCAGTTTTCACACGGCCTTGATACACGCCCATGCTCAAGCCTGTGTGGGTCACACAGCCAACCACACGCCCGTGTGCTAGGCCGTGTTCCAAAACCTAAACATTCTATTTCTTATTTTTAAAGTGCAGGAGACACACGACCATACCACACGCCCATGTACTAGCCGTGTGTCTCACACGATTTGGCCACACGCCTATGTGCTAGGCCATGTGGCCTCTAAATGAGCCTTAAATACTAACCTAGCCACCCTGCAAATTTTAAATCGAAACTAATTTGCAGCCAATATATCAATCAACACATTTCCACATTCAAATATGCCTAATTATGCCCTAAATATTGACTTGTTAATTTACCCAATGAATATTTACAATAACATTCAAAATTCAGCTTATATTTCATTCATTCATTTCAAATATAATATTTAACATGCCAAACACTTCATTTATATTTCATACTTTAACTTAAGTGTTATATACCATATTTACATCCCAGAATACACGACATATACAAGTGACCATACCAAAACCTAGTACATGCCACATTTACCAAAAGATAGATTACATCACTAAAATGAAGCTGAGGTTAGGATTGACTCAGAAACTGAACCGGACTTTCATTTATTCTAACCTGCACACGAAAAACAACCGTACGCTGAGTATGGATATACTCAGTGGTATTACTATAATTCAAATTATAAATAACCAAATAAGTTTCATATATATATATATATAGTCGTACATCACATGAACACATATAGTAGCAATTGACACTTTATTTTCATGTCATATTCATAGCAATTCAATTTACTAATTATCAATTCAATGTCATAAAAATCACCTTTAAGTAATAATAGCCTTTAAAGCATTTAGTTCATTCATTTAATTTCATTTCTCCTTTCATACCACTTTTTACTTTCAATTTCACAAAATTTCTTATTTCTATTCAATTTGCATTCTCACTTTATTTACCCTATTAACAAGACTCGAACCTTGGGGAATACACGGATCCAACTGAACACACTAAAATGACAACCAGTGCCTCATTGGATAGTTCGAAGCAAATATAGTGACATCCAGTGTCTCATCGACCTAGCTGAAGTAAGATGATATCCAGTACCTCATTGAATCTATCCGAAGTAAAATAATGACACCCAGTGTAACATCCCGAAATAGGGCCTAAACGGAACAGTGGTTTCGTGACCACAAATCTGAGATAGAAATAATTATTTTATAATTATTTTGATGTTTATGATATGATTACATGATGGTGTGAAGATTTCGTGAAGAAATTCTATGCATAAAATGCTTAATTTGAAATTAGGGACTAAATCGAATAAGTTGCAAAACTTGCATTCTAGAATCTTATACTATGAAATTATTTTGGAATATTAATTAGGAGGTCTTAAATAGCAATTTGACCAATTTCTAAAATTTTGGACAAAAATGGGCTTGTACATGAAAAATTTTCAAAGAAAGACATGAAGAGTATTTTAGTCATTTGGTAATTAAAAGATTAAAAAAGGGAAAAAGATGGCAAAATATGTCCATCTTCTTCATTAGCATGAAATTTCAAGGTTTCTCCATAGCTAGGGTTTGTTTCAAGCTTCCAAGCTCCATAGTAAGTGATTCCAAGCCCCGTTTTTAATGTTCTTTATGTTTTTGGAATCTCGGTAGCTCGATAAAGCTTATGCTAGCTATAATTTAAGCTAGGGTTCATATTTTGAAAAATACCCATAGGTGAAAAGTGTTTATTTTGATGTTTTATGATAGAATATGATGTTTTAAATTATGCTAGATAACTTGGGCTACTCGGTTTTAGGTAAAAACGAGTAAAAGGACTTAATCGGTAAAAATACCTATTGTTCATAAGTACATGTTATAGTAAGAATTTGAGGTTGTTTTTGGTAAATAAATGATCAGCATGTCTTAAAACATAAGAATTTGTGATAAAGTTTGATTTTCGAGCCTTGAGGCAAAAGTGTAAATATGCAAAAGTTTAGGGCCAAAAATGTAATTTTGCCAAAGTTGGAGTCAGGGACTGTTTTGACAAATGTGAGTATTAAATAAGCTAAATTTGCTATTATAGATGAAGAAGAATGAAATTCGGGAGTAGATCAGGGAAAAGAGAAAGTAAAGGACTAAATTGTTAAGTTTAGTCATATTTTGTATTGAGGTAAGTTTACGGTAAATAAATGCAATATTTCATTATTTTACATTAATGTTGTTAATTTCCAGCATTTATACATTTATTTTATGAAAATATTCAAAGTCGAATCATAGACGAGATGACAGAGAGAGAGTATCGAAAGGTTCCGTTGAACTTTAGAAATATAGGGATACAAATGTCATGACATTTGGGGTTACCAGGACAGGACAGGAATGAGCCATGTAAGCCCATATCAGATATATGGCTTTGGAGATAGGAATAATCCATGTAAGTCCATATCAAATATATGGCTTTGGAAAGACAGGAACATTTCATGTAAGTCCATGTCAAGGACATGGCAATGACAGATTATTATCAGACAGGAAAACCCGAATATCCCTAGTGTTTCAAGCGGTTCAATGGGCTATTGTACAAGTTAAATTATGGAAAATTTATCAGCAAGGGAAAGGCAAGTTATATTCATGAGTATTGAAAAGATCAGGTAAGAAAGAAGACAAGTGAATAAGGAAGAAGGTAGGAAAATGAGGTGTAAAGAAAGCTTATGATGCTAGGTGATATATTGAATAATTATCGTTTATGATGAATGTTGTAATTTATTTGCTTGTAAACTTACTAAGCCTAGTGCTTACTCTCTTTATTTTCCTTCTTTTTATAGTTATTTCCAAGCTCACTCGGGAATCGAAAGGAACGTCGGAGATCCGGTCACACTATCGAAGGAATCATTTTGGTACAGTTAGATGTCTCATTTCGTGTATGGCATGTATAGGGACTTGGCTTTTTTTGATATGATAAGTTCAATGAATGGTGTATAAATACTTGTTAGTGAATAGCTAATGGAATGGCTAATCATATACATGTTTAATAGTATGTATGCTTGAATGGTAACTATTACAAGGAAACTATGAAAAAGGTGAAAGTAATTTAAAAACAGATTCAAACAGCTGCAATGGCGTGAGTTTTAAAAATCACTTAAAATAGTAGAAATGGAATTAAAAGGTGAATGAGGCATGAAATTAAAGCTTAACGAGTCTATTTTCATGTAGAAGAAACAGACTAAGCAAAAGAGTAGTATATTATGAGTTATTTGCACTTGAGTGAGACTACTCTAGACTGACTCTGTGATCCCCTGTTCTGACTTTAAAAATTCACCATAAATTGTATTCCTAGATTTCTTATTGAGTATAGTTTTTAATGAAACAAACATCATACCTATTTGAGTTTTGTACAAAGAGAAACTTTATTTGTAGTGAACAGAGGTCAGAGTAGTCAGACTGTACAACAGGGGAGACTTTAACTAATAAACTGTACTAATTGACTGAACCAAAAATTCTAGAAAAAAATTAGTAAATAGATACATGAGTCTAGATTCAGAGAAAATTTACGGATCTTGATTTCGAGTTTCGTAACTTGAGATATGATTTTTTTTGTAACTGTGATACAGTTGGACAGTTTTATAAGGAATAGAGAAATAATTCATTTTGGCTCGTTTAAGTAACTGGTAATATTTGATTGATCCCGGTTTGGTCCCAAACTATTTCAATACCATGATTTAGGGTTTCGATGACCCCTTTTTAGGGACGTATTGAACAAATGAAAATAAATTAATTTTAAAAAGCAAATTTTTATGCCCGTTTGAGTAAGTAAAGTCCGGTAGCGCCTCATGCTCGACTCCGGCGACGCTTTCGGGTAAGGGGTGTTACACCCAGTGTTTCATCGACTCGAAGTCGAAGTATCCTTGAACTCTTCTAATCCTATGGCATGCCAATTATATCCGACTTAGCCCGACTAGTTAGTAGGGTACCCGGATCACTTTCCCTATATCAATCAATATTTACATCAATTCTACTTTGATCATAATTTCTCAGATATTTTCCAACTCAATCATTTTTCATTTCAAATATACTTTCTCATTTTCAAATCAATACACATTTCACATACTAATTGCAAATATCATTTATTGCTTATTTCAATTCCTACTCATATAAAAACTTATACTTACCTCACAATTTTCTTGGCATACACATATATTAAAATCTAACATTTAATATAAATTAATTTGAGTTATAATAATACAACCCAAATTTTCTTCGTATCTACTCCTCAATAACTCTTTCTTTTCCTTTCTAAGCTGATGCCTCAGGTTCTTTGCTAGCTATAAAAATAATAATAATTTACACTATTAATTACAACACTAATTAATAATAATAAAAAATTAAATTTCTATCCAATTTATACCCTAATTTCAATTTAATCATAGTTAACTCATTTACTTTCTTAATTCAATTTATACTTCATTTCTATGCAATTTCCTTTCATATTCTACTTCACTCTCTAATGTTTCTAATAAAACCCTAATTTAAAATTTCTTTCAACCTAGTCCCTCAAACACAAAACTTATAGTTTCTTTTACAATTTAATCCCTTTATCAATTTTAATTTGAAATTCATTCAATTAAACCCCTAATTCATCATTTTATTCAACATAAACTATGTTCAAAAACCTTAAAACATCCAAAGCCTCAACTTAATTTCATCAAAACTTTGTTCTAAAGCTTCTAAAACATCAAAAATTAAAAGAAAAGGGCTTGATTTAACTTACCAATTAAATTCCAAGCTTCAAATCCTTAGTTTTCTCTTTTCTTTTTCTTTTTCTTTCCCAATTTCGTTGCTTCTTTCTGTTACTTTTCTCTTGTTTTTCTTTGTTTTATTTACTTTTATTTACTTTTATTAACTATAATATAATATAATAATTAATATAAATATCTTTTAATTATAATACAAGTGTATACATTTAATTCATACACTTGTATTTTATCACAATCATACATTTGTCTTAATTTTATTTATTTATTTTCTTAATTAATTATAATTTAATATAATATAATAATATTTTCTTAATTAATAAGTAAATTCATAATTAATTTACAAGTGTAAATATACATTAATAATACACATGTCTTTCATTATTACCACACACAGTCACTTTTATGGTTTAATTGTTATTTTAGTCCTTTGACTTTTCATTACTCTATAATTAAACATTTACACCCTATTCAATTTAGTCCTTTTTACTAACTACTTTTAATTAAATTAAATTCACCTATCCAAAACCTAATTAGACTCATAACTAACTTCGTAAATATTTTTAATAAATATTTACGGACTCATTTTACTAAGATGGAGGCCCTATAGTTTACTTTTCTGGTGCCCGTGAATTTGGGTCATTACATAGATCTTAGGTTCTCCAGTCAACTAGGTACGGTTTTCCTTCACATAGCGCCTTTTATTTTCATAGGCTTTAGTCACATTCCTTTCAATGTTTTATCAACATGATCTTGTTTTAAGTCTTTAGCTAGTGGATCCATAATGGTATCTTTTGAATTTCCAAAATGAATAGAGATAACTCTATTTGAGATCAATTGTTTTAACGGTATTGTGTTGATGGCGCATATGTCTCGACTTACCATTATAAGTTACAGTAGCAAGACACCCCCACACTTTTAAGTGGTTGTAAGATGGTTTTTTACCTTTCCATAACTCATGTGGTGTCTTGTCCCTTTTCTTATGGGGTACCTAATTTAAAAGGTAATTTACTCATAGAAACAACCCCCACATTTCATGTGATAACCCAGAGCGTTTTAGCAGTGCGTTCATCTTTTCCATTAGAATCTAATTTTCTGTTCGGTTACTGTATTTGAGGAAAGTATGGTGGTGTTATTGAAATGATTCAATATATCCATCACCACGATCACTTAATCTTTTTATTAAGTTGGTTTTCAACTTCTTGCTTTTACATAATAAATTCTCTTCATCTTAGCTCTTAAGCAAATATATGTAACAATGAAGGTAATAAACTTTTTTATTCCTTCCTCTTATTTAAAAAAGCTTTACAAGCGTTGCTGTGTATTAGATCAAGTGATTTTTTATCTTTATTATTTTGCCTCAACACATGTTTCAAATTTATAATTATAATTATTGTGAGACGAAGGAATGTACTCTAAGTTAATTAATGTACATAAAGTACCATAATTAACATATCTGAGCCTACTATGCCATCATTTAAATGACTTAAGCATATAAACAGAAAAAGAATAACATTCTTATTCATAGTTTTGCTTTTCAAGAGATAACATTTAGTTTAATACATATCCCCTTCCCACCAACATTCCCCCTTTAAAAAGAACATTCTTATTCATAGTTAGGCACATAATTCCATATCAGACACTTCCTTGGAAATTTCTTCCACAGCATTAGCCTCATTAGCTCTAACTTTCTTGGGGATCCCACAGTCGGATGACTTGTGTCCCATTTTATTGCAATTGAAGCATTTTCCTTGAAATTTTTACTTCTTAGAAACATCACCTTTTGGTCTTAGTTTAGACACATTTTACGATTGTTTTTCCTTCTTGAAGTCTTTCTTGACTTCCACAACATTTGCCCTAGCAATATTGTTATTTGCTACTTTGTTGAGCCTCTTTTTCGTACCTCTATTGTCTTCTTCAATTCGAAGCCTGACAATTAGTTCTTCCACTGACATTTCCTTTCTTTTATGCTTTAGGTAACTCTTGAAGTCATTCCAAATAGGAGGCAACTTCTCAATAATAGCTGCCACTTGGAAGGATTCACTTACTATCATCCCTTCAGCAAGTTTGTGAACGATCAGTTGAAGTTCCTGCACTTAATTCACAACCAATTTAGAATCAATCATTACAAAATTTAAGAATTTAGCAACTAAGATGTAACGCCCTAATCCTGAATACGGAGTACTCGAATACTAAGGCGCTATGTCAGGTCACCGGAGTAACCTAGCAAAATTTTCAAAAAAAAATTTAAAACGTTAAAATACATTTTAAAGAAGAGAAAATTTTCCATACATAGTTATACTAAAAATAGTAATAAAAGTAGTTATACAAAATATGTGGAGCTCCAATATTATCGTATATCAAAATAGTCAAAAATAACAAAAAGTGATAAATGAGTTATAGACCTACACACACAAAAAAAAAATACAAGGCCTTAGGAATACAATGCCTACTAATGGATAAGGTACTGTACTCTATAAATACGTGATGCTAGGAGTCTCTCGTCGATGATGTTCCTCAGGCACGAACAAAATGTCTACAAATCTGAACATTAAAATAATTCGAAGGCTGAGCTTTACAAGCTTAGTGGTACGCAATTATCTACCATACTTCAAGCAATTCATAAATATAAGCATACAAATCAAATGAATACATAAAAACATGGGATGAATATTGAATAATTAAAACATGAGTCATTAAATCTACATAACCAATCCGCTTCCATATCAAACTTGTCAAACTTGTTAGATTGCACATATTGCTCAAATAATCGGATATCCGGATAGTCCCGTACCACTTATGGCCGCTAGTCAAATAATCTCGGGTGTCCGTAGGTTATCCCAAGCGCCACTCATGGCCGCTAGTTAGGTTAGAGCCCGAAGGCTGAGCGTAAACAAAGAATCAAACATATAATCACACATAAAAAAAATACAACCATGACATTCAAGTTTCATACTCGTTTCAACTTGCTTATCATTGCAGCTAAAATGTTAACTAAAGAGATGTAATAGTTTGCTACATTAACATTCTGACCTTTCCCTATTCAAAAATTAATAACTCTTAATATATAACTTTAAATCAAACATCGTTTGTTTTAAACGAAACTATACTTCTTTACAGTTATAGAGATATAAGGCCCGCTTCCTATTTTATCTTACGAAATTTTTAGTGATTTTTCAAAGTCACTACTAAATCTGTCTTATAAAAATTCTGCTGCCAGATTCTTTTATGACTTTTCAACACTCAAAAGTTCATATCTTTCAAAACACAAATCAAAATTGATCTCCGTTTGTTCTAAACGAAACTAGACTGACTTATAGTTACAACGATGTATACATCACTTCTTAATTATTTTTACAGAATTTATGGTGAATTTTGAACTTACTATTCATGTAGTAATCTGTTTCTAGCAGATTTCACAACTAAGTTTTTAGCTTCATTTGAAAGCATCCAAACAAGTTTTCCACCCAAAGACATATAACATGCATGCATTATCACACAAGGATCATATTTATGACTTATCAAGAAGTATAAGAGAGTTAGAGGGTACCACCTTGATGTAAGAACACCAACAAAGTTTCTTGCCTAGCTCTCCATCACTTTGCCTTTACCCTTAGCTTTAGAAGATTCACCACCCTTTTTAACTAATAGCCAAGTAACACACAAGATTTCTCATAAAAATAAGAGTTGATAGAATGTAAAAATACATACTTTAACTAAATAAATAAAATATGAGAAGATGGGTGGAGGCTTCTTTAAACTCAAGCCCTTACAAACACCCAAAATCTCCACCTTCATCCTTGATGAACATAGATATATATATTTTCCATGAAACTTCTAAAAAGAATGATCAAGACCTTTACGTTCTTTGAGAATTGGAAGCTGAAGAAAAATGGTGAGAACTCACTCAAATCTCTCTCCTTTTACAAGACTTGCTAAAGAAAAAAAAAGTAGATGGAAAAAAGAAAAAAAAATGAAATAAAGAGATGTAGAAAGAGAAAAAAATAAATAAATAATAGGGTGATTTTAATATAGGGAAAAATAGGGACAAATCTAATTTGCCCCATACCTCAATCTACCAAACCATCTTTTCTCATTAATTGGGAGAAGATTTTTATTCAAAAAAATGATAAAATCACATATTAACCATCCATCTTCCCTTTACTTCACATAAGCTTCCCAACATCCTTAATTTCTTATTAAAATGTCTAAAATTTCACTCAAATTAATTCCAATAAAAACCCAATCCCAAAATAAATTTATCTATTGCCAACCCAGGTCAAGACTCGAATATTGTCTCGAGAATTTGGGGCCGTTACAACTCTACCTTCCTTAAAAGAAATTTTGTCCTCAAAATTTTCCTAAATAAAAATGGTGTGGATACTGTAATTTAATGGACTCATCGGCTCCCATGTTGCCTCCTCAACTTCGTGATTCCTCCACAAGACCTTCACTAAGGGGATCTTCTTGTTCTTAAGTTCTTTAATATTTCGGGCCAAAATCTAAATTGGCTCTTCTTCATATGACAAGTCTGGGCTCACTTCAATTTGCTTAAATGGTAAGATGTGGGAAGGATCAAAATGATACCTTCTAAGCATGGACACGTGGAACACATTATGAATACGCTCTAACTCTGGTGGCAAGGCTAATCGATATGCCACTAGTCCAACTCTCTCTAGAACTTCATAAGGTCTAATGAACCTGGGGCTCAATTTCCCTTTGTGTCCGAAACGTAAAACTTTCTTCCAAGGTGAAACCTTAAGGAAGACCTTGTCGCCCACTACAAACTCTATCTCTTTGTGCTCCAGATCTGCATATGACTTCTAATGATCGAAAGCTACTCTCAGATTGTCCTGGATCATCCAAACCTTATCTTCGGTCTCCTTGACCAACTCCGGACCAACAATTTTCCTCTCATTAAGTTTTGTCCAACATAAAGGAGTCCTGCACTTACGACCATATAATGCCTCAAAAGGAGCCATCTGAATGCTAGACTGATAACTGTTGTTGTATGCGAACTCGACCAAGGGAAGGTGCTCCTCTCAACCTCCCTAAAACTCAGTGATACAACAACGAAGCATATCCTCAAGAACTTGAATGACTCGCTCTGATTGACCACCAGTCTGCAGATGAAAAGATGTACTAAAGTGCAAGCGAGTACCCAACGACTCATAAACGGCTCTCTAAAATCTTGAAGTGAAATGTGGATCTCTGTATGAAATAATTGAAGCGGGCACCCCGTGAAGCCTCACTATCTCACCAATATATAATTTGGCCAACTTCTCGAGAGTGAAGTCCATGCGCACTGGTAGGAAATGTGCAGTCTTCGTCAATCTATCCGCGATTACCCAAATTGCGTCGTGTCTGTACCGAGACATAGGTAACCTAGTCACAAAATCCATAGTGACTCTATCCCATTTCCATTATGGAATCTGAATAGGCTGAAGAAGATGTAATGTCCCCACGCCCGAAACCGTCACCGGAGTCGAGCTTGAGGTGTTACTAAACACAATTTACCATTTTAAACAACTTTACAAAATCTATTTTCATTTTCGGAATAAATTGTTTTCTGCATCATGGTTGCTCAAAAAATCATATCTCGAGTTACAAAACTCAAAATCAAGATCCATAAATTTTCCCTGAATCTAGACTCATATATCTATTCACTAATTTTTTTCTAGAATTTTTGACTGAGCGGATTAGTACAGTTTATTAGTTAAAGTTTCCCCTGTTTCAGAACTCGACTGCACTGACCTCTACTCATTACGAATCACTTTTCTCCCTGTAAAAATTTCATATAACTATACCGTTTATTTCTATTAAAACTAGATTCAATAAGGAATCTAGTCATATAAAGTAATCCTCCTATATATTTTTGTACAATTTATGGTGAATTTTCAAAGTTGGAACAGGGGATCCAGAAATTGCTCTGGCCCTGTTTCACTAAAACTCAAATATCTCATAACGTATAACTCCTTTACCTATTTTTCTTCTTCCATATGAAAGTAGACATGATAAGCTTCAATTTCTTAACTAATCCATCATCAAATTCGATTTATATGATTTTTAGTGAATTTTCAAACTCACGTCAGTTTTGCTGCAATGTTCTGTTTTATGGCTAATTTCATTTTCATAAAAGCTTTTATATACTAGATAACCTATTATTCTTTCATGACATCAAACATAATCTATATTAGCCATTTCAATGACTCAACATTATTAAGCATTTCCTCAACCAAACCACCACCATATCACAAGATTATTTACACAAAATAGGTATATTACTATACATGCCATACTAAATCTTACAAGCCATTTACCAAAAAGTCCTTTGGATAGTGTGAACGAGTCTTCGACCTATCCCGATTCTCGAGCCGGCTTGTCCAAAACTACAATGAATGAAAAGGAGGGAGTAAGCATAAATGCTTAGTAAGTTTACATGCAAATAACAAGTAACATAACAAAGTCATTATGCCAAACAACATTAACATAGCATCACCAAAACATATATCGCAATTCTAGTCATCATACTTCATTTTACCACATTTTTGTTGTTGTCTCGGTTTTCAACCCAAGGGTTAAGTACATACCTGTCCAATATGGCCATTTCTCAACATTATCGAATTGTCACTTACGTCTTGAGTGCCTTTCCATTTCACTTGAATTTTACCCGTTGAACACATTGGAATACAACTCGGATACACGGATCATTTGCACATAAGTGCTGAATATGTAATCAATCAATCATGTAACCCGCCCATAAACGAACTCGGACTCAACTCAACGAGCTCGGGCGTTCGCATCCATAAGTGAACTCGGACTCAACTCAACGAGCTCGGATGCCTAGTTACATCTCACGAACTCGGACTCAACTCAACGAGTTCGGACATTCGCACCCATAAGTGAACTCGGACTCAACTCAACGAGCTCGGGTGCCAAACCATCCTAGTGACATGTCACTTGTATCCTAATCTATTCCCAAGGTTCAAACGGGATTTTCCTCGATCACTTATCCTTGCCGTCTTCCACATAATACCGGAACCAATACTCGGTAGCAATTTATATTTAACAAGTAGCACATATAATTTGCATATTGTTCAAAAATAACCACAAAGCATATATTTCATGATAAAAATCAGCATATCATATAAATAACATCGATTAACTTAAAAATAACAGTTATGTTACATTATTTGCACATGAACTTACCTTAGTACCAAAATACAAAGATTTTTGCAATTTAGTCCGTAATCTTTTCTTTTCCTCGATCAAGGTTGATTCCACGTCTTTCTTGATCTAAAATAACACATTTAGCTTATTTAATACTCACATTATCAAAATAGTCCTAAATTCAAATTTTGGAAAAATTACAATTTTGCCCCTAAACTTTTGCATATTTACACTTTTGCCCCAAAGCTCGGGAATTAAATTTTATCACAAATTCTTATGTTTTAGGACATGCTGATCATTTATTTACCATTAGCAAGCTCAAATTCATACTAAAACACTTACTTATGAATAATATGTACTTTTACCGATTAAGCCGTTTTACTCGTTTTTACTTAAAACCGAGTAGCACAAGTTTTCTAACATAATTTAAAACCTCATATTCTATCATAAAACATCAAAATACACAAATTTCACCTATGGGTATTTTTCCAAATATGAACCCTAACTTAAATTATTGCTAACATAAGCTTTATCGAGCTACCGGGATTTCAAAAACGTAAAAATCATTAAAAACGGGGCTTAGAATCACTTACTATGAAGCTTGGAAGCTTGAAACAAACCCTAGCTATGGAGAACCCTTGAAATTTCGTGGTAATGAAGAAGATGACCAATTTTGTGTTATTTTTCCCTTTTTATTTCATTAAATGTCCAAATGACCAAAATGCCCCTCCATACTAAACTTTCAAAAATTCCTTCCATGTCCTAGTTTGTCCATGAACATAAAATTGGTCTAATTACCATTTAAGACCTCCTAATTAATATTTCAAAGCAATTTCATACTGAAAACTTCTAGAATGCAAGTTTTGCAACTTATTCGATTTAATCCCTAACTCCAAATTAAGCACTTTACGCTTAGAATTTCTTCACGAAATTTTCACACCATCATAAAATCATATCATAAACATCAAAATAATTATAATATAATTATTTCTACCTCGAATTTGTGGTCACGAAACCACTATTCCGGTTAGGCCCTAATTCGGGATATTACAACTCTCCCCCCTTTTAAGGATTTTCGTCCTCGAAAATCTTACCGGTAAACAGATGTGGGTATTGTTTTCTCATAGTTTCCTCGGGTTCCCATGTAGCCTCTTCTATCCCATGCTTTTGCCACAACACTTTCACAAGAGCAATACTTTTGTTTCTTAGTTGTTTGACCTCTCGAGCTAAAACTTTTATCGGTTCTTCTTCATAGGTCATATCTGGTCGTAATTCAATTTCTGTCGGTGAAACTACATGCGAAGGATTCGAGCGATACTGACGTAACATAGATACATGGAACACGTCATGAATCTTCTCTAACTCAGATGGTAATGCTAATCGATAAGCTACTGGTCCAACTCTTTCAGTTATTTCATACGGCCCGATAAAACGCGGACTTAACTTACCCTTCCGTCCAAATCTGAGGACTTTCTTCCACGGAGACACCTTTAAAAATACCTTATCACCAACTTGAAACTCGATTTCTTTTCGTTTCAAATCTGCATAAGATTTCTGTCTATCCGAAGCGGCTTTCAAACAATCTCGAATTACCTTCACTTTTTCTTTTTTCTTTAATTAGATTGACCCCATAAATCTGATTTTCCTTGAGTTCGGTCCAATACAAAGGCGTCCGACACTTACGACCATACAATGCTTCATAAGGTGCCATTTTCAAACTTGTCTAGTAACTGTTATTATAAGCAAATTCCACCAACGGTAAATATCTTTCCCAGCTTCCTTGAAACTCTAATACACAACATCGAAGCATGTCTTCAAGAATCTGAATTACTCTTTCTGATTGCCCATCCATCTGTGGATGAAAAGCAGTACTGAAATTTAACCTTGTACCTAACGCTTCTTGCAACTTTTGCCAGAACCGCGAAGTAAATCTCGAATCTCTGTCTGAAATGATTGACAATGGTATTTCATGTAGTCTAACAATTTCTCTAACATACAATTCAGCTAACTTGTTAAGAGAATAATCCTTACGTACTGGAATGAAATGAGCCGATTTAGTCAATCTGTCAACTATTACCCAAATGGCATCTTTCTTTCCTGGAGTTAACGGCAACCCTGAAACAAAATCCATAGTAATCTGATCCCATTTCCATTCAGGAACCATAATAGGCTGAAGTAATCCTGAAGGCACTTGGTGTTCTGCTTTCACCTGTTGACAAATTAAGCATTTGGACACAAATTCTGATATATCCCTTTTCATTCCTTTCCACCAGTACATTTTCTTCAAATCATTATACATTTTCGTACTGCTTGGATGAATCGACAAATAACCACCATGTGCTTCCTGCAAAATCTTTTGAATTAACTCCTCATTTTTCGGTACACAAATCTGATCTTTAAACATCAAGCAACCATCAGGACCGATTCTGAAATCTGACTCTGTATCCACCTCACATTGCTTTCTTTTGGCTTGCAAGTCTTCATCGCTTTTCTGAACTTCACAAATCTCTTGTAAAAACATCGGTCTTACTTTTAGTTCGGCCAGAATGGAACCATCATCTGACATTTCCAACTGAGTGTTCATAACTCTCAAAGCAGCCAACAGTTTTCTACTCAAAGCATCAGCAACTACATTTGCTTTTCCTGGATGGTAGTCAATCACAAGCTCGTAATCTTTTAATAACTCCAACCATCTTCGTTGTCTCAAATTCAAGTCCTTTTGTGACATCAAATATTTAAGACTTTTATGGTCGGTGTATACCCAACATTTCTCACCATACAGATAATGTCGCCAAATCTTCAAAGCAAACACCACCGCAGCCAACTCCAAATCATGGGTCGGATAATTCCTCTCGTGAGGTTTTAACTGCCTTGAAGCATAAGCCATGACCTTTCCTTCTTGCATCAGTACACATCCCATACCATTTAGAGAAGCATCACTATATACCACAAATTCTTTACCTGACTCGGGCTGTACTAACACTGGTGCCTCTGTCAATAACTTTTCCAATTCTTCGAAACTTTGTTGACATTCTTCCGTCCACTCAAATTTAACATCCTTGCGAAGTAATCTAGTCATAGGAGCAGCAATTATAGAAAATCCGTTCACAAACCGTCGATAATATCCGGCTAGCCCCAAGAAACTTCTAACCTCGGTTACATTCTTCGGTGGCTTCCAATCCACAATAGCTGAAATTTTACTAGGATCAACCCGTATACCATCACCCGAAACAATATGACCCAAAAATCCAACTTCCTGAAGCCAAAATTCACTTTTACTAAACTTGGCATATAACTGCTTGTCTCGTAAAGTTTGCAAAACTATCCTCAAGTGCTCAGCATGTTCTGTCTCATCTTTCGAATAAATCGAGATATCATCTATAAATACCACAACAAATTTATCCAAGTATGGCTGAAATATTCGATTCATCAAGTCCATAAACACAGCAGGAGCATTTGTTAATCCGAACGGCATAACTAAAAATTCATAATGACCATACCTTGTTCTAAAAGCAGTTTTAGGCACATCTGACTCTTTTACCCGCAACTGATAGTATCCAGATCTCAAATCAATCTTTGAAAACCATGTCGCTCCTTTCAGCTGATCAAACAAATCATCAATTCTTGGCAATGGATACTTGTTCTTAATTGTCACTTTGTTTAATTGCCGATAGTCTACACACAATCTCATCGAACCATCCTTCTTTTTCACAAACAATACCGGAGCACCCCAAGGTGAAAAACTCGGTCTCACAAAGCCTTTGTCTGTCAACTCTTGCAACTGCGACTTTAATTCTTTCAACTCTGTTGGTGCCATTCTATACGGAGCAATCGAGATTGGAGCTGTTCCCGGCATCAACTCTATACCAAATTCTACTTCCCTGACTGGAGGCAAACCCGGCAATTCTTCAGGAAATACATCCGGAAATTCACATACAATCGGCACTGATTCCACTTTCTTTTCTATTTCTTTTGTATTTAATACATATGCCAGATAAGCTTCATAACCCTTTCTCAAATATCTCTGAGCCGACATTGAAGAGATTACACTAGACAATGCCTCTGATTTATCTGATTCAACCCGCAGAATTTCACCATTTTCACACTTTAGTTCAATAACTTTCTGTTTACAATTTACTATGGCATCATGCAATGTCAACCAGTCCATACCCAAAATAACATCAAACTCATCAAACGGCAACAACATCAAGTCGGCCGGAAAGTAATAACCCCGAATCATTAAAGGACATTTCTTGCATACTTTATCAACTATAACACATTTGCCTAACGAGTTTGACACTTTAATCATAAATTCTGTATTCTCAACAGGTATATTCATGCTAAACACCAATTTCATGCACACATATGAATGAGTAGAACCAGGATCAATTAGAGCAGTAACATTAACATCATAAAGAGAAAATATACCGGTAATCACATCGGGAGAGGAAGCATCTTCACGAGCTTTAATAGCATAAGTTCTAGCCGGAGCCCTTCCTTCAGATCTAACTGCTGCATCTCTGGCTACATTCTTGCTACTTGCTTCACTCCCAGCTTTTCTTGGATACCTTCCTCGCGAATCTGCACCACTAGCTTTTGTATTCTGAAATTTTTCTTTTTCAATTCTCTCGGGGCAGTCTCTAATAAAATGATCCGGAGAACCACATCGGAAACATTCGTTTGCTTTGCACGGACCAAAATGATTTCTACCACACCGCTGACACTCGGGTTTAACAAATCTCGTGTTCCCTACACTGGCTGCAAAAGTAGTTTGGGACTTTGGACCCACATTTTGCTTCTTAAAATTCCCATAGGATTGTCCAGCTGAAACTTGGGAACGAGGATTCATATTTCTTGATCTTCCGGATTGCTGTGAGGGTGCATTAGTCATTTGTCTTTTCTTCCAGTTTCGTGTCTCAGATTCTGCCTTTTTCTTCTCTTTAAGTAGTTCTTCAGCCTTGCAAGCTCGGTCGACAAGTACCACCATTTCCTTTAATTCAAGAATCCCAACAAATACTTTAATTTCTTCATTGAGCCCATCTTCAAATCGCCTACACATTTTGGCCTCGGTAGGAACATATTCTCTGGCATACTTACTCAGTCGAACAAACTCTCTTTCATATTCTGTAACGGTCATGTTACCTTGTTTCAAATCGAGAAATTCCTTGCGCTTCTGATCAATAAATCTTTCACTGATGTATTTCTTCCGAAACTCTTCTTGAAAGAATTCCCAAGTTACCCTCTCTTTCGGTACCACGAAAATCAGTGTCTTCCACCAATTATATGCTGAATCTCTCAACAAAGATATAGCACATTTTAAGCATTCCTCAGGTGTGCAAGACAATTCATCAAATACCCGGATGGGATTCTCAAGCCAGAACTCTGCTTTTTCCGCGTCATCATCTATATTAGCTCTGAATTCTTCGGCCCCGAGCTTACGGATTTTATCAACTGGAGTTCTTTGAAATTTTATCATACCCACATCTTGAGGCATTGGGGGTATAGGTTGAGGAATTGGGGGAGGTGGGGGAGGTCGTACATTCGGGTTCGTACGAACGAACTCAGTGTACCATGCACTCATCATTTGGAGAAAGGCTTCCCGATCCCTTTCTCCTCCCTGACCAACAGTAGGTGGTGGATTTTCAGTCGGCGCTGCCCCTTCAGCCGGAGCTGGTGCATTACTCTCTACTTCATCAGCCACGGCTGGATCGGGATCCATTTACTATAAAAAAAATCATTTAAAAGGTCAGAAGTCGTCACACTATCACAATATACACATATGGCATGTATAGCAAAATCCGTACATAAAACATGTTAGTCCGAGAACCGACTAAACCTGCTCTGATACCACCAAATGTAACGTCCCCACGCCCGAAACCGTCACCGCAGTCGAGCTTGAGGTGTTACTAAACACAATTTACCATTTTAAACAACTTTACAAAATCTATTTTCATTTTCGGAATAAATTGTTTTCTGCGTCATGGTCGCTCAAAAAATCATATCTCGAGTTAAAAAACTCGAAATCAAGATCCGTAAATTTTCCATGAATCTAGACTCATATATCTATTCACTAATTTTTTTCTAGAATTTTTGACTGAGCGGATTAGTACAGTTTATTAGTTAAAGTTTCCCCTGTTTCAGAACTCGACTGCACTGACCTCTACTCATTACGGATCACTTTTCTCCCTGTAAAAATTTCATATAACTATACTGTTTATTTCTATTAAAACTAGATTCAATAAGGAATCTAGGCATATAAAGTAATCCTCGTAATTATTTTTGTACAATTTATGGTGAATTTTCAAAGTTGGAACATGGGATCCAGAAATTGCTCTGGCCCTGTTTCACTAAAACTCAAATATCTCATAACGTATAACTCCTTTACCTATTTTTCTTCTTCCATATGAAAGTAGACATGATAAGATTTAATTTCATAACTAATCCATCATCAAATTCGATTTATATGATTTTTAGTGAATTTTCAAACTCACGTCAGTTTTGCTGCAATGTTCTGTTTTATGGCTAATTTCATTTTCATAAAAGCTTTTATATACTAGATAACCTATTATTCTTTCATGACATCAAACATAATCTATATTAGCCATTTCAATGACTCAACATTATTAAGCATTTCCTCAACCAAACCACCACCATATCACAAGATTATTTACACAAAATAGGTATATTACTATACATGCCATACTAAATCTTACAAGCCATTTACCAAAAAGTCTTTTGGATAGTGTGAACGAGTCTTCGACCTATCCCGATTCTCGAGCCGGCTTGTCCAAAACTACAATGAATGAAAAGGAGGGAGTAAGCATAAATGCTTAGTAAGTTTACATGCAAATAACAAGTAACATAACAAAGTCATTATGCCAAACAACATTAACATAGCATCACCAAAACATATATCGCAATTCTAGTCATCATACTTCATCTTACCACATTTTTGTTGTTGTCTCGGTTTTCAACCCAAGGGTTAAGTACATACCTGTCCAATACGGCCATTTCTCAACATTACCGAATTGTCACTTACGTCTTGAGTGCCTTTCCATTTCACTTGAATTTTACCCGTTGAACACATTGGAATACAACTCGGATACACGGATCATTTGCACATAAGTGCTGAATATGTAATCAATCAATCATGTAACCCGCCCATAAACGAACTCGGACTCAACTCAACGAGCTCGGGCGTTCGCATCCATAAGTGAACTCGGACTCAACTCAACGAGCTCGGATGCCTAGTTACATCTCACGAACTCGGACTCAACTCAACGAGTTCGGACATTCGCACCCATAAGTGAACTCGGACTCAACTCAACGAGCTCGGGTGCCAAACCATCCTAGTGACATGTCACTTGTATCCTAATCTATTCCCAAGGTTCAAACGGGATTTTCCTCGATCACTTATCCTTGCCGTCTTCCACATAATACCGGAACCAATACTCGGTAGCAATTTATATTTAACAAGTAGCACATATAATTTGCATATTGTTCAAAAATAACCACAAAGCATATATTTCATGATAAAAATCAGCATATCATATAAATAACATCGATTAACTTAAAAATAACAGTTATGTTACATTATTTGCACATGAACTTACCTTAGTACCAAAATACAAAGATTTTTGCAATTTAGTCCGTAATCTTTTCTTTTCCTCGATCAAGGTTGATTCCACGTCTTTCTTGATCTAAAATAATACATTTAGCTTATTTAATACTCACATTATCAAAATAGTCCTAAATTCAAATTTTGGAAAAATTACAATTTTGCCCCTAAACTTTTGCATATTTACACTTTTGCCCCAAAGCTCGGGAATTAAATTTTATCACAAATTCTTATGTTTTAGGACATGCTGATCATTTATTTACCATTAGCAAGCTCAAATTCATACTAAAACACTTACTTATGAATAATATGTACTTTTACCGATTAAGCCGTTTTACTCGTTTTTACTTAAAACCGAGTAGCACAAGTTTTCTAACATAATTTAAAACCTCATATTCTATCATAAAACATCAAAATACACAAATTTCACCTATGGGTATTTTTCCAAATATGAACCCTAACTTAAATTATTGCTAACATAAGCTTTATCGAGCTACCGGGATTTCAAAAACGTAAAAATCATTAAAAACGGGGCTTAGAATCACTTACTATGAAGCTTGGAAGCTTGAAACAAACCCTAGCTATGGAGAACCCTTGAAATTTCGTGGTAATGAAGAAGATGACCAATTTTGTGTTATTTTTCCCTTTTTATTTCATTAAATGTCCAAATGACCAAAATGCCCCTCCATACTAAACTTTCAAAAATTCCTTCCATGTCCTAGTTTGTCCATGAACATAAAATTGGTCTAATTGCCATTTAAGACCTCCTAATTAATATTTCAAAGCAATTTCATACTGAAAACTTCTAGAATGCAAGTTTTGCAACTTATTCGATTTAATCCCTAACTCCAAATTAAGCACTTTACGCTTAGAATTTCTTCACGAAATTTTCACACCATCATAAAATCATATCATAAACATCAAAATAATTATAATATAATTATTTCTACCTCGGATTTGTGGTCACAAAACCACTATTCCGGTTAGGCCCTAATTCGGGATATTACAGAAGACCTGAAGGAGCTTGATGCTCTACCTTCACCTACTGACAAGCTAAGCATCGAATCACAAACTTTGACATATGTCTCTTCATCCTTGGCCACCAATAAAATGGACGAAGCTCCTGATACATCTTGTTACTACCTGGGTGCATAGTAAACAGACCACTATGTGCCTCACGAAAGATCTTATCCCTTAGTTCACCTGCTAGAACACAAAGTTGCCCTCTAAAATACAATACATCGCCATTTTGTAATTCAAAGCCTGATGTTTCTCCTTACCTCACCTTATCTGCTCTAGCAACCAAACTATCATCAGACTTCTACGCCTCTTTTACCTCTAGCACCAACATCGGTTCAACCTAAAGCTCAGCTAACAAACCGTTGTGCTCTAACAAGCTCAAATTCGCAAATATCACTCGTAATACTGCCACTAATTTATGACTTAATGCATCTGTTACCACATTAGCTTTTCCCTGATGGTAGTCAATGACACAGTCATAGTCCTTAAATACGTCGATCTATCTACGTTGCCTCAAATTTAGCTCCTTCTGGGTGAGCAGATACTTAAGACTCTTATGGTCGGTATAGATATAACACTTCTCCTCGAAGAGATAGTGCCTCCAAATCTTCAATGCGAAAACCACTGTTGCTAACTCCAAATCATGGGTAGGGTAGTTATGCTCATGCAACTTAAGTTGTGTAGATGCATAAGCTACTACCTTACCTTCCTGCATGAGAACGCAACCAAGTCCATTCAAGGACGCATCACTGAACACTACATAGTCCTTACCTGACTCCGGCTAGGTCAAAACTAGTGCCTTTGTCAAAATTGTCTTAAGCTGATCAAAACTTTGTTGGTGCTTCTCATTCCATTCAAATGGAACTCTCTTATGCAGCAACTTGGTCAACAGAGTAGCAATTATCAAAAAACCTTTAACAAGCCATCTATAATACCCGACGAGGCTTAAAAAACTACGAACTTCAGAAATATTACGCAGTGGCTTTCAATCCACCACTGCTTGAATCTTCTGTGGATCCACTCGGATACCATTCGCCGCGACAATGTGACCCAAAAAGGCAACCTCAAAAAGCCAAAATTCACACTTACTAAATTTGGCAAAAAGTCGTCTCTCTCGAAGTTGAAGCACAACTCGGAGATGGTGATCATGCTTATCCTCAAATCGCGAATACACCAATATGTCATCAATGAAAACCACCACAAATTGGTCTAAGTAGGGCTAAAAAATACGGTTCATTAAATCCATAAAGGCCGTAGGAGTATTTGTGACCCAAACGGCATCACTAAGAACTCATAATGGCCATATTTAGTCCAAAAAGCTGTCTTCAGGATATCCCCCTCCTTAACTTTCAAATGATGATACCCTGATCTCAAATCAATCTTAGAGAACACACAAGCACCTCTCAACTGGTCAAACAGGTCATCAATCCTAGGAAGTGGGTATTTGTTCTTCACTGTCACCTTATTGAGCTGACAATAATCAATGCACAATCTCATCGACCCATCCTTCTTTCGGATGAATAACACTGGTGCTCCCTATGACGAAACACTAGGGTGTATAAAATCGTGCTCAAGCAAATCTAACAACTAATTCTTTAATTCTTTCAACTCAGCCGAGGCCATGCAGTACGGGGTAATGGATATCGGAGTTGTACTAGAAAACACCTCGATCTCAAATTCTAGTTCTCTGTCTTGGGGCAATGAAAAAACATCTGAAAACTCCTTCACAGTCCGTAGGTCCTCCAATACTGGACTTTGTACCCTTTTATCCACTATATGAGATAAAAAGGCTTTGCAACCTTTACTAATTAACCTTTGAGCTACAGTTGTAGAAATGACATAAGATGAGCATTCACTAATCTCATTAGTCACTAGAACTTTGGTTCTGTCCAACGCACGGAGCTTAAGCTACCTCACTCTACATTTTAAACTTGCATCATGCTCGGTCAACCAATCCATGCCCAAAATTACATCAAACTCTCGAAAGGGTAACTTCATCAAGTCTGCCAGAAATAGCTGACCCTGAATCTCAACTGGACATCTCCGATACACCTTATCCACCAACACATCAAGTCCTAATGGGCTGGATACTCGAACCCCAACAACCAACTCCTCAATAGGAATACCTCTCTCTCGGATAATCTCACTACAGATATATGAATCTGTGGACCCGGAGTCCATTAATGCAGTAATAGGAGTAGAGAACAATGTGAAAATATCTGTAATCACATACATGACGTTGCAGTCTTCCCGAGCTTTCACAGCATACTGCCTAGATGGAACTCGAATATTAGATACGGCTGTAGGTCTAACTGTACCTGTACTTTGCTGGCCTGAAGTGACATTATCACCACCATGAGTTGACCCTCTACTACGTTAAAAAGATGGTACTGATCTCTAAGTCTAAGCAGGCGAAGCACCGCTAGCTCTAGGGCAATCTTTGATAAAATGCTTCGTGGACTTACATTGAAAATAGGCTCTAGTCCTTCGATAACACTCCCCGAGATGTCTCCGACCACAGAAATTACAAACTTAAAAAGTTGAGGTCCTGACTGATCCTCTTGAACTCGCTAGCGACGAGGAAGTCAATGGTCTCCTACGAGCCCCTGGTCCTGACCCTTGACCTGATCTCTAAGACTGTGTTGATGGAACTCTCCTAAATCCTCTAGAATCCCAAATTCTATTGGCTGCTATATGAGACAGACTCGTAGTGTCAGAAGCCCTCTTACTCTGGATACTAGACTCATTTTACGAGATCAATCTCATACTTAGAACCCTCTCCACAGCTTTAGCTTGCCGTACCAATTCTGAAAATACCTCAGGTGGGTCTGCTGCCAAATAATTATGAATATCAATGTACAACCCCTCACGGAATCTCCTGCACCTGAGACCCTCTAAAGCCACTAACTCAGGAGCGAAACAACTCAATCGCAGAAAGTCCCTCTCGTACTCATACACCGATCAATTGCCTTGGACTAGTTGTGAAAACTGCATCCTTAAGTCATCCATATGTGCCTGACCAATGTACTTCTCTCAGAACTCAGACAAGAATTGATCCCACGTCGGCTGCTCTGGTTGTAAAGCCATCTCAACTGTCTCCCACTAATCATATGCATCACCCTTCAACAATAGGATGATGCACTCTAAGTTACCCTTAGAGGTAAAATAGAGCGGCCGCAAAGTCCTTAATGTGTCCCTCAACCATTGACCAGCTACTATCGGGGTATTCTCGTTGGTGCCATAAAAGTCCTCTGCCTTACATCTATGAAATCTCTCTATTGAAGTCTCTTGCAAAACAACAGATAGTGGTGGAGCAAGTGGGGTAGGCTGAACCCTCGGGATTGCTTGAAGGATACGATGCAGTGTAAAATTAAGGTTCTAGAAGTAAGCTGCCTCATCCACGCCTGAACCCATTGGAATGTCAAAGTCATCAGTGTTCGGGACAAACTCATCCCCCGTATCATCCATCGGAGAAACATGATTCTCCTTCCTAGCCTCATGGCTACGATTTGATTCATCGGGCATCTAGTCTTAGAAGAGTACACTCTTAAACTTAGGGGCATGTATTCATTAACACCTTACTACGACTGACTGGCTGGTCCCAGAACCGACTAAACCTAGACTCTGATACCACTAAATGTAACCCTCTAATCCTGACGACGGAGTACTCGAATACTAAGGCGCTACGTCAGGTCACTGAAGTAACCCAGCAAAATTTTCAAAAAAAAAATTAAAACATTAAAATACATTTTAAATAAGAGAAAATTTCCATACATAGTTATACTGAAAATAATAATAAAAGTAGTTATACAAAATATGTGGAGCTCCAATATTATCGTATATCAAAATAGTCAAAAATAACAAAAAGTGATAAATGAGTTACAGACTTACACATACAAAAAAAATACAAGCCTTAGGAATACAATGCCCACTAATAGATAAGGTACTGTACTTTGAAAATGCGTGATGCTAAGAGTCTCTCGTCAATGATGTTCCTTGGACACGAGCAAAATCTCTACAAATCTTAACATTAAAACAATTTGAAGGTTGAGCTTTACAAGCTCAGTGGTACGCAATAAATCTACCATACTTCAAGCAATTTATAAATATAAGCATACAAATCAAATGTATACATAGAAACGTGGCATGAATATTGAATAATTAAAACATGAGTCATTAAATCTACATAACCAATCCGCTTGCATATCAAACTTGTCAAACTTGTTAGATTGCACATATTGCTCAAATAATTGGGTATTCAGATAGTCCCGTGCCACTCATGGCCACTAGTCAAATAATCTTGGGTGTCCGTAGGTTATCCCAAGCTCCACTCATGGCCGCTAGTTAGGTTAGAGCCCGAAGGCTGAGAGTAAACAAAGTATCAAACATATAATCACACAAAAAAATGCAACCATGGCATTCGAGTCTCATACTCGTTTCAACTTGCTTATCATTGCAGCTAAAATGTTAACTAAAGAGATGTAACAGTTTGCTACATTAACATTTTGACCTTTCCCTATTCAAAAATTAATAACTCTTAATATATAACTTTAAATCGAGCATCGTTTGTTTTAAACGAAACTATACTTCTTTACGTTATAAAGACATAAGGCCCGTTTCCTATTTTATCTTATGAAATTTTTGGTGATTTTTCAAAGTCACTGCTAAATCTGTCTTACAAAAATTCTGCTGCCAGATTCTTTTATGACCTTTCAACACTCAAAAGTTCATATCTTTTAAAATGCAAATCAAAATTGATCTCCGTTTGTTCTAAACGAAACTAGACTGACTTATGGTTACAACGATGCATATATCACTTCTTAATTATTTTTACAGAACTTATGGTGAATTTTTTAACTTACTATTCATGTAGTAATCTGTTTCTAGCAGATTCACAACTAAGTTTTTAGCTTCATTTGAAAACATCCAAACAAGTTTTCCACCCAAAGAAATATAACATGCATGCATTATCACACAAGTATCATATTTATGACTTATCAGGAAGTATAAGAGAGTTAGAGGGTACCACCTTGATGTAAGAACACCAGCAAAGTTTCTTGCCTAGCTCTCCATCACTTTGCCTTTACCCTTAGCTGTAGAAGATTTACCACCCTTTTTAACTAATAGCCAAGTAACACACAAGATTTCTCATAAAAATAAGAGTTGATAGAATGTAAAAATACATACTTTAACTAAATAAATAAAATATGAGAAGATGGGTAGAGGTTTCCTTAAACTCAAACCCTTACAAACACCCAAAATCTCCACCTTCATCCTTGATGAACATAGATATATATATATTTTCCATGAAACTTCTAAAAGAAATGATCAAGACCTTTACCTTCTTTGAGAATTGGAAGCTGAAGAAAAATGGTGAGAACTCACTCAAATCTCTCTCCCTTTATAAGACTTGCTAAAGAAAAAAAAGTAGATGGAAAAAAGAAGAAAAAAATGAAATAAAGAGATGTAGAAAGAGAAAAAAATAAATAAATAATGGGGTGATTTTAATATAGCGGAAAATAGGGACAAATCTAATTTGTCCCATACCTCAATCTATCAAACCATCTGTTCTCATTAATTGGGAGAAGATTTTTATTCAAAAAAATGGTAAAATCACATATTAGCCATCCATCTTCCCCTTACTTCACACAAGCTTCCCAACATCCTTAATTTCTTATTAAAATGTCTAAAATTTCACTCAAATTAATTCCAATAAAAACCCAATCCCAAAATAACTTTATCCATTGCCAACCCAGATCAACACTCGAATGTTGACTAGAGAATTTGGGGCCGTTACATAAGAATTTTTTAGCTCCAGCATCTTCGACTTTGTATTTATGGTCCAACGATGTCCATAATTCCTTAGGTGTTTTCCTAATATTATACACTTCGTACAATGCATTTGACAATCCGTTCAGAATGTAGTTTCGACATAGGAAACTTGAATAATTCCAAGCTTCAACGACAGTGAAAGCAGTAACTTCATCTACCTTGCCTTCTTTAACAGTAGGAGGGTCATCTTTCAAAAATTTGACCAAGTTCAACATGGTCAAATAAAACAGTATTTTCTGTTGCCAAGTCTTGAAATTCTCTCCTGAAAATTTCACAGGTCTCTCATTATGGCTTACAGTAGCCGCCACAAACAATACTGAGTTTTGGATTGAAGATTGCACCAAAGCTTCATAGTGTGAATTGATTGAATTAGTGGGAGTCTCCATTTTTCTGTTAAGAAACAAAACCAGAATTAGAATACTTATCAACTTTTGTTAGACGGCAAGAAGCTAATAAAACCCAAAACAAAAGTTTATATGGTCCTTTTAATTTACTGTTGATAAATTTCTTTTAATTCAATTCAAAGCCACAATTAAGGCTACCATAAACAGAAAATTTTCCCTTTGATTTGTTAAACGACAGAATAAATATTCTAAAACTAAATAAAAAACAATTTTGTTAAACGACAAGATTAAATCTCGAAACAAAAGTATATCATTAAATCAAATTAAAATATGTTAAATGGTGAGAATAAATCCCGAAATAGAATTATTTGATTATGTCTTTGTTTGGGATCAAAACAATATTGAATAAAATCTTGTTAAACGGCATAAATAAATCATGAAATAGACTTTATTTAATTCAATTCGAATTTAGAAACAAAATAAAATCAAATAAAATCTTGTTAAACGGCGGGAATAAATCTTGAAACAAATTTTATTTAATTTAATTTCTTGTTTTTGGCAACAAAATGAAATCAAATAAATCTTTATTAAATGGTGGGAATAAATCCTGAAACAAATTTTATTTAATTTAATTTCTCATTTTTGGCAACAAAATTAAAATGTAATAAATCCGTTGAATGGCGGGAATCAATCCCGAAACGGATTTTATTTTACTTGTTTTTAGAAATAAAACAAAATTTGGAATAAAATCGTTGAACGGCGGGAATCACTCCCGAAACGTATTTTATTTACCTTTAATTTCCCATTTCAAAATAGAATCAAATAATGGAATTAAATCCGTTGAACAGCGAGAATAAATCCCAAAACAGATTTTATTAGTTTTAAAATTCATTTGGAAAAAAAATCAAAAATAAAGGAAAAAGAAATATGTTGAATGGCAGGAAAAATCCCGAAACAGATTTATTTAATTTTTAAAAGAAAATTAATTTTCGAAAAATATCTTTTTTATTTTTTTCTTCTCCTTGGTGTTTCGTTTATCTCGGATTAGAAAAATATAAAAATAATCAATTCTGTCAGATTGTTAGACAAAACACGTTAGTTTATAAAATAAATAAATTATAAATAAATACATATGAAATACAGTATAAATAAAATGATTTAGAAATAATTTCTCAAATATGAAAATCAAATAAAACCATAATAAACAGTTGCAATAAAGGAGAATCGAGATTTTAAGAAACGTTGAGGCTTATGAAACACAATTTCCTTAAAACAGATTCGGCAGCTACTAAGGTACTTGGAATACGTTGGTCAAATGTCTCTCAGGATACATCAATAGCAATGGTCAAAGTAGTAGCACCTCTACAAAGAATAACAAATGAACAATGCATTTTTCTATCACCGGAATGGTTGAAAATAAAAAAGGAAGAAAAGGAAGAGTTTTTGAGAGCAACAGAGTTTTGGTAAGAGAAATTATCAAAGAGTATGAGTGTGTAAAACCCTTCAAAAATCATGGCCTTTTATAGGCATTAAGGGTGTTGGAGTTTTAGAAAAAATATCCATAAAATCTGCCATTAAATCAATTTGATTTAAAACTTTAATTAGATTTTGTCTGCTGAGGAAAATAAATTCAAGCATAGGCCCATTTGAGCCCGACCCAATCTGGACATTCCACGTTTCCTATGTCGTGCAGATGCGCCTCCTATGCGCCACAACCCCATTAGGTTTTGACCTGCACCCCAATGCGCAAGGCAAAATTACAAAATTTGTCATTCAATTACTTTTTAAGAGAGTTCACATATATAAACACATCTCACAGTTGGTGTCTAACCAATGTGGGGTCTTAAGTTTTTTTTTTCTCAACAATATTTCCAAGTAGCTTACGTTGAGCATTAATTTATCATTCATCATTCAACCATTTTGAGCATATGATACACCGTTGAAAAGGTCTCATGGAGTAGAATATGAAACCATAATTTTTTGATTCGACTCTCCACCTTTACCTATTGAGAATATGCCTCAAAGTTCCATAAAAACACTTTTTCTAACAAAACTCACGTTCAAAGTTTTTGACTTTGGACTGAATTCATTATCATTGTTTTGTTTTTTGCCTTCGGCTTTGCTTTTGAGCTTCTTTCATATTGCGTAATATAGGAGAACTGTAATACAAGTCTGAGTTCGGAAGGACAAAATGCTGTTAACAGCCTGTAATAGGGACTATTCATCGAGAAGGGTCTTATGTGGATATCTGTAGTAATTGGTGCAAGGCAAATTATGGGTATTATTTACGGATTATCTTTTATAAGTTCATAAGTAGGAATCCACGAGGATTTCTCTCTCAAGGAGTTAGATGCATAAAAGTCATGAAGGCAATACTAAAAATTGGTATTAGTATAAAAAAAGGCCAAGGAATCATCTACTGTGAAAAGGAGGATGGCATATTATCTTAATACTGACAAACCATCGTGAAGTTCCAGCCACGAAGTGCAATCGTATTAATCTTGTGTTAGTAAGATACGAAAACTCATTAAGTTATTTAGAACTTACTTGTGTTGTTATGCATTGTAGGTAAATAAAAAATTTTAAAAGTTCGAGAAGGGACCAATCATGATTCGCCGCAAATTGTCAAATTTGTTTATTAATGGTAACTTGCATACAGTGGGGCGACGTAGAGACAGAGTTCTAGGGTAATTGTTGTAAATGAAATTAAGGGGTTAGAATATTAGGCGATTGTTAACCTAAGCTAAAGTTTATTTTTGAAATTGTTGTACATAAAATTTAAGTTTATTCGACATAGATTCTTGGAAAAATTCAATTTACTTAACAACAATACAACTGTATTCTTCGCCTTTATTCTTTTATTATTGCAGTTAATAATAATGAAAGTAATACTTGGATTATATTGGGTTGTGATATCTTATTATCCGGAACTAGCGATCGGGTCACTAGCGGTCGGATCAGGTTTAAGGTGTTACAATTTTAATTTTTTAGTTGATTTAAAATTTTCAATGGATTATGAAACAAGACCTTAATTATTTTAGTTTTAATTAGTGACAATATAAATTTATATTATTATATCTTAATTAATTTAAATTAACTAAATAAAAATAATTATGACATAGTAAATGATGTCATTATTTTTATTCATAGTAATTCCGGCTTGATGCAGAGTAATTTTAACTTAACATGTGACGCTTTGTAATTGGTCCAAAATTTCACTATCTACAATGCAAGTAACTATATTTATCCAATGCGAAAAGAAAGAAAATTATTTATTTCTTTAAATGTGTATAGTTAAATCAAAGTCAAATTTTAATTTGTAAATTTAAATCGTGATCATAATTTCATAAATATAATTACATTAAATCAAAATATATGTATCAAATTAACATTTAATCAAATTTTATTTATAAACTAAAAATTATTCAAGAATTTAATAGTGTATCACTGTTAATTATATCTTAATTTAACAAATCAAATTACATAATAACTATTACCTTTTATTTAATTACAGTAACCTAAATCAGCATTTAGTATATATTAATTAGCCATCTCTTTCTCGATAGATATAGATTAAATTTATAATCCTAATATTAAAATATTCCCTCCAAAGTATTCATAGGCTGAGCAGTGTCGAGTTTAAGTATGATATTAATATATTTTATATTTGTTACAGATTGTGACGCTGAGATGGGTCCACGACAGCTAAGATAAAATGGAAATGCCCTTTTTCTCATACTACTCTTTTGATACATAATCTAATTATTTTTAAAAAAGAAAAAAATCATATCGAATTCGAAGTGTCATGCTATTATTGCTTACTAATTCATATTTCATATGGCAAAGGCATATTCTTCTTTTTTTTCTTTCCATCAAATAAGAAAAATTCATTGGCGCCGAGTGTGAGAGAATGGTAAATGTTTGGTAATTTCTCCTCTGACCAGGAGAAAAGATCCCATTGAAGCGGCCAATCTCATGCATATAGCACATCTAGTTGCACAAATTGCATAGTATCGTAAACAAAATACATATCTTTGGTATCATTTTATATACTGAGATATACCATAGGACTAGTAAGTTGATTCAAGATCTTGCTATCAACCTCTTGTCCTAAAATAAGTAATATTTCTTGACAAAGCCGATTGATTTGGATAAAATTGTATCTCATTGGAGCTGTACAGGCACCTATTGATGCATATGGTTCAACAAAAATTGTGAAAAAAAAAAAAAATCAATGTGTAGATTCCAGCTATCCTTCATTTTTTTCGAGTGTGCCTAAGCTTGATTCAGCCTGAGATATGGGCTTAAAATTTTATACATACCCACTCATATTTATAAATGGGAAATCGGAGTCCATTTTAGGCTCACCCATATTACTACTTTAATTTTTTTTTAAATATTTATATTATTCTAATTTAATATTTGATAAATTTATATATTGTTCATTTATTAAGATTTTATATAAAAGAATGTTAACCTTTTTTAACATTTACACTATAGTATTATATGTTAAAATAGATTTAAATTTTATGTGTTTTTTTTTTTAATTTTTATGTCCATTTTACGGTCTATGTTTGGGGTTTGTGGTTGCCCCTTCAAACAATATAGTCTCCAATGTTTGAACCTTCATCTCCCTTTGAGAATAGTCGGGTAGCAAGGTCGAGCTTGGGCCTTGAATGTTCGAGCTCGAGCCCGATCCCGACTCATATTTTAAATGAGTTTAATATTTTTGTCTAAACCTTCCCAAATTTTGAGCGGGCCTTTAAATTTAGAAAAATAGCTTGACACATGAGCAGATCTACCTGTAATTTTCCATATTAGCAAAAAATTTTCATCATTATATTGCTATATTAAATAGGATACCTATTTTGAAAACTAAATAAATAGGATACCTTATTTGGCTAATAGCCTTAATTATATATGATTATTTCCAATAAGCAAACGAAAGCAACCCGTTGCACTTCAAAATCATTTTTAAGCTCTTTTGCAATTTGCTGACCATCAGAAGCAAACATGAATCCTTCGCCAATCAACTGGTTGCTGTCTGTAATGCTTCTTTTCGTTGCGACTGAAGCGGGTCTTTAGGTACACAAAGTGGATTTATTAATTTATAATGATTTGCAAAATGGGACTTTTCTCACCATCCATTGCAAATCGAAGCAAGATGATCTCGGTGTCCACCTTTTGGCTTACCGCGACTACTTCGAGGTCAAGTTTTGCCCAAACTTGTTTGGGACTACCTTGTTTTACTGCAGCATGCAATGGGATGCAACAAGGCATTGGTTTGACATTTATGCATCAGAGAGAGATACTTGTACTTATTGCTCGTGGAATGTTAGGCCCGATGGTCCATGTTTGATGGAGTCTGACAAATCCAAGAATTCTACTACTTGTTACCATTGGAATTAGTGTTGCTTAATCACTCTCACTATTCACAATAAAAACTTAATTTCTGTTAAATGAATAAGCCGCAACATCTCTTATATGTTTTGTATTTTTGCTCTAAAATTATTGCTTTGAAATAAACGAATGAGTTATGACTTATGAGCGAAATTTAAATCTATAAGAAAGATTGTAACCTCTCCAATTCAGTTTACCCGGTAGACTCAAATTTAAGAGATTATATTAATTATCGAAGTGGCTCGGTCTTTATCAAAATCAATTTTCCTTAAAACCTCAAGTTTATTCAGGTTTAACTTATTATAAAGTTAACAACAAAATTGAAACATAAGTCTTTTTAATAAAACAATTCCGTTTAATCACATATTAACAAATAATAACCTAAATTTTATAACACATACTAAATGAGTTGCATTTAACAATTAAATTAAAACTATATCTCAAACCATGGTTCATATTAAAAGAAAATAGAAAATAACTCTACCTCCTAAGGAATTAAAAACAATAACATTAATGGAAATAAAGATGAAACAAAACCAAAGAGCCTCTGAATGTCATGTCTGCAGTCTAGCCTGAAGGATTGTCTGTAAAGATAGAAATTAGGGTGAGTGAGCTATGGAAGCCCAATGCATGTCCCTTTATAGTAAACCAAATCATTCAGTTTAAAATAACATCATACATCATTATCAAGAATAACAATCGGTTATAAATATCTGTCAATTTCAAATTCGGTAATTTGATGTTGCTACTTTAGTCACGCATTAATAATATTCTCAAACATAGACAATCAACTGAATCAATTTCAGAGTTAGTCATACTGTTCATGAAAGATATATGTAAAAAATTAGTTCAATCATTTCATCAAGACAATTCAATCATTTATGCATAAATTGTCAAATATTTCATACAAAAATTAGTTGTCCTACCCTCAACCAATAGCAGTCCAAAATTGGGAGTTCCCCCAATCTCCCTCCACCATCACTCTAATTTGTGGACTTAATACCACATTCGAATTCGAGTAATTGTAGATAAAAGCTACTGGTAACCGTGGAAAAGCAACCATTTCGTAGATAAGAGCTGTTAGAGGGACTGTGAGAGCATAGTGAAAATGTCACAACTAGGATCTTATATAATTGTGGGTACATTGCAAGACCGGCGCAATTGGAATCTGCTATAACTATGTGTACACAGTGAATGATTAAATATAGATATACTGTAGTTTTTTCGTCCAATCATATAATCCTAACCCATGCAAATGCAAAATAATACACTCCAAGACATTCAATCAATATATTGTTTACTTTTACTCTCATAACCAATCAATGAAAATCATGAATAAATTAGGCCTCCAACTTTGCAAACAATTTAGGTATTCGAATCATTCAATCGTGTATTTATGAAGTACATGTAACATTATTCACTATTCAAGCAATCAATCAAGAGTAATTCAAGTAATAAATTCAATCATCTATAAATCTCGTTGTTCTAATCCTAGTCCAATACCTAATTGCATAATCTACTTCTCTAAATGCCATTAAAAACCTAATCAGGGACTGATTTGAATATAATAATAAAAGTTAAGTCAAAATTTTAAATTTTAAGTTTCAAGGGCCACACAACCATGTGACCAGACCATGTAGAAGGCCACAAGTTGTGTACAAAGTGAAGATGTGAGGGATTACAAATGGACATGGTCATGTGGTAGGCTATGTGGGACTGACGGTTTCGAAATTTGAGTCAATTATTCTTAAACAAAAAATACTTGACTTTCGATGTCTCGTTCGATGATTCTATAACACCCCCAACTCGTATCTGTCTCCGGACTAGGGTTAAGAGGCATTACCGGACAAAAAGAAACATTTCACAATCATAGATTACACATCATTATCTCATGTTCAAACATCACTAATAAGTCCCTTTCTTAGGTCTACAAGACCTTATACATGCATTAGAAAAGAGTCAGGACTAGACCGAACACATTCAAAATTTTTTGAAACTTAAACATTTTTCAAAGTTTCAAAGGTCACACGCCCGTGTGACCAGGCCGTGTACCTCACACAGTAGTAGACACGTCCGTGTGTCTAGATCATGGCAAAATACGGCATATATTCTGGCTTAGGTCACATGGCCAAGGACACGCCTATGTGCCAGGCCGTGTGAAAGCTGGAGGGTATACTAACTCCGGTTACACGGCCAACCACACGCCTGTGTGCCTGTAACGCCCTGAATTTTGGGCCTAGAAGTATTGGGCCTTGGGCTTGGATCAGTAAGGAGGCTGTACATAAGTATTTAATTGTGCAAGTAAATGGCACAAATTTGGTTGTTTGCCTCAGTGGCTAAGTGGGTTAGAAGTGTCTGGGAGTGTTGGGGAGGCCTTGGGTTCAAGACCCGGCTTTTACAAAATTTTTGTTAATCTCTTAAGTGAACCTTGATGTTGGCACATAGGCTTTAAATATATTTGTGGCGAAAATATGACACAAAAGGAGCTTGTAGCTCAGTGGTAGGTAGCGTGTTGCTTCTGTTGGGGAACTTGAGTTCGAGTCACTCTTTGCTCAAGGAGAATTTATTTTATCTCCTTACTGCGTGAGAGGTAGAGTTTAACTGAAACTCTGCTGGGAGAGAGAGTTAAATTGGTCTTGGGAGAGAATCAGGGGATTTGGATAAAGGTTGGTATGGATATGGAAAGAATTATTTAGAGGAAATCGGGGAATTTAAAAGTTGAGTGTTGTAGCCAAATTGGTAAGCTAACTACTAAGAAATTCGGTTTAGGCTAGTAGTGAGGGGCTGCCGAATTCTCTTGCTGTCATTTTGGGTTTTTTTTTCCTTTTTGTAAATTTGGTTTCTCTTTATTTTTCTCTGTGCTGTGAATTCATTGTGGGAAACTGACCATTCGTGTCATTTTTTTGACCATTCGTGTCATTTCTTTTGTTCGTGGCCGAATTCTCTACTGTTGTCGACTGCTTCGTTCTCTTCATCTTTACTGCTTTCTTTCTCTCCTTAGCCGAATCTAGCACCTACTCTCCCTTACGATTTATTCTTCAATCGATTTCTCACATAGCCGAACCTTCTCATTTTGCTTCTTTATTTTCTGTTCCTTCTCTCTCGATCCTTCTATTCTTATTTGGCCGAATACTCGCTATCTTTTTTGTTGGTCATTTCCATCTTACCTTGTAATTTGGTACTTGGCCAAAATACAGTATTGTTCCCCCTCTATTTCGGTCCTGCAAAGATTCTAACAATCGGTAGGTACTTATGTGTTTGTTATTCTTCCTTTTGTTGATAACTCTACTTTCATTTGATTTCTTCCCTAACAACCGAATGTTTTTTCCTTATGCCTTTTGACTGCAAAATACATTTCTTCTCTGTGATATGGCTATCTTTGGGCTTATGGATTTTGGTGGTGTGAAGGGGCGCAAGTGTCTTAAAGCAATTAAGCTTTTACTTTTTGTTCACCGTTCAATCAAGGTGAAAACGATTATCATAATATTGGGTTCTGGCCAAATGTGCTTTTGTGCCGGCTAGCATGATATGTGTGGATTTAAGCCACCCTTATGAATGTTTTTGTCTAATGAGACCTGTTATACTATAGATTTTTTATAAAGGCATGTGCTAGATTGTGAGCAGCAATCTTAAGAGGTTTAAGGATGTTCGTTCAGACAGGGTTTGTTACGAGTGGGTTAATCGCGCGTCTGCAATCAGGTGTGTAACTGTGCCTTGTATCTGATAACCAGTTGAAAAGCAAAAAGAGTGTGTACGCACATACTGTTTTTAACTGTAGATCGACAAAATGCCGAAAAACCAAAAGATTAGGCTTTGAGGCTACATGGGCATGCGAACACACATGTGATTCACTAAGCCCACGAAATATGGGTGTATGACGATTAAGGCTATAATGGGCCATGTCGGGCTGAAATGGGCCATGTTGGCCCAATGGGCTCATGTGGCCCACATGGGTAAATCTCACGACATTTGGTAAATATTGGACTAGGCTGTGTAGTTTGCATGGTTGTGGTTAATTCTGGGCCAGATGGGCTACACGAGCGTGTGGGTCCACTTGGGCCGCATAATGGGCCTTGGGCCCAATTGCACTGTTATGACTGTTAGGGTGCACGTGATGATCGTGAACCTACTGATGCATGAGTAAGTGTGTCTAGACCCCATAGGGTAAAATGACCGAATTACCCTTGGAGGGTAAAATGACCGTAATACCCTTGTAGGGTAAAATGACCGTAATACCCCTGTAGGATAAAATGACCGTAATAACCCTGTAGGGTAAAATGACCATAATACCCCTGTAGGGTAAAATGACAGTAATACCCCTGTAGGGTAAAATGACCGTAATACCCCTGTAGAGTAAAATGATCGTAATACCCCTGTAGGGTAGAATGACTGTTTTGCCTTATATGATGGTTTGATTGATTGATTATGTTATGTGTTATTTATGTGTTTTGCATAGATGCATGACATGCTGCATGGGTTGGGTTATTGTTATGGAGGAAGTGCTGATCTGTTAGGGTCACACGAGTCGCACGAGACGACTGTGGACCCACCGAAGGCTTAAAGCCGTACATTCATTCTGATCTGTTAATGTCGCACGGGTCGCATGAGACGATTGTAGACCAATGAATGGCTTTGTGCCACGTATATTATCGATGGCTTAGTACTGTCCACTTGACCGATGGCTTTGTGCCACGCATATTATCGATGGCTTAGTGTTGTCCATTTTACCGATGGCTTTGTGTCACGCATATTATTGATGGCTTAGTGCACTTCATTTTACTGAAAGTATGTTGTATTGATGGCTTAAGGCCACTTATCTTACTGGCAGCTATGCTGCGATTCTAATTACTGGCAGCTAAGCTGTGATTTTGTTGTCTGGCAGCCTTGCTGCGATATTGGTCAATACCGCAACTGATGCTAACATTGTAAGTGTAGGGATGGGTGGGTCGATTTAATTCCCCACAGGAGTGCAGGGTTGGATGGAGGCAAGTTCAGGGTTGGATGGGATAACTTGCATCATACATCATACATACTGCATTATGATTCTGTTTCTATTATGGGCTGAGGCCGACTGTTACTGGATTGGGCTTAGGCCCACATATGTTCTGCTTTTGATTCTGCTACTGTAATGGGCTAAGACCCATCTGATACTGCCTGCTATAATGGGCTCAGGCCCAGACTACTTCTGTATTTTTTATTTTTGATTGACTGTTTTCTTATTAGGGGATTACACATTGAGTTTTTGTAAACTCACCCATTTTTTAACTATGTAGGGAATCCCCAACGTTAGGTGGATCAGTGCTGCGAAGAACTCGAGGGTGGCCACACAATTGCATCTATTTTATGTTCAACTTTTTATTTTTAATAGTTTGATTTGGGTATTTTTATGTATTAAGGCCTATTTGATTTACTAGTTTTTAATTTGGAATTTTATTTATCATAATTTATATCTGGTAGAAGTAGAGTGCGGTTATCCAAAATATTAATAGTTTTCAAAATATTACGTTTCGGCAACATAATTCTTTCTTTTAAGCTTCCACAACAAATAATGTTTTAGAAGTAATGACGATTTAAAATGGTTAACAAACAACTAAGATGATTTGAGAATTAACAAAGAGGCCTTAACCTTTGAACGGGTTTTTACTAAAGAAATATGGTTTTCGAAAAGCACTTCAATGTGACACATCATGGAGAAAAGTGTTGGCACATAGGCTTGATGTTGGCACTTCTAAGTCTATCCTATCATTTCTTAAGTGAACCTTGATGTTGGCACATAGGCTTTAAATATATTTGTGGTAGAAATATGACAAAAAAAGAGCGTATAGCTCAGTGGTAGGTAGCGTGTTGCTTCTATTGGTGAACCTGAGTTTGAGTCACTCCTTACTCAAGGAGAATTTATTTTATCTTCTTGCTGCGTGAGAGGTGGAGTTTAACTAAAACTCTGTTGGGAGAGAGAGTTGAATTGGTCTTGGGAGAGAATCAGGGGATTTGGATAAAGGCTGGTATGGATATGGAGAGAATTATGTGGAGAAAATCATGGAATTTTAAAGTTGAGTGTTGTATCTGAATTAGTAAGCTAGCTACTCAGAAATTCAGTTTAGGCTAGTAGTGAGGGGTTGTCGAATTCTCTTACTGTCATTTTGGGGTTTTTTTTCCTTTTTGCATTTTTTGTTTCTCTTTATTTTTCTCTGTGCTGCGAATTCATTGTGGGAAATTAACCATTCGTGACATTTTCTTCTGACCATTCGTGTTATTTCTTTTGTTGGTGGCCGAATTCTCTACTGCTGTGGACTGCTTCTATCTCTTCATCTTGGCTGCTTTCTTTATCTCTTTGGCCAAATCTAGCACCTACCCTTATGATTTCTTCTTCAATCGATTTCTCACATAACCAAACCTTCTCATTTTGCTTCTTTATTTTTTGTTCCTTCTCTCCCGATTCTCCTATTCTTATTTTGCGAAATACTCTCTACCATTTTCACCTTACCTTGTAATTTGGTCCTTGGCCGAAAGACAGTACTGTTCCCCCTCTATTTCGGTTTTGCAAAGATTCTGACAACCGGTAGATACTTATGTGTTTGTTATTCTTTATTTTGTTGATAACTCTACTTTCGTTTGATTTCTTCCCTAACAAAAAAAGGTTTTCTCCTTATGCCTTCTAACTGCAAAATACATTTCTTCTCTGTGATATGGCAATCTTCGGGCTTATGGATTTTGGTGATGTGAAGGGGCGCAAGTGGCTTGAAGCAATTAAGCTTTTATTTTCTGTTCATCGTTCAATCATGGTGGCAACGATTATCATAATATTGGGTTCTGGCCGTATGTGCTTTTGTGCCTGCTAGCACGATATGTGTGGATTTAAGCCACACTTATGAGTGTTTTTGTCTAATGAGATCTGTTATATTATAGATTTTTTATAAAGGCGTATGCTAGATTATGATTAGTAATCTTGGGAGGTTTAAGGATGTTCGTTCAGTTAGGGTTCAATAAGAGTGAGTTAATCGTGCATTCACAATCAATTGTGTAACTGTACCCTGTATCTGATAATTGGCTAAAAAGCCAAAAGAGTGTGTACGCAGACACTATTTTTAACTGTAGATCGGCAAAAGCCGAAAAGGCGAAAGGCTGAAAGATTAGGCTTTGAGGCCACATGGGCATGCGAACGCACATGTGATTCACCGAGCCCATGAAATATGGGTGTATGATGATTAGGGTTGTAACGGGCCACGTTGAGCCGAAATAGGCTGTGTGGGCCCAATGGCTCATGGGGCCCCTACTGGTAAATCTCATGACATGTGATAAATCTCACGACTTGTGGTAAATATTGGACTGGGCTGTGTAGTTTTTATGGCCGTGGTTAATTTTGGGCCAGATGAGCCATACGAGCGTGTGGGTCCACTTGGGCCGCATAATGGATGTTGGGCCCAATTGCACTATTATGAGTGTTAGGGTGCGCATGATGATCACGAACCTACTGATGGGTTGGTAAGTGTGTCTAGACCCCATAGGGTAAAGTGACCGAATTACCCCTGGAGTGTAAAATGATCGTAATACACCTGTAGGGTAAAATGACTATAATACCCCTATAGGATAAAATGACCGTAATACCCCTATAGGGTAAAATGATCATAATACCCATGTAGGGTAAAATGACCGTAATACCCTTGTAGAGTAAAATGACCGTAATACCCCTGTAGGGTAGAATGACTGTTATGCCTTATATGATAGTTTGATTGATTGAGTATGTCATGTGTTATTTATGTGTTTTGCATACATGCATGACATGCTGCATGGGTTGGGTTATTCTTATGGAGGAAATACTAATCTGTTAGGGTTGCAAGGGTCGTACGAGACGACTGTAGACCCACTGAAGGCTTAAAGCCGTACATTCGTACTGATATGTTAATGTCGCATGGGTCGCACGAGACGACTGTGGACTGACTGATGGCTTTGTGCCACGCATATTATCGATGGCTTGGGGCAGTCCACTTGACCGATGGCTTTGTGCCACGCATATTATCGATGGTTTAGTGCTGTCCACTTGATCGATGGCTTTGTACCACGCATATTATTGATGACTGAGTGCTATCCATTTTACCGATGGCTTTGTGCCACGCATATTATCGATGGCTTAGTGCCATTCATTTTACAGAAAGTAGGTTGTATTGATGTCTTAAGGCCACTTATCTTACTAGTAGCTATGCTGTGATTCTGAATACTGGCAGCTAAGCTGCGATTCTAATGTCTGGCAGCCTTGCTGCGATATTGGTTAGTGCCGCAACGGGTGCTAACATTGTAAGTGTATGGATAGGTGGGTCGATTTAATTCCCCACAGGAGTGCAGGGTTGGACGGAGGCAAGTGCAGGGTTGGATGGGATAACTTACATCATACATCATACTACTGCTTTCTTATTTTGTTTCTATTATGGGCTGAGGCCAGCTGTTATTGTCTTGGGCTTAGGCCCACATATGTTCTGCTTTTGATTTTGCTACTGTAATGGGCTAAGGCCCATCTGATACTGTTTACTATAATGGGCTCAGGCCTACATTGCTTCTGTATTCTGTATTTTTGACTGACTATTTTCTTATTAGGGGATTACACACTGAGTTTTCATAAACTCACGCCATTTTTAACTGTGTAGGTAATCCCCAATGTTAGGTGGATCGATGCTACGAGGAACTCAAAGGTGGCCACACAACTGCATCTATTTTATGTTCAAAATTTTATTTTCAATAGTTTGATTTGGGTATTTTTATGTAATAAGGCCTCTCTGATTTACTAGTTTTTAATTAGGAATTTTATTTATCATAATTTATATATGCTAGAAGTAGAGTGCCGTTGTCCAAAATATTAACGGTTTTCAAAACATTACATTTCCACAACATAATTCCTTCTTTTAAGCTTCTGCAACAAATAATGTTTTAGAAGTAATGACGATTTAAAATGGTTGAAAAACAACTAAGATGATTTGAGAATTAACAGAAAGGCCTTAACCTTCGAATGGGTTTTTAGTAAAGAAATATGGTTTTGAAAAAGCACTTCATTGTGACTGTAACACTCCTAATTCATTCCCGTCGCCGGAAGGGTTACAAGGTTTTACTGAACTAATTCTTATACGAACGGTCAATAATAAAATCAGCAGTCATAAGTTGGTCAAACCCGAATGGATCGATACAAATCATACCTTCGACCCAAATATAATATTGGATGGTCATTTTATAAGTCTTTACAAACAGTCAGAACCCAAAATCATAAGCTATAAAATAACATGTAACTACAATTCCATCAAAACAATTTCTCACCATGAAGTACATATGAGTAACAGCATGCCTTTAATTTACATTCGTATACATCAAAGAAGAGAGCCACTATTCATTTGGTAAGTTTACTATAATAACTAAATGCGATATAGCTTATGATTACACATAAAACATAGCTTGTTCGTAAAAGATCACCCTCATTCCATAGCCGAATGTGTGAGCCAACCCCAAGTAACCTATCTAATACAATAATTAGTTCCTTCAATCATCTCAATCATCGGCTACCAGAAAATATACATATAAATACTTCCATCATTCATGGCTAATTTTTCATGTATCAAACTAAAATAACTACTTTTAACAGTGTTCACTACCATTCCAGCATCACTCATATCAACCACGTTTAAAATCATACTTAAAATACGAATATTAATAATTTCAACTTAGCCATTTTCGCATGGCATAGTATTATCAAAAGAGTTTAACTAATCTATTTAAGTTCCACCTATAGCTATTACATGCCATAATAATTAACGGTAGACTATTAAAAGTACCAATCCTGCGTTGATAGATGTGATGACTTCAAAAGGGAAGAGCCCCGAGCTTCCAATGGTTCTTAGATCTATCCATAAATAAAACAAATACACATAATGAGTTTTCACTCAGTAAGTCATAAAACATTTAATATTTATCGAACAATTCGAATAACACATAAACGGTTTAACCCTAATTGGCTCGACTAACTCTATAAATCATATAGCCCAAAATGGCTCATTTAAATTTAAACGAATTCCCCATTTCAAATAGCACACTAAAAAAAAACATCAACAATCCTTTAACATCCATTCGGCAAACGTCAATATGCCACTTTCCATCGGATTTAGATACCACTCTATATTACCATCTTTAACACAATTTCATTAGTCTCCTTACCCGTATAACTAAAAAAATGAAATCGAACCCATTGCAATTACTTTACTCACCGATTCAATGACATCCTTCCACCATTCTCAAGTATGCCATATAACATCCATCCACCGAATGTACGCACGCATAGTGCCATTCGAGGTCGAAACCTACTCCCAATTAATACCATATGAAGCTCACGAATGTGCGCACACATAGTGCCATTCGAACTCTAGGAAGTACGCACACATAGTGCCAATAGGAGTCTCACGAATGTACGTACACATAGTGCCATTCGAATTCGTTAATGTACACGCACACATAGTGCTATTTCGACTCATGATCATACATGTACATATACTAATCATGGCTTATTTATTGAGTCGTCTGTAAGACAATTCAATATTAAATAGTCTCATGACTTACCTTGTTTCAAGAGGGACAAGATTTTCCGATCAGCTAGTCAACCACTTTTTCCTTTCCTTTAGCCGAGGTTTGCTCCTTGTGATCTTGTACAAGTTCAACAATTAAGCTAATTCAATAAGCCGGACCGAATTATTATCATTCATATATAATATACACCTACTCATTATACTATAATCGTTTATGACCTCTAATAACATCCCTAATTAAACCTCCACCAAGTTACGAATATATATATATATATATAGAGTCCCAAAGATTCACAAAACACATCATTCACATCATTTAGATATCAACTTGATCGAATCATTCAAGGTTATAAACAACTACGTTCCATCACATAAGTACATATCCATACGAGTTTAGTATAACTCAAATTATCAATTCCATAACCATTTTATAAGTAATTTAGGCTCCCCATGAACACATTCGGAAATTTACAAGCTCAAACACTTGAAATTATAACCGAATCTCCAAGGATTATTTTCTTACTCAAGCCTCAAAAAGGTACTCCATAATCTCCATTTCGGCAAAGCTCTAATTTTCCTACATTTTCTTACTTGGCCGAAAATCATCGAAATTTTTCCAAGTCTAATTTCTTAATCATTTAATTCCAAGCACAAAACATCAAACAACACTAAGAAAATACCTTTCATGTTCGAATAGCCATTATTCTCCATTAAGCTACTACAAGCATTTAGTATCCAATTAAACTTGTAAACTTCCTAAATTTCATGAATTTAACACCTAAATGCTCATCTATATACTCATGGCTTCAATCTACAAGTTCCAAATAATTTTTGAAAAAAATTAAGGCATGACCGAATGCCCCATCTCACAAGAACTTAGCAATTCTTTCATGGGTTTAACAAAGAGCCTCATTATCACCAAGTTCTCAAAATTTTAAAAGAAAATTTCAAGAATTCACATACCAAATCAAGCTATGGATGACTGAAAACCTTGCTTTCCTCCTCTTCTTCTCACGGCAAAATTTGAACAAGAAAAATGGTCTTTTGTTTCCTTGGTTTTTCCTCCCACTTACTAAATTCCTTTATTTTATTATTATTAGCATATAATACTCACATATATTTTCCACACCATCATTTCAATTAAACAAAATGACATCATTATTTAGTTGGCCGGCCATGAGTGTTAAATTTGGAAAATTTGACATGCAAGTCCTTCCTTTATAACTCATGCATTATTTAGTCATTCTTATTCTTCCTAGCCTATTATTAGATTTTAGCACATAAGTCCTTAATCAAAATTCCACCTACTAATGACATAATTGAGCATACAATTTTACACATGCAAAAAAAAAAAAATCACATACATAAAAATCCTAAGATTCAACATTTAATTATTTTCGCGACTCGGTTTAGTGATTTCGAAACCACTTCCCGACTAGGGTCGGAATAGGGCTGTTACAACTCTCTCCCCCTAAAAGAAATTTTCGTCCCCGAAAATTCTTACCGGTGAACAGATTTGGGTAACTCTTTCTTATTGAGTCCTCCAATTCCTAAGTCGCTTCTTCAATTCCGTGTTTCCGCCACAATATTTTAACCAACGGAATTTTCTTATTCCTCAATTCTTTCACCTCTCGAGCCAAAATACTGACTGGTTCCTCCTCATAACTCAAGTTCGACCGAATCTCAATTTCCGACGGATTGATCACATGCGATGGGTCGGATCTATATCGACGGAGCATAGAGACATGAAAGACGTTGTGAATCCTTTCGAGATCAGGAGGTAAAATCAATTTATAAGCCACAGGTCCTACCCGTTCTGAGATCTCATACGGCCCGATAAATCTTGGACTCAGTTTACCTTTACGGCCGAACCGGAGCAAATTTTTCCAAGATGAGACCTTTAAAAATACTTTGTCGCCAACCCGATATTCGATGTCCCTACGTTTCAGGTCTGCATAAGACTTCTGACGATCAGTTGCTACTTTCAGGCTATCCTGGATTATCTTCACTTGTTGTTCTGCCTCTTTAATTAAATCCACTCCGTATAACTTATTTTCATTGAGTTCGGTCCAAAACAAAGGCGTACGGCATTTACGACCATATAAAGCCTCATACGGCGCCATCTTGATACTCGTTTGAAAACTATTATTGTAGGCAAATTCAATCAACGGTATGTATTTCTCCCACGAACCGCTAAACTCAAGAATACAACATCTCAACATATCTTCGAGTATTTGAATGACTCTTTCAGATTGACCATCGGTCTGAGGATGAAAGGCAGTGCTAAACTGAAGCTTAGTGCCCAATGCCTCGTGTAATTTCTTCCAAAATCGCGAGGTAAACCGGGGGTCTCTATCCGAAACAATAGAAGTCGGCACACCATGCAATCATATAATCTGGGAGACATACAATTCAGCTAGTTTATCGAGTGAGAAGTCCGTACGAATAGGGATGAAATGGGCCGATTTCGTTAGTCTATCCACAATAACCCAAATGGCATCTTTCTTGCTCGGTGTTAGCGGTAAGCTGGATACGAAGTCCATCGTGACTCGATCCCACTTCCACTCAGGTATCATGATCGGTTGGAGCAGTCCCGAAGGCACTTGATGTTCAGCCTTCACTTGTTGACATATTAAGCACTTCGCAACAAAATCGGAGATATCTCGCTTCATACCGTGCCACCAATAATGGAGTTTCAAATCATTGTACATCTTCGTACTGCCCGGATGGATAGACATTTGACTATTATGAGCTTCATTTAAAATCGTTGAAATAATTTCAAAATTTCTTGGGACACACAATCGACCTTTGAACCTCAAACAATCATTATCGTCGACTTGGAACTCTGAATCCACCTTAGAATCCCACTGAGCCCGCTTAGCAACCAATTCATCGTCAAGTCTCTGGGCGTCACAAATTTGTTGTACCAACACGGGTTTGGCCTTTAATTCTGCTATCAACATATCATCAGCGGATAACGACAATTGTACATTCATCGCTCGAAGGGCAAATAGTAATTTTCGACTTAGAGCATCTGCAACCACATTAGCTTTTCCCGGGTGATAATCGATAACGAGCTCGTAATCTTTTAATAATTCTAACCACCGTCGCTGTCTCAAATTCAGATCTTTTTGTGTCATCAAGTACTTGAGGCTTTTGTGATCGGAATACACATGACATTTCTCCCCGAACAAATAATGTCGCCAAATTTTTAAAGCGAAAACAATGGCAGCTAGCTCGAGGTCATGCGTCGGGTAGTTTCTCTCGTGAGGCTTCAGCTGTCTTGAGGCATACGCAACAACTCGACCCTCTTGCATCAAAACACAGCCCAAACCGTTTAAAGATGCATCACTATAGATTACGAATTCTTTACCAGATTCCGGCTGAACTAACACTAGAGCTTCCGTCAGAAGAGTTTTTTGCCAATCAAAACTTTTCTGGCACTTTTCAGACCACTCAAATTTGACGTCTTTTTGTAGCAGCTTAGTTAACGGTGTCGCAATCATCGAGAACCCCTTTACGAATCGTCGATAGTACCCGGCGAGTCCCAAAAAGCTACGGATTTCTGAGATATTCCTTGGAGGCTTCCAGTCAAGAATGGCTGAAACTTTATTCGGATCAACTCGTATTCCCGAGGAGGACACAACATGTCCCAAGAAACTGACCTCGCGCAACCAAAACTCACACTTACTGAACTTTGCATACAGTTGATGATCTCGCAAGGTCTGAAGCACAAGCCGCAAGTGTTCGACGTGCTCCGAGTCGTCTTTTGAATAAATCAAAATATCATCTATGAACACAACTACGAATCGATCTAGATACCGTCGGAACACCCGATTCATCAAATCCATGAAAGCCGCAGGAGCATTAGTGAGTCCAAACGGCATCACTAAAAACTCATAATGTCCGTATCTCGTTCTAAAGGCGGTTTTCGGTACGTCAGAATCTCTAACTCGCAACTGATAGTAACCAGATCGCAAATCAATTTTCGAAAACACCGATGCCCCTTTCAACTGGTCAAATAAATCATCTATACGTGGCAATGGATACTTATTCCTTATCGTAACTTTATTGAGTTGACGATAGTCGATGCACATTCGCATAGTTCCATCTTTCTTTTTCACAAACAGAACCGGTGCACCCCAGGGTGAGAAACTAGGTCGCACAAAGCCTCTGTCGGTCAACTCTTGTAATTGGGATTTCAATTCCTTCAATTCGGTTGGTGCCATACGATACGGAGGTATAGAAATTGGGGTCGTACCCGGGACCAACTCTATACCGAACTCAACTTCTCTAATAGGTGGCAATCCCGGTAATTCCTCAGGAAACACATCTGAATACTCACAAACCACAGGCACGGTTTCGAGTTTTTGTTCTGTCATCTTGCTATCCAATACGTAAGCGAGATAAACTTCGCCGCCTTTCCTCACATATTTCCGAGCCAACATAGAAGATATCATCATCGGCAATCCATTTCCATCACGTGATTCAATTCGGATCATCTCACCATTCGAACATCGCAGATCTATTACTTTTCGTTTACAAGTCACCACCGCGTCATGCACGGTCAACCAATCCATTCCGAGAATTATATCAAACTCATCAAAGGGTAGTAACATCAAATCAGCAGGGAAACAAAAGTTTCGGATCATTAGTGGGCATCTCTTGTACACTTTGTCAACTAGCACATACCGACCCAAAGGGTTGGACACTCGTATCACAAACTCAGTAGACTCAACTGTCAGAGTCTTACTGAATACTAAGGTTTCACGTACATACGAATGAGTCGAACCAGGATCAATCAAAGCAAGTACACTAGTTTCATAGAGAGTAAATGTACCGGTGATTACGTCAGGGGAGGATGCCTCTTCTCGTGCACGAATAGCATAAGCTCTGGCGGGTGCACGGGCCTCGGATCGAACCGCTGCTTCGGAATTCCCTCTCTGATTGCTATTCCTACCTCCCACAGTTCTCGGCGGTCTACCTCTAGCCGTTGTACCACTTGATCTTGCATTCTGCATCTTGTTTCTTTCATCCGGTTCCATGCAATCTCGAACAAAATGATCCCGCGATCCACATCTGTAACAAGTTCGGTTAATCGATTTGCCCCAGCATTCACCCACATGCCGTCTGCCACATTGGAGACACTCGGGTTTATCTTGACGATTACTACCAACACTGGTTACGGAAATAGTTCGAGAATCCATTGAGGGTCGCTCTCGAATAGAATTCCCCGCGGACGATTTAGACTTGTTACTCTCATTTTTAAACTTCTTTGCAGCTGAAAAAGAAGCTTTACTGGCTGTTCTTTTACGGAAATCTCTACTTTCAGCTTCAGCCTTTCTTTTCTCTTTCCCAAGTTCTTCAGCCTTGCAAGCTCGTTCGACCAGTATCACGAATTCTTTTATTTCAAGAATGCCCACAAGCAGCTTCAAGTCTTCATTCAAACCTTCTTCAAACCTTTTACACATAGCTATTTCATCAGCAACACATTCCCGGGCATAACGACTGAGTCTCATGAACTCCCGCTCGTATTCAGCTACAGTTATACCGCCCTGCTTCAGTTCAAGGAATTCTTTACGCTTTCGATCGATGAACCTCTGACTGATATATTTCTTGCGAAACTCTATCTGAAAGAAATCCCACGTAATTCGTTCCTTTGGAACAATCGAACTTAGAGTTCTCCACCAGTAATAAGCTGCGTCTCGTAATAACGATATAGCACATTTCAAGCACTCATCAGGTGTGCAAGATAACTCATCGAAGACGCGAATGGTATTATCTAGCCAGAATTCAGCTTTCTCGGCATCATCAGTTGCTGTAGCTCTAAACTCTTCGGCCCCATATTTTTGAATCTTATCCACAGGGGGTTTGTTTAATCTCATCGGATCAGCGGGTGTAGACATTACAGGCACCGGAGGAGGATGATTTGAATTAGGGGGTGGTTGAGCAGCCAGATTTGTATGAGTATACTGGGCAAACCATTCATTCATTAAGGAAAAGAGGGTTTGCCTAACCCTATCCTCTTGATTATTCGCGGAGGGTCGAGAGTCGGCCGGTACCGTCCCTTGCACGGGAGCAGGCGCTATACTCTCAACATCGTCCGCTATTGCTCGCTCGGGATCAGGTTCCATTTACTAAACAACACAACAACAAGGTTTAACCGTTAGAAGTCATCACACTATCAATTACTCACTTATGGCATGTATAGCTAAACTTACACGCACTACGTTAGTCCTAGAATCGACTAAACCTGGCTCTGATACCAATTAAATGTAACACTCCTAACCCGTTCCCGTCGCCGGAAGGGTTACAAGGTTTTACTGAACTAATTCTTATACGAACGGTCAATAATAAAATTAGCAGTCATAAGTTGGTCAAACCCGAATGGATCGATACAAATCATACCTTCGACCCAAGAATAATATTGGATGGTCATTTTATAAGTCTTTACAAACAGTCAAAACCCAAAATCATAAGCTATAAAATAACATGTAACTATAATTCCATCAAAACAATTTCTCACCATGAAGTACATATGAGTAACAGCATGCCTTTAATTTACATTCGTATACATCAAAGAAGAGAGCCACTATTCATTTGGTAAGTTTACTATAATAACTAAATGCGATATAGCTTATGATTACACATAAAACATAGCTTGTTCGTAAAAGATCACCCTCATTCCATAGCCGAATGTGTGAGCCAACCCCAAGTAACCTATCTAATACAATAATTAGTTCTTTCAATCATCTCAATCATCGGCTACCAGAAAATATACATATAAATACTTCCATCATTCATGGCTAATTTTTCATGTATCAAACTAAAATAACTACTTTTAACAGTGTTCACTGCCACTCCAGCATCACTCATATCAACCACGTTTAAAATCATACTTAAAATACGAATATTAATAATTTCAACTTAGCCATTTTCGCATGGCATAGTATTATCAAAAGAGTTTAACTAATCTATTTAAGTTCCACCTATAGCTATTACATGCCATAATAATTAACGGTAGACTATTAAAAGCACCAATCCTGCGTTGATAGATGTGATGACTTCAAAAGGGAAGAGCCCCGAGCTTCCAACGGTTCTTAGATCTATCCATAAAGAAAACAAATACACATAATGAGTTTTCACTCAGTAAGTCATAAAACATTTAATATTTATCGAACAATTCGAATAACACACAAACGGTTTAACCCTAATTGGCTCGACTAACTCTATAAATCATATAGCCCAAAATGGCTCATTTAAATTTAAACGAATTCCCCATTTCAAATAGCACACTAAAAAAAACATCAACAATCCTTTAACATCCATTCGGCAAACGTCAATATGCCACTTTCCATCGGATTTAGATACCACTCTATATTACCATCTTTAACACAATTTCATTAGTCTCCTTACCCGTATAACTAAAAAAATGAAATCGAACCCATTGCAATTACTTTACTCACCGATTCAATGACATCCTTCCACCATTCTCAAGTATGCCATATAACATCCATCCACCGAATGTACGCACACATAGTGCCATTCGAGGTCGAAACCTACTCCCAATTAATACCATATGAAGCTCACGAATGTGCGCACACATAGTGCCATTCGAACTCTAGGAAGTACGCACACATAGTGCCAATAGGAGTCTCACGAATGTACGCACAGATAGTGCCGTTCGAATTCGTTAATGTACACGCACACATAGTGCTATTTCGACTCATGATCATACATGTACATATACTAATCATGGCTTATTTATTGAGTCGTTTGTAAGACAATTCAATATTAAATAGTCTCATGACTTACCTTGTTTCAAGAGGGACAAGATTTTCCGATCAGCTAGTCAACCACTTTTTCCTTTCCTTTAGCCGAGGTTTGCTCCTTGTGATCTTGTACAAGTTCAACAATTAAGCTAATTCAATAAGCCGGACCGAATTATTATCATTCATATATAATATACACCTACTCATTATACTATAATCGTTTATGACCTCTAATAACATCCCTAATTAAACCTCCACCAAGTTACGAATATATATATATATATATAGAGTCCCAAAGATTCACAAAACACATCATTCACATCATTTAGATATCAACTTGATCGAATCATTCAAGGTTATAAACAACTACGTTCCATCACATAAGTACATATCCATACGAGTTTAGTATAACTCAAATTATCAATTCCATAACCATTTTATAAGTAATTTAGGCTCCCCATGAACACATTCGGAAATTTACAAGCTCAAACACTTGAAATTATAACCGAATCTCCAAGGATTATTTTCTTACTCAAGCCTCAAAAAGGTACTCCATAATCTCCATTTCGGCAAAGCTCTAATTTTCCTACATTTTCTTACTTGGCCGAAAATCATCTAAATTTTTCCAAGTCTAATTTCTTAATCATTTAATTCCAAGCACAAAACATCAAACAACACTAAGAAATTACCTTTCATGTTCGAATAGCCATTATTCTCCATTAAGCTACTACAAGCATTTAGTATCCAATTAAACTTGTAAACTTCCTAAATTTCATGAATTTAACACCTAAATGCTCATCTATATACTCATGGCTTCAATCTACAAGTTCCAAATAATTTTTGAAAAAAATTAAGGCATGACCGAATGCCCCATCTCACAAGAACTTAGCAATTCTTTCATGGGTTTAACAAAGAGCCTCATTATCACCGAGTTCTCAAAATTTTAAAAGAAAATTTCAAGAATTCACATACCAAATCAAGCTATGGATGACCGAAAACCTTGCTTTCCTCCTCTTCTTCTCACGGTAAAATTTGAACAAGAAAAATGGTCTTTTGTTTCCTTGGTTTTTCCTCCCACTTACTAAATTCCTTTATTTTATTATTATTAGCATATAATACTCACATATATTTTCCACACCATCATTTCAATTAAACAAAATGACATCATTATTTAGTTGGCCGGCCATGAGTGTTAAATTTGGAAAATTTGACATGCAAGTCCTTCCTTTATAACTCATGCATTATTTAGTCATTCTTATTCTTCCTAGCCTATTATTAGATTTTAGCACATAAGTCCTTAATCAAAATTCCACCTACTAATGACATAATTGAGCATACAATTTTACACATGCAAAAAAAAAAAAATCACATACATAAAAATCCTAAGATTCAACATTTAATTATTTTCGCGACTCGGTTTAGTGATTTCGAAACCACTTCCCGACTAGGGTCGGAATAGGGCTGTTACAGTGACACATCAAATTTGGCCCTAACGTCTAGGTCGGGTTTGGGGTGTTACAGTGCCAGCCGGTGTGCCCTTTTGAAATGGCCCACATGCCTGTGTATCAGGCCGTGTGTTAGACCGTGACAAACCTATAGGGTATACTGACTTATGCCACATGGCTTGCCACACGTCCATGTGTGAGGCCGTGTGGTACGCCCAGGCTCAATTCGAATTGGTCTTCGAGCAACACGACGGAGATACACACCCATGTCCCTGCCCGTGTGGGCACAAAATAGGCCATTTACAAGGCCAAATTGCCACCTAATTTTGGGTCATCCCTACAAGTTTAAAACTAAAACAATTCATACCAAATTTACAACCAATTCATGACCAAACCATACACCATTTATAACCTCTATTCATCAACCAATTTCATACTCAATTTCCATGCCAAACTATACCAATTTCATAAGCCAAATTCATTCAATCAATACATGATTATTATACTAATATGTCATTCATCTTCGAACCAAAACATACTAAAATCTTAGCTAAACACAAACCAAATTGACCATTTCATTTGGTCATTCATGAGCCGCAAAAATAAACCAATTCTCATCACACCATTCATATCAAAACCATATTCATAAATTCAACCATAAGTTAGCCATATCACATGGCATAACAGATATACACATAATAAACACATTCAAATACTTCTAGCCTATACATGCCATACTTCTATATTCACATTTTCAAAAGGTACCAAAACAAAGTTCGATAGTGTGATGATGATCCTCGACGATCCCTAAGTTTCCGAGAGCTTCGATATCTATAAAACAATGCAAACACACACAACGTAAGCTACAAAGAGCTTAGTAAGCCATATCAAAATAAACTTATCACATAAGCATATATATAAATCATTTCATCCAAAAGAATCATGCCACAACTCAATAGCAATTTCATATTTCTCTTATGGATCAAATATTCATAGATATTTGCTTATAAGCTTATCACATTTTCAAATAGCTTACAAATCAATTGCTTATATACATGATACCTTTTCTTTCCAAATTACATATACATTCATATGTACCTGAACTCGGATGCATATTCATATATTCATTCTTTTTTCGAAATGCCTGTTGAACCATTCGGAAATCTAATAGGATATGCGGATAACTCAAAAAGCTCATACAATGCCAACGTCCTAGACGTGGTCTTACATGTAATCAAGTATCGATGCCACTGTCCCAGATAGGGTCTTACACAAAATTAGATACAATGCTGATGTCCCAGATATGATCTTACACGTCATGGTCAAATCGACACGAACGTCCCAACTGTGGTCTTACACGATAACACACATTGGAATCCTATGTCATGACATATGTATCCTAACTATTCCTAAGGTTCATACGGGACTTTTCGGACGATATCACATTGTCTAAACTTTCTCGGATTTCACATATGCATCTTCCATGGTCATTCATCACAATTCAATATCACATAAACATAATTAATTTATATAACACATTTATTTGTATATCAACTAACCTCGTATGGATTCAGACGAAAATGAATGATTATTCAACGACTTTTGACTTTCCCTGATCTAATTCTATTTTCTTTGGTTCTTGATCTAAATGCATTCAAATTTAACTCTTTTATTCATCAAATCGTTCAATTCAATCCAAATAAACTGTAAATTATACATATTTTTAGCCCATATTTAGCACATTTATGGATGAATTATCATTGAATTTGTGGAATTTGATGCTTCTAATCCTTTAATTCCATATTTTATACTTAAGTGAGCATAAGGAAGAGAAAAGAGCAAGGAATAGGCCAAAAAGGGGCGAATTAGGCCCAAATCAGTAATCAACATGGCCTGGAGTTCAGCACACAGGCAACCCACACAGCCGTGCCACATTAACAAGCTTGAACACGGCCTAAACTTGACCCGCACGGGCGTGCCAGACGGGCGTGTCCCTATCATGATGAAGTTTAATTTCACACGAAAAAGGCTACTTAAGCCTAAGAAAGACATTCCAAACTCTATATAAAGACCTTAGGAGGCAACAACAAAGGGGTACAGTGTCTCCACCAAGACTAAGAGTAGAAGATAGGAAATTACTCGAAGGAAGCCAATTGATCTATCTTAGAAGCAAGGATCAACATCAAGACTGAAGATCTCTCTTAAATTCTTTCAGGGGTTTTGGGTTTTCTTTATGTTTTGTTGTTCTCTTTCTTCTAAGATGTTTTCTTTAATAATTATGAACTAAACCCCTAAATTCCTGAGGGGGATGAAACCTAAGACGAATCTTGTTGTTGTTATCTGAACTATATGATAAATATTTGATTTGTTCTTAATTGTGTTTTTAACTCTTGAATTAATATTTCTGGTATATTAATTTAAGTCGAATGTGCTTAGACAGAGGAGCAAAAGTCCCCGTTTAAGTGTAGATCCAACACAATTAAGCGGAGTTGATCGTAATCCTAGACATAGGACGACGAAAATTTATCGGATTAGAGTCAAATCTAATAAGGGGATCTATAGACCGAGTTAATGTAAGACTAGGGGTTTTAATTAGAAAGAGATTTCAATTAATCAACCTACGATTAGTTGTTCTTATTCTCGACGGAGATATTAACATAATTTAGGGATCTCTACGGATGAAGTTGAATAAAGAAATCGTCTAGTTCAGAGTTAGATAATAAGTGAAGTCTAGGTGGATTCTTCCTTAAGTATTGGCTTTATTATTCAGTTTTCCCAAAGCAATTCCCCAATTTACTCTTTGTCGTATCCTTAGTTTAGTTTAGAGTCAATTAATTTACACAAACCCCCTCTTTATTTTTAGGCTAAATAATAGGAAGAAAGTCATTACTAGTACTTTTAGTTCCTTGGATTCAATATTCCTGTCTTGCTAGTAACTATACTACTATTCGATAGGTGCGCTTGCCTTTTATCATGATAATAGTTAGTTTCTAGGTACGATCAATTTTATTACTTAATCAAAATCACAATCAAGTTTTTGGCACCGTTGCCGGGGAACTAAGATATTATGAACACTCGATTTCTATTAATTTAGCCATCTTTCCTTTTATTTCAATTTAGTTACTATTTTCTTTTTAGGTTTTATTTACTAAATTTTCCTTATTTTGTTTTTCCCTGACAAGTATCTCTAGTTTATGACTAGAAGAAACCCGTCAGGACCTTTGCTTTTTGACGACGACTTAGAAGCCACAGTTCGCAGAAATCGCAGAGAGATAAGAAGAAGCCTATAGTACCTAAAACAGGGACAAGAACAAGAACCTGAATTTACTGAAGAAATGGAGGCAAATTAAGATAATCAGCTACCTCCTGTAGTAGCCGCAAATCCTATCGAGCAAAATCCTATTCCTCGTACTATGTATGATTATGCTAAACCTAATTTAGCTGGCACTGAATCTAGTATTGTTAGGCATACCATTGCTGCAAATAATTTTGAACTGAAACCTAACACTATTCAAATGATACAACAATTTATTCAGTTTGATGGTTTGCAGGACGAGGATCCTAACTCACATTTAGCTAAGTTTTTGGAATCCTGTGACACATTCAAAATAAATGACGTTTCTGATGATGCTATTCTTCTTCGGTTATTCCCATTTTCCTTGAGGAACAAAGCTAATCAGTGGTTAAATTCTCTACCACGAGGGTCTATCACTACATGGGAATAAATGACCGAAAAATTTCTACTCAAATATTTTTTGCCAGCTAAAACTACTAAACTAAGGAATGATATCTTGTGACAGCCTTAAATCGACCCTAGTCAGAATGTGGTTTTGGGACCACAAAACCGAGGCACAAAAATAATTTAATATTTATTTTGATGCCTATTGTATGTGCGAATTCATGTGTGACATCTTAGATGCTTCAATTTAGTATTATAATTATGAATTGCACCTAAAAGGGCTAAATTATGAACTTTGAAAATATGCTAGACAAATGTGTGATGGCCTATTAATGCATGCATGAGAAAAAAATGGATTTGCATGTCAAATTGCCCACTTTTATGATAGTGGATGGTAATGATGAGGTTTTTGGCATTTTGTGAATTGTAATTTAGTTATATATTAATAATAAAAGTTATATTAGTCTCATGAAATAATAAAGTTAATAAAATAAATGAATAAAATATGTTTGAGGTGAAAATAACAAGGCCATTTCTTCTTCTTGCCGTGAGTTGAGAAAGAAAATAGAAACCTTTGAGCTTAGGGCATTAGGCAAAAGAAGGCTTCAAATAAGGTAAGATTCATGTTATTTTCTTTGAAAAATTGTGAATTTTGGTTGGTTTTGAAGCTTGCAACAAGACCCATGTGAAAATTTTATGTTCATGAAGCATGTAGCAATCGGTCATGAGCTTAATGGGGTATATTTTGTATGTTTGATGATTTTGGAAGGATAATTGATTCTAGTTGATTATGAACAAACTAAATGTGCTTGATGGCTCAAATGAGCTTGAAAAGTTGGCCAATGTTGTTTAACTTCATGAATTAGGGCATAATTTCTTTCGACAAACTAGGATAAATTGTAAAAATTTTCTTAGCCTTAGTAGCATTTGCTTAATTGGTGAATTGAACTTTGAGTGGATGAATTTATGTGTTTGGAGCTTAGTATGAATATTCGGCTATGAGCCATTAAGTTGAAATGTGGAATTTGAGCTTGTTTGGCTCGGTTCTTTGTGGGGCACTTTCGGCTAGGGATATGGAATTTTCCTTAACATGATTTTTGATTGTTTTGAGTGGTAAGGAATTATTTGATGAATTGAGTGGATAGAATGGGCCCTTGTGACTATGTTGATTTTGAAAATCGGTAATGTGGGGGGCTTATACAAAAATTAATGTGTATTGATAATAGTTGTATGAGAATTAGTCAAATTAGCACCTAAGTGATAAATTGATTGTGTAATTGGGTTGATTGTTGCATTCGACCATGAATTCAACTTGTCATTTGAATTGGTAGATAGGTGTCGCATATTTGAAAAAATTGATAATGAGCATAGGTTAGTTGAGATTTAGTTTGAAGCTTAGTGAATGATGCTGAAGATGAACTCCATAACAATATGAGATGCGGCCATTTCAAGAAATGTGTTTATATGTGTTTGAATGAGAGTTCTTAATTTTGTGTATATGATGTTATGTTTTTAAATATGTGAGTAAGAACTTTAAAGAGTGAATTTGTATAAATCTGCTTGGTACAGCAGCAGTAACGTGTTTTGGAGAAATCACCATAAATTGTGGGAGCTGAATTAGAGCCTGAATAAATTATGTAAAGCTTAATGAGTATATTTTCTTATAAAAGAAACCTTATAAGCAAAGGAATTGCCGATAAAGAGATATATAAAGTAGTGTGAGACAGTGTTAGATTGACTCCAAAATCCTCTATTCTAATTTTGGAAAATCATTATAAATTGTAAAAAAATATCCATAAGATGTAATTTATATGTTTAGAATCCTTAATGAGTCTATTTTCAATAGAGATATACAAGAAAATTTTCCGAGACCTAAGCTAAGAGATAATTGAACTTTAGTACAGAAGGGTCGGAACTGTCTGACAGTGAATCAGGGGTAACTTTGAGGGTTAAACTGTATTAATTGGTGAATTCAAATATTCTGAAAATTTTATGGTAGAAAGTTACATGAGTCTAGTTTCAGGGAAAATTTACGAAACTTAATTTGGAGTTTCGTAGCTCCATTTATGAATAATTTAGTGAATGTTGCTCAGGAAGTCAGCTTGTAGTGACTTGTGATATATATGTGATTGGCCGAATGTGTATGTTTGCTATGAGAAGTATATGCGTTTCTTATTTGACTATAAGTGAAAATGATCAATTGAGATGTTTGAATAAGGATTAATACAAATAAATATTTTATTTAGCTCAAGAGCATAGATGGACAAGTTCGAATAAAGGGAAGGCTAAAGTGGTCGAATAGCTAACTCATAGTTGCTCGGGAAAGTTCAAGGTAAGTTTTGAGTAATTGATTCTGGTATTTAATTTGAATGCCATGATATACATGAATGATAAATGAATGATGTCCCATTGTCCTTACCATAATAAGGTTATTGAGAAAGAAACATTATACATGTTTGTTATATAGCCGAATGGCTATTAGAGAATTAAGCAAAGAACAAGATTAGGGATATATGCCTATGTGCGTTTGCTTATTGAGCTGAAAGTTTAGCAAAAGAAGTATACATGTATTGGATTTGAATGATGTTTACGTCACAAAGTCAATGAGCATGTTATATGTCTATATGTGAATGAGTGGACTTGAATTACACATGTGATTTTGCTATGTGAAATGTAGTAAAATGTGAATAGATATGCATGAAACTTTGTGATTTGAATCCGGGATTAAAGACCAGAAGGCTATATGCGGAGACTATGTCCGGGTTAAGACCCGAAGCTTATATACGAGACTATGTCCGGGTTAAGACCCGATGGCTATAAGCGATGACCATGTCTGGGTAAAGACCCGATGGCTTTGTGTGGAGATTTTATCCGAGTTAATGGTCTCGATGATGATGCGAGTAAAGTCTAAGACTAAAAGACTTCATAGTAACTATTGCTAATGAGTGCGCTTAAAGCGTTAAGTTATACAGGTATGTACCCTAAACTTATATGCAAGCTTGTTTTGGACCAAATCATAAGGTCATTATACAATTGCATATGTGAATATGAAATGAGACTATTAATATGGTTATAGTACAATTGGTCAATGTGAAATGTTATGTGAAATTATGCCATATGTCTATGTTTACATGAGCTCACTATTAAGTGAAAGTTATCTACCTATTGTATATGATGAGAATGTGTATATTCGGTTAAGGGGTGACATACCCAAAGAAGTGGGAAACGAAAATGCGAACAACTATGTTATAATTTGATTTTTATCCGTTGTCATTGCTTAAAACTTACTAAGCATTGTGATGCTTACTCCGTTTACTTTGTTTCCTCTGTTTTATAGATCTCATTTTGGAAGCTACGGACTCGGGGATTGAAGCTTTAATCACCTACACTATCGTCGTTATTTGGTACATTCGATAGATATTTTGTGATCAATGCCATGTATAGGCTAATCTCCTTTTGTTAAACCGAATTACATTTTGAGTTGTAATTATTCTAGCCATGCGAAAATGGCTTGCTTAATCTCTAAGTCAAGTGTATGTTTTGTTGGAAATTTTATGTGACTCGTTACTTTGATGCATGAGTTATATGATGTGATGATTGTAAGCTTATTACCTAGAAATTCAATTACACCTATTGGTAGGTAGTCGCTTTTTAAATTCAATAGTACTCCTATAGTAAATATACATGATAGGGTTGCATTAGTCGAATTACCTCAAAAGTTGGATTGTTCGAATCTAGAAATTAAAGTTGATCACTAATCGTAATTGATGTATAACCGAATCTATGTCTTGTATGCATCTATGAACTTCGGCAAGTTGTGTTTGGTTAGGTAATACCTCGAAACCCTATTCCAACGACGGACAGGGGGTGTAGGGTGTTACATTTTTATTGGTATCAGAGTTACGGTTTAGTCAATTCTCGGACTAACGTAGCGCGTGTGAGTATAGCTATACATGCCATTTTATGAGAATACGATAGTGTGGTGATTTCTGACATTTGAAATATGTTTTTCGTATAGTAATGGATCTCGATCCTGATCGAACCGTAGCGGAGGATATTGAGAGTTTAGTGGCTGTTCCCGCTCAAGGGACCACGCCGATCAACTCTCAGCCGAATACCAGTCATCGAGATGATGACATGAGGCAGAATTTTTATGCTATGATGAATAATTGGTTCACTCAATTCCTACGAACTAATCCGACTGTTCCACAACCTCTTCCCCCGAATAACCCACTTCCGACCCCTGTGGCTCCTCCTGAGACTGACCCTGTGAGGTCGAGTAAACCCCCGGTCGACAAAATTAGAAAATACGTGGCTGAAGAATTCTGGGCTACAATTGATGATGATGCTGAGCGGGCCGAGTTTTGGCTCGATAATGTAATCCGTGTGTTCGATGAATTGTCATGTACGCCCGAGGAGTGTTTGAAATGTGCCGTATCGCTGTTACGTGATTCTGCCTACTATTGGTGGAACACATTGGTTTCTGTTGTGCCGAGAGAGCGGGTTACTTGGGAGTTTTTTCAAGTTGAATTCCGCAAAAAGTATATCAGCCAGAGATTTATCGACCAGAAACGGAAAGAATTTCTTGAGCTTAAGCAGGGCCGAATGTCAGTGACCGAGTATTAGAGAGAATTCGTATGGCTCAGCCGATATGGTCGCGAGTGCATGTCATCCGAAGCTATTATGTGTAAACGCTTCGAGGACGGGTTAAATGAAGACATCAAACTACTGGTTGGCATTTTGGAAATTCAAGAGTTCGTTGTTCTTGTCGAACGAGCCTGCAAGGCCGAAGAGCTCAGAAATGAAAAGAGAAAAGCTGATAGCGGAGCCAGAGAGTTCCGTAAGAGATCTTAGGGGAGGTCTATTCAAAAATCCTCAAAGAAATTTCAAGGTGACTCGGACAGATCTAATGCTACCTCAGATTTTTCTAGACGAGATCGTGATTGATCCCCTGTGAGTACACGTGCCACTTCTGCTGCTAGTGTTGGGAACGACTGTCGAGACAGAGCCGAGTGCAAGTATTGTGGAAAATGGCATTCGGTCAGTTGCAGGTTTCATGATCGCTCCTGTTATAAGTGTGGATCGGCTGATCACTTTATAAGAGATTGCTCTAGATGGTCTGAACAAAATATGAATCAGAGTGGGAAACCGAGCACTAATTCAGTACGAGGTAGACCACCTAGGAACACGGGAAATGCTAGCAGCGGTCAGAGAAGAATTAAAGATGCCACGACCAAGTTCGAGGCTCGTGCCCCTGCTAGAGCTTACGCTATACGTGCACGCGGGGATGCCTCTTCCCCAGATATTATTACTGGTACTTTCACTCTCTTTGATACTGATGTGATTGCTTTGATTGACCCCGGTTCAACTCATTCATATGTATGCGAAACTTTGGCATCCAGTAAGACTCTTCCTGTTGAGTCTACTGAGTTTGTGATCCGAGTATCCAATCCCTTGGGTCGTTGTGTTTTAGTTGATAGAGTGTGTAAGAAATGTCCCCTTATGATTCGGGATTCCTGTTTTTTCGCCGATTTGATGCTTTTGCCATTCGATGAATTCGACGTTATTCTTGGAATGGATTGGTTGACTGTACATGATGCGGTAGTAAATTGCAAGCGAAAGACTATTGATTTGCGATGTTTGAATAATGAGATAATTTGGATTGAGTCTTCTGATCTACACGGGCTACCGGCAGTCATATCTTCTGTTCTGGCTTAGAAATTTATGAAAAAGGGTTGCGAGGCTTATCTTGCATATGTTTTGGATAGCAAAATATCCGAACAAAAGCTTGAGGCTGTACCTATGGTATGTGAGTATCCGGACGTGTTTCCTAAAGAATTACCGGGATTACCACCTGTTAGAGAGGTTAAGTTCGGCATTGAGTTAGCTCCAGGTACAACTCCGATATCAATTGCTCCGTATCGTATAGCTCCGACAGAGTTGAAAGAGTTGAAATCTCAATTGCAAGAGTTGACTGATAGAGGTTTTGCAAGACCGAGCTTTTTACCCTGGGGTGCACCAGTCTTGTTCGTGAAAAAGAAAGACGGGACCTTGAGAATGTGTATTGACTATCGGCAGCTAAACAAAGTGACTATAAAGAATAAGTATCCGTTGCCTCGTATTGATGACTTATTTGATCAGCTAAAGGGAGCTTCAGTGTTTTCAAAGATTGACTTGTGATCTGGCTATTATCGGTTACGAGTTTGAAACTCAGACGTACCCAAGACTGCTTTCAAAACGAGGTACGAACACTATGAATTTCTAGTGATGCTGTTTGGGCTGACTAATGCCCCCACTGTTTTCATGGATCTGATGAATCGGGTGTTTAAGCAGTGCCTAGATCGATTTGTGGTTGAGTTTATCGATGACATTTTGGTTTATTCTCACGATAAGTTTGAGCATGCCGAGCATTTGAGACTTGTGCTTCAGATTTTGCGTGATAATCAGTTGTATGCGAAATTCAGTAAATGTGAGTTTTGGTTGCGCGAGGTCAGCTTTCTGGGACATATTATATCTGCATCAGGTATATGAGTCGATCCAAATAAAATTTCAACTATCCTTGATTGGAAGCCTCCTAGAAATGTCTTAGAAGTCCGAAGCTTTTTGGGGCTTGCCGGGTATTACCGACGGTTTGTGAAAGGCTTCTCAATGATCTCAACCCCATTGACGAAGCTATTGCAGAAAGATGTTAAATTTGAATGGTTTAAGAAGTGCCAGAAGAGTTTCGACCAGTTGAAAGCCCTATTGACGGAAGCTCCAGTATTAGTTCAGCCTGAATCCGGTAAAGAGTATGTGGTCTATAGCGACGCGTCTTTGAATGGCTTGGGATGTGTCTTAATGCAAGAGGGCAGAGTCGTTGCGTATGCTTCGAGACAGTTAAAGCCGCATGAGAAAAACTATCTGACTCACGATCTCGAATTAGCTGCTATTGTGTTTGCTCTGAAGATTTGGCGTCACTACCTTTTTGGATAGAAATGTCATATCTTTTCCGACCATAAAAGCCTCAAATACTTGATGACGCAAAGAGACTTGAATCTGAGACAAAGACGTTGGCTTGAATTGCTAAAGGATTACGAGCTTGTCATTGACTATCATCCGGGAAAGGCGAATGTTGTTGCTGATGCTCTTAGTCGGAAATCATTGTTTACTTTACGAGCAATGAATGTGCATTTATTGGTATCTGATGATGGTGTGATGATAGTGGAATTAAAAGTGAAACCGGTGTTTTTACGACAAGTGTGTGAAGCTCGGAAAGCTGATGATGATTTAATTGCTAAGCGAACTCAATGTGACCTAAATGTGGGTTCGGAGTTTCAAGTTGATGACAATGATTGTTTGAGGTTCCGAGGCCAAGTATGTATTCCGAGAAGTTCAGAGCTGGTTTCGATGATTTTAAATGAAGCTCATAATAGCCGAATGTCGGTTCATCCAGGAAGTACAAAAATGTACAACGATTTGAAATGTCAGTATTGGTGGCATGGTATGAAACGAGACATCTCAAAATTTGTGTCAAAGTGTTTGATATGCCAACAAGTAAAAGCGGAACATCAGGTGTCTTTGGGTTTGTTGCAACCGATTTTAATTCCCGAGTGGAAATGGGATAAAGTCACGATGGATTTTGTATCTAGGCTACCATTGACTTCGAGTAAGAAAGATGCAATTTGGGTTGTTGTGGACAGATTGACTAAATCGGCTCATTTTATTCCCGTGCGTACGGATTAATCACTTGATAAGTTAGCAGAATTGTATGTTTCTCAGATCGTCAGATTGCACGGGGTGCCTATCTCTATCGTATCGGATAGAGACCCGCGATTTACATCGCGGTTTTGGAAGAAACTACAAGATTCTCTGGGTACTAAGTTACATTTTAGTACCACATTTCATCCTTAGACGGATGGTGAGTCAGAATGAGTAATTCAAATACTCGAGGATATGTTGAGATGTTGTATCCGTGAGTTTAGTGGTTCATGGGAACGGTATTTGCCTTTGATTGAATTCGCGTACAACAACAGTTTCCAATCGAGCATTAAGATGGCACCTTACGAGGCTTTGTACAGTCGCAAATGCCGTACACCGTTGTTTTGGACCGAGCTCAGTGAAAGTAAGATTTTTGGGGTCGATTTGATTAGAGATGCCGAGCAAAAAGTAAAAGTGATCCGTGATAGCCTTAAGGCAGCTTCAGATCATCAGAAGTCATATGCGGATCTAAAGCGAATAGACATTGAGTATCAGGTCGGAGACAAAGTATTTCTTAAAGTGTCACCTTGGAAAAAGGTGCTTAGATTCGGCCGTAAGGGTAAATTGAGTCCAAGGTTTATCGGGCCATACGAAATATCCGAACGAATTGGACCGGTAGCATATCGATTGATTTTGCCTCCCGAACTTGAAAAGATTCACAATATTTTTCATGTTTCGATGCTTCGACGATATAAATCCGACCCATCGCATGTGATTAATCCATCTGACATTGAGATTCGATCTGATTTGAGTTATGAGGAGGAACTAATTCGTATCTTGGCGCACGAGGTTAAAGAGTTACGGAATAAGAGGATTTCGTTAGTGAAAGTGTTATGGGTCAAACACGGGGTTGAAGAAGCTACTTGGGAGCTTGAGGATTCGATAAAAGAACGTTACCCAAACTTATTTTCAGGTAAGATTTTCGGGGACGAAAATTTCTTAAGTGGGGGAGAGTTGTGACAGCCTTAAATTGACCCTAGTCGAAATGTGGTTTCGGGACCACAAAACCGAGGCACAAAAATAATTTAATATTTATTTTGATGCCTATTGTATGTGCGAATTCATGTATGACATCTTAGATGCTTCAATTTAGTATTATAATTATGAATTGCACCTAAAAGGGCTAAATTATGAACTTTGAAAATATGATAGACAAATGTGTGATGGCCTATTAATGCATGCATGAGAAAAAAATGGATTTGCATGTCAAATTGCCCACTTTTATGATAGTGGATTGTAATGATGAGGTTTTTGGCATTTTTTGAATTGTAATTTAGTTATATATTTATAATAAAAGTTATATTAGTCTCATGAAATAATAAAGTTAATAAAATAAATGAATAAAATATGTTTGAGGTGAAAATAACAAGGCCATTTCTTCTTCTTGCCATGAGTTGAGAAAGAAAATAGAATCCTTTGAGCTTAGGGCATTAGGCAAAAGAAGGCTTCAAATAAGGTAAGATTCATGTTATTTTCTTTGAAAAATTGTGAATTTTGGTTGGTTTTGAAGCTTGCAACAAGACCCGTGTGAAAATTTTTGTGTTCATGAAGCATGTAGCAATCGGTCATGAGCTTAATGGGGTATATTTTGTATGTTTGATGATTTTGGAAGGATAATTGATTCTAGTTGATTATGAACAAACTAAATGTGCTTGATGGCTCAAATGAGCTTGAAAAGTTGGCCAATGTTGTTTAAGTTCATGAATTAGGGCATAATTTCTTTCGGCAATGTAACAGCCCTAACTTGACCCTAGGCAAAATGTGGTTTCGGGACCACAAAACCGAGTTATAAATTTATTAAATGTTAAATTTCATGTCTATTATATGTGCAATTGCATGTGTGAAAAAAAATTGGTTTATTAATTTTTGACATTTGGATGTGAATTTTATTAAAAGGGCTTATGAGTAAAATAGTGAAAATGTGTGAGGTTAATTGAAAAGGGCCAAATTACTGCATGGTATTAAAGGTAAGGATTTGCATGTCAATTTTGCCCAAATTGAAGTAGCGGCCGGCCATGATTACTAGTTGATGTAAATATATGTATTTTATATGATAATAATAATAATAACACAAAGGTTTATTAAATGAATAAAAATAAAGGTTAATAATAATAAAGAAAAGAAGAGTAATAAAATAAGTAAATGGTGATAGAAACAAAGTTTTTCATCCTTTACTCATCTTGGCCGAAACTTGAAGAGGAAAATAGGGAAAAGAAGCTAAGCATTTCGGCCACTTTGTGATTTATTTAAGGTATGGTTTCTTGTTAATTACCTTAGGTTTTATGGAATTTAGTTAATCATTAAATTCTTGGTACAACCCATATGTTAGTTTTTGACATTTTGATATGTGGAGCATTCGGCTAAGATTTAGATTCGGTACATTGTGATAGCATTGATGAATGTTGGGTTCGATGGTAGTATTGATGTTAAAATCCATGAGAATTAAATTTGTGAGTTTTAATTTTAAGTTGATACTTGGTACGGCCTAATTGACTTGGGAGGACATTCGGCTATTGATTAATGGTTTACAAGTTTGGGTTGGTGCATAGAACAATGCTCATATGTTACAAGTTGAGTTTAAATGCCGAATGTGAGCTCAAGAAATTAAGTGAGTAAATTGTTGTTTAATTAAGCAATGAGGAGTACAAAATGGCCGTACGGTTGTTTAAAAAGAAAAAACAAGTGTGTTTTTGGTTGTTTTGATGTTTGAATTCTCGGCTAGATGTTTTTATATATGCAATTGGGAGCAATGAATCAGTGATAAATTAGTTGTATAATGATTGAAAGAAATTAACGTTGATGCATGAGTTATGTTTGGTTGTATTGATGCTTAAGTAAGAAGTTGGCTCGCATTGGTGATTGAATGTGTTAAAGAATTTTCGTGAACATTTATTTAATGGACTTATGGCCTATTAATATGTAAAATTTTATTAAAGCCTAAGTTTCGTAATTTCCTTAAAAGCTATAAGTGCATTCGGCTCTGTGGTATGTATGTGTTAAGGTTAGCAAGCTTAATGAAATGTGAATAACATGTGTGCATTGTGGAAGGAAAAACAATCGGCCAAGCTAGGCTTCTATGCTTTGGAAAACGAAAATTTATCATGTTAAGTGATATATAGTAATTAACGAAGGTGATTTATATGTATTTTGCTTATATGCTCAATTTTATATTTGTTAAGGTGTATAATGTGATGGCCAAATATTGAGATTAATCAATGATTTGAGTGATGTTTGTGTAATAGGATGGTAATGACTATGCAAATGCCGAATGTAACCTAGACATAGCAAGTAGTAATTGTTGTGTTTTGAGAATGAAGACCGTTTGTGTTTTATAAGAATTTGATGATATTAAAAGTTAGTTGAATGTAGCTAATAAGACCTAATTTGTTTTCTTGCGGCTTTCAACCAAGGGTATGAACAACTGAGTAATAGTAAGTTAAATTTTGTTTTAATTTAAGCTTAAGCACAAAGACATTCAGATTTGGACAAGGGAAAGGCGAAAATAGACGAATAATCGATTCGTAATGGTTTGACGACAAATAAGGTAAGTTCTTAAGAATTTGAGTTTGACTCTCCGTAAGTTTTAGGTAATTTAAGTATGCCTTCTATTATAAACCATTGGTGTCATTTGCATGAATGCTTACAAATGAATATAGAAGTTGAAGGGAAGAATTATGAATGGAAAGGATACTAAGCCGTATGGCTAATGAGAAAAACAATTAAGTTTTGAGTAATTAGGTACGGGATAGAATTGAATGTGTTGTGGAATATATAAATATATATATATGCATACTTATCATAAGCATCAAGATTCTATTATGTTGTATGCATATGTTCAAATGTACTAAAGTGGTATATATGTATATAGAGAGGCCGAATGGCTATGATGAATTATGTGTATGATAGATGATTTGTAATCTATTATTTTTAATGGAATAAATTGTGTATATGGCTTATAGCCAAATGGTCATTAGAAGTCAAGCTTGTATTCGAGTAATACAAATGAATTGCTAATGTGAGGGGTTATGTGTTAATATGTGAATGAGGCAAGTGAATTCAAATTGTGATAGATTATATGAAATGTATACCCTACGGACATATATGCATAAAAATGTAGCAAACATAATCCGGGTTGAGTCCCGAAGGGCATTCGTGCCAGTGTATAATCCGGGTTGAGTCCCGAAGGGCATTCGTGCCAGTGTATAATCCGGGCTGAGTCCTGAAGGGCATTCGTGCCAGTGTATAATCCGGGTTAAGTCCTGAAGAGCATTTATGCTGGTAATATATTTGGGTTAAATTTCGCAAGCATTATGCGAGAATATTATCTGAATTTAATGTCCGCAGACTTTGTATTTGCACTATATCTGGGTTTAAGGACCCCAAGGCTAAATGCTGGAGTTTAAAGTAAGATTTTGATATTGAGTATTCGCAGTAAATTACCATCAAGTAAGTATTATGCATTTAAGATATTCAGGTACGTGTTACTTACTCATCGGTGGTTTGATTTCGAAGTGAATTAGTAGTATCAAAGAGGAATGAAAATGTGATTGATAATTATAATTCCAAACATGTGAATGATCTTTTTGGTTAATGATTGTTAGTATATGAAAGTAACTGACATAAAATTCTAGTGTACGAACATTAAGTGAAGAAAAGTATGTCTGAATTTATTCATATGTATTAGTGTATATTTTCGGTCAAAAAGGCCTTAAGATTGAAAATAGGACATACTCGGCTAGACATGTAAACGTAAGAGAAGGATTATGTTTTGACAACTTACGTATATATATGATGAGGAATATGTTTGATTCTTGTGTACCTATATGGTAATTTTAATACATGACATGTTAAGAATGCTCGAAGATACTGATGTGCTTATAAATTAAGGAATTAAGTGCTATGTGCGTAGGTACATTCTTATATGTGCATGAAACGAGTACATATGAGTTTAAAGACTTAGTATTGTGTGTGTGAAATGTACTTATCATGTGAGCCCAACTTCGGTTGATGAAGAATAGGTTGGAAATCAATCATGAAAGGTTATACGTTAAGCTAAATGAGCAGTGACTCTGTGAAATTTTTTTTGATAGGTTATGATATGACAATGTGACCCCAAATATGGAAATTGAATGTGGTTAGAGTATTACACTTAATGGGATTGAATTAAAAACATATAAAGAAATGCACATGTGAACATTCAGACTTTCTGGTTATTATTATGAAAGTATATATGTGTTAGCCAAGTGATGAGTTTATGGAAATTATAGTTCGAAAGGAAGCTCTAAATTAACTCTATCGAGTAGTAGAGATGAATGACCAATTATATTAATGAGAACACTGGTAACTTAAAATTTAAGGTTGAAGATACGTTAATTAAATTACGGGAAATTTGGCTAGGTATATTCGGTTTTATAAGACCATACTCAGATTTAAGTATATGAAATACTCGATTTTGATTCAACAAGATTAATGTTTTGCTTAAGACTTACTAAGCTTATTAAAGCTTATTTCGTTTGCATTGTGTCCTTATTTTATAGATTGTGGATTCTGACTACCAGCTCGGGGATCGCTAGCACGTTGTCACACTATCTTCTATTTCGGTAACCAGGTATTTGGTCTTAGCTTATGGCATGTATAGGGTGGACAATAAATAGAATGATACTTTGATCCTTGTTTATAAGTCATGTGAATATGTTTCTTATGGAGTTTTCATGTATAAGTTGTTAAGTTCGAACTTTAATTGTGTCTAAAAATTTTAGTAAAAGACTGACCTTTATTCAAGAAAATGTTCAAAATTTTACCGTCCTGATCTGATTTCAAGTTTTCGGTAACGCCCCTTTCCTATTCCGGCGATGGTTACGTGATAGGGGTGTTACAGGCAAACTAGGATAAATTGTAAAAATTTTCTTAGCATTAGTAGCATTTGCTTAATTGGTGAATTGAACTTTGAGTGGATGAATTTATGTGTTTGGAGCTTAGTATGAATATTCGACTATGAGCCATTAAGTTGAAATGTGGAATTTGAGCTTGTTTGGTTCGGTTCTTTGTGGGGCACTTTTGGCTAGGGATATGGAATTTTCCTTGACATGATTTTTGATTGTTTTGAGTGGTAAGGAATTATTTGATGAATTGAGTGGATAGAATGAGCCCTTGTGACTATGTTGATTTTGAAAATCGGTAATGTGGGGGGCTTATACAAAAATTAATGTGTATTGATAATAGTTGTATGAGAATTAGTCAAATTAGCACCTAAGTGATAAATTGATTGTGTAATTGGGTTGATTGTTGCATTCGACCATGAATTCAACTTGTCATTTGAATTGGTAGATAGGTGTCGCATATTTGAAATAATTGATAATGAGCATAGGTTAGTTGAGATTTAGTTTGAAGCTTAGTGAATGATGCTAAAGATGAACTCCATAACAATATGAGATGCGTCCATTTCAAGAAATGTGTTTATATGTGTTGGAATGAGAGTTCTTAATTTTGTGTATATGATGTTATGTTTTTAAATACGTGAATAAGAACTTTAAAGAGTGAATTTGTATAAATCTGCTTGGTACAGCAACAGTAACGTGTTTTGGAAAAATCACCATAAATTGTGGGAGCTGAATTAGAGGCTGAATAAATTATGTAATTAAAGCTTAATGAGTCTAGTTTCTTATAAAAGAAACCTTATAAGCAAAGGAATTGCCGATAAAGAGATATTTAAAGTAGTGTGAGACAGTGTCAGATTGACTCCGAAATCCTCTATTCTATTTTTGGAAAATCATTATAAATTGTAAAAAAATATCCATAAGATTTAATTTATATGCTTAGAATCCTTAATGAGTCTATTTTCAATAGAGATATACAAGAAAATTTTCTGAGATCTAAGCTAAGAGATAATTGAACTTTAGTACAGAAGGGTCGGAACTGTCTGACAGTGAATCAGGGGTAACTTTGAGGGTTAAACTGTATTAATTGGTCAATTTAAAAATTCTGGAAATTTTATGGTAGAAAGGCACATGAGTCTAGTTTCAGGGAAAATTTATGGAACTTGATTTGGAGTTTCGTAGCTCCAGTTATGAATAATTTAGTGAATGTTGCTCAGGAAGTCAGCTTGTAGTGACTTGTGATATATATGTGATTGGCCGAATGTGTGTGTTTGCTATGAGAACTATATGCGTTTCTTATTTGACTATAAGTGAAAATGATCAATTGAGATGTTTGAATAAGGATTAATAAAATTAAATATTTTATTTAGCTCAAGAGCATAGATGGACAAGTTCGAATAAAGGGAAGGCTAAAGTGGTCGAATAGCTAACTCATAGTTGCTCGGGAAAGTTCAAGGTAAGTTTTGAGTAATTGATTCTGGTATTTAATTTGAATGCCATGATATACATGAATGATAAATGAATGATGTCCCATTGTCCTTACCATAATAAGGTTATTGAGAAAGAAACATTATACATGTTTGTTATATAGCCGAATGGCTATTAGAGAATTAAGCAAAGAACAAGATTGGGGATATATGCCTATGTGCGTTTGCTTATTGAGCTGAAAGTTTAGTACAAGAAGTATACATGTATTGGATTTGAATGATGTTTACGACACAAAGTCAATGAGCATGTTATATGTCTATATGTGAATGAGTGGACTTGAATTACGCATGTGATTTTGCTATGTGAAATGTAGTAAAATGTGAATAGATATGCATGAAACTCTGTGATTTGAATCCGGGATTAAAGACCCGAAGGCTATATGCGGAGACTATGTCCGGGTTAAGACCCGAAGGCTATATGCGAAGACTATGTCCGGGTTAAGACCCGATGGCTATAAGCGATGACCATGTCCTGGTAAAGACCCGATGGCTTTATGTGGAGATTTTATCCGAGTTAAAGGTCTCGATGATGATGCGAGTAAAGTCTAAGACTAAAAGACATCATAGTAACTATTGCTAATGAATGCGCTTAAAGCATTAAGTTATACAGGTATGTACCCTAAACTTATATGCAAGCTTGTTTTGGACCAAATCATAAGGTCATTATACGATTGCATATGTGAATATGAAATGAGACTATTAATATGGTTATAGTACAATTGGTCAATGTGAAATGTTATGTGAAATTATGCCATATGTCTATGTTTACATGAGCTCACTATTAAGTGAAAGTTATCTGCCTATTGTATATGATGAGAATGTGTATATTCGGTTAAGGGGTGACATACCCAAAGAAGTGGGAAACGAAAATGTGAACAACTATGTTATAATTTGATTTTTATCCGTTGTCATTGCTTAAAACTTACTAAGCATTGTGATGCTTACTCCGTTTACTTTGTTTCCTCTGTTTTATAGATCTCATTTTGGAAGCTACGGACTCAGGGATTGAAGCTTTAATCACCTACACTATCGTCGTTATTTGGTACATTCGATAGATATTTTGTGATCAATGGCATGTATAGGCTAATCTCCTTTTGTTAAACCGAATTACATTTTGAGTTGTAATTATTCTAGCCATGCGAAAATGGCTTGCTTAATCTCTAAGTCGAGTGTATGTTTTGTTGGAAATTTTATGTGACTCGTTACTTTGATGCATGAGTTATATGATGTGATGATTGTAAGCTTATTACCTAGAATTCAATTACACCTATTGGTAGATAGTCGCTTTGCAACTTCGATAGTACTCCTATAGTAAATATACGTGATAGGGTTGCATTAGTCAAATTACCTCGAAAGTTCGATTGTTCGAATCTAGAAACTAAAGTTGATCACTAATCGTAATTGATGTATAACTGAATCTATGTCTTGTATGCATCTATGAACTTCGGCAAGTTGTGTTTGGTTAGGTAATACCTCGAAACCCTATTCCAACGACAGACAGGGGGTGTAGGGTGTTACAGGGTTGAGTAGATAAAAAGTAAGTAGTTATTCGATGAGACTTTGGGAACCCGTTTAAGGCAAGTGGAGTGTGGAGAGACGGCGGACTTTGGGATAAATAGTGATGGGGTGCTGTGCTTCTGTGGAAGAATGTGTCTATTGAAGGATGATGAACTAAGGCAATCTATCCTATTGGAAGTGCATAGTAGTCCCTATGCTATGCATCTCGGTGGAAACAAGATGTATCAAGATTTGTGTGAACTTTAATAGTGGCTGAAACTTAAGCTCGAGGTAACGGAGTTCGTAAGTAAGTGTCTGACGTGTCAACAAGTTAAGGCAGAGCATCAGTTGCTTTCAGGAGTGCTTCAGCCAGTAAAGATTCCACTTTGGAAGTAGGAAAGGGTTACCATGGACTTCGTTAGTGGGCTACCTTTGATGCCTACTTAGAAGGGCTCGATATGGGTTATAGTGGATCGGTCGACTAAGTCCACTCATTTGTATCGGTCCACATTGATTACTCACTGTAGAAGTTGGCTAGATTGTATGTGACTGAAATTGTAAGATTGCATGGAGTGCCAGTTTCTATAA